>OU611967.1:2045025-3295025 GCA_914767545.1 Sesia apiformis | reverse complement strand
GCTGGTTGTGATTACGGATAATGAATACGAATAGTCAACGGAAGTTTGAAAAATAAATGAAAGGGCTGGTTGTGATTACGGATAATGAATACGAATAGCCAACGGAAGTTTGAAAAATAAATGAAAGGGCTGATTGTGATTACGGATAATGAATACGAATAGCCAACGGAAGTTTGAATAATAAATGAAAGGGCTGGTTGTGATTACGGATAATGAATACGAATAGCCAACGGAAGTTTGAATAATAAATGAAAGGGCTGGTTGTGATTACAGATAATGAATACGAGTAGCCGACAAAAGTTTGAATAATAAATGAAAGGGTTGGTTGTGATTATGAATAATGAATAGGTACGAATAGCCGACAGAAGTTAGAATAGCCGACAGAAGTTTGAATAATAAGTAAATACTAGTGATAAGATCGTTAAGTGTGACATTATCTCAACAGTCTTCTTACTTTTGAACTTGTTCTTTTCCGTTTCCCAGGTATAAAGACTAGTGAAAACTTAACATTTTTGGAATTTTAACAAAACAAAACGTAATTTATAAACAACTAAATTTTAAGTCACAATATCCAATAAGTCCATATGGACAATAAGCTCCCTTTGCTCAGATAACGTCATAAATTATCATAAAGGTGTGATCAATAGGTTATTTATTTACAAAATTCATTAATTATTTTCAGAAAATGAATAAGCCTATCTAAAGTGGCGATAATAAAATACTCTTGAATTATCATGCGGCATAATTATTAATGACTGATATAAAAGCTTGGAAAGTTTTGTGAAAATTCATTCACTGAATCGCCGTTCATAAATTAGCAACAGTTAAGATACATTTTAAAATCAAATTTCTCCTTACGAAATAAGCTTTAAAGTTCAAAATGCTGAAAATTTTGACCATCTTCAGTGTAATAGTCTTTGTTGTTTATTGTAAAACTTTGGTGGCACGCCCAAAATTTCACAGTGAGTTTATTTTGTTTTTACTTCTCTTCTTTGGGTCTTTTGAAAATCTTTTACTTTATAACTTTTTAGATTTTTTTAGGAAAGGAAAGTGACAGACGAGCAGACAATCCACCTGGTGGTAGATGGGCATCATCCGTGGACATTCGAAATACTATACATCCCAACATCAGTCCGATTTCGATTGTGGCCTCCTTATGTCTGCGTCCGTCTTCTATGTAGAGCGCACCCAATTCGAGGCGCCCTCCATGCCTCGGCGTCCCCGGGCTTCGGTACCCTCCAGGCCCTGGGTCTCAGCGCCCCGTGCGTATACCTTTCCCGATTTACCCCACAATGTTAATACAAAATGTACAGACTCCGACTTTCTCTCTTTATGTCTGCGCCCGTCTAACTGTGTACAGCGCCCCAATTTAGGGTACCACGCCCTGTGCGACCGCACGGTTCGCACACCCCTAAAGCTGGCACTGGTATGGACATACGAGTACCCTTTGAGTTTTAGGAATGGATTGATAGAAAGGGAGTAGGAAGTATAACGAGATGACTTTCACGTTTGTAGTAGGAATATTTTGAATATTGGTAGGTAATCATTTTGGGGAATACTCGCCAATTTTCAAATATTACTACTCATATTCGCCATTTTATAAATGAATATTCGAATACTAATCGAATCGTAAAAGTTCAACGTAGGTAAAAAAGGTTTTCAAGGAAAAGAAAAAAATACTTTCAAATCAACATTTGTCTGAAAATCAGTTACGTATACAAATTTAAATTGAACTAAAAATTATAATAATTAAACTAATAAATACTTACCAACCTTAAATTGAAGTTAAAATGGCGTACTTATCCATTTTAGAAGTGAGTGTGTGGGCAAATTTATCATTATTATCACTTAAATATTATCAAATATTATAAATATTATAATTAAATATTATAAATTATTATCACAGTATCAAATGTTCTACTTGTGTTGTGATTTTGAGAATATTTTTTTTTGTTGCTATTTGCAACTGTTTCCGCAATCTCTTCTATCAAACCTCCACCTCGAAAACCTACAATTTTTTTCAATGTTTTAGATAACCAGCAGCGATGTGTCAACATGTGGGACGAGGGATGTATCAATGGACAGATTGCCGGCGCCGGTACTTAGTATAATTTTCTAAAAAAATAATAACTTTATTTTTTAAATTTTATCACTTTTTAACAATTTTGAATGTTACTGGATTCTCATTTTTTATTATAAAAAATGTAAAAATGTTTTATCATAAATGGCAAAAGAGGCCGTCGTCGACATGATTTCTCGATTGTCTGCAGATAAGGCAATTTGACCCTCTCTAAACCTAAGTATACAGCACCTGCCCCTTCTCCGGCGTCCGTGCTCTCGTAAAGGATGGCGCTATGATGGGCCCCCATCACAGCGCCATCCTTTACGTGGACGAGACTCTGCCAAGGCACATCATCGTCGCGTCGTCTCACATCTTTTGGCTGTTTTGGAGGAAATAGGGCTGTGAAACAGGGGAATACGAAACCTTAATTTTCTAGAATTTTTATAAGTAATATCAGTAGTTGCAACAACGCTCGCTGCAGAGTCAGCAACAAATTGTAAATATACCTATTTTTAAAATTCACTTCCGGCCGTCCTCCTCTCTTAACTGCATGGAGAATGCGCTTACGTATCCAGGAGGTGTCGCGTACTGTTCGGTCCAAAAAACATTTTATACCGCGAACCCGTTGGCTGTGGAACGAACTGCCTCAAAAAGTCTTTCCATTACGATACGATATGGGGTTCTTCAAGAAAGCTGTGAAGAGGATTTTGCAAGTTCCGCGGCGTACCCGTATACCTGCTGTATAACCCGTATTACGCTATTTGTTCGCCTACTTCCCTATATAAAAAAAAATCACTAAGTATAATAATTTGATCAAAAAACCAAATGCAAAAAAAGTTTATCGGGCGAACCTTTTAACAAAAAAAAAGATATCGAAGGCAGAAAGATGTCAAAATTATATTTAAATGATTCTTCTGAATCCTTTAAAGTTTCCACCTTTTGGTGTACGTCGTGTGTTTGATTAAGTTGTGGACATATGTTCACCAGCACACAGCTCACGAATCCAATATACATAATCATATGTAACATTGATAGGTAACCTTAACATATTTCGGCCGTGTGGTATCGGTCAGCTTCGGTAGAATAGTACCACCCTATCTCTTCCTGTTGGTGGTGTAAAAGGCAAGTAAGGGATAACAAAGCGGCTACCACAAGCCATGAAAAGAGTTGACCTCTAATTACCTCTAAAATAGTTGACGCCAACCCGCTTGGCCAGCGTGGTGTTCTAAGGCCATACATCCTTCATGCACAGAAGACAATGAGCATGAGGAGGTCCATGTTCAGAAGTGGATGAAGAAAGGGCTAGTTGCGGTATGTAACATTTAATAGATAATCATTTCTTTAGGTAGTGACGACTACTTTCTGAACGGCGGTTTTAACCCGGGCAAGCGTTGTGTCAACATGTGGGACGAAGGGTGCATTAATGGACAGATCGCCGGTTCAGGTGAATGTAGTAGCCACTAATGTACCTATACGTAGATAAATATGTAGCATAATATGACTAAGAAATATTATCAGGGGGTCTACTTCGAAATGACAAAAAAACATGTTTCGGCCAATTCCTACCACGGACGAACTTCATTCCTACAAAGAAGTTCATTTGCGTCGAAACTACTCCGATAGCACGGTAGATAAAATACACAATTTGGCAATGAAGATTAAAGTTAAGTAGGATGGATACAAGTACGAGTAAATATAATCCAGTAGGAAGTTAGTCCGCGGGGATTTCTAGCAGGCTGTGCCTCGCCACTGCTACAGACCTCCCCCAAGTCTCGCTACTATCATCACAACCGCGTTTTCCGATTTATTACTCATTGGTCCCTTGACACGGACCCTTCAAGGGGGCCGATGAGAATGAAAATTTTCTATCGGCCCACCTGCCATTGTTCGGTGTGTTCCCATGCACCTCCCCACTTGATATTATCCCTAAAGTAATCCCTAACCCTCCCCTCTTCTTATCCAGCCATTATCGCGACTTCATTGAAATCATTGGCCATGATTAGCCATCCATCATTGGCCGAAGGGCGCGCTACGTCCGAGCTCCTATGTGATCACCGTCACCTCATTGATAGTACGTCTTACGACCGATAATTTAATTAATTCTTGCCCACTGCCAATTGAATTTACTGCATCGTTGATTTCCAAATTTTAATTCTTCATCGAATTGGTCGGAGTTTTCTATATCTACCTAAGAGTACGTACACGTATATCTAATTTGAGTGATAAGTTGATAACTTGGTGATGATGTTTATATATATATATATAATTCATTTATTTCAGACAAAGTCCATATGTGTTAGTAACAATTTTAACTTATAGACTATGTTAGTACTTATTATTAAGATTTTGTTATTACTAATTATTATTATATATATATGTAATACACACTCAAATTCACACACACACGCACGAAAATATATATATATATTCCACCATATATATCCATATACATACACACATACACATACATGCACGTACACACCAATCACATATACACACATATATTTTACATCAGACATTGGCTGTCGCCGCTCGTCACCTCCTATAGGATGCAACGTGCGACTCCACCCAATGTCTCAACATGGGGCCATCCACCCTCTCCGCAAAGATCCTCAGCAGCGTGTTTAATAGCTGGACAAATAAATCGCAAATTATCCTTTTAGAAACAATCCCAACTATAGTTGATGAGGATATAAAGGGGCCATCCATAAATTACGTCACACGAATTTCATGATTTTTGGAGTCCCCCCCCCACCCTCGTCCTTGTCACATTTGTGTGACCCCCCCCGCCCCTGTTGTGACGTCACATATGTATTTTGCAATATGGGCTGCCCTGTGGTATGGGCCAGTAAGTGAGAATCGATAATAAATACCCCTAGCCTGTCACTGCTCTGCCAATGAATGCCTATCTGTACGCAGCATTCAATATACGAGTAAATCTTCGAATGTTTTAATAAACATTTCTGTTAAGGTGGTGACGATTACTATTTGAACGGCGGTTTCAACCCGGGTAAACGATGCGTCAACATGTGGGACGAAGGCTGTATCAATGGACAGATCTCTGGATCAGGTAACACCGGTGGTTTCTACCACCCAGAGACAGTACTTTCATAAACGCCCAAAAGCCCGGTTAACCTAACAAGTACCAAACCAAATATATATACAATCTCTACATATGTCCAAAAGGATTTATTTATACCACACCACTGATAATGTAATACTATTGAGAATTAGTTCGGTTTATACCAATTTATTATTGATTTGAGATTTGTTAAGTCGGGCTTTTGAGTTTCTATGAAAGTACCGACACTGGTACAACCGCAGTTTCTTAAATCAAGCCTCCAGTAATCGCACCTCGGTAAAGAAAACCTAGACATATGTAGGTGTCGCAAACTGTGCTATGTATAAAATAATTTTATATGACGGCGCTTATAGAACGTAAATATTGCTCCCCGAAGTCTTACAGATTTATTATTTAATGGCGCGATAATTTCTTTTATAGATAAAATGAAAACCTAGCTTAAAAATTACTTTTCCTGTAACTGACAGCAATGCCGTGTGGGGTCGGGCCGCTTTAGAATATCACTACCCCACCTCTTCCTATGGGTATCGTAAAAGGCGACTAAGGTATAATAAAGCAGTTAACACAAGCTTTCAGGATCGACATCACCTCTAAAAAGAGTGGACCCGCCAACCCGCTTGACCAGCGTGACGTTTATAACCATACATCCCTCATGCACAAGACAATGTCCAGCGCTAGATACTAAAAGATACGATTACTGTAACTGACGGTAGGTTGTGATTTGTCATTGCCACAGGTGGTGACGACTACTACCTAAACGGCGGTTTCACACCAGGCAAGCGGTGTGTCAACATGTGGGACGAAGGGTGCATCAATGGACAGATCGCTGGTTCAGGTGAATGTAGTAGCCACTAATGTACCTATACGTAGATAAATATGTAGCATAATATGACTAAGAAATATTATCAG
This sequence comes from Sesia apiformis, assembly GCA_914767545.1. Lineage (NCBI taxonomy): Eukaryota > Metazoa > Arthropoda > Insecta > Lepidoptera > Sesiidae > Sesia > Sesia apiformis. The sequence continues at coordinate 3,288,972 of OU611967.1, read as the reverse complement.
GGGGTCTACTTCGAAATGACAAAAAAACATGTTTCGGCCAATTCCTACCACGGACGAACTTCATTCCTACAACGAAGTTCATTTGCGTCGAAACTACTCCGGTAGCACGAGACAACGATCCAATTATAGATTTTGACGAGAAATACTACGGTATTAAAAATCATATTTCACGTTTACAAGGGAAATATATTTTAAGTACTCGAAGAAAGCCAATATATAGAGCTCGTTCGTTCGAATTTCGGTCGGGCCAGAAACTTCGGTGTTGTAAAATCAAAGTACACCCCCTGACACTGCGTTGAAATGTCTACAAAAGGCCTACAATTATTTTTGTGTAGATACTCTCTTGATTTACTTCTCTCTGTCATTAGTAGTTGATACCCTTCCGAGATTGTCGGTTTAGCTAAAGTTGAAGGTGTTGAAAAAATCGCAAATTACAAAACGACGACGAATTTATGATTGGGTGTGCGTCTCCTAGAACGAGTGTTGCTCCTGAGAGTTCTGAGGCAACTACATGTTCCTACCTAAAAAAACGATACGTTGATGGGGTGTAAGTGTGGACATTTGCATGAAGCTGACTCTTATTCAGTGGCGGACTAACCTAGGAGCTAGAGTGAGCTACAGCCAAGGGCCTTTTATATACAAAATGATAAAGGTCGTTTTATATACCTCTTCGGTCGTTAGTGCCAGGCAAGGTGTAGCAGCACCAGGTGCGAATCCCAAATTTGCCGCCCCCTCCCCATACCTTCGCAATCTACCATGAAAATATTGATACACTCAAATAAACGCATAGTGCGGACCGCACCCCCCATTGGCCAGGCCCCGTAAAATATTAGTCCGCCAATGCTCTTATTGATACTATATCCATTATGATATCGATCACTTCATGATAGCGCAGCACGATCTATGTGAAGGCGGGAATCAAAATCTAAAGGAACATAATAGGGCTTAATCTTTTATACAATGTTACAGGTGGAGACGACTATTATTTGAATGGTGGCTTCAACCCAGGCAAGCGATCTCTTCACGACATTCTACTCAAATTACAAAAAGGTCATCATAAGAATAATTGAATCGCAAATTTTATTCTGCAAACTTATCAATGCTTGCAAATTTTTCTTTTAGCCCAATGACTTATTTTGACCACACTTTTTGTTTGCCTTTTGTTCTCACAGGGTATATAAATAGCTTGAGTTTAAAACTGTATTTCTTTCTCTTTCGTTGCATATTCTGTTATAGCAGAAAGAAAGAGATAAGAGACTGTCAGCAATCCACCGGAATGACTGATTGAATTCAGATTCTGAATACTTTCCAACGCATATCTAGTTTCTGCCATTATACATTAGTTTACTCCGTGCAGTATTAATTCCTCTGTTCGAAGTGGTGTCTAAAAGTAATTTGCAGATGAGATATTGATGATTGGTATTCTTAATCGGGGCTCTGTAGAACCATTGCTCCATTTCAATAATTTTCTGGCAGGGTACACGATTAAAATACATTGACTCATTAGTGGAGGTACTTCGCGACTTAAAAGTAAATATGAATTGATGTACATTAATTACGATTAACGCGACAAAAATTGTTCAAGTTGTAAAAGCTCTAAATTAAGCGAATTCAAAAAGCCATTCTGGTCATCCAATCTTATATTGATCGGTTTGCAGATGATAATACGGTACCTATACATGGCATGTTTTTCTGGTCTCATCACTGTGATTGTGTGGTTTAATGAATAAAGTTTTAAAAAGCATATTTCTGTCCTTCAAAAGCCTTCCCTTTTATACCTAGGCTTTTCTTCCCATTCCTAGATAAATAGCGAAAAAATAAACTCTGTTCTCCAAGGGCCCTTGCTTTTGATGAACTCTGTTTTATTTTCTAATTTCTACCTTCCAAATCCAAGCAACAGAGGGCCTATACGGCCCTCCGAACCTCAGGACCTCCGAAACTCTTAATCCGCCACTGTCTAAAGGCAATAATAATTGTTCCGGTATTGTCTCTTAAGGCACGATACAGAGAATCGTAGTATAGGTAAGGGTGTCCGACTCTTTTTAAATAACATTGCAGGGTTGGGCCCATTTTGTTGATGGCACGTGTAATATATGCACAACTTATCCACAATCCCACCGGTTGGTGGTGACCTTTGGCACGTCCCTAGAGATGGTCTATAGTCAATATTTCGGTTGTTACATGAACTGTGGTCACGGCAGTTCATCTACACTTCCTTGACAAGGAGTCGTTGCGTACAATGCGGTCATTAAGACACATTATACGGCGAACGGAAGGTTATGAAACGAACTGCCAGCCGAGGATTTTCCGCTATGCTACTACATAGGGCTGTTCAAGAGAGCTGTGAACAGGATTCTGCAAGTTCGGCAGTGCACCCGCATACCTCCTGGTGTTGAAGGTGTCCGTGGGCGGCGCTCGCCACTGAAGAACGGCGAGACTACGGTAGCGGGTTGTTAAAGTGTTATTGCTATTGGCAGAAATCTGTCCACCCTCCGTCTTGCTCATGTTTGATTCTACTGTCAGTGTAAACTAAACTTGTTTCAGTCATTAAACTAAACTAAACTTGTTTGTTTCAGTTCACGGCATACTATTTCTACTAACACCATAATAATGTACATAGCCACACGTGTACGCGCGAGATGATATTCAATAGAGTACAGTCAACAGAATCAAAAGTGAGCAAAACGGTAACAAAAGTTTAACGTGTTAGTATCCGCAGGTCATTGGGTTATTTTTTAAGGTCTTAGGTATTACTTATGACCTAAAATATTATGACCTGTAGATACCAAAACATATAGAGGGACGTCCCAAAGTTTATCCGCAGCCAACAAGATTGAACTTGATGTACACCCAATATTTGTTTCACATTTCCTTTACAGAACTTTTGAAAGGAAATAAAAATTACAATATTTAAAAGTTTATTAGATATAATTAAAACAGTGCCATTTGCACATCAAATTACATATAAACAACATATAAAAATATCTCATATTTGTCATCCAGCAGTACTTTGCAATTTTATTGCTACAATAATTACTTCAATTTCATCGTAATAACCATCTAAATACATACTACATTCTAATATTATTCACATTGAACTATTAAGATAGTTGGACATTGAAGACTATTCGGAATAAGTATAAAAAACGAATAATACTGAATGATGGAGGAAGAGTTATAATCTTATTAAAGAATAAAGTTAAAGAACCAGACATTTAAAACTTTTCTATAGATCAGAACAAGCTATTCTATCGCTACGTGGTGAATTTCGATCGGAATATTATTAAATTTAATTCGGATTTCGGAACCGCCGTCAATGAAAAATATAATAGTAATAAACATGACATATTAGTAAAAACCGATCTAAATGAGAAAAAAAAACTGTTGACTAATATTTGACTATATCATGAATAATGTAGGGACTATATTTTCCAGCATTTTATAGGTAACTACATAGTCCTGAATATTGACTTGGTCGAATGGAAAATAACTATATAGGTACCTAGTGGAAAACCTGAAGCAATGCCTGTACAGGCATCCCCCTAGACTAGCCAAAGGCATTGGCGGCTTTTATATTATATCCAATAATTATAACAGAAAACACTTGTAGCATATTGAATGGGTAAAGCACGCGTTGCATTAAGCGTCGGGTCGTTCGCACGGGTTGAAAAATCCACGCGTTAGTTCCTAATTATAGACAGAAACCTCTGCGCTCAGAGGGTCTCAGAGCTCAAGCTCATTAGCCGCTGCTAATGAGCGCTCTTAAAGCTCAGCACCAGCGAAACATTCAACACCATTATTGATTTTACTTTCTAGATAATTTGATTTGATTTGACAACGCATACTATTCTTGCAGCCGTACCGTGTGAATCTCAAAGTTCACACTGGAATGTAAGCACCTGTCTTACTTTGGGCTACACTACTAAAACTGCTATTATTCTCCGAACGCAGGTTCTTCACACGGTCCTGGTTCTCAAAATCCTGATTAGTCTTGAATGTCCAACAATGTTGCACACTTAACAATATTTCATCGATATGAGGGTAAGGCAAAGGTCAATTTAGTCCAAAATTGCTTGGCAAGTTTAGTTAAGGCTGGATTTACAAATTACAACAATTAGATTGCTTTTAACGCGCAATATCCCTAGTAAATAGGGATGTACTTAGCTAAAATCATAAATGATTAAATTTTACTGATGTTGTTTTATCACATTTTGTGGCAAAATAATATAAACTTAAAATAACACTATCAACATCCGTTAGGAAAAGACGAAAGCTTTTAATTATTTGATGCGAGATGCACGGAATAACATATCAATATGTAGTAACTACAGTGTACTTAGCTCAGTACATCTTCAAAACTATTTCAGGCAGTAATCACGTTAACTTCAACTTTAAAAAATGCTAAAAGTGAAAATGCTAAAAGTGAGATAAAGATGCAGTCTTTATCAATTAACATTTTTTTATGATGGTAAGTGTTAAGGGTTCTAATATAATAAGTTGACGTGATTTATATTAAATAACATTTTTTGAAATGGTAAATGGAAAGGGTTTGAAGAACTAGTCTTATTAACATTTTTGAAATGGTAAGTAAAATGGGTTGGTGGAATCTGAAGTCTTAGTGGTTCACATCTCCAAATAACTCGAGAATGTGACACGTTAGGAAGTTAGTCACTATTTTATAAAATGCATCCAGAATTGCTACAAAATTGGTACAAAAATAAACTACATAAAGGAAGATATCTTGCAGAATGGCCATGGATTGTGCTGTAAAGAAAATCGTGGATTGACGGGAGCACTACCATGCCCCTGATTATGAGAGGAGGTATTTGCCCAACGGTTGAACACAATCATAGACTAATTACAATATGTTAAATAATGTTTTAAGGCTTCAGCGTAGAGAACAGCAAATGGTTGTAATAGTAAAATATAAACAAGCAGATTAGTACACACAAGTTCAAAACAACTGCAGTACCAGTGACCATAACACAACATATTTGCATACCCTGCATTCTATATGGCAAACTGTAAATGCTTTGTAACTGGGTAAGTAAAGTCACAGATAATGATAGTTGCAATTTTATGTTCATATCAAAAAGATTTTACTTAGCGGTGGGCATCAAGCATTGTACTTAATTAGAACATAAATTATCAATAATATTACGAACACAAGACAGTACAAGTTACTAATGTTAAATGTTATTTATAATGAAGATTTTATTATGGTCTAATTTATTGTCAATAATCATATAGCTATCACAGTCATTAGCTACATTTTTCTATAAATACATTATTTTTTTCATAATTGCATCATATTTGCATCATCACTATTACAGGGTATTATTAAATAAGCAGCTGAAGGAAATAAGGGCATTTACACAAAATATTAAAGAGATCCTGCGATTGAAAAAGGTGTTTTAAGTACTAGATACACTAACATAAAAGAAAATACAAAAGTATTCATAAAATTACGAACATAAACATTATGTTGATTTACCAATTCCATTAAAAAATAAATATGTCTATTACTTAATATCTTTCTAGTTTAAAATAATTGTTTTTAATTACTCTGTCCATGCCAATGTTCTTGGGCATACTGTGGCAACTCCATTGGCAATTTATTATACCCCATAGTCATATTTGACACTGGATTAGGAGGAGGGGCCTTTTGAGCATTTGCTTGTCTAAATTTTGTGGAATATTTATAAAAATCAGACATTTCAAAAGGCTTAGTCTCTTCTCGATATGGTATACATTTTCCCTGTTCTATGACAGTAAGATTCTTTGGGGATTCTAACGAGACCCCACTTGGTGACAAAAGTAGAGGGCTTTGAGTCACTTGGTTAGGACTCTGCATAGCAGAATGTCGCCCAGATGAAATCATTATCTCGTATGTCTGCGAATTTCCTATACTGGATGTCCTTTTTAAGCTTGAGCTCTTTTTAAGAAAAGGCATTTCAGATTTTGTTGGGGAATCTAATGATGTTTCATACCATTGTTTCTCTTTCATTTTTGTGTCAGCTTGTGACAGTGGTGAGAATTTATTCATGCTCACCGAGTCGAAGTTCCCTTGGGAATAGCCTGACATTTGACTGACAGGACTTAAGGCATCAGGGTAGGCTCGTCTCTCATCTCGTCCATAGTCTTCCGTAGTTACTTGCAGTTGCATGTGCATAGGATTCCTTACAATGTTACGTTCACGTAATGGCAATGTATTTGGCACAGTTGGTCTTTCAGCTGGTACATGTATTCTATCAGTCTCCTGAATATCTGGCTGAGATCTATGTTGATACATCGGCACTGGAGCTCTGTAGTTATCAGTCATGTTCTCTAAATGCTGGTTGTAGTCACTGTGCGATGTGAGATGGTAGGTTTGGGTTCTTTGTAAAGTGTTTCTGCGTATACCTTCTGGTCGTCTTTTGGACTGTGGCTGCATCTGATGGTGATGAGCTAAAGCTCCTAAATGTTGACTTTGAGCTTTCAAGTGTGAAGCATATTGATAGAGTAAAGGTGTGTTTCTCATGCCATTCTGTAGTGACTGATGAGGTGCAACCCCTTGCGTATAATGAGTAGTAATATCTGGATGACTGGAACTGAAATGTGTCTCCCTCATACGAGCATCTGGCACATTGTTATAGTAAATTTTGTTCATGTATTCAGTGGTCATTGTATGGTGCCTATACATTGTACTGGGTTGGATATCACCATGAATGTTATCGGTAGTAGACTCAGGGTGTCCAGCTAAAGCAGGGTACGTATGAGATGTGTGTATTGAAAATGTCTCTGGATTCCGTTCTTGTGGAGGGGAAGGGAAGAAATTAGAGCAACTGGTTTCCGGACGTCGTACATGCCGCGAATGACTGCTCTTGGTTGATATACCTGATATTGAGGGCGTCGACAGTCTGTGTGCAAGGTTCTTGCGTATATTAGCTTCAGACTCCTGGAAGCGGTCCGAACCGCTTCGTAAACGCCTGGGGTTGTCCACACCATCCTGAACATCATTACCGTCTGTAGATTTCTCTACACTTCTTACACTACCTAATCGTTCTCTCTGTTGTACCTCCGGACTCAGAGGCGCCTCTGGTGGCATAATGCCCGTCAACTGGACTTCTTGGACACATAATTTATACAGTTCCTCGTTCTTCGCTGCCAGTAACTGCTCACACTCTTTCTTACGAGCTTGCAACTTCAGAATTTTCTCTTGCTTATCGGAATGCAAATCGCTGCCCATTGTGCTTGTACCCATATTCAAAACGTAACATAAAACACACACATGAGTCTTATTGTCTTAAAGCATTGAAGCAATTGTAATAATCAAATAATCACGACAAGGAAAAATAAACAAAGAAAATTAAAAATTTTATCACACTGACATCAATCACGCAGCCATGTTAAACAAAATTCCAAAACGTGCTCACTGACTAGTGATGGGTAACTCCGGAGTTAATGAATAAGAGTTGAATCCGCGAGCGGACTAGAAACCTTTAATTACTCCACCGAACTGTTACTAAGTCCGAGGAGTTATTTAACTCCGACGACTTACTTATTCTTTTCGTTTTGTTTTTGGTTGGATTGTGACGCGACCTTTTTTTTTTTAGGATAGGTGTATCAAGAGTGAAATCCCTTATAATTGTTTCATTTACCCTCACTACTCCGATCGTCCGATGTACTAAACATTCTGTCAGTTTCAAATTTTCTTCGTAACTCTAACAAATGTAGTTTATAACGTAGGTAATCAATGTCCAGTTCCGTCAAAGTCAGAAGTCGCTGAGTAAAGTAATAATAGGTTTACTGACGACAGAAGCGTACTTCTTGGAAGCACACGAAAAACGCAGTTCAACGCTTTTGTTTCATTATTGATTTATCACAGAAACCATGCACAAAAAACACTTTGAAGTTTAATAAACTATCACTACTATACTACAAAACGTCTAACACACATTTTTTACAGTAATCCAAGATAATCTCAATTTAAAAAAAAAAAAACCCAATTTAACTTTTCGTGTTCCTGCCAAAAAAATACAGGACACATATTCTGCTGTCACTGGAGTGTCAGTCAGTCAATGTTACTACTGTCACTGTGCATCCAGACATGACATTTCTTATCAATATCATTATTTTCAAGGTTTTCCCACGACCCATTCAACTGATCATGTAAAATCACTTCATATTTAATTAGCCACGTAAATTAGTTGTTCCACTCCGCCACTTCCTTTATTTAGTTACCTATTCCAAACCCTGTAAGTTTATAAGTCATGTCAAAAATATACAAGCTTATCGTCTCCTCTGCAGAACGATTTGTTCCATCACAATTTCGTCCACTCTGGGAACATCCAGCTGGTAATTGTGTACCTAGTGTTTATTCGAGTTCTTGAAGTAATTGATTTAGGGGAAATGAAAGATGTTTTATTTACTTTTGCAGGTCCAAAAACCATCTTTTTCTGGGCTCCTGCATTTAAATGGGTAAGTGTTTGAGACTGCGGATATGTAATTCAAGGTTAAGCTATTATTATTCTGAGACCTCGTTTAGGGTTAGTGATATGTTCTTACGACGCAATATTGGATTATTTGTATAATATAATAATACATTATTATTCAAATCATTGCTTTATTATGAAATCACGTTATCGATCTTCCTCACATCTGCACGTGAATGCCATTCAAAGATAAGATAACATGAAAGTCAAAAGAACATCATTTTATATATGTTATCGGTGTATGTATTATTTATTTATGTATTGAGATTATTTTCTGGAATGTCAAAATCTAAAACCTTAAAAATCGGCTATGGAAAGGCAAAAGGGAATACTCACACACATTAAAACTCGCATTTCAAAACTAAAATTTCATTATATCAACATTTATTTATTCATTCAGACACATTGAACAATTGTACATGGATAAATATTCTACCAAACTGCAAGGCAGTTTGTCAACAGACAATGCCCTCCATTACTTACATTTATTTATATGTGTGTATAAATTAACTTATATCCAGCCTATATACAAAACTTATATTTAATTTTATAAATCCATTTATAAATATAAGTTTATAAATTTATAAATCCATAAATATTTGGAAAGAATATGTGTTATTTATTTAAGCCTTTTTGCATTTCCAGTTAAAATATATGTGACATTATCCAAGTAAAAGGACCTCATTGTCAGTATGGAATTGGTTAAGATTTTTCTAATTTAAAAAGTTTCTGTTTAATTAGAAACATACTCTAAAATCTGATTTTTAAGATGAAACAATAAAATAATTATGTTCTTTTGTTTGTTTATTCCACTAATAACTCTATAGATGTTATGTTATTTAAAGCATATTTTGTCCCCCAGCATAGATTAGGAGGATTTACCCAGCAATGATCTCATTCTAATCTGATATCTATTAGGTGCTTACCTATGAAATGACCGATTTTATTACATCAGTATTTCATGTTTTCCTGTACTTTAATTTTGTTCATGTGATTGTCTTAAAAATGAAATGGATAAATTGAAAATTCGTGCTATTTTTTAATATGAGTTTCGTCGCGGCACCAACGCAAGTAAGACAGCTCATAATATCACTAGGCCATACACCACATAAACCATCGCACCATGCGTCGATGGTTTGAAAGCTCCCATTCTGGAAATTTCAATCTTAAAGATGCGCCCCACGGATGACCTACGACCAAGATTAATAACGATGAATTAATTCATCTGTGTCAAATCGACAAAATAAAGAAGCTTGAAAAGTGGGTACTGTATGAACTGAATGAATGTCAGCGATAACAATGCGTTGAAGTTGCACAGTGTTATTGAACTGTCATAAAAAAGAAGGAATTTTGAATTGCATCATGACTTGTAATGAGAGACATGGATCCTGTACGATAACCGCCAACGTCCCTATCAGTGGCTGGATCTAGGAGTTGCAGCCCAACAATGTCCATAATGCAATATAACTAAGAGAAAGCTACTGGTATCAGTTTGGTGGTCCTGTGCCGGTATTGTCCACTACAGTTTCTTGCGAGCCAGTAAAATGATTGATGCAGATGTATACTGTGAAGAGCTGCAGACAATGGATAAGATGGCAACAAAGCAACCAAGTTTGGTCAATTACTCATCTCCACTTCTTCTTCATGACCATGCACGCCCTCACACTTCTCATACGACAGTTTTAAAACTTCAAGAGCTGGACCTGGAGAGTCCCTCACCCACCATATTCACCAGACATTGCCCCGACAGATATCCATTTCTTTCAAAATCTGAACAACTTTTTACAAGGAAACTAAAGTTTATTCTGAAGTAGCTGTGATTAGGGCTTTTGAGGAATTTATTGATTCCCGTGAGGTGGCGAGAGTGTGTAGATAATATGGGTCAATATTTCGACTAACATAACAAATAATTTTATAACAAAATAAATGTTAGTTTCTCATACAAATCGGTCATTTCATAGGTAAGCACCTAATATTTCTCTGTTCTTCTATTTGTTATAATATTATTGTGGAGTTTTTCGAAATCCAATGTTGTATTTGTCCAGTTTTCCTCCCTACGAGGGAATCTAGGGTAATTTTTGGAATAATCGCTTTTGTTATGACTACTAAAGTTGCTGTATCTGAGGAACTAGAACAGAAAATAATGTCTCTTTTATCTAGTAATATCACATTATGGTCTAATTTTCCATGCCATTTGTCTTGTGTTTCATGTTTCATGTTAACACTTTCAGGGTTTGGTGATAGCTGGTTTGGGTGATTTGAATCGGCCTGTCGAAACACTGTCTATTGGCCAGTCTGCATCTTTAGCGGCCACCGGTCTCATATGGTCTCGCTACTCCCTTGTAATCATACCAAAAAACTACAGCTTGTTTGCTGTCAATGTATTTGTCGCCATCACTAGCCTTTATCAAATAGGCAGAACGATCAAATACCAACAATCTCTTCAGAAATGATTACGGGTATGGATATATAGGTCCACTAAAGTCTCACTAGTTCAATCATCTCCTTAATTAGTTAAATAAAATAACGAATAAATATAGAACAACTTTTCCTTTTACATAATCAGTAGTTAACGTTAAACTACTGAGATAAAATGTCTCACCAGTTCAATAATTGAACTGATCAGTTCAATTCAAATATCAGTAATTGAACTGTTATATTTCATTCAATTCACAAACAAATTAGAAAAAAGGGCTCACTAATTCAATAACCGGTGGAACTGTTTTTTAATAATTGATCAATTGAACTAGTGGGAACTTACGATATAAGTAGTTAATTTTGAAGTAACAACATTCTCAATGGGTAATTAAGTTATTTATTGTAGTAGTTAGGTAGACCCAATTTTGCGCTCAATAATAGCATTTTCAATAGATATTCTTCAGAGGCATATTGGCGATTCACAATTAAAAAATATATAAATAAAAATGATTCCTTGCAAGTAAACATTTTAAAATGGCAACGGTCTAACTTAAACATTTCACTCTTAAATATCTATAATTATAGATGTTATATTTCAAGTATGAAAAAGAATATGGTGCTTTTTGAACATTGACTCTCTTAGGGTTTTTAATATTTTAACTAGCATTCATATTTGACTGGGTTTTTAATGAATAATAAAAAATAAACGCATAAATAATGAATGAATATTTGAATAGGGTGCAGTGTTTTAAAGCCAATCACAAAATTTATGAAATTGGCATGATAAAGGACCAGACAAGACAGTTCACTTTATCAAAGCTTGATATTGAGGACAAACTTACAGGACAACGGGCCTCTAATTCAGAACCATTCTACCATTTTAATTGAGTATGTAACGAAATCTATTTCAAAAACAAAATTTTATACCGGAGCAAAATGAAAAAAAATATGTTGGCGAAAATAAAATTTAAGCCTTTATGTTTTTTTTAATAATTTTGCCAAAAGATTGAATAGATTATTTTTTAATAACTTAATATTTTTTATTAATAATAATTACATTAGTAATTAAACAATCGCAAATTTTTCGTAATAGTCATAAAATGTCAGTGAGATGAGTACGAAATTTCATGATTAAGTCATCGAGCTACCGACTCTTGCGTAGACTTGCAAAATACTCCATAATAAAACTGCCGCGATGAAACCAAATGCGAAAGTTTAAGATTTTGCGAATCTTTCGCATATTGCAAAAGCGAGTGTTCGTCACCTCCCAATTTCAATATTCTCGTGTCGAACAGAATATACTCGTACATTATGAAGCTTCCATTGGACATATTAATGTAATAAAGGAGTAATTGTACTTTATGTTTGACGTGACTATTGTCATAGCGAAATGGTTCTATATTAGCCCTTGACGAATAAAGCACTGTAATCAGGCCACTTTGGTATTTATAAATGCTAGTAATTCGAGCGGCCATAAAAACTCTATGAATAAAGAAGAATGGTGCGACAAAGACTAACGATACCATGGGTGGTCCAACTGTGATAAGTTGAAAGCCAAGTATATAAAGGTTAGCGAGTTATACCATCATGTTATACATATTATACTATATGAATATACATTGTTATAGCATATTATTAAAACTAATGACATATTAAATAATTGTTTTGTAAATATATCTATTTTTGTAATACCTTTACTGTTGGAAATACATATATATTTTTAGACATTTTTTCTATTATTTCTTGGCCTTTTTCATTTCACATCTTTTTCTAACACCTTCCTCTTTTGTCTTGTTTCAAATTGTCTTCTGTTTTGAAGTGGGTCATTGTGTACTAGTTTGTTCCAATCCAATTTGTCTAAAATGTAAACTAACATGGCGGCCTAAGGTAACTGACACGGCCTTAAATTAAACGCCGCAGCGCCCTCATCGACCGCGATCACACATGGCATAAGGTAAGATTGTTTACAAATCCAAAATCGCATTCATTTAGACTGTAAGTAAGGTTGCTCTAGATTTAAAGCTAGATAAATGTGGAGATATTTTATTGATTTGGTTTTGTTTTCGGCCATTTGAATTGGAACAGACTAAACATTTGTGACATTATCTGAGAAAAAGAACCTTGTTGTCGGTTCCAGTTTTACATATTGAGGCTTTAATGAAATGTTAAAAAAACTATTCCGATTAACTATTTCACAATCTTGAAAGTACGCAAGGTGGAAAATCTTAAACAAAGGCAAAATAAGTCAATACTGACAATAAGGTCTTTTACAACGTCACGTTCCATGATAATTAATCAATTTATTCACATGAGTGAAATGATTAACATACGGTCAATGCCCAGCGATATACAGATTGGTATGCATGAATGGGCTCTAGAACTGTAGAGGGAAGTCTCTTAAATATTGAAGATAGTAAATTTTACTAAAAAAGAAACATTGTTAAAAATAAAATTTAATTTTGTGATAAAATTTACAGTTAACTCTAGCTAGACTTTACTTATGAATGAACTGTACAAAATGATCAGTCTGTACACAGTACACCTATTACTTTCACCCGTAAAATTCTTAGATCTCATTTTCTCACCAAACTCACATTTTCATAAGTACTCGACCGATTTCGATAAAAACTACACTGTACTCGCTATCCACAACAATGAAAACTAAGAAAATCGGATCGTGTAGTTAGTGGGCGAATAAATTGACATACAAATAAGCATTTAACTGAGATTATGGTTTAGGTAACTCTAAAGTATCGCCCAGTCGAGTGTTCGTACAAACTCCCTTGCAGCTTATTTATCAATTTGTTCATAAGCGGTTAGATAGAGCCAACTGCAAATATAACGTTGTAGAACTAAAATCACTGTATACTAATAACTCGTTTATGAAAGTGTGTAATCGTGTGAACACTCGGTTGGCCAATGAATTAAGTATAATATTCCTAGATAGACAGGTCCCCATACGAGGAAATCTATACCTATTATTAAGTTTCATGATTTTAACAGCATGTCATCCAACATAAACAGGAAGAAATCCATTGTGGGTAAGTTCAGATTTCATTTCTGCATGCAAACAGGAAAAGACGTTACCTATGTATTGCAATTGATTTTTATAACAATAAATTATTGCAGCCAATTCAACTCTTTATAAAGTTCTCGTGTAGATCTACCAAGCAATTGATCGTAACTAATATTCGAAAATATTTTCCAATGTTCGTTTTCCTATAGATAGAGAGATAAATGAACAGTATTTGTGAACAAGGAGTCAATCTACACTGGTAAAATAATTAATAAGATAGTAATAAGATCTTCAATCATCGATAAAATAACACAAGATAACAATAACACAATGCCGCCCTACGCACATCGGGTGGGACAGAATGACCGACATTCCCGAAAATCACAGATTGTGTCGCCTTTGTATTATTACATTAAGCCCCAAGAAACTATGTTAATGTTTTTAACCGTTTTCATGTTACAGCTTGTCGAAGTTTAACGTAATAAACGAAAAAATCAATCCTGAACAGGTAATCGACACTTCTAGGATTACTGGTGTATCTAACTCACTCGATTTTCATCCTTTTGTTCAATATTCAGACTACAAAAAATAATTTTAGTAGTGAGCTGAATATCGTAACATAACTTTGAAATACGGCTTTGAAATAAACAATATTTAATTATTATTTTCTTATCAATCGATTTATCCTGTTTCAACGAGTCATTAATTGTGGTAAGAAAAAAGTGAGTTCGAAAACTTTAGTAGCGCTATAGCCGAGTGGTCCACATTAATTTAATTACACCATACTTATATAGTTTATGCCTAACGCTATATTAAGTAATACGCTTATTAGTATTACAATACTGAAGTATAGAATGAATGCAAGACAGTAGATATCGATTTTCTTCGTGAATCCTCCTCACATTAGACACCGATTTTGTTGGATTTTGTCGCACAAACTGAACATAGAAGTGTAAATAGGTAACATATATATAGCCTACACAGCCACACTAAAGCAAATATATCTGATAGAATTTTAAAAAAATAAGCGGGAACTGTCGAGCAATGGATTACCATAAGGTTTTTTGTATGTTGTAAACACTACGCCTTTTCAACACCATCATTTCTATACCGAAGATTTTCATCTTTCAGGCTTTAGTAATGGCTTCCATCGATGACTTCCGGCGACCTCTCCACAAAGTGTCTACCTCACAGTCCGCTACTCTAGCAGCTACTGGTTTGATCTGGACCCGCTACTGCCTTATCATTAAACCAATCAACTACTCACTGTCTCTATGCAACTTCATGCTGGGGGTAGCGAATAGCGTTCAATGCTTTAGGGCTTGGAATTATCACAGGAAATTGCACCCTTTGGAAGCTTAGACAGAGCATTTCTGAGGGTGAGTTACTTTTTGTTTGCGTTAATGCCGTGATTATTATTGAAACTATCGATTACTTTCTTTCTATCTTGCAATTAATTTATCTTAGATTTTTTTTCATCTAACTATATAGAAGGATCAGTTTTTTTAAATCTAACTTTTTTTTATCTACAAATGAACAAAACTAAAACATGAAATTTCGTTTATATAATTTACTTATTTTGTCTCTACGAATTTTTGAGTGTTAATTCGACAATATAGTATTTTATAGCTACCGCATTCCTTGCACTTGTTTTCTCAGAGATAAGGACTCGAGAAATACGCTATGTCACGGATATAAAAAGACATCTCGTAACGATATTTGCAATTTACTTAAATAAAGCGAAAACGACCAAAATCTAAAAAGGAATTCTTTAACGCAAACACAAAGTACGGGCAGTAACTGTTATTGACCTTAGCACAAAATTGTACACGTTATCTGCAAGTATATAAGTACTTCCTGAACTAGACACTGAAGAGATTTTTTGGCAAACCGCCCATCTAATAGCGTAGACGGATGTTGATTGTTTACCAACATCCGTCTACGCCACAAGTACTCGTGGTCCTCTAAAACACAATTGCCATCAGGAAAAATAATAAAAATGGCGCCCAAACATAAAAATGCCGCCATTTTGATAAGAATAATGGCGGTATTTCGGCAGCCACCGTTGCTGGGTCCGGACCACCCGAAACTTTTTTCTCATCTAAACGGACTTCATGTGCCACCGACATTTTATAATTCGATACCACTTACCCCATTCTGACTGAAAAACTATTTGCCTTGGGTATTACCCATACCAAACAACCAAGGTGGCGACGCTGTTAGCTTAAAGCTAAGAAATAGTGTGGTAGCGACTAACAAGCCTGCATGACAACTAACTAATTGCCATTAAGTGACTCCAGATTCCCTAAAAAAACAACTGAAATGCAATTTAGAAAGTTCTGTTAAAAGTACCTAATGGATTTAGGTAAAATTTACATTGACGTGTACAATTTAAAAAAATGGTTAACCGAATATATTACTTACACCAAATTATTATAGTTAATCGAAAATTATTCGTTTTTAAATATTTTACTTAATATTTACTATCATTCCTTTGTCGTTTTTATGTTTATCAGTTACCCATGTGTTTACCCAAAACAAAATTGTGTTCAAATTTATTTTTGTATTTTTATTAGCTTTTAATTTTTATTATTATTATTATATAGGTACATAACTATGCATATATAGCAAACTGTACTGTGCTAACTCCACTATTTGTCTTACCTATACCTATTTAACTAACTATATGTACGAGTAGATAGTCACAAGTAGATAGTTACCTAAATTAATAACAATAACCAGTATTTAATATTAATTAATAATAGCCCAATTAATACGTAATATTTTAAATAATTAGAATATTATTACATACAGGTATACAGAGTGAAAACTATAGCGAGTGAAGAGAGGTATACTTGTAAAAAAAATATCACAGAACATCAGAGCATCCATTTATGCCAGTTTTCATACAAACGAGTCTGTCATATACATATTACAATTGCCAAGCGTTTTTTTTTTCGCTCTGTATAATACACATTAAACAGTTCAGAATGATAATTAATTTGCACCCATTGCCGAAATGTTTAACATTGTAAGACGGCCCCTAGACCTACAATAAAATTGTACAATAATTTGTCATTGCACAATATTATTACATCGCCCCTTGCACCCAAACGAGTTTTAATACACTCCCTAAACGATCAAAATCATTACGCAATCCGTAAAATTAAACAGTATAAATTCGTGGACTAGGGGGCCTCTTACCTGATTAATAATACCTGATTACGACAATCCAATCATTGTGTCTTGAACTACTAAATCAAAACTGATACAATATTGAACGTCTTAATAGCTGAAACCTTGTATTAGTTTCGATAAAGCACGGATAAACAGACGATTATCTGCCTTAGAATTATTTCAAGTCGTGGATAAAGGAGCCTTGTGCAGGCTATACCATACACGTTACACGTATAAGTAAATAATGTGTATTTATCCGGCCCTACATTAATTAATGTGACCTGTTTTCACATGAAACGCCTTACATGTATTAAACTAGTTTGTAGTTAAAACATTGGCCAATGTTTTAACTACAAACCAAGCGTTTGCACGATCACAAACTTTTTTTGCGTTTGTAAACGAGTTATTATAGTTGCCTTCAAGATTATCATTCGTTGCTCTAACTGAAAGAACAGGTTGGTTAGTTAAAACATTGGCCAATGTTTTAACTACAAACCAAGCGTTTGCACGATTACAAACTTTTTTTGCGTTTGTAAACGAGTTATTATAGTTGCCTCTAAGATTATCATTCGTTGCTCTAACTGAAAGAACAGGTTGGTTCTACACGATTGTATCTGCGGTTGGCCCCACCCAGCCGCCCGTGGGATATGTAATAAATGAGTTGCAAATGATTTTGTATTTGTTCAAACGCATGATTAGTCAATCCTGTAAAAAAAATTACATTATAATACCAAACTTGCCTCATTGTGCCATACAATCTGAAGAATTTATTTTACGTAGTATTTATAGTTCAAAATCAAACATTATCGAATTTTTATCGAATAATATATTAGTGTATAGTTCTCTGCATGCTGTTTAGTTTCATATTATTTGCATGTTTTTGTTGTTTAATAAATGTGCCATATATGTTGTTTATTTGTTTTATTTTCCTTGAGAATCTTTCGTAAAATACTTTTGATGCTTGATGATAATCGATAACCGCTTTCCTATTCTCGTTCTAATAAAATCATCATCAGTTTCAAGCCTATTAATTGCAGGATGCTTGCGCACTAGGATTCCAAATTTCGCTACTCCACACTAGATTGCATTATTAAATATATATGCCCTATAAATTATATGCCCTACAGCCATGGAGTTCTCTCATATCGATGCCTCATCTCATCTCATGAGAACATCCTTTATATCGAATGGTTAAATCTGCAGAATTACGATTAATGGTAAGTATGATGTAGATCACCAAAGTTTAAAATTTAGTGTTCGATATCGGACAATACTAGGAGCTACGGAATATCCCTCACAATATCAAACAAAAATATGCTAACGACGAATTAAGGCTATTCAAATATTGCAATGCGCTCCCTATCCACATAAAAATGACGTACCATCTTCTCAAAGAACAATTCTTTAACAATAATGTTCAAACTTGAATAGCACATCCTGTGCATACGCGAAGCATGACAACAAAAATTATTAACTACTTTAGCAAACAATGCATACGGAAAGCGGACCAGCTCTTATCTCGTTCCCAGATTTTTAAACGAGTTAGATCCTCAGTTTAAAAACGATCTTAACGAAAATAACCTAAGGAATAAATTAAAAGGCCACTTTTTAAGTGAATTATAATTTGTGCTATGACTTTATGAGGCTAGTGAAGGTAGACTGTTTGGTATGACTGTTCGTTCAAGCACTGCATTAGTTTCAATTAGAGAAGACAGTAGAATAAGTTATAAAATATCCAAGTTCATTTTGTCCTGGCTATAAATAAGCCCTTTTCTTAGCGCACGTTTTGTCGCGCAGATTATGAATTCATAAAGAAAACAAACCTAACATATAACATTCATAAAACTCATTTATTCTCAATCATCTTCGGCTTTCTTCAATAAAGTATCAAGACCAATCGGCAGGAAACTCCTACCGCCATCACTCGAGTACATAATAACGTTTCTTATAACATAACACTGCATTTTTGCAATCTTGTACAAAGGTCTTCCTTCTCTCGTCTTCCCTGCTATAGGCACGAAGGTTATCCCTCTTTCTATACATCTGGACTCCAGTAATTCCGAGAAACTCTTCATTTGACTGACAGAGGATATAATGTCTGATATTCTGGAAGTTTCTTTTGGTTCCGGCATAGAGAATTGAGGCGGAGGCGGTGGTTCTACGGTATCTATGTCTGCACTTCTGTTCATTAGATCTAATGCTTTTCTGAAAGCCTCTCTTACAGCTGGCTCTTTTAGCACGTCTTCGGGGAAAAGTTTCTGTGAAAAATTTACGTGTGTTTTTAATCGTTGTTACATCAGTTATTAGGGAAGGAGTGTGTGGAGGCTGTAATTCCACAGCTGCTGGACGACCCATTATCGGGACGATAAAAATGTCAGATGCCTTATTGGCTTAACTATTTAAATATCAATGTTCACATACAGTCGCGTCCGTTAAAACTGTCGTCAACGACACTTTTATCGGGATTTTGTCACGATTAAACGGTCGTGACGGAAGTCATGACGTGACAGACATCAATAAACCGATCTCTCATCGAGATAACAACATGAGGACAGAGTATAATAGTTCGGGATATAATGTGTCTTATGAGTTGAAGCAGCTACCTTTGTAGTTAGTTTCATTGAAATCCGTTTAGTTTATGAAATGGCTGATATTGTACATGCAAAGTTAATGATAATTCCCTTAGAAACATTATAACGGATCAGGATAAAATGTACCCTAAATGTAACCCGGGTCATAAGCTATAATTGTGTCAAGTTTCATTAAATTCTGTACAGTGGGTTCTAAGTGATGTCCGTTCAGATAGACAGAATAAAAATTCCAAAAATTGTTGTTTTGGGTTCTATATCATACGTACGAACATTGAAAACACTTTTTTCGAAAAATATTTCATATACAGACACGGCTCTGTTACGATTTTATTATATGTATAGGTTACGGTATATAAGAGGTTCGTCATCATCCATTATGCAGTGTATCGTGCTGGTGTGGACTCTCCGACAACCAAATGACGGAACCGGCACTTAGTCTTATGACGTTCGGTTGCCTCTAACGGTAGGCCTGGTGTATAAGTTCAAAGTGGCTCAACGAGCTATGGAGAGAGCTATGCTCGGAGTTTTTTTGCGGAAGAACATCCAAAAGGAAGAGATTTGCCAAAGAACTAAAGATACCGACATAGCTTATAGAACCAGCAAGCTGAAGTGGCAAGGGGTAGGTTGTATTTACCGCATGATCGATATAATACCGTTGGGAATTCTCGAGTGGAGGCCACGTATTGGAAAGCGCAACGTGGGACGCAAAGTGACGATTTGAAGAAGCTCGCCGGTAGTGGGTGGGTGATAAGAGCGGAAGACGGTGCGTAGTGGCGTCCCTTGAAAGAGGCCTATAACCAGCAGTGAAGAAACATAGGTAGACGGTATGGTATCGAAAAAAACTGGACACAAGGATGGTGGCTCTCGGTGCGAGTATTAGCGAATGTTACGTGTTGGTATTCAGTGCTAATTGTCAGATACTGGCAGGTTGTATCATTTGTATCAGCATTTAATGTCCCAATGCAGGGTACAGGCCTCCCCTAGTAAATGGGGGCCTCACTAGGGTGTTTCGGGCCATAATCCACCACGGGGGTCCAGTGTGGATTAGTGGATAGACACACTCCAGATTTTTTTTATTTCTGGACAAGCGGATTTCCTCACGATTATTTTTTTCCTCTCACCGGCGAGCTAATGACAATCTTTTAAAACGTTTATCCTAGTAAAACTTTAAATCATTTATTTCTATAATGGATAAATTTTGTTTCCTGTACAAATATTTTTCTTGTATTTAATTTTCAAGTGTAATCTTATTTTTTTTTTTAAATTAATCTCACTTCCGATTCCTAACAGTACAATGAACTGACCTTAAACTCAGTGTATGAGTTGAGCACGGTGGAGTGCGGCGGGTTGGTGTTCAGCCAGGCTGCGAGCGCGGATAGCCAGCGCGGCAGTAGAGCCCGTGCTGCTATTGCACCCACTGTGGGCGCACCCAACAACTCTAGCCACTCCACGCACCATAGCCACGCCGCTGGGAAAAATGTGCATTTTTAAGTATTATTTTCTTCTTGTAAAAAAACTCTAACTTGGGCTGAATGTATTGATTACACAAATATAGAAATAAACATTTTAGTATAAATAGAAACAAGGAGAAACGAAGTACAGTAATCCCCCCTATAACACGATAGATTGGTTCCGCGTTATAGGAAAACGTGTTGTAGGAGTATTCCCGTATAACGCGTTTTTACGCGACCCCGTATAACGCGTTACGTATAAATTATTCACGTTTAACTTTTCTCGCTAAAGGGGGTTTAAATCGAATAGGTATTAAGAAAAAACTATATTATGAACGAAATATGTACGTTTTATTAAAATCAAACTAAACTAAGAACATTTTAAATAAAAAACTTATGCATATGAACTAAAAAAAACAGTTAATTTCAAATAAATTACACTATCATTATAAATTTCACAGTACATACAGAAATATAATGTGGGAAATCCCCGCGTTATATGGGGGAATGCCCGTGTTATACGGGGGATTGAAATCGCGTAATATGAAAATGCGTTATAAGAGTACCGTGTTATAGGGGGGATTACTGTATTTATCTATTTAAACGGATCTTAACGCGAATGTTTACCATATTTATTTTACTCGACGTTTCGGTTGGGCTGCACCAACCGTGGTCATGACTCTTCAGTCAGCTCGTGACCATGGTTGGTGCAACCCAACTGAAAACTCGCGTAAAATAAACATTCGTAAAGTAAGGTAAACATTTAAATAGAATTAATATAAATAGATTAAATTAATATGAACGCGTTTAAATAGATAAATATGTGTGAAAAGCGAAAATCTTTTTTTTATGGACGAAGGCGGCAGACGGCTATACAGTCCACCTGATGGTAAGTGGATACTGTCGCCCATAGACATCCGCTATATGGTACATGCCAACATCAGTCCAAAAGTACAAATCTCAAAAAAAAACGAAGTGTATAATAATGTACCTATATTACATACGTAACTACTAAGAGAAGTCAATACGACAAACAAAACAGACATTAACATCGGAATAAAGACCGATAATATTTCAGCTAAAGATACCACAAAGACATAAAAATCCCCAACAAATAACATCAAGTAAAATTGACACTCACTGTTCTGTCCGCCGACGAGCTCTACCGGCGCATGCTGCAAGCAATGCTCCAGCTTAGGTACAATATGCTGATGCAGCATGGCTGTGAGTGCAGACCCCCAGGCACCCTTCCACGTGGACAGCAAGGGCTTCGCGGAGCCGTCGGCCGGGTGCCACGCAGTCAGGGCCGTCGCGAGACGAGACCGGATTAAAGGGTACACGCTTGTGGCTAGCGCATCCCCTGACAAATACACAAATACTGTTAAAAGGGGGCCAAAACAAAATCAAAAAACATGCACGAGTATAAATTACAAGTTTCAACGCATTCAACGCATTTTTTGTATTGGTTGATTTTTGTTCTGTATAAGTACATTGTACTAAGGTGCATTCACTTTTCTATTTTCTAAATTAAAAAAATTTCATTTATATAGGAAGAGCTCTGACAGTTGTGTATCTATAATTCATTTTATGTAAATACCGTTTCTTTCTGTCATAATCATAACATAACACTAAAATAAAAAAAGAATCTTAAAGAACTATCTAGTTGTAAAATGATTTTTATTACATGTTAAAGATTTACGTTTACTTCCAATAATAATCGGACCATATTGACCACACACACATGTATTTCTGTTTTCAAATAGTGTTTTTGTTTCACTAATTGTCGAGATCAATTATTATTTTAAACACCAGGCTAGTCGGAAAGTTTTGCGATAAAGAATTTTTATTTATGGAACACTGGCTGGTTTTGATGTCAATTAAAAATATGACTATCGATAGCATAAAAACAAAACATTCCAAATTCGAATTTCTTACGAGCTGAATCAAAGTATCGTATCTCATTAAAAATGGATATTCGACGGGAACATTTTCACGCTTTGATTTATATGTTCTTTAAAACCTGAAGATTCTTTTAATAGACTTCAAATGGCGTTTGTGCACAAGTGCCCTTCTAAGGCAACTGTGTATCGTTGGTACAATGAATTTAAGTTTGGCTGACGAAGTAAGAAGCGGTCGCCCTTTCACGGCTGTTACGGTAGAAACGTCGTGGCAGTGAACATTTTAATTTGTGGAAACCGGCGAATGACATACGAAGAGATTCAGGAGACATTGCAGATTGGATCGTGGAGTGTAAATGAAATATTACATGGGCATCTACGAGTCTAGGATAGTATCGCGCTGGATGCCGTACAGCCTCATCGAAGCCCAAAAACAAGTTCGTGTCGGATAAAGCCGTGATATGATAACAAAACTTGAAGCAAAGGTCGTGTGGACGTGATAACGACATTGTCACAGGTGACGAATCTACCAGTATGATCCTGGCACTAAGCGTCAATCTACTGAATGGCTGTTTCAAAGTGAGTCAACGTCTATCAAAGTGAAAAGAGCAAGAAGCACTGTAAAAAAATTAATCACAAGTTTTTTCACTTTAACTGCACACGACAACGCGGGCGCGTTGTCGTGTGCAACAACGCTTAAACGCTCACTCAGCGCTTAAAACAAGGGACTTTTTGGAAGAGTAAAAAAAATATTTTCAAAATTTGTTCAGATGCATGAAACTTGTATGGTTACAAGTGGAGAGTACTTTGAAAATGTAATAAAAAAAATTGGAATCTGTACATTATTTTTCTTTTTCGCAAAACTTTCCGAGTTCTCCACGTATTACTAGAAGGAACTTTAGGTATATACAGTATTATGGCTGTATGTTTCCTCAATAAATGACAAAAAAGTTTATTTTGTAAGAGAAACAAAAACATGTACGGCTCACAGCCAAGAGAGATAAACTACCGGGCGCCCCTCTCCATTCCTTCGCAGCACTGTTATTACATACTTAGCGATGGTTACTGACGTCACTAAGCGTGGCAGTGCTACGCGCATCCAAAGCACCATTGTAGCATACGTAGCGGTCGTTGCTGACGTCACTAAGCGCAGCAAGCGCTAGGCGCATTCAAAGTATTGTTATAGCACACGTAGCGATCGTTGCTGAACGTCACTAAAAGCAGCAGTGCTACGTGCATCTAAAGCACGTTGTAGCACATGTAGCGGTAATTGCCGACGACACTGAGTGTAGCGGTGCTACGCGCATTCAACCGTTTTAATAATATATAATACCTAAGAAAAGTCATTAATCTACCAGCAAAAAATACTGAATGAGTAGCAAATTAATAAAGTCAATAAAATGGCAACATACCGGCCAACTCGTGCCAGGGCAGCACCCACTGGTGTAGCGGCTGGGTGTCCCCCGTGGGGTCCCATATGCGGACGGCGGCCAGCAGCCGCGGGACCACGCACCGGGACGCACACGACGATAGCACCCAGCCGGGACACGCCGACGACCATGTCGTTATTGCCCGGAGCATTGGACCGGGGATACGAGGGTTCCACACCCTGGAAAGATGAATGGGTAAATGTACGTGCTAAAGACTGCTTTAAAACCTGCGATAATCGCTTCAACAAGCGACGATTTACATTAGATCGCTTTGACATTGGATTGTTAACGCAATCCTTTTCTATGTTCATTAAGATGAACTACCGTGGGTGGCGTCTATCGCGGGAGGCTCGGAAGCTGCCCCATATATTTCTATACTACTTAAAAATGTATATATGTGTATATATATATATACTATATATATATATATATATATATATATATATACACATACACTACACTCAGTGTTACGCGATAGTTCATTGTATAAGTAAGCTCGTCGCCTACAATGATCTATTTTGCATTTTATACATAGTAAAATCCGTTTTTGATAATAAGCTTAATTTACATGTATAATATAAGATTTTTTTTGTTCATAAATAAATAAATAATAGTGTCGAGTGTCGCAAGTGTCGCAAGTGTCGCCGCGACAGACGCGACCCACGAAATTTCACTTTAAAACAAAAGAGCCTCAGCATGATTAGGACTGTCAAAGATATATATATGGTATATCGAGAGAGACAGAGAGATTACAGGATTCTGCAAGGTCGGCAGCGCACCCGCAAGCCCCCTGGTGTAGCACTTACCATCATGAGGCCCGCCCGCTCGTCTGTCATCTATTCTATAAAAAAACGATATATATATACGTAGATATATGTATTTGTCGGAGATAATATATAGAGTTAAAGAGAGAATTAGGATTGTCAAATATGCACACATTTTGGAATGGATTGTATATAAACGAACTGCAAAAAAATACTAAACAAGCAGCAAATAATGATCAACAAATAATCTATTCTTGAATAATTGAAGTAAATAATGATGAACAAAACAATGTATTCTTGGATAATTGAAGTAAACAATGAAGAACAAAACAATGTATTCTTGGATAATTGAAGTAAATAATGATGAACAAAACAATGTATTCTTGGATAATTGAAGTAAGTAATGATGCACAAAACAATGTATTCTTGGATAATTGAAGTAAATAATGATGAACAAAACAATGTATTCTTGGATAATTGAAGTAAATAATGATGCACAAAACAATGTATTCTTGGATAATTGAAGTAAATAATGATGAACAATATAAATAAAAAGGTAATTAACACTTACTCAGCAGCAGTATTCAAATGCGGTACATAATGGTGCCACAGTAGGTTGTTATAAGCCTCTTCAGTAAGCACTTGACGCCACTTGAGGAACGTCGGGATTGGTTCTTCAGGTGACTGTAGCGGCTCCCACTTAGCTAATAGTGCACTGAGTAATGAACTCACGATGTTACCACCGATCGTGCCTAAGCCATACATCTCGTATTCGAGGGGATAGGTTTCCTAGAAATAAATGTATGTTTGAGGAGTCAGGTGCTTGGTCACATGACCAGGGCAGTTTGAAAATAAAGCAGTTCTGTTTTGACAGACAGTTTTGTTTATGTGTTTGACAGTCCTGCTTTGAAATCAATTATCATTATAAGTTATATGACTATCAATCCCTTTAAGATATATGACATTTGTACTTTTATTTTCTTTTGTATCATTTGGTGTTATTAGGCCAAAAATCGTAAGATGTATTATTTATAGACCATACCTTCAGTTCCGACAACACATCATACGCAGTCTCCAAAGACAGGTCCGGTTTGTTCAACTCTTCCACCCTTTCTAAAATATCTTGAACTTTCCCTATAACTACATCGTGGTCTTGCAACTTTGTATTGCATTCGTCTAGGTCCCTCTCTAAAACTACGATCTCGTCTTCTGCGGTTTGGAGTTGACGGGCGTTTTGAATTATATCCTGGAAATTAAAAAGATGTTTTAAATAAAAATAAAACAGCAGAGTAGATTTTGGTTCGTGAGAAAGGAATACAGATACCTACAGTGGGTGTACGTCTATATCCCACAGTGTTATAAGTACCTGTTCACAGTAGTTGACCATGATGATGTCTTCCATACCAACCACAGTTATTGGAAGACACCTATATCCTACAGTAGGGCACACCTATACCTTGCAGTGTTACACCCACCTGTTCACAGCAATCGACCATAAGCTGCATGTTGTGCATGAGCTCGTTGGCGGCGAAGTGCCTGCACTCGCGGCGCGGCTCATGTTCGAAGCGCGGGGCGGCCGCCGCCAGCGCGTGGTACCCGCTCAGTACCCGCGCCTCCCTGCCCGTCATGTCTATTACTGGTACACGAGATAGTTCGCTTCTGGAATTGAAACAATAAATATAATTTAATTCAATAGGGCAGTTGATTGTTAATCAATGTATATTAATCATACTCGATTCATAATTAATTCACTTCACAATTATTATATTTTAAGCAGTACAAAACAGGAGGACAATAAATCATTTGACAAAAATGCTAGTTAACCCTCCTTTAAATATGTACTGACATCAAGCTCAGATAACAATTTTACGAGTGATCGAACTAATAAAGATATAATCTAGGATATAAAATAGGAAACATGAATAATTATATAAATAAAAGCATCTAAATATATTGGTATCTATTCTAAAACAAACAGAAAAAAAACTCATAATCCGAGTGTAACCATGAGGTGGAGTAGAATTTTAGTATTTGACATCCAGTCGCCAAAATCCTGGTAGAATAAATCAATGGAAGACTCTTTTTTAACAGCTTCGTCATTACTAGAAATTAGTAAATCATTAGCTAGAAATTAGGAATGTAATGAAAGTACTTATACTGAAAGTGAAGGAAAAAATGAACATTTAGGCTTGACATTTCATATTGTTATAAAAATGTGCAAATTTTCAATAAACATCAGCATATCTATTAATATTTTGTGTCTAACACAATAGTAAAAGTTTGTTTTAAAACTAGAAAAAATATGCGCTTAAAATTAAAAAAATAAAGTAAAATTAAATATACATATTTGGAAAAAAATTGTTATACTGATGTCATTTATTTTCAATTTCGGTACAAATACTTTTATTGTATAACTTACAAATACTAATTTATTATTGTTAAACTGCAATATATAATTATAACAAATTATAATTATTTAAAAAAATAATACAATAGAAACATGATTATCCAAACCTCAGAATGTTTGATTATTTGGAGGATCTTGGAAAGAATCTATAATATATTTATCCAAAATTTCAACAATACGCAAAAATAATACCTACAAACTGTTGGTGTAAAACAACCACCAACATTTCCAATTTAATTGTTATTCACCTGCTGATAGTATGCATTGTCGGTTTACCCTCTTGTATGACGTCTGCAGCGTCTTTGTAGAAATACCGCCCTTTGTGTGACTTCTTCCAATTGCCGCGTTTCTCTGTCGGCTTCTCTTGTTCTTCCTTCTCTTTCAGACGTCGCTCCTCTTCTTTTTTCGCTTTTTGCTAAAATTAAACAACTCCGTCGTTACAAATAGTGATGTATGAATGGCTAACTAACTAAATTTTTGCTGAGATGATGGGTTGTTATTACTATCTTTTTCAATCATACATAGTTATAATAACATCAAATCACTAAAGAATAAAATAAATAGAGTTCTTACTGCAGTTTTCTCAGGTCCATAAGCTCCAATAGCACCCCTGCCTTTTCTTATGGTAGCTTCTACCGGTGCAGAGATACCTTGCAGATCCTTGCCAAGACCTTTGCCAGGTTGGTAACCCATCTATAAACAAATATTGTATTAGAACTAAAATTCAAAATACATACATGAGGCAATATATAAATAACACTGATTAATAAAATTTTAAAATGAATAAGAGCAGTGATAGCCTATCTATACTCGACTAAATACTGTGATCGTGAGGCTAAATCCTCGGCCCATACCACTGAGTTTCTACTTAAGTACATATTTTTAAAATAGAGTGGCATTTTAAGGTCATACATCCCTCAAGCATGTGGAGGCCGTCGTCGTGTAGTAAACGAAAAAAACGCTGGTTACAGTTTTCAGTCACTAAAGTCTGTAAATTCACTCCAATTAAAATTGTATTCAGTTAAACTTACCTGTAGCAGTAACTTAGCGCCAATGCCCTTAGTATGTTTCTCCCAAATCCCAACACTGCCTCCTAGTTTTGGTGCTCTCATGCCCTGTCCTTGCCTCCTAATACCAGCAGTTTCACTTTCATCGGGATTAGTTGGAGGCTCCTCTTCATCTGAGCTATCTGGAGCGAACCTTGGGCGGGAGGTGGATGCTTCTGATGGTTCTATTTCTGTGGATATCAAATAAAATTAATTATCTTCCTAAAAACTTTAAAAAAATGTATTTTAATTAGTAATTGCATATTAGAATATGTAATTAATAACAAAGGTGTTTTGTAACATAGGAAAACTTATAATAGACAAAATGTGACATTATCTATGAAAAGTAACCTTATTGTCAGTATCCCAAATTCTGAGACTTAAAAAGTGGTTTATCTTAAAAACATACATATTGTAATGATTTATCTTCAAAATCACATATTAGGTTGGTTAAATGCAAAGGGGAAACAATTAACAAATGTCAAGTCAATTTTAATAGAAGTGTATTAAAATATAAACTAAGTAGGAGTCAAGTAAGTAGTAGTAGTAGGAGAAAAAATTCTAAGAGCAAAAAAATAAATATATACCTTTTTTCTCTTCTTTCTTCTTGCCAGCCTGTTGCACCCCACCCGCCACAAACCCAATGGGTGCTGAGAAGTCTTTTGGCTTACGACTTCTTTGTCTGATATTGTCTTCATTGTCTTCTTCATCGCTGTCTTTAGCCCATACTCCTGAAATCATAAAAAGATGTTTATGTTAGTGTTTAACTGGACATTGAGCAATTAGCATCATGTAAGTCAGTTACAAATTTGCCACTTCTACTAAAGAAAAATTAACAAGAATATTTCTAAAAATATAGCTATAAAATTTGCTTGCTTTACTACAGCTCTACTACAATTGCTTTTACTACAGTCTTGTATTTAAGATTTTTAATATTACTATAAGCTTTTTAGTATTTCTTAATGCTAAATCAATTTTGAATTGTTACCGATAACATTTGCAGTGATATTGTGTTAAATAAATAATTAAGAACAATAAATATGATTTTTGCGTAGTTTTGCTAGTATATTTTTAGATAACTTAATTTTTGTTATGAAAATAGTTCAGATTTATGTTTTAGTTTTATCTTGATGGATAAACCAAATCTATTCAATAGTTCAAAAATATAAAAAAAGTGAGTTAAATGTCAAAAGGTTCCAATGCATACAAGTCACTGGATAAAGTTCACAAAGCTGTGATTTAAATGTATGCTAAATTGCACTTATTAAGCACTGCAACTGGTCTTATTTAGAGAAGAAACTATTTTGTTTAAATAGAATAAATTTATTACGGACCGAAAAAGATAGAATATCTTTCCATGAGGCATAACTTTCCTTACCAAACATACCAAACTCGTATAACAACTTACCGTATATTTGTTGTTCTTTCTTCGCTCTTCGACTTCTATTTGGGTTGAATTCATTATCCAAGTCGTAATCAGTGATCTCGAAACGAATCACTTCATCGTCTGACATTTTATTAATCTGTATAGAGAAATTGTAGGTATTAAATAGTAAAATACTTTCTTTAAGAAAGATATGTTTATGTTAAAATATTTCAATTGCTAATGAACATGAATATTAAAGTTAATATTACAAACCTTGTAACAATTATTTATTACAATTTTTCGAATTTGTTTAAATCAAAATAATAACAGATACATATGATCACAAAATTGTTTTTTTTCTGACTCTGACATTAATGATTTCTTCGTGACGTTTGTGGAATATTACTATTGTCAAAAAGCTACCACAAATTACCAATGCTTATATGTTGCCAATGCCAATAAACCAACTATGTTGCTTACACACTTCTTTTAACATACCTATATAAGCTATCTTCATATTTTTCAATTAAAAATAATGTTTATAATTAAACAAAGACTGCTGTTAGGAAAGACAAATCATATTTACAAGAGAGAATATACATTTTTATTTTGTCCACAAATATTATTTTATTATTCATACGCTCCATCCACTACCAACAACAAGTTATATTCAATATGGCAACTTTAAAGACAAGGATGCCCAAACCGGTAACTTTTTCGATTGTTGTCAATCCGATTCATAGAATTCGATTAATAAAAATAATTATTTATATATTATATAACTCATAGCCACATACAGCAAATAATAAAACAAAGTTGATTTTATTATGTCATTGTCCAGTCCCGTCGAAGTCGCTCAGTAAAGTAATAGTAGATTTAATAGGGACAGAGTTGGACTCCTTGGAGGAACACGTAAAATGCAGTCTCACGTTTTTTAATCAAACTGCGGTTGGTGGAAACATCTTGCAATAACTAAAAATGGCAGATGGAAATGAATTTATTTACGACACGCACAAAGGCGGATCACAGTCGTGAGGTGTAGCGGGCGTAAATATAGGCTCGACCAGGCTTGACTGTCTAGATGGTGATTTTTAATAAATTTGCAACTGGAACTGAGCATTTTTCTTGACGTCTCATGATCGTGTCTTAAACAAAATGTCCATTTTGTGTATATGCAACAGGCGTCAAATACAAATTTTGTTATTAAAATAATTACTATAGAACGTATCATCAGCACAAACATGTACCTACTAATACTAGCTTAATATTATTCGCTACTATTATTTGCTGTGTCGACCAATAACTATACCGGTGTCCAAATAAATTATATTAAAAAAATATTTTGACCAATGACCATTATGACCAAATCTTGACAGATTAACATTGTTGACATTTTAGTTAAATCAATCGCCTCAGCTAAATATTTTTATCGTGCTTTTGTAAACTTTTCTATAATGTTTCTGCTTGCAAATGTGTAGTTTTAAAGAAATCGAAGACTTCCATATAAAGTTTAATAACAGCATTTACTAAAATGTTAAGCCGTTTTTCCGATGTTTTACAAACTGCAGCCGACGTTGTAAGTAATTAAAATGCATATTTAATACCCTAATGAAGTGTTCACTCAGCCTTGGTAATAATAAAACAGTAAGTATACTATAGTTCTTGCAGCTCACGAGTGCGTGTCAACCTTGGTTGTTGAAAATTCGCGTATATACACAAAAAGTAACCTTCGCATCAGTGTATTTAAACTTCAAGGCGGCTCTACCATTCACGCCATGAAACCCCACGAACACCTGTGAACGCCAGTGTGGATGGATTTCGTGTTAAGAGACATTATCAGAGCCCACAGTTCAGAGCATGAATTCTCGCCTACTCACGTGACTTCACGACGTGAGTAGAGCAGCCTTTAAAAGTTTATTTTTAAGGATATAAGGTCTCTGTACGCTTACAGACACACAACTATAAGCAAGACAGACGCGCGTTCGTGATTTCTAGAACTATGCAGTATATTGCTATAATTTTGAATTCCAGCTGGCACCTCCAGCCACTAGATTGGAGGATTTTGAGTATCATTGGAAGATGATATTAAACTTTTACCAGAACTATGATGATAGCACTAAGGTTCGTGTAGAAGACACTAGAATACCGCATCATTTGCATCAGATGTTACAGGTAAATAGAACTACAGTCTTGGTACCAAAAGTGAAAGAATTATGTAAAATGGTTGAGTAATTATCAAGATCAACTTAACTATATACACTTTCTACCATTTAATAAATGTAATAGACTTTTTGCTTTACACATTTATTTTAAGTTGAAAATGTAATGTAAATGTTAACTCAGTGGGTAGGAATTCTCAGTATAGAATAACAGCTAAAAATAAGTCAAATATGAGTTAAAAAACATCTATAGAGATATTTTTTATTTATATTTGACAATATAGAGCTAGTATAAAAAGTATAGTATATTGCTGAGGAACTGGGTATTGATCACAAAACAGTTTTAAGTCATTTGAAAAAGTGTACCAAAAAAAGTTTCATATTTGGGTGCCACATGATCTTACGGAAAGAAACCTCATAAACTATGTTTCCACTTGCAATTCTCTGTTAAAAGAAAACAAAACTGAACCATTTTCGACACAATTGATCATGGGTGACGAGAAGTGGATCCGATGCACAATGGCTGAAAATACTCACGTAATGACACTAAGCTTTTGTGGAGTACATTAGGCACATCCTCATTAATCAAGATAGCAAGTGAGACAGAGCACTAGGCATATGAAATTAGCAGTGAATATGAAATTTAGAAATGCAACAACCCTACATTTTTTTTTATTCTTCTTTTTAAGGAAGTCTTACAATTGTAATTAATAGTATCACATAATTGTTTTTTGAAGGTTGCCTTAATGTTCAGTAAAATATCTAAGGAATTTAGAAGCAATAAATTCAATAAGTCAATAAATCTTCTGAATAGTATTGTTACAATATAAAATGTAAAATAATAAAAACATAAAATGTATGTATATAAAATGAAATATTTTTGTTATTACATATTCTTTGACCTTGACTTCATGACTACTGTTCGAGAGAGAAGCAATAAAACACCAATTATTTCCAATATTTGTCATAGTTGCCGCTGTAACATTTTTATCTAAAAAAACCTACATACCTTCCTACCTTAAGGTAGGTCTGTAAGAATACCTACTCCACCTTCCCTTGAATATCAGCCATCTTAATTTTTAGGAGTAAGAATATGTAGGATGGTGTTTTTGATAAAAGAAATGTATGACACTCCCTTAAAATATTGGTAATTGATACCTTGATATACTGTGTATTTTGAAACTGACAGGTGTTTTAGGTTCAGCTGGTTGACCTTAGTTGAGAAGCATCGAAATTTTTCCGAAATTTGGAAGTTTCGGCTCTGTAATTGGTAATTTTTTACAAAACCCCCCACAAATAAAATAAAAATATTAAATTTCAGTTAATAGTAGAGGAAGAGAAAGAGCAGCATGGAGGTACAGTCGGCCCCTGCCTCGAAGCAATCGTCCAACGCTCCATCTGTATGTTAGATGCACTAACAGCACTGGCAGCGGCAGATCGCCCTCCAGGTGCTAGGGCTTTAGCTTTAACCACAGGAACGGCACTATTGAGGAGAACAAGACAGCCTTGTGTTAATAGTGCTCATGTCTATAGACCTTTGCAGGTAAGTTTCTTTTTCTAATATCAGTTCTGTATTGTTTGATATCTGAATGTCACACTCTAATGTTGGTGTCTCTATATTAAAATGAGACAGTCTGTCTCTCTCTAGGCTCTTTCTCGCCTATTACCCAAGTAGATTATTTGTTGGTAATTCAGTAGTCTTATTAATGAATTAAGAGTTTGATTTCCGATGTATAACAAATCCTTTGCAAATATGTATTATGAATTATTTTGAAATTTTATCGATTAAAATTTAATTAAATATTTAGTGGCACTAAGGGACATACAAAAATAATATAATTATATACAATAGGTCCCGGAGAAAGTTTTTTTTTCAGAATAGCAAAATTTGATTTTGAAAATTTTCAGATTTTGATGATGGAAGCAAATTTGATTTTGAAGCAAAATTTGTCTATTAGTCACTTGCTTGGGGCAGCGACCCCACATATCAGTAGCCCAACAGGGAATCCAAAAATATTGAGAGAATTATTATATTATAATTGAATTATATTTTTATTTAAACATAATCTAAAGTCTTTTCATTTGATATGATATCTAATTACAGTTTAACAGATTAGTTTCTTGTACTGAAAAAAAATATAAGTCACTGTTCAAGACAAAAGCTGGCCATAAGATTCTCAATTACAGAGTTGTGGACATATGGAAATTACCACAAAAAATAAGAAATGTGTTAATTGCTAACTATAAACATTTTTAAAAAGAGACTCAATGAATAATTTTGAATAGAAAAGATATCACGAAACCTGTAACATCAGCTAGCACAAGATATAGGCATAATCCAGTAATGCTGCTCACCGATTTATTACACAACAACAATAATTTATTTTGAGAATGTTTTCAATAAAATACTGTTTTTTAATCTAAGCTCCTTTTTTAGAGAATGCTGATCCAGTGCAACGAAAGTCCAGCTTCACCTACAGAAAAAGAAGAGGTAGAACTACTCCTCACTTTATGTGGTCTCGTACGCAAAGAACCAGGCCTTGCCAACATTTTCACTACACCATTTGTCGAAGATAGAAACAGCTTACTAAGCATACCGGAAGACATACAAAAGCTAATACCCATCAGAAGTAAAGTTCAGACACCTAAGAAAAATACATTATTTGAAGTAGAACTACCTCCAAATCCATTAAGAAACGTGTCTATAATAAGGACCGTGAAGGAAGATTATAATACAAATTCTAGTAGTTCGGTAGAAGAGAATGCTTCGTGTAAAAGTCAGAAGACAGTGTATGATGACAATGATAAGTTCCTACTAATAGATTTGCTGTTGTCCTATCTGAACAGTGCGGTGAGTTAACTGATAATTTTATTTGATTGTAACATGTTTATTGTTTATATAACCGATAGCAATTTTATGGACAGTTGTAGCAGTGATAATAATTAACAGTTATAATACCATTAAATCCAGACATTTTTTTTTAAATGATTGAATTCAATTTAATAACATCACATTCAATGGGCCATATTATTCCCTGTGTTGTGGGTCCAGAGAATACAAGACCCAATCAATCGTTTGTCTTTAACTTTAAACAAATGAATGTTTGAACAGGAAGCTAACTGGGCTAATCAGTCGTCGAAAAATTATCGTTATATCGAAAATTAACAATTGTCTGGAAAATCTACTCTTTACTCTGTTTGTCATTTTTTTTGTGTCCTCATTTTTTATTTATTCAGGAAACAAAACAAGCAGACACTTATGCGAAATAGCAAATATTAACTATGAATACCTACATACGAGGGGTGATCAAAAATTAGTGAGAACGACATATATACTCCTTGGTAAGAAAAAAAATAAATACTGGCAGGCATAGCTCAGATATTTGTAATATTAATAAAGAAAAAGTCTTCGATTCTCTTTTGTTTTTTTTCTGAATGTAGTCATTTGTTTGCTTCGTGTCGGAACGTGTTCTCGAAAATGGAGAAAAACGAAGTGCGAGCCGTTATTAAATACCTCTGTTTAAAAAAGTTAACGACGCAAGAGATTCACTGCGATTTGGAGGCAACATTAGGAGAGTCTGCTCCGCCGTATTCCACTGTCGCAAGGTGGGCTCCTCAATTTCGAGTAGGGAGAACGAGCACGGAAGACGAACATCGTTGCGGCCGCCCATCGACGTCAGTCACCCAAGAAAATGTTGTTAAAGTCGAGAAAATTGTATTGAGCGATCGAAGAGTTACCATCCGTTACTTAGTTCAAGAAACGGGCATTTCATATGGAAGTATTCAATCCATATTGAAACAATCTTTGAATATGAGAAAAGTCTCCGCAAGATGGGTGCCGAGAATGTTAACAGACAGTCAGAAACAAAATCGACTTGACATTTCGAAGACATTGTTGGACAAGAAGATTTTGAAAACTTTTTGTCTCGTTTCGTAACAATGGACGAAACATGGGTCCATCATTTCGATCCCGAGACAAAACAGCAATCTTCACAATGGAAACGGCCATCATCACCGACCCCGAAGAAGTTTCGTGCCTGGAAGGCTGGCAAGATTATGGCCTCAATATTTTGGGACTCAGAAGGGATATTGTTGATTGATTACCTGGAGCGTGGAACCACTATTACAGGCCAATATTATGCAGCATTAATTCCCAAGTTGAAGAATACCATCAAAGAGAAAAGGAGAGGGAAACTTCGAAGGGGCGTGCTGTTTCATCACGACAACGCACCCGCGCACAGCTCGACAGTTGCGATGGCTGCCATTCAACAAGCTGGCTTCGAATTGGTTGACCATCCCCCTTATTCACCAGATCTGGCGCCTAGCGATTTTTATCTGTTCCCCAAATTGAAAGAATACTTAAGGGGAAACAGGTACAAAGACGATAACGAGGTGATAGATGCCGTGGAGAGCTTTTTGCAGGACCAAGACAAAACTTTTTTTTTGAAAGGGATTGAAGCCTTGGAAAAGCGCTGGACTCGGTGTGTAGAGAGACTCGGAGACTATGTAGAAAAATAAATTATTAAGTTATCAATAGTCATTATATTCTATCTCATTCTCACTACTTTTTGATTTCTCCTCGTATATATTACGAAAGGTAAAAATTCCACAAAAACATAAAATTGCGACATAGCCCAAAGAATTAGCAAGTTTAAGTGGCAGTGGGCAGATCAATAACCGATGGGAGGGGGGGGGGGGAGACGAGTCCTCGAATGGGAGACTACATACCGGGAAACGTAGCATGGAACGCGCGATGTTGACTTGTGGACTCCAAGAAGTTGTTGTTAGCGGCTGAATGAAAAGAGCTGAAGATGGTCTGTGGTGGCGGTCCACTGACAAAGTTGATTGTTCTTTGTTCTTAGTTAATGATAACTGCGCTACGCTTCGACTGGTCTGCACCAGCCCTTACATTTATGTTAGTGTGGATTTTTTAATACTGTATCTCTATATGAAAAAACTTCATGTTATAGGACAATCAAGTAGTCCTCCGAGCTTGTGAAGGCATAATGATAGTGTCATCCCTCCCCGAGGACGACATAGCTAACCTAGTGACAAGCTGCAGTCCTGCTTGTGAGACGATTGTCGATAAATTAGCTCTAAAATACAAGTGCATCCCGGCAAATACAGACCCTAGCGATGTCGACCATTTAAACATTACTTGGGCGTAAGTAAACAAATTGTTAAATTTTATTACAGACTATCTTTTAGCCTTTGCTTCGCCCGCATGGATAGTTTTCTGACATAAAAATGCATCTTATGTCCTTTTCCAGATTTCTGGCTACATCTCTGCCAAATTTCATTGAAATTGTTTCAGCAGTAATTGTCGTGAAAATGTAACAAACAAACAGACAACCATAAACACTGGATTTATAATATCAGTGTTGTTGTGGATTAATTACCATTTTACGGATTTATTACAATACAATATAAATACTATTTTCATACAACGACACGAAGTTAAACCACTTACATTACATATCTCCACATACCGTAATTCTAGTTATCTAGGCCTATGTGTTAGATATGTGGCTAATGTTTTCAGATATGTGGCGCACGACTTTGGAGATAAGGCGTACAACAAATTCCATGGATACAGAGAGTTAACCACTTTCTTCTCATGGCTGGACTACTGCGACACTTTGATGAAGGTCGGTTGACAAATTTAAAAGACTAACCATTCATTTCTTATATTTTCTAGTGTAATTAATATATCACTGTAATGGGAATTTCTAAGTACTAACAATTACTATAATTTGCGTGAGTATTTTATGAGGTAGTCTGTTACATTAAATAATCCTTATAAGAATTATCTATGGTTTTGTTGTAACTGACATTATTTATTGACACTGACGTTCTATACATAATTTTCCCTTGTTATTTCATTATTTAGCCATT
Source organism: Sesia apiformis (assembly GCA_914767545.1). Taxonomy (NCBI): domain Eukaryota; kingdom Metazoa; phylum Arthropoda; class Insecta; order Lepidoptera; family Sesiidae; genus Sesia; species Sesia apiformis. The sequence continues at coordinate 3,250,880 of OU611967.1, read as the reverse complement.
TGACATTTGTAATTATGATTTGACTGCCTTTCGGTACTGATTCTTATATTAATTATGTAACTCGTTATTATGTCAATTGTCTTATTTTGTTAAATTCATTTATGCGTTACATTTAAATTTTGCATGTCATTATTATGACAACATATTTTTCCATCTTATTATTACCATGCTTATTATTATTATTACCGCGGACCACTGGCGCTCCATCGGGACTCGAGTGGCCTGCACAGTTATGTCACAACCAAAAATATATCTAGAAAATGATTTAATAAATGATAAGTTTGCAATTCGATATCGATCCAAGAATCCAGCACATAGTAAGACAAATGCAAGCTCAAAAATCTCAGTAATGTCATTTTTCTGAAGGATTTTTTCTGTATTTGTGTAATTACAAAACAAACAATGAATTCACCTAAAACTTATCATATTTTGATTTAAGTCAAATGGTCCCTCATCTTTAAAAGGTTAAGAAGCACTGCTCTAAGACATCTTTTCTAGACCTGCGTGTCATCTATATCTATACTTTCTATAATATAATAAAGAGGTAAAATTGTGTGTTTGTAGGTATGTTGGGGGTAATTTCTGGAACTACTGAACCGATTTCAAAAATTCTTTCACAGATAGGAAGTTACATTATCCATGTCTAATATAGGCTATATTTTATTTTGAAATTTTGAAAATAAAAACTTATAAATCGAAGCGAAGCGAGGGCGGGTCGCTAGTCATCACATATACAGGGGGCCGAAGTTGGTCAAGAAAAATTAAGCACATAAGTGCGATTTTTTTTAAAATTATTTATGTATAGATTAATGATTTATGATCAATTTTAAACTAAAAATTAGGACGTAATTGGGACCTAATTATTAGTAAGGAAGTCGTAAAGTTTTGGCCTTTTTAGGCGGACGCGGCACTAAAAAGGTCGAGAAACTATACTTTAAGAATACTGTATATTTATAACATATATCACTTTTTCACACAGGAATGTCACTGCACAATAGCATGCCATCTATCCAGAACTTTTCGTCAGAACTTTCTGGAGGGAGTGGCTGAAGTGGGTCTGGCGGACTTACACCACGCGGCGCTCGTCACCGCCATACTTAGCAAGTGTTTGAAGGCAGTCGACTCACCGGACCTTATTAATGGTGAGCGATCAAAACTGATTTTTTATTTATTTAATATTTATTATCTTTATGTATTTTCTTTCTTTTGTGTTTAAAAGACGTCCCTTCGTATCTTAACTTTCTTCATATATGTTCATATATATTTTTAGGTTTGAGAAGTGAAATTAACTAAAAAATAACAATTAAATGAAACAAACACAAATTGTAAGTTTAAAGTTTTACAATTTTAACCCCGAACCAATAAATTTATTAAGCAAATTAATAGAACACCAAAATAAAGGATAGCATAAACGAGAGAAAATAGTGGTTTCTGCCAATTACTGTCAAAATCATAAAATCGTCATGGGAATCTGTCAGAATGTTAAAATAGTGAATGTTTTAATACTTACATGGTTTACTAATAAGCTTAATCTTTTTTATTATCTAGGCTAATTTTAAATCATTTATGTGATTGTGATAAACTGTAGATTAAGACTCGTTGGCGGGAACTTGAGAAGTGTTTTGATTAATTATAAAAAATGTGCAATACATATACGTTTTGTGGTTTAATAGTGATTTAATATATTGAACTCAAAATTGTTTTTTGTGATAATCAAATAAAACAATGGGAGTGCGTTTTTCGTGTGCTTCCAAAGAGTCCTCTTATGTCCTCAGTAAACCTACTATAAATTTACTGAGCAACTCCTGACTTACTTCGACGCCGACGGCACTAAAAATTCTGAAAAAACGTGTATGCACCAAGCATGTTCCGAATGGCAAAAAGTCACTATTCACGGATATAAATACGAAAAAATAGCGACTATTTGCGAATACGAATATTACCTAACCTACTACTAGGTAATTTTTAGTCCAATTTAAAGTTATCGTTAAAAGATTTTTTTTTGGATCTGACAATGAATTTTGTTTAATCTACGTATCTAATTTTACATTAAACTAGCAAATCACTTACTAATTAAGTTAAAAAAAAGCAGCTACGTAACTGATTTTCAAGTGACGTTTAATTTTATAATAAGCATTTCCTTTTTGTAGAAAACTTCTTTCACCCGCTATTCACGATTATCTTTTACTATTCGATTAGTATTCGGATATTCGTTTAGGAAATAGAGAATACGAATACTTCAAAATTGGCGAATAGTCGCCAACACGAATACGAATATTCGGACATCCCTAGTATATGCACCAATCCGCAGTCGGTCTGTTTAGCGTACTACGATCCGAAACATAGTAATCACAAATAAAGGGGATCTAAGCTATACCTTCCTATGTTTAAAAAGGCATGTAATCATCATCGTATTTTTATTGTAGAATTCTCAAACTGGCTGGTTGGTGACGGAGAAGTTTCAGAATGGCCACTGTTACACACTCTTGTAAGCAACTGCCTCACCGACAACTACGACCTCACATTAGAGACGCTGAGGTTCTTCGAGGTGAGTCCATAACTGATTCTTATTTGTTATTCGTAAATCCATGACTAACTTATTTGAGAGTTACATATATACAGACTCAGTACAATCGGAGACACGGATGTTGAAGTCTTAGCGAAGTGGCGGGGATAAGAACGGGCGTGAACACTTTCGAACAAAATTGTTTATTTACAAATAATAATTAATATTTATTGTTACAATTAGTCATATTATTTGCAATATTCATATTATTATATTACTAGCTTTTGGCTGCGGATTCGTTAGTGGGCATTTTTTAGTATTTGGCGGAATATTTCAAAGAAATTGAATTAGTTTTTGCAATTGAGAAAGGGTTGAGAAAATGGGGAGGGATAGCATGAAAATGGACTCTGTCACATCTCACTCACTACCGAAACACGTACGTACATTAGGGAATATATTCTTTATCATGATACTATGTTTGAGGAGGAGAGTGCACGTTGCAATCCCACAGCCGCTGTACTGCACTCAACTGGCCACATGACCCCACACTCACATGTACTGCATTTCCCACTTTATCCTATTCCCCCCTATGTACGTACGTGTTTCGGTAGTGAGTGAGATATGTCACAGCACATTCTCAACCCATCCTATTTCATTTTCCCAACCCTTTCCTACATATTCAATGGTAGGCAGCGCATCCGGAGACGTGCCAACGTTTGTTATGTTGGACTGGTGTTGTCATGTATCGCGGATACCGCATTGCAACAGTATCCATTTATCACCAGGTGGACTGTCCGCTGTCTGCCACATTCTACACAGGTCACGGTTCTACCATAATCAGATTAATTATTTTAGTGACAGGTCGAGTATTCATACTTCGCATAATTTGTTCTGATTGTGTTTCTAAGGTATCCTTTTATCCACAGAGTATAGTAGAGAAGGGCACAGAGCACAGTATACATAGACTAGTGTTGTCCCGCGTGTGCTCTAGAGGATACTACACCGTGTCTCCGACAATGGAAGAGGATGAAAGGGATAGACTCAATGACGTCTCGCTCTGGAGGGAGAGAGAGAGGAATAAGTGAGTTTCGCTGGTCGCACCACAAGTTTGTTCCCAAAAGAACAAATTATAGTTTTACAAATTATCATTAGTATTTGTCACAATACTATTTAGTTGTAATTATTTTGCAATGTGGCAATAAAAAGTTCCACTTCCAGTTCTAGAAGCAGACGTCCGTGTGTAACACGGACACGCGTGTATACAAACACATCTATTTTTATATATTTCATTACCCAGTTGTGCCAAGTGTTGTACGCACAGTTCTTTATTTTCTACTTCATTAAAGTTTATATATATATTTTTTTTATGGACGAAGGCGGCAGACGAGCATACAGTCCACCTGATGGTAAGTGGATACTGTCGCCCATAGACATCCGCGTTACATGCCAACATTAGTCCAAAATGAGAAACGTTGGCACGCCCCCGGATGCGCTGCCTACCTTTGGAGATATAGGAATGGATTTGGAGAAAGCGTTGGGAAAATGGGGAGGGATAGGATGAGAATGGGCTCTGGCACATTTCACTCACTACCGAAACACGAACATACATTAGGGAAATAAGATAAAAGTGGGAAATACAGTACATTTCAAGGTAGTCTTCTGTGAGAGAGGGGTAACGTGGCCAGTCGAGCGCGCCCAGCGGCTGTTGGATTGCAAACAGTTGCAATTGAAACAGTTGGGTTTGCCAACATTGTAGAAAAGTCGATTTACGATTGATCAATATAATCTATATAGATAAAAATTAAATGCTGTTTGTTGGTAAGCGCATCACTTGAGAACGGCTGCACCGATTTGGCTATTTTTTTTTTAAAATGTTCGTAATAGTAAGAAATAAGGTTTTAGGGAAAGAAAAATTGGATAAGAAAATTCGGGAAAACTGAAACTGCTTTTTTCTATGGGATTTTTGTATGAAATCCAAATTTGGACAGGACAACGTCTGTCGGGTCAGCTAGTAAATAATAAAAGATTGAAATGTACATATCCTTTTTGCATATATTTTAAATTAAATACAGAATTTTTTATTTTGTTATACACACAAAACAATATTATTACATATGATTAAATGCGAGAACGTGTACAAAAGACAAGCTCGTCTCCTGTGGAGATCTCTTCCAGCAGACCCATGAAATGGAGAGATTTGGTCGGAACAGAAAAGGTGTGCATAATGGATACTAAATATAAAAAAAAATACATACATGTAATAAAAATATACACATACAAATATAAAATACATAGATAAACAGTGGAATAAAAGAATACGTTTTTTTATTTATTATAATGCGGCAGACGAACACACAGTCCACCTACTGGTGAGTGGATACTGTCACCCATAGACATCCGAGGGACATGATGACATAAGTACAGAATGAAAAAGCGTTTGCAGACCCTCAGATGTGCTGCCTACCTTTCTGGAGATTTATGAATTTGGAGGAAGAGTTGGAAAAATGGGGATAAGGGATAGGATGGGTTGGGGATGGGACTCTGGCATATCTCACACACTACCGAAACACATACGTACATTAGGGAAATAGATAAGTAAGAAACGCGGTACATTTTAGGGTAGTGTTGTGAGGGCACGGGGTGCATTGAGTGGAGTCCAGTGGCTGTGTGATTGCACCGTCTACATGCAACGTTATTTTGCGTCTCTCGTCCCTACAAAAACAATATTCTTTTCAGAGAGGCAATGAAACAACTACAACACGAGGATCAAGTGAATGAACAGATCAACGACATACTGTCACACGAAGGACTCGACACGAAAGAGCAGACTGACAGTGGGGAAAACATACATAAGGTTATTAACAGGTATGTTGACATTTTAACTCTTATTTAAATCTGCTTTTTGTTGTATCCATCGATCAACGAAAATACAGAGATGTACGGCCCTATAAATGTGGCATATGCAATACGGTCATTGTGAACGCTTTCAATTCAAATCATTTGGTGGTAAATACATCTGCCAAGAACGTATTATTGATAGTTTTCCTTTTTACTGCATACACGTAACTGTTCTCAATGTAAAATATAGAAATACAGTGTGACCTCTATATAGCGAACTTCTATTTAACGAAAAACTATACAATGACTAAGGTTTGTTTGGTTTCATTGTAACAACCACTCTCTAAAATAGTAACTACTAAATAGTAAATACTAAAATAGTGTAACAATACGTCATTATTTAGACCCCAATAAACACCGATTTCGCTCAACTTCAAATACAGTAATGGACACGGGCTCGTAAATATTTCGTGGGTACAATGGTGTTCTAAGAAATGTGTTCTTTTGTTTGTTGTAATTGCCTAGCACGATACTTGTTGCACTCACCTACTATCGTCTGATTGCTATGCGTTGTCTTGTATTGCGTTGCGTACGTTAAAATTAACCGATTATAATTTTGTTATGTAAAATTTAGAAGGCATAATTTGTAAGTTGTTTATAAAAATGTAGACATCTAGATACGTAATTTAGTAAAATTGTACTCTTTTTCTTTTACTCTCGGTTTAACAAAAAGTCTTTATAACGTAATAAAGTACCCGGTCCCTTCAATTTAATTACACTGTAATAGAAAAACAATACTTTTTATAAAACCAAAATAATATGATTATGATATTAATTTGAAGTAAAGTAAATAAAGAAAAAACTTGAGAACGTAATTATCACAACTCATTTTTGGTAATAGTAACATTTTATTTATGTCACTTGTATCACTTGTGTCAATTACTTGTGTCATGTCAGCGTTTACTTTGTACCAGATTAATAAATGAATTAAAGAATAGATTATAAACTTAGAATAGATTATAATTAGAGAAAATAATTTAAAATAGAAATTAAAAAGATATTTCTTGTCTAAATTACTGTTCACAGGTAGGTTTTACTGTCTGGGATACCTACTGATCCTGCAAAACTTGTATCTTAGACAAACCTTAATGGTTTATTAGATACAATTATGATATTTTTATGCTTTTTATTTGTAAAGGGTGTGTGACCGACGTTGTTCCGCCATTTTGAAAACATTTCGATTTTGCAGCCATATTGAAACCAAACCTAAATAAATCGATAGAAGACATCAAAACAAACAAAAAAATATCCTTAGGTAAAAACTCCCAAAGCATCTTTGATCTGAAATAAAAAAAAAACACTTGCTACAAGGATTTATCCATCTCTGTATTTTGGTTGATGGATGGTTGTATCTTTCCTAAACAGGTCACTTCTGTATACAGAATTAAATAGAAAAGAAAAGAGGGCCTCCCACGAAAAAAAAATATATAATAAGTTTTTTTTACATGTTTTTAGCCAATATAAATCAATTCTATCGCGAAATGAGTCCCCAAAATATTCTTATTTATAAATATACATTTTACATATACAATGAAAATGTATGGTGTTGTTGTTGGCGAACCTAATAAAATATTTGATCCCGTTTTACCATGTTTAATTTGTCAAAATGTCGTTTTGTCATTTGTGGGATTCACCCCCTTTTTCCATATCTTGTATAAATGTCCAAATTATTCTCACGTATACGCCGTATTTTACTACCTTATACATACTGTGGCGCGACCGACACGAGAATATTTGACGGAGTTCGGATACGGGCGCGCACAATGCAACCGCGCAACATAACGGGACTTGAAGCATTGCGCCTGCGCGATCGCGCCTGCGCACTGAACAGTCGTCGCCTCGCCGCGCGCCGCATTCCGCCGCCGATAACAAGACGTAAACACTGTGTCGCTTTATAACATTCCTAGTTACCCCACTTGTGTAAAATATAAAACTAAGTAAATATAGTCTAACAAAATTAGTAAGACATTTTTATTCAAACCAACCTACAACTGGTGACCTAACGACGAAAGAAGATAATGGAGTCGAACAAAGCAGCCCCTGCAGAAACCTGCCGTGTGGGAGTGAGAGTACCACCTTTTAGCCCGGATGACCCAATACTATGGTTTGCCCAGATGGAAGGTCAGTTTATACTTTCAAATATTACCAAAGATGAAACGAAGTTTTATTACGTGTTGAGCCAGCTAGAACACCAATACGCGGCCGAAATACGAGACATAATTGTTTCGCCGCCAGAGACGAGTAGATATGAAAAACTTAAAATGGAACTAATTAAACGGTTGTCTGCATCACAAGAACGAAAAATTAAGCAGTTATTAATGCATGAAGAATTAGGAGATAGAAAACCATCCCAATTTTTACGACACTTACAATCTTTGGCTGGTCCCACTGTCCCAGAAGATATTGTACGAACGATTTGGTCTAGTAGATTGCCTACTAATTTGCAAACCATAGTTGCTTCCCAGGTCAACAACCCCCTGGAATCTGTGGCAGAACTAGCGGACCGAATAAACGACATAGTTCCGCATACTACTCAAGTAGCCAGTACTTCATCGTCATCATCATCACACGACAATCCAGGTACCGCTATTGATTTATTATCTAAGCAAGTGGCAGAGCTGACACGGAAGTTAGATCAAATATGTATGGAAGTACGGCGACCGCACCCAAATCGATCAAGATCAAAAATGCGTGGGTCCATTACACACTTCCGTCAGAAGTCAAGATCACGTTCTAGACAAAACGAGCACCCATACTGCTGGTATCATTTTAAGTTTGGAGCGAAAGCAAAGCAATGCACACAGCCTTGTACCTACACGTCGGGAAACGCCAAAAGCAGTCATTAGCGGTGGCGAATGTCTGCACAATTTCTTCAGGCCGCCTGTACATCACTGACCGCACGACTAAAATACAATATTTAATCGACACAGGTTCGGACTTGTGCGTATATCCACGGTCATTTGTTCGCGAGCCTCGGATTAAGGCAAAATACGAATTATTAGCCGCAAACGGGTCAGTAATACATACATATGGATGTCTACAATTAAATGTCAACCTAGGACTACGGCGAGATTTCACGTGGCGTTTTACAGTCGCTGACGTCACAAAGCCTATTATTGGCATAGATTTTTTAAAATTTTATAATTTATTAGTCGACTGCCGCCACCAACGCCTTGTTGACGGTGTCACAACCTTAAGCGTGACCGCACCTACACACAAATCTGAGAAAGGAATATCATCAGTACGTACGAGCTCGGGATATTCCCGCTTCCACCGTGTTCTCAGAGACTTTCCAGAGATAACTCGTCCTGCCGGTAAGCCTCAAGTGCCTAAGCACACAACAGTCCATCACATCAGAACTACTCAAGGCCCACCAGTTACCGCACGTCCTCGACGTTTAGATCCTGCGCGCCTAAAAATAGCGAAACAGGAATTTAAAGACATGCTGCGCGACGGAACTGCACGCAGATCAGAAAGCCCTTGGTCCTCACCACTGCATTTAGCTCGCAAGAAGAACGATGGCTGGCGACCATGTGGGGACTACAGAGCTTTGAACGCACGTACTATTCCTGATAGGTACCCTATCCGCAACATTCAAGACTTCGCCTGCCAGCTGACGGGTAAGAAGATTTTCTCCACCGTGGACTTGGTTAAAGCCTATAATCAATTGCCTGTGTTTAGTGAGGATATACCTAAAACAGCAATCACCACACCGTTCGGACTCTACGAGTTCCCATATATGACGTTCGGACTCCGTAATGCTGCACAAACATTCCAACGGTTTATGGACGAAATACTAAGAGACCTCGATTTCTGTTTCGGTTATTTGGACGACATTCTGATATCTAGCACGGACGAGCAAGAACACGAGGAACACCTGAGATGTGTATTTCAGCGCCTGAAAGAGTATGGTGTTCTGATCAATACTCCAAAATGCATTTTCGGACATACAGAAATCACTTTCCTAGGCTATCGAGTTACTTCGAAAGGAATACAACCACTGGACACGAAGGTAAAAGCAATCCAAGATTTTCCACCACCAAAAACCATGAAGGAGCTCAGAAGGTTTCTTGGAATGCTTAACTTTTACCGTCGGTTCGTACCTTCAGCCGCACAATTTCAAGTACCACTCAACTCATTATTAACTGGAGCTAAAAAAGGTACACAGCCAGTAAATATGACTCCACAGCTGATGGAAGCGTTCGAGAAATGTAAGTCCAGTTTGGCCCAAGCAACACTTCTCGTTCACCCGGATCCGCATGCTGAACTATCGATCCAGACTGATGCATCCAACACGGCTATAGGCGCCGTATTGCAACAGCGAAAAGAAGACATGTGGCAACCTCTCGCATTCTTTTCTAGGAAGCTAAACAACTCGCAAAAGAAGTACAGTCCTTATGATCGGGAGTTGCTAGCAATTTATGAAGCCGTGCGTCATTTCCGTTATATGGTTGAAGCGAGGACGTTCGTCATATTCACGGACCATAAGCCACTAACGCATGCCTTCACTACACAGAGAGACAACTGTTCACCACGCCAGTTCCGGTATCTTGATTTCATATCGCAATTTAGCACCGATATTCGCTATGTGGCCGGAAAAGATAACACAGTTGCTGATAGTTTATCTCGCATAGAAGAAATTGCATCGCCCTTTGATTACCAATCTCTTGCCATAGATCAAGAAACCGACCCAGAACTTCAAATGTGTCTTAATAAAGGGTCTAGTCTGAAACTAAAAAAAATCAGACCTAACAACTCAAACTCAGATATATATTGTGATATATCTATGCAAACTACAAGGCCTTTTATAACTCCAAAATTTCGCCGACAAATATTCAACACACTTCACAATCTCAGCCACCCAGGAGCAAAAGCTACTGTAAAATTGATTACGCAACGATTCGTATGGCCAGGCATAAAAAGAGATTGTAGAAAATGGGCTCGAGAGTGCATCCAATGCCAGCGTTGTAAGATCACGCGGCATACTTCCTCTCCCCTCAAATCATTTCCTCTTCCTACTTCCCGATTCCGACATGTCCACATGGATATTGTCGGGCCGCTAACACTTTCTCTTGGTTACAGGTATTGCCTCACAATTGTCGACAGATACACTCGTTGGCCTGAGGCATACCCTCTTCAAGACATTACTGCAGAAACATGTGCATCCAGCTTCGTATCTGGATGGGTGGCAAGGTTTGGTTGTCCTGAACATATAACAACCGATAGGGGACGACAATTTGAATCCAAACTTTTCAAAGGCATAGCTACCTTGCTGGGCGCATCACACCACACGACCACTGCATATCATCCTGCAGCAAACGGGTTAGTAGAAAGACTCCACCGGCAACTCAAAGCAGCAATCAGCGCACACGACACGCCACAATGGGTTGAAACCTTACCCCTGGTATTATTGGGTATACGCAGCGCATGGAGAGAAGACCTGCAAGCATCTACAGCAGAGCTGGTCTACGGTGAGCCTCTTCGCTTACCTGGGCAATTCTTCACGTCGGAGACAGACACTGTTGTGGACGTGACAGACTTCACCAGCAGACTTCGAAGCCATATGAGTAAGCTTTCACCACAACCTACCTCATGGCACACAAGTTCCAGAAGAATATTTTATATTCCCAAAGACCTTAGCACCTGCACACACGTCTTCGTAAGACAAGGTCCCATGCGGAAACCACTTCAAGCACCATATATAGGTCCTTATAAGGTTCTCCGTCGCAATTCAAAGACGTTCGAGATCCAGGTCCAAGAGAAGACGATGATAGTCACCATCGACCGCCTGAAACCTGCCTACATTGCCAGAAGGGAGCAATCTATTGAAGAACAGAGGCCCAAAGAAGACGTCGATAATACAACAAGGACGAAGAGTGGACGGGTCGTAAGATTTCCAGATTACTATCGCCCGTAGTTACGGTCTCGGGAAGGGGCTACTGTGGCGCGACCGACACGAGAATATTTGACGGAGTTCGGATACGGGCGCGCACAATGCAACCGCGCAACATAACGGGACTTGAAGCATTGCGCCTGCGCGATCGCGCCTGCGCACTGAACAGTCGTCGCCTCGCCGCGCGCCGCATTCCGCCGCCGATAACAAGACGTAAACACTGTGTCGCTTTATAACATTCCTAGTTACCCCACTTGTGTAAAATATAAAACTAAGTAAATATAGTCTAACAAAATTAGTAAGACATTTTTATTCAAACCAACCTACAATTCTTTTCCACGATATAGTAATTGGCTTACGCAAATAATAATTTAATTATCTAACAAAATCACGTTTTAGGCTGACGCTACTCAAAGAGCGCATAGAAGAGATAATGGCCGGGGAACACTCACAGACTGACACGCAAACTGCTACATAATAATTAATTATCAATTAATATAAATAATTAATAATTGCTCGTGCGTAACTAACTATTAATTCATATATGTATATATTTTATACTATAGAATATACAGGCAATAAATCCCCGAAGACGAAAGCCGTAAATTCTGCTCCCGATTGTGAGATAATTGACGTTAAATATCACGTACAGATACATTACGAAAACATTGGCCATCGGCTAATCCGGAAATACCCGAACGCGTCATTCACGTAAATGAATTACCGTACAATACAAGTATCTAAAGAAGTCTCAGCGGCATTGTACCTCTAATTGCATACTTTACTACGAGATACTTCATTACTTTTTTGCATAGACGTTGGTACACATATGATAAGTCCAAATGGCGTTTGCCTGTCATATACAGTTTTAAACTCTGTTTTTGCTTTATTTTTATTTGATTTAAATAAATTAAGACTTATTGTTGCTAAAAGTAGAAATGTCTAAATGTGATCACTTGATCAGTTAGTTAATTTTTTCCTTCAATCTGGTTTACAGCTAGTTTCATTAAACTTTTGGAAAAATATTATTTTTGTAAAAAAATATGTGTACAAATTTTATGTCAATTAATACGCGGAATGGCTTAGTCTTGAGAAATATATCGGTTGCATCCTAACACTAAAATAGGCCTGGGTTTAAAAATACGAGTATATAGTGATAGTTTTAAATAATATGGCATACTGGATCGAAATATAAATTGTATTTATCCAGTGTTAAATTGATTTAAATAGTGATCTAAAATTTCCTAAAAAGATAATGAAATTGCAATAAAAATTATGCACTTAAAAACAATCTAAATGGATGTCTAGTGTTTACAGATGGAATTGGTTAAACCGATAAAACAGTTTAAGTAATTGAATTAAAGGCATGTTTTATTTTTTCCATCTGTATAACGAAGGGAGGGATCTGTATTTTACAATACAGTACAATAAAAATGATGTACAAGTACAATGACGTAGTATAAGGTTGTTTAATTAGACCTATAAATAAAAATTATGTTTACCACAAAATGAGAAATATGTTAAGTTACTTAAGTACTTGTCTAAAAATATTTCTTGGGTTTTACAGGGAATAACATATAAAATATGTAGGTTACATGCGAGATGTTTGCCATGAGTTGTATAGTTTTTAAGTTTTAAAGGTCACAAAAGATACGCCATTTTTATTCAAATGTATACTAACCCAGTGAAAATATCCAGTACCTTGTCAACAGTAGAATTTATATTCGATTGTGAATTATGAATTCGATATTATGAATCTCGTATGGAAGTGCATGTAAAAACGTTTTTGGAAAATTGCCATTGTGCTATGGACCGATCAATTCCCGAAGTCTAAATACATGGATTCAGCTTATGGTTCTGAATTAATTGACATAAAATATGAATTTTCTGGACTTTGTATTTAGCAAATATGTATGTGGAAAATCCAGCAAAATCTGAAAAATATAGAATTAAAGATGTTACTTTTTTTGTAACAAGAATATTTTTTATGCTTTGTATTTAGCAAATATGTGTATAAAAAAATTAGCATCGACTTAAAAAATATGTACTTTTTGTATAAAAAGATTTGTAAAATTGTCCTGACATTTAAGTCAGAATTAAGAGCAGAATGATTTCGGGAATTGTTCGGTTACAATCTGTATGTTTGTATATTAATAAAAATGATACTTTTATTTGAAATTGGACAAAAAATACTGTATGAAGTATCATAACCGCCATTTGGCACTTTAATTTTTGTGATATCTATTAGTCTACAGTCTTTACTACATCTTTCTTTTTTACCAGACACTGTCCTTTCATTAGTCTGGTGTTAAAAAAGTACTTAGATTTTTAACACCAGTCCACATTAGTCCAATTATAGCAATCTTGTAATTACCAAATGCACTTTGCTTTCGATCGCATTTAACGGGCAAATCTCAACTCTACTCTATTAGTGATAAAACTCATTTTGGTTTCAGTCACAAGGTAAAATCCAGGTTCACAAGGTTCCCTCGAAATCCAGAGGGCTCCAAAAAGTACAGTTTTTTTGGTATCTATCTATATCTATATGTAAATTCATTTGTAAATACAATTATATATATTTTTTATTTCAAATTTTAATCAAATAATGGTTAAATCAACTTTTAAAAAACTTTTGCAGACAATATTTTGCTGCTTTATATTTATTACAGAGTACTTTCGTGGACGAAAACTATTCATATTGAAGTTGCATTTTATTTTTTTAACCATCGGGTGGCAATCTTTATTGTTACAATACGTTTATTTGTGGACAAAGGTACATTGCTGGAAATATTCCATTGAAGCATCTCTCTATGTGCCGCCTCGCCATACAAATATAGTCAAACAATACATACACGTGCATACAAATACAAGTCAACAAAATACATACGAATGTTCTCTTTTGTATAGTCCATTTATCCAATTTAGACTAAAATTTGGAATAAATAAGTATATGTTTGTATTCATAATGAATTAGGTACTTATATGTAGGTACTTACAAAATTTCATACATTTTGTGAAGTCTGGGCATGGAAATTTCACTTGTAGGGCCAGTTCATTTTTAAATTCAAATTAAATTTTAACTTACGTGGCGTGTATATCAATCATGCTTTTTTTCATTGCGCATTCGAGGGCGTACCAAGAGTTTGTCATTGTTGATTAATGTTGACATGTAACGCGGATGTCCGACAGTATCCAATTACCATTAAGTGAACTATCTACTCGTTTTTACTATCTATCTACTGTCCCGGAATGAGCTAAATGCGCGCGTTGTGTGAGGTGTGGGGACACAAGCACACCCCCCTCCCAGCCGTCTCGCCGCACTTGTGCCGGCTAGTTAGTGATGCGCTTGCTCGCTTTCTATTGTTTCTCTTGCGTCATCGATATAACACGTGTTGGGTAGTTTTTTACTATACTTACTTGTTAAAATGAGCGATTCATTCTGTTAAAACCTGATTCTGACTTGTCTGCATCAGGTGTTACAAGTGATGATTGTAGTGACTAATATTCATTCAAAACAATATGATAGTCTTTTTGTGTCTTTTAGTACTTTTAAGTAATTTTTTATTATTATTAATAATGTAATGCGTAGTAGATTTTTGTTGTTATAATATTGTTTTTTTTTTATATTTTATATTTCTCTCAATTAGTAATTTTTGTATTTTTTTCTTTTAGTTTTTTAGTAACTTTATTTTTCAAAACTAAATATTAAATATCTATTTAAAACTAAAAATTATGTATACCTACTTACTATATTATCTAATGTGTGATAAATAAATAATGAAAGTAAATAAAAATAGTAAAAAATAAGTGATGTTTTTTATAATTACATAGTCGTGTTTTATTTTTGACCACGATATTTAAATTAAAAATATCGACTTTTACCAATATCGATATACCTATCTTTCACTAAGATTATTGTAGTACAACACTAAAAACAAGTGACATAAAACGGTCACATTCCTTCCGCGCGCATTCAACTCGTTTCGGGACTATACTTCTTTCAATAATACCCCCAAACTTCCCACGGATCACTAATCCAAAATACTTTATAGCGAAAGTAACAGAACAGAAAGATGTATTAAAGTCTCGACACGTCCAACACATTGTTCCAATCTAAAATAATCTGTGATGCGTTTATTTTGTAAGTGGAGCATTATGTTACATATCGACTGTACAAATGTATTAAACGTTTGGAAGGCAAATATCTCGTTTTATTTATCCCATTCCCTGTTGTTTGCAGTTTCTTGCTGCTGTTGCCGCGCGCCATCTTGTCGGACCCCGTGGGAGCCGACTACGAACAGTACATACACGACGCACATAGACATTATCAGGTAATGTATGCCCAATGATCGGAATAGGTACCTAGTGATTATGTCATAACGTTATCAAAAATAGGGATAATTTGCAACTGCATGCAGTTGTACATGCGTTTCTGTCGAAAATTTCATTAAGTCGAAATTTAATTACTTTCAAAACTTGCAACAGACAGTGGCTCTTCTAAATTTGCTTTATTCCTCCAATATTACAAAGTTAAACCTTCGTGAAAACATTATTTGACAAATTGTTTAGGGTATCCTGTGTAAAATATTAAATATGAAATTGAATTTTATCGAGGTTGTAAAGTACACAAGTACAAATACACTTACGTTTCGCAAAGTCGCAGCAACTACAAGTACCCACTACTTGTAGTATAAGTACAGTGTGAAATTGTAATTTAAAAATTAAATATATTCGCCCTCACTGCCTGTTTTAAATTAATACGTACGAACTAGACAAACAATAAAAACCTTTGTTTACATGTTCACAGCTTTGGTTAGATGTGACATCAACATTTAACTGGCCAACGGAACACAATTATATCGATAACACAGCAAGCTCAACACATAGTTACGATAGTAGGCCCGAAGCGGATATACATTTGGACGAAGTATTCGAAAATCCGGTAAAAACCGAAAACTCTCCACAAAAACCGAAAAATACCGTCAAATATTATATTGAAGATAACATCGATAAATTGGGAAATATTAATAAACCGACAAGCGAATGTCACTTTTCTCAAAAGCTAGTGATGCGAAGTAAAGATTTAACGTCGACTATTGATGAAGAAGAATTCGATGAGGGGCCTTTTTTGAAAATGTTGTTCAAACTCCTTGGTAATATGACGTCACAGCCTTACCAAGTGAATTTGCACCTAACGTCTATAATATCAAAGTTGGCTTTACTGCCACATCCAAATCTTCACGAGTATTTACTCAATCCAATGTTACCAACCGCTAAAAAGACACAAACTTTATTCAAAACTTTACAAGAACTGGCAAGGAAATTGACGATGGAAATACCGAGGCTAAGAAATTATAAGAAGCTTATAGAGAACACGAGACTTCAGCTGATGAGTGAAGACCCGAGTTATGATGAAAGGTATGTTCTATTTTTATAAAAATAAATTTACTAAAAATAAATGCTCGATCAATTTACATAAAATTTTGTAATAGTTATTTGTAATCCGAGGAAGACTTTTGGAACATCTTCCATTGAAATCGGTTCGGTGTGAAAATATAATGGGTTTTGTCGATTAAACTATTCTAGATAATTTTTCTTTTTTTCAGCTGCTTTTAAACTATTTTAATTTTTTTGTTTTACAAAGATTCTGACGCCTACAGTGTGTAATTAAAAAAAAGGTAGATGTGTAGATTAGTTTAATTGCATTAGGTTTAATAATACTGCAAAATTCGGTTTAATAATACTGCAAAAATCTATGATAAAATCGTAAGAAACAAACTTAGAAATACTTTGATTTCTAATTTTGATTATTATCTATTTTATTTATTTCTTTTGTTTTCTCCCTCTTTCCTTAAATTTCGCTAGAAAAAAATGTCCCGTAGCATTATATGTAAAACCCGTCAATTTGTACTTATTTGTGCAATAAATAAAAGTAAAATACAAAACATTTTTTTTTCAGTGGAGACCACAATCAGCTGGTGGAAAGTCTAATAGTACTAGAGGAATTCTGCAAAGAACTCGCGGCTATCGCCTTCGTAAAACACCAACATTCTGTACGTATACATACGTAATTGCAACTGTATATAACCGTTTAGGCACATTGTGCAATTCTTAAATAGTGGTACAGAACCTTAAAAAAACACCACGAAACTCTTATATTCTAAAAATAGAACTATTCTTATTTTATTTCACTTGAAATATCTTTTTAATTTAATGTTAATAAACTAAAGATAAAAAAGTCTTTAAAATGAGAAAAATTTGTATAATATTTTACAACTCTTCTGGTTGTACGAAAATGATTCCATATTTCGCGAATTGCACAATATGCCCAAAACCTGACTAACATTCACAGTTTTAAACCCTAATCCTTTGCGATAAGGCTCAAATTAATTTTTCGATGATGTATAATTTGTTCTGTACTCTAATCATTTTTGTTAAGGTTCAAATTTCTGTGTCGATTTTCTGACAGTTGGTTATTCTGAAAATTAACTTGAGTTTAGAATATTGAACTTCAAAAATAGACCCTAAAGTGATATTTAAGAAGATTCTAAATATCTCAAATAGCTGTAATAATTTATTCATCGGTTAAAGTTTATACCACTATATTATTATTAGCTAAAACAAATCGTGGTTTTTTTTTCCGTATATTTTGAGGCTTTAAAACACATACAATATATACATTATAATAGCAGAAAACTCTATGCATATATCATGTTGTTGATAGAAGTTATAGATTTTGTTATCTTGAATCAAGGCACTGTAATTGTAAAAATTGACATATTTGTGACATTATGCGTGTATTCTGCACAAAGACACCTCATTGTCGGTGTGGATTTACTAATTTTAGTTAAAAAAAATAACCCGAAATATCGTTGTTTTAATAATCTCTTTTAAATACAAACGAGCTCATGTTTATATTTATTACTTCCTGTTAACATCAGATTGATATTTTTTATAGCTTTATCTTAAAATTTGGTTAAGTTTAAAATCTTAACCAAAGTAATTACTGACAATACGGTCCCTTTGCTCAGATAATGTCACATACAATAAAAATGATCCTTACCTATATAGACAAACAAGATGAGACCGCACCTGCGCGATTAAAGGGGTGCGGGTCGGGGCGGGGCAACGAGGGGATTGCGCAGAGAGCGAGGACACTTGTATTGTTTGTGTATATATAGTTAATGTTACATGGTTACAAAGTCGCGCATTTAATCAAGTTGCTTAGCAATATTAGCTTTCATTGCACAACATCTAGTCGAATTTGTTATTTATTTTGTCATTCCTACATTAAATGTATCGTTGTTAAGTTTGTAATCGATTGAAAATAAGAAAGTTCCACCATGAAATCATAGTTTTACGATAGAACCATAGTCAATAGTTTTATTAGGTTAAATAAATAGAATTTTCCCGGTCGTGAAACGTATCGAGTCCCCAGAACTCATTTCCTATCCAATCCAGTAACCGTAACCATTCCCTTTTTTATCGTCCACTGTAACGGGCCTCATCACGCACATTGTCTTGTGCATGAGGGATGTATGGCCTTAAAATAGCACGCTGACCAAGCGGATTGGAGTGTCCACTCTTTTAGAGGTGGTGTAGAGTTGCTCAGCGCTTTTGGTAGCGGCTATGTTATCCCTTAGTCGCCCTTTGCAACAGCTGCGGGAAGAAATGGGATTGTGCTATTCTAAAATCGGCAGATACCACACGGCCAATCCTATCTAGTAATGTATAAGTACATAAAAATTACCCCATACAATATACCGTGAATTCGTAAGTTGTGGAGCGAAATGCCTACTGAGGTGGTGGACTCCGTGTATTTTTTGTACTCCGCCCCTTTACCACCTCTTCATTAAAAATAAATACTCCCCCAAAGGATGGGAATCTACTTTCAAATCCACTCGCTAAGGTCAGATCCTCAGAAGACTTACTAAAATGTACCAAATTTCCCACTTTCTCCCAACGTACATACGTGTCTCGCTAGTGCGTTAGATATGCCAGAGCCCATTCCCATCCCATTTCTTCCCCATCCCTCTCCACTTTCCCGACCCTTTCTTCAATCCATTCCTAAATCTCCAAATGTAGCCAACGCACGCAGCCAATCACCGAAGGTTTATAATAAGTACTTATTTATTTTTACATAATAGATTTAGCTTACGTACGCCGAAATAATTAAGATTGTAAAAATGTATTTATTTGTAAATTTGAAACTTGTTAGAAACACGTTTGCTGATTTTTGAGCACAAAATATTGAAATGCTGCTATATTTGCCTATTGAATGTAATAAAAGTTGAGTTAAAAATTTTGTCTTTGATTTTATATTATACCATATTATAATTTGCTACAAATGTATTTAATTTAATTTTGACTTCCATTTAATGCGCTTGAGATCTCGGTAAACCTCCATTACGGACCTTTCAAGTTGTTATAATTACTTTAATTTCCTTTTACAATTATTAGAAATATATATTTTTTTTTTCCAATTTTTGCTTAATCACAATGTAATTACCTCGACATTTCTAGACACACCGATTGCTTATATTTAAGCATAGACATCATACAAGAGTTAGGCTCTAGTCTCAGAATATTGCCTACAATGGATTCCGTCTCATATTGGCATAGCGGGTATAGAAAAAGTAGACGATATATAAAGGAAGCGTGCAGTGCAGAGCATATGTTATCAATACTACCTTATTATACTGACCTTTTATACCGTTAAAAAACTATGCAGGAATTTATGGCGCGAAAGGTAACAATCTCAATCATCACTGAATCCAGAATTTTCGCTACTTTCGCCCTCGCTAACACTGCCTCCCAGTTGTAGGATAAATTCGTCTAGTGTTGTCCATTAACCCGTCATTTTTCCAATATTGCTCTTCAACCGATATAACGTCTCAAAAATCTTTCCCACACATTTGTATTTACTTGAGAAATTGCATCTAAAGTCAAATCTAGTGAATTTTCGAACGATATATATGTCATGCACGTTATGTGTTCTAGGGCTATCCTCTTGATTTTACTCCATGCTAGTTGAATCTACCGACATGAACGATAGTGGGAGATAGACGTCACCAGTGGAGAATCGGGAGTGCGGAGGTGTCCGCTTCGCGCGTGCCTCACTAAACGTAGTTTCCATCTGTAGGCATCTGGTATAGAACGATCCAACCACACCCTCTGAAGGTGGGCACATTTCTGTTGTGGGCACATTTTCTTTTATTAATTCTAACTTTTCATTAAAAATTTGCATTTCATTTTATGATTTGTTTTTATATATAGACCTAGCTAGACGGACAAGCAAGCGGTCCCACGTGATGGTAAGTGTTACCGCCGCCTATGGACACCTGCAATACCAGGAGAATAGGTCAAGCCAGAACATAAGAAATAAAAACCTTGTTTAGATTGATTTTATTGGGATCAACAACACACGATAGATTGACTTGGATCAACAACACACGATACACTTTCTGTACTTTAATTCACTTGTTTGTTTATAACACTCGGTCAGCGCACCCATTTGAAAACATTAAATATATGATCGACATTCTAAACCGCTACAAGGTATTTTGAGCAATAAAAATTAGGTAATAATCAGTGATCTATACCGATAGGTAATGTCATTTTGTAGGATTTTTGAAAGCTTTCTAATTTTGATGTCTCCAAAAATCCTAGGATTGTTTTTGTAATTAAAATAGTACGTCGCTGTAATCAGTGCTTATAAGTTGTAGAGATATATTTATAAAATAATGTTCAGATAAATGTTGAAAAATAAAACACAATAATAAAATGCAATGGTGATTATATTTTTCTTTAAAATTAAATAATGCATATAAACATGATATAACCATGAAACAAATTGTTTAAACTATTTACAAACGTGTTCACTTTCACAACTTTTGTGACGATTTATGAGAAGAAATTGCTTTTGCTGCAATATACGTTGCATTACAAAAAACATATTTAATAATATTTTATTAAGAAATAGTTTTATATAAAAGTACGAGAAGTATAAATAAAGTGGCAATAAAAAATATAAACTGTAATTGCTATAAAGACTGCCAGAAATTGCCATGTACACGTGTAATTGCCAGAAGTCGTTACAAAATTTAACAAAAATAACGGTCCTGCCGTATCTATCCCTACCTACTGCTTTGACAATATACACAAAATATTAATATGAAAAATTACAATGTCACGTGACAGTTGTCACTAGAAATAAAAAAATAATAAAATACAGTGGCTTAGGAAAGTATTCACTTATAACTTTCGCGTTTCGTACACATTTTTATTGTGAACCAGATCTAAATGCGTACAATTAAACGCTTCGCCTCTAAACAAGCCAGGGTCCGCGCCGAGCCGCCGCGGTGTTGTTGTTTTCATACCAGTAGTCAATTGTATTATAAACGATGTAATGTAATGAATGTTACCTTAAATATAAATTGTATACACAACATTAACGTATAATCAAATATTTCAACTAGATCGCAGACAAATAGACATTCGGTTTTCTGATGTATTTATCCAATTATAAAATAAATTAGAAAAAAAAAAATGTCGAGTGATAATAAAAAGTAAACCAAAGCCTTTAATTGTAAGTTTTTAGACCTGATCCAGCATATAAAAAGTGAGTGCTTATGTATAAAATAATATATACCTACACTAAACAGTAAATGTACCTGTAGACAGACTCTTCTCATAAATGTCCAAGTCACACACACACACACACACACACACACACACACACAGTTCCATAATACATAATATAACATATTTATATTTACCTACTTGACAGTTAAATTGATTTTTGTGTTCGTTACATCCACGGGACGCGAACGACATGACGGGTTTTTAAATTCGATCTTTTATTAAGTAGGGCCATTTAAGGATTGTACTCGTATATACTGTGAGGTGTAGTGTCGGTCGACTATAGAATAGCCTCACCCCATCTCCTCCCCCCGCGGGTGTTATGAAAGACGATTAAGGGGTAACAAAGTCGGATTACATTTTTTTTTTTTTGACTTTTTTGTATTGATACTGAAAACGTTGATCTAATACCAGTACTGACATACTTAAAATTATAATTTGAGTTTTACTATTTGATAAAATGTGATTTTTGATATACTAATCAATCAAGCAATAACAGAGGACCTTTTATGTGACTAATTGATTTTATTTGTCACTTGTTAAATATACGTATGTTATGTTAAATATACACGATTTAAACCGTTCAAAGTTGTTTAATTGCTATGTATAGTAATCGCGAAAACCTAAGAAAATACTAAAAGTTATTGTTTACAAGCGCAAAACAGTAGAAACGTCCTATTTTTTTCAACTCACTTGCCTGCACTTGAAACTTGAGGCCTAATTGCTAATAAAAAATCGAATTAAAACCGCAGTCACCCAGCGTCCTATGTAAATCATATGATAAGTAACTCTTGTACATCGCGTTTAATAAATAAAAACAGAATTGTACTATTCACGAAATTTCCGTCAACGATTCGCTTTAGGCACTTAATCGTTCAAAAGAGGTTTATATATTTTCATTATGGGAAAGCTAGTTACATATTGGAGCAATCACCAGCAATCATGTGACGTTTGTCGGACAATGGAATTTCAACCTAATTAGTAAATATTTTAAAGTCAATTTTCAATGATGCAAGTAGTAGTTAACGCATGTTGATATCACCGAATCCCAACTAACAAAAACGTTATATCAGAAATGCACTATATCACACAAAAGTCATGTTAAAGATATATTAGAGGATGTAGTAGTGGTGCCAGCGACTTCGTTTCCGTGAACTTGTGATTCCCGCGGGAACTATAATTGATCTGGATAAAAAGTACCCTAAATGTTAACCGGGCACGTCATCTATAACTAGCATTATTAAGTTTCATTAAAATCCGTCGTAGATAATGCGTGATGCGCATTCAGAAAGACAGACAGAAATTACAAAAAATGTTGTTTTGGGTCTTTGTAGTCCATATTGCAATTATATAAAATATTTCATGGTACAGACACGGGTCCGTTACGATTTTATTATATGTATAGATCATATATTGCAATAGCTTGTCACATGAATGCGTTTAACTGTTTAAATTAAAGATCTATTCAAATTACTAGGAGACGTGGGTGGGGTGGGGTGGGGTGAGACGCGTCTCGCAACATATACCCAAGTTTGACCATGTATGTACCGTTTTTTTATTATAACCTCGATTTTGGAACACAGATTTCTGTGAAACGTTCTCTCGCTTGGTGTAAACACATTTTAACTATGTATTTGGGATATTGCGGAGAAAAAAAGAGTTATCCTTAAGGATAACTCTCCTTAAAGGTAACCCTTAAGGGTAACTCTCCAACAATGAAGACAGAGTCATTAATTTACATGTTAAAAATCTATTTATTGGTCGATGTTGTCGCAATCCATATTGAAAAAAATAAAGAAAGAATTTAATAAGTAATAATTAAGATTAATTTTCTAGTTAAGTCTTAGACTGAGACAAGCTATTTAAAAAATGAAACATAAGTTTTATCTTAAAATATTGATTGTAACAACATGGATACAACATGACAGGATATAAGAAAATGGAATATTTACTTGTATTTTACTGAAATCACTATTTATTTCGAAGAATGCGTTTGTTATGAACTATTGTACGACTATAAATACTTACCAAAGATCATATATACTCATACATCGCGTGTTTCGTCAACATAATTACTAAATTAATAGACTGGAAAAAGCAATGTATGTATAATAGATATGAAGACGTGAAGTACGAGACCTAGATCACGATTAGACGACGCTTATCATAGACAAGAGTATATTTTAAAAACTTACAATCGAAATAGAGCTTATGCTGGATAAATAGACCATTCTAAGAACGTTCTATATCTTAGATGGAGTGATTCGAAATTAAGCCCTATGCAGACTGCATAAGAGCCCATAAATCACGATTCGGACTATTCTCAAGTCTGAAAGACATCTATCTAATTATTAAGAAATGTTTCACCTCTACCTATGTTATCGTCTAATCTGTAGGTCTTTTTTGAAATTGGTCACACTCGATAGTAACACAATAACCAAAAGTTTTAGAATATATCTCCGATAGTGTATCAATCAGCAGTAATTGCTATTCGGTGCGGCTAAAATTCACTATTTATTACAAAGACCTATTTTAATAACAAAAAAATATACACTCCCGGAAAACTGAATCGAGTCACTCGGCATTTTTAGTTTTGATGGCCTTGAAGCTTAAAAAATGTTTAATCCAAATATGAATTCAGAGTACTGAAAAAAATGAGTTTAAGTGTAACAAGTCGTGTGTCCGCCTTTCTCGTGGGGAACACTTATATTGGATTTTTGAAGAAAACAATGGTTTACCTAAAAAAAGTCGTTTACTCAGTAACTTATATTGCCCTCAAGAGCATTTACGACGGCCGTCATGCGGTTTGGCATTAAATCAATCAAGATCACTATGTCGTGTTGTGAGTTCTCCCATTCCTGCTCGATCGCAGTTTCTAGCTCCTGCAAGGTCTGCAGAGCTGGGTGGTGAACTCGAACACGCCTGTTTAGCTCATCCCATAAATGCCCTATGGGACTCATATCTGGGCTTCTTGCTGGCCATTTCATGACTGTGATACCGACGTTATGACAACGTTCTTACAGTGTACGCTCTTGTATTATCATACAGACATGAAATCTTGCCCAAGAAACAGAGCATATGGCATGCCGTCACACGCTGAAGTCGTTTTACCTTCCTCGGAAATACCTCCCCAGACTATGCATGACCCGCAGGGCCATAATTCACTCTCTTCAATGTAGCACTGCACAAAACACTCTCTGTCTTCGGTATACCTTCCTCCTTCCATTATTACCATACAGCATAATCTTGTATTCATCACCAGAGGTCGGAATTAGGTAGTGTGATTTATGTACTTGCAACGAAATGTTGATATGAACATGGATATTTCTGGGATTTTCTGAATAATAATCCCGGCAACCGTAATTTATTGCCAATAGTATATTTATTTACTATCTCAAGGTACCGTGGTGGTTTTTAGGGTTGTATCGATATCTCAGAGATAAGATAAATAAAACAAAATTATTCAATAGTACTTAATATATAACACACGTTAACATTCAGTTTCAGTTTTTATATTTACAAACATTCAACCTACAATTCTATGTAATCTAAATATCGGATTTTTAATACGCTTTACACTGAAATCCCGGGATTTGAGGAATATCCATATTCTTCTTTTGCTCTATGATATCGTTGCACATAAATCACACTACCTAATTCAGACCTCTGTTCATCGGTGAAAAGTACCTGGCAACATTGACGTTGAGTCTAATGCAAATATTCGCGCGCAAACTGAAGGCGCGTCATTCGGTGAGCTCTTGCCAGTTTGAGCCCATTAGGTGGCTTATGTGATTTTATATCACGTTATTCGAGTCTCCTTCTATCAGTCCGAGCACTAGTAACCACTCCATGAAAGTCTCGAAGCTGTTCTTAGATCTGTACTGAGGTCAGGTGACAATTTCGTAAGGTGGTTGAAGATAAACCGATCTTGTTTTTCCGTCGTCACTGGGAATCGTGGTCCTCCTGGACGGCGAACGAAGGCGTCAGTATCGACGGTACACTCTTTGAACAGCAGAACCGCTTAAATGAAGTTGTGCACTTACATTTCGCTAAGTCCAGACTGAAGAAATGTCACAGCTTGCGCGGCTACTTCAGACGCAATATCCATAATTTTAATATCCATAGTTCAAATCTCAGGAAAAACAATTTAACGAAACTTTTATTGAAAAATAACTCCATTAAATAAAAAAAAACTGTTCCCATCCAAAATTCCTGTTTCATTATTTATTTTTTTCAAAACAATGAACTGCCTCGACTTTTGTTTTGTGGTTCAATCTCGTGAATTCAAATTCGGAACAATAGCACACCAAAATGACGGTGAATATGCCAGCTTCAAAACTGCATAAAAACTTTTTCTTTGACCTAACATTATTTTTATGTTTCAGGCCTTTATACATAAAAATGGAGAGTGGGTCGATTCAGGTGTCCGGGAGTGTATAACAACCGTTTAGTCATAAAAAAAATATTACAATACATTTTAAATAATCATGTTTCCCCCGGCCTAGAACAAAACACAAGTCAGTTAAAAGATATCAAAAACTTTTCTAAGATTAAAGAACTATTTACACCCCGATTCAATAGTATGAGATACGATTTAAAATATTTATCGACTTTTTTTTAACAATTTTAACTATCAACATTAAATCGTATTTGAAAACTGAACTGCTAATCTGAGATGCGTGTTACATTAGACTAAAGAATATCACAATAATTATTATATATTAAATAATAGCATCCTTCTACGAGTCAAAAAATTAATTTCCGACAACTTATATTATTAGTCCAGGATACACAAGATGGTACAAAACTGTTCTATATTAATGATTAAAGGGATAAGGCGACTGTGAATTTGCTTTATTCATAGTCTGCCGGCGGAATTGTATCTTGAGAATCATCTCTCCGCCGTATGACTGATTTTTTCGGTGAATTTTGCAATCAACCACCGATAATAACATTATATCACTATATTATTAGGAAACTGTACTGCCAATCTGAGAGGATCTTACAATACACTAAGCGATATCACAATTATATTTTTCATATTAAAAAATAGCGGCCTATATAGAGAATCAAAATAAAAAAACCTTAACCGACAGTTTCTACCATCCAAAGATGGTACACTGTGCAATGTAGTTGTAGATGAAAGGAAAACTGATTAAATCTGCTTTATTTATAATCCGCCGAATTATATCTTGAGAATTATCTTTTCGCGTACGATGGTTGTTGTACTTTGCGCATGCGCGGCGGAATAATTATATCACCCACATATCACGCAAGGATTAATAAGTAATAATAAATGGCGCTTTCTAGGCTAGTTTATCTAGAAATTTCATTGACTTTTGAATTCTGGGTAGTTATAGAGCCTGCTGGTTTACCATTAGCGGAAATATTGTTATTTTTTTCTGAAATTTCCAAAATATTGTTATCTGCAAGACGTAGTTTTCTTATAAAAAAATATACATATAATTATAAAAAAAATAATGGTACGACGTTTTTTTTTTAACAAATAATGTTTACTTCACCCCAACAAAGAAAAAAAAAAATTATCCTAGAATGTTATGACATATTACGTAATATGTATTTTTGTCATCAGGTAACATCTCAGAGAAGCAAATTCGACTAGTTTGGTCCAAAAACGACCCTTAGTCAGTACCACTAAAGTCAGAAACTATTTTGCTCCCTAAAGAAATAAGATCCGCTGTACACGAGGGTCTAGATGCTTAATACATATATGTGATATTATCTGAAAAAAGGAACCTTTAAAGGGTGCTAGCATCCCAGATATTGAGACTAGTGACGTCTTAAAAATATAACAATGGACTTCAAGATGAAAGGCAAAATGATTTTTGCAGGAGGAGAGCGCACGCTGCAATCCAACAGCCGCTGGACGCGCTCGACTGGCCACGTTACCCCTCTCTCACAGAAGACTACCTCACTTTCCACTTCATCTCATTTCCCTAATGTACGTATGTGTTTCCATAGTGAGTGAGATATGACAGAGCCCATTCCCATCCTAATAAATTTTCCCAACGCTTTCTCCAAATCTATTCCTATATCTCCAAACGTAGGCAGCGCATCCGGGGGCGTGCCAATGTTTGTCATTTTCGACTAATGTTGGCATGTATCGCGGATATCTATGGGCGACAGTATCCACTTACCATCAGGTGGACTGTATGCTCAGTCCTCTGCCGCCTTCGTCCATAAAAAATAATGTGATTTATTTATAATCCACTAAACTATATCTTGAAAATTATCTTTTCGCGTAAGGTGGATTAAATTTTGTTTTTTATTTCTTCATCATCATACTGTCATAAGACTAAGTTAACAAGCTTTACTAGTTAAGTTAAAAGGATTTTATTGATTCTCATTTTTTTCTTTCTTCATTTAGTGTCATAGCAATTTCTAGCCAAGGTGATACAATATCTAGTGATGACAAACACTAATGCATCCGTAACTCATGTTAGATGTACTTTTGTGTGTTGTGCTTATATTCATATGCTACATCCATCATCAAAGGGTAGTCGGGGTTTGGATTTGCCAGTAATCTTTGTAGAGAGACTAAGAGGGTTTCTAGAGTGATGGTAGGCAGCCAGGCTCCTTTCGGTGGCATTTTTAGCATGTCCATGCAGATGCGGCCTCCTTTATCAATGTTTGGATGATACACCGGCGTCATAAATTTTACATGCGGCGGTTCAACCGGGTACTTGTCAGGAATATTAATGGAAGCTAAATATCCCTTTCAAAGATTGTAAGGTACGATGTTTCAAGAATAGGGATGGGGTCATATGTCTAACACTCTTATTTCTGTGTATTCTTATATAGAGTAGACCAATATAGACTGAACTACAAAGTATCAGTGTTAGAAAGATGATAATCGCAGAGTTAATTTTAAAAGGCATAATTTATTAAAAGTAGCGTGACGTCACAGTAACGGCTGCATGGATAATCGTTCGCCCAAGAAAAAAAGGAAAAATGTCCAAATTCCCAAAAGGTCCCTTTGCTCAGATAACGTCGCAGATCGATTATTATATTGTAAGTAATAAAAAAATGTCTTATATTTCGTATAATCTTAGAACTTTCCATACAAAACATAGCATATTTTAAATTTTAAAATATTCCAGATTATAAACCGATTTTTTAATTACAATGGTATTACAGGGATTCGAACCTGCTCAGTAACGTCGTATGTGACAATGTATTGATACAGGAAAATTGATTTTAAGGGACAAACACATGGTCTTATTAAAAAAATATCTGCAACTATATCAGTTTTACAACTATAGTTTTAATCTTCAAGTTAAAACAATAATTATTAACCCGATGAAGTCGGAGATGATTAAAAAAAAAGGTATTTAATTCGTCCTTCAACTTCCTTGAGCTCGTTACTGGACAAACCAGTATTTTCCAGACAGTAAAAATAAAATAATAAACATGTAAAAAGAACAATTAAAAAACCGGCTTCTAATTGAAATGAGAACAAAACTACAAAACATTTGGTAGTGTCACAGAGTAAATTAAACCAGTTCACGTTTAATCCAACTTCAGCAGTACACACGGGTGATAATTAGATAATGCGCTAATCTACATACATACAACTGTGTCTGCGCCGGCGTTGTGGAACTATCACCATTTTGATAAACACATCTGGAAACGACAAATAAATCCCCTTAATGTTATAAATGTGAAAGTATGGATGTTTGTTACTCGATCATGCCGAATCGGCTGAACCGACTTCATTGAAACTCGGCTACTATTCATGTAGGTAGACCATGAACAAAGACGCAGCCAAAAGCTA
The DNA here is from genome assembly GCA_914767545.1 of Sesia apiformis. Lineage (NCBI taxonomy): Eukaryota > Metazoa > Arthropoda > Insecta > Lepidoptera > Sesiidae > Sesia > Sesia apiformis. The sequence continues at coordinate 3,221,147 of OU611967.1, read as the reverse complement.
GTGTCTACATATAAAGTTGATGATGGAGAATAGATTTCGAAATTGTTGAAATTACATACAAAGTTAAATAGTTGCACATTCATAACACTGAATTTATTTTGTGAAAACTAATAACCTTTAAACAACTTTGAACGGTTTAAATCGCTTATATTTGACATTATTTATATCCCGACGTTTCGAACACTTTGCAGTGGACGTGGTCTCGTGGTCTCACGGGGTGACTGTGTGTTCGAAACGTCGGGATATAAATAATGTCAAATATACGCGATTTAAACCGTTCAAAGTTGTTTAATTGCTATGTATAGTAATCGCGAAAACCTAAGAAAATATCAATTAGTCACCCCGTGACCACGTCCACTGCAAAGTGTTCGAAACGTCGGGATATAAATAATGTCAAATATACGCGATTTAAACCGTTCAAAGTTGTTTAATTGCTATGTATAGTAATCGCGAAAACCTAAGAAAACTAATAATCTTTGTTCTACATTTTTTTTAAAATTCAGTGCGTTTTTTCACACAAATCACTCAGTGGCGCCGCGTACGTACACTCGCACCGATTTACACACATGTAGGTGTCTTACAATAGTAACGGTTCTATTAGCGGCTGTTTATCTATACGGTGTACGGCATCGCCACCTTAGCATATAATGAATAACATGGCGTAGGAAAATGAGTGAGATCCATTTAAAAAAATTACTTTTTTGGGGAAAATATCAAGTTCAGAAAGAATTCGTACAACAAAAGTTGTTAGTTAAGAGTTCCCAGATATTTTTTAGTTAACCTGTATATATGACTGAGGTGATATTTACCACGATATGATGAGAGGTGACATTCGTGTGATCGTGAGTTCAGAGTAGTGGCCGTGGGCGACGGTGACCACTTACCACCACGTGGCCCGCCCGCTCGTCTGCCATCTATTCTAAAAAAAATATATGAAAAATATGCCTACGAAATATGTTCTATTTAATTAGATTTTTTTTTAAATTGTCACCAGCTCTGCAGTGAGGGAAAACATCGTAACGAAACCCGCATGCTGGAGAAATAGAAAAATAAATCTGGAGTGTGTGTTTCTACCAATCAGTACTGGGTCCTTACGGCCCGAACCCCCCCAGTGATTCACTAGAAGTCTGCGTCCTGCAGCGGGCTAATTACAAGTACATATTTATCTATATGATATAAATAAATAAATATGATATTTACCTAAGTGTTTGTCGTCCGCTCACCACCAGGAGAAGAACGGCGACTTGTGCTGGAATCGCTGCTGGAACGAGTCGAAGAAACGGGACGACGTCGTGCCGCTCTTTGATCTGACAACATAAAATGAACAGCGCCCTCAATCATTGTTCACTATACACTTTATTAAATATAAGTTACGAAATATGCCAACGAAATATATGTATGTTTATATAAGTTACGAAATACTTGTATGCTTACAAAAAAATAATTAAATAATACATGAACAGCGAATCAGTAAAACATCACTATTTTTGAATAACTAAAACCTGACCCTGAAACTGACCATTAGCGCCCTTCCGGCTCTACTAACCACTCTACGGTGACGACAGGCATCTGTACGAATTGCACAGGGCTCTTGTTGAAGCGCTTGTTTTATTACAAGTAGACTGAACTATGTAATCCTGAAGGAAATTGATCATTATTAAGCCTACGTACCTCTCAACAATGACGGCGGGCATTTGCACGAGTTGCACAGGGCTCTTGTTGTCCTTGAGAGCCTGCGTCAGGTTGAGCACTTGCCCGCGCATCACAGACATCTGACGCTCGAACAGGCCCTTGTCGAAGCCTTTGTCTTGCTGCAAGTCGAAGGAAATCGATGGTATAAATAACCTGGCCGACGAATTGTAGGTCCATTTGGAATAATTCTCATTTTTTCATGGTAAGAAGACGGCAGACAGTCCAGTTGGTGATAAGTGGATACTCTCGTCCATGACCATTCACGACACATGCCAACATCAGTCCGGAATACAAGATGTTGGCGCATTCCATTGACCGACCCATTGGCGCAGTTGATAGTGACCCTGCGTGCTGTGCAAAAGATCCCGGGTTCGATCCCCGGTCGGACATACATTTATTTAATAAAAAAAAAGGGTGTGTTTGTCTTTGTATGTGTCTCTGGACCCACGACACAGGGAATCCATTGAGTGCGGTGTTATTTATTCACGATTGAATGTCGACTTTCGTATAATACCATATATTTGTATAATCTAAGTATACATAATAAAGAGATGTACTGACTGACTGATTCATTAACCCAGTGCTGAAACCGCTAAAGTTAGAGATATAAAATTTGGACAGTAGCTTCCTTTTATAACGTTAAGACTCACTAAGAAGGCATTTCTCGCAATTCAACGCCTAAAGGTGTAAAACAGGAAATCCATGTTTGTATGGACAAAATATATTTGATGGCTCCATTAACTTGAAACTTGGTACAAATATTCTAAAATACAAATAATTAGACACGTGTTTTACCGTTTTCCAAAATTATGTCAGGGAGAAAAAATACAGGATGTCAAAGTTTGTACGGAACCACAATTAAACGCAAGTGAAGAAACGGGCCATAGCTAGTGCTGTATATACCTAGTGTCTTTTCACACACCCTTTATTTTATATGAAGAAGGCGGCAGACGAGCATAGTGGTAAGCGGTGGTAAGTATACTACAATGGTGGTAAGTGGATACTGTCGCTCATGGATACCCGCGGTACATGGCAACATCAGTCCAGAATGATGAACGTTAGCGAGCGCCCGAAAGCGCTACCTATCTTTAAAGATGTATCAGTGGATTTAGAGGAAGGGTTGGGAAAAGGGCAAACTTGCATTCTCGATTAATGAAATTACCTTTCATTGATATAACGTACAGCAAGTGACACTGATGCAGTACGTCGGGGGTTGGCACGAGATGGAACCTCCTCCAGTAAGCGATGAGTGCGCGCGCTGATATACCGAACCGGGACAAAAGCGACACACACCACTCGACAACGACGGCAATCACAACTTGCCTCGCAAAAGTCTAATTACAAACATTATAATAGACGAGTTACGCCGAATTTCTAATTGTATTACATCCAACCATTCCTACGACAAACAATAATGCATATAAAAATACGGATGATAGTTAACAATCTGATAGATAAATTATCTGCCAATTAAATCTAACTGCTACTGACTTTCTGATAGCTTCTAATAAAGTATCAGGGGGTGGTGAGAAAGGCCCTAAAGTTGGATTTTTTTAATCGAGTCGGGGGGATATGACATATAGAACTGTCAAACAGAGTGAAAATTGTACATAGATGACACTTTACTCGAATAGATAATCCGACTATAAATGGTACTTACTTTGAATAACATATGAAGTTCGTCGCACAGCTCCTGCACGAAGTTCATGTCTGACAACAGCGGTAGCACTAGCTCTCTGAAACGTAACAATATACATTTTTTAATTCCACTATTGGTTATCTTATTTATCACATACTTGTATCGGCCTTAAATGTCCCACTGCAGGGCACAGGCCTCCCCTAGTGAATCACTGGAGGGTTTCAGATCGTAATCCACTAAGCGAGCCCGGTCAGGATGATGGATACACATTCGCCAGATATTTTTTTAATTCAAGGTTCGTAACAATGGTTTCCTCTCAACTCTGAGCAAGTGACAATTTAAAAAAAATCCGTACTTAAATAGAACCTCAGTGGTTTGAGATGAGGATTTGATCACACGAATGTGCGTAGAGTATAGATAACCCTAGGCTATCACCGCTCTCATTCATTTTATTACATGAAAATAAATTTTTGCTTAGTTATCGAATTCGTTTTCAATTAGTAATTACAGTATATATGTATAAACGGGGTTTCAGAAGTCATACGATTATGGGAAATAAATGACTATGTATGGAATTGACAGTCAAAGACAGTCTTATTCGTGGGGGTTACGTTCCGTAAATACGCCGGGAATAAGGAAACCATGAATAGGGAATAGAAAAATGTATGGGATTTGAGATTACGTTGCAAATTTACGAAATTACAAGTCAATAATCTAATGATAGAAAATGATTTTAATTAGTTTCTTAACAAAACTAACATACTTGATCTTACGGATGATTATTAACATAATAATACAGGAATGGCGAACGGTATTATTTAATCAGTTAACTGTAACTGACGAGTATATTCGTCATGCGAAAAAAGTAGTTACCATTTGCTATTTAAAGAGGAATTTTAGTAAAAACTAAAATATTGGTAAATTTCATGACTTATAGTATTTAGAGACCAAAGCGAAATAAAACGAACGAATAAAAGATATAAATAATCGTGTGTTTGACGAATATACTCGTCATCGCTTAATTCTGATACACTTCAAAGAGGCATCACACCTAATTCGTAATTAGTACTGTACGAAGTTGTAAGCTCGACGGGACGATTGTGTACTAACTTGGTCTCGTGGCTGAAGGGTTGCTTGGCCTGTGGCAGCCACGCCCAGTGGTAGGGATAGGCGCGCCACGAGTCTGGGTGCTTGAACGGGAACGCGAGCCCGTTGTCGATCGCCGCGATGCGTACTCCCCAACCCTGACCGTCCTATGTGATCAACGTACATAGCTGTACACTCACAATATTTGAATCATCCCCCGTGATACAACTGCTATGTCCAACTACTTGTACCAGGGGATTTTTTTTCCCGGTGGAGCAACTTTCCAGATGTACAATGGGGAGTGTGTATATCTATGTGTATATACGCATTAGTACAACTATTTGCTTAATAATAGCAAAAGTTGAGACGTTTAACTCGTCAAAAAAGACATCAGCTTTTCAAAGAAAAGTTTATTCAATTTCAAGTGTAAGTTTTATTTTAAACCTAGAAAGATAACCTACGTCGAATCACGTGTGAGTTTTAGAAAAATCGTTATACGTCGCTGACTGCTGGCATTATTGCACCCGCCTTTCAGGCCACTACCTCCGTCGTCCCACAGAGACCTTACAGGAGATGCCCTTATCACTCCAGTAAGTACGCCTGCTTTCTTAGATATTCACTTAGCCAACATTGAAGTGACGTATTCGTAATGTTCACGGGATCGTGTTCGTGACGGTGACAAAATATCCCGATAAATTGTGGACGAGATAACAAAATGGACTATCGTAGAAATTAAACTAAATTATACCAGAGGTATAATCCAAAGAGATCTCAATTTAACATAAATAAATTTTAATTTTTCTTTAAAAAAATTAAGTTATATGTTTTTGTTTTATATTCTTAGCAATGTATTTAAACAAAAGTCACTTTGAATAATTACATACGTATTTCACATATTTCTGAAAATATGTAACATTCATGAATACTTCTCGCTTGAGAAGCATACTTCTTGTAATTTCGAGTTTCACAGAACATTTTCATTGTGCTATCCATACTGTCACATAAACCACAATTCATTGTTATCTTAGTAGAAACCATCTTAGGAAATCATTTTATCTTTCTATTTATTATGTAACTATTATTCAATGTGTCTGTCTAAACTCTGTGTCCGCTGTCTTTCCTTTTTTTTATTAGCCTATATCTCTGTTGAGCAAAGACCTCCCTTCTTTTATGCCAAATCTTTTATATTTAACGTCACGCTCCGCCAAGTCCTGTGGTATGCATCTAAGTCGTTAAATAAAATAAATAATAAAATAAAATTCCTTAAATAAATAAATACATCAAGTTTAAAACACGTAGAAACGACGTATGGCTATCTTTAATAGACAATAAAATATGGTTATCTCTCTAGACTCTAGGGGGGTATAAACATGTCTGTAAATAATAAAAACATATGCTGTTACATACTTTTTATTTTTTTTTAAGTTATCCATATTAGTACTAACCTTTTATAAATTCACTCAGTTGTACCACGGGAAACATTAAAGTAATTTTTGGTTGTTGTTTAGATTGTACCACGGGGGAAAAAATCCCCATGGAACAACTATTTGGACATAACAGTTGTACCACGGGAATTAAATAAAATATACCTAAGAAAACTAACAACCTTTGTTGTGCAATTTTTTTCTGAACTTGATATTTGACCCGTCTCTGGCTTTGTTACTCTGTACTCACTATACATTACTAAGAACGGTAACGCCGCACATTGCACTCGTGTGCTACATGTATGTAAATCGGTGCGAGTGTACGTACGTATGCGGCGCCACTGAGTGATTTGTGTGGAAAAATAAGTGGTGAATTTAAAAAAAAGTCGAAGAACAAAGGGTGTTAATTTTCACGAAACAAATGCAGTATTAATTTGGTGCAGGTATTGAGAGGGAGAGTGCACGCAATCCAACAGCTGGGCGCGCTCGACTGGCCACGTTACCCCTCTCTCATAGAAGCTACCTTGAAATGTACTGCATTTCCCACTTTTATCTTATTTCCCTGATGTACGTATGTGTTTCGGTAGTGAGTGAGATGTGCCAGAGCCCATTCCCATCCTATCCCTTCCGATTTTCCCAACCCTTTCTCCAAATCCATTCCTATATCTCCAAAGGTAGGCAGCGCATCCGGGGGTGTGCCAACGTTTGTCATTTTGGACTAATGCCAACATTAGTAACATGTATCGCGGATGTCTATGGACGACAGTATCCGCTTACCATCAGGTGGACTGTATGCTCGTCTGCCGCCTTCGTCCATAAAAAAAAAACCTACGACTTGAAAAAGTTCACCGGTGATAGCTGGAGTAGAAAAGCGCAAGATTGGTAGCTAGAGAAGTATATGGTGACGAGCTTTAGACTATATCCAGCGGTAGAAAGACATAGGCTAATGGTATGGTATACCTATTAACGTGAACCGAACACATTAATATAACCTAACGTATTGTCACTACGGCTTACCTAATAATACTGATACAAAATGCAATAATATAATTTTCCATAGTATTATATCAGCTCAGCTTAAACCGCAGTAATCGAAAAAAGGTTGTTTGAAAAAAAAAAAAACACGAAAACAGTTTTTCTTATACGGACGGATCAATAATAAATTGATTTTTTTTTCTCGAATTACGAATCTCGATAACGCCGATTTCAAGACAGATATGAAAAATAAAAATATTCTGCTGATATCGAACCGAATAATTATACAACAGGAAAGCGGTACAATAGGCATGATGACAGTATTAAAAAATTAAAGAATAAATGATTTTAGAGAAAAAAATATGTTGAAAGAATTCTAATAAATTAACTAGTTTTAATGTAAACATTGAGATTAATAATATTTTCAATAAAATAAAAGTATAAAATACTGCATTCGGCCATGTTAACTAAAACGCCAATCAGAGCGAATGACGTCACGCCTCAGTGAACATCACCGTGTCGCTTGAACTTCGATTGATTTACTTACCTACGTTTACCTAGGTGTAACGTCACAAGCGACGCCATGACACCTGCGAGTGTTTTCGCGCATAATTCAAAGTAGATAGAAAAAAAATGCATAATTTGCATTAAAACTTATTTTATTGCTGAAATAATGTTATTTTCGGAAACAGTAGACGTGAATCTACATTATAGAAGCGGATTTCAAAATACGTCATCATGCCCCATAGAGTATTATACCCTATAGAGCGGTAATACTGGCCATCCAATTCCGTAACTGATCAGTGATTTGCCTATAATAAATATCAACTCTCACATGCACCAAAATAGTATGGCACCAGAAAGTGACCTGTGTGTATGTCTCTGTATAATTATAAAACACGAGATTTGTTGTTAAAATGTCTTCCTGTTCGATTCGTTGGTGTGGTAAAAATAGTAAAACATCGAACTCTAAAACAGACGGCATCACATTTCATCGGTAAGTAACAATAAATATAGAATTTTTCAATTCACATCCATTTTGTCACGGCTCAAGCTAAACTGGTCACGTCAAAATGAAACAATTGACAAGTATCTATGCGTCTTGTTTTTACCTAGTTACAACCTCGTTGCATCATCTCTTTCTATTTCTACGATCTTGTTACTAGTGTAGGACTAAGAAAATGAAATTATGTTTCGATATTTACGAGTAAAGTAGATATATTTATTACATTTTATTTAAAAAAATAACTTTGCACTTATTTTTAATGTCCATTGTGATCTAACGTCGTATTGCTGGAGATATTATGTTTATCGATTTTTTTAAGTATATCAGATCTTGATCGAAAAATACGGTCTATTAGGCAGTAGTGTAGATATGATTTTGGAAATAAGTAGGTGACGTTATTTGACAATATCGACACCTGAACGTTTGAGGTTATCGTTTACTTTCTAGAATAAAAAAGTAATAGGAAAACCAAAACGATCTTAATATTTTGATGGAAACTGTCGAGCTTTCGCAGTTTTCAGAAAATGTAATAGAATACATAGCAGGATATGTGTCTAGCGAACTAGTTAAACGCATTAAATGTGGCACTTGTATAGAAGCGTTGGTATGTTTGTCAGAAAACAAGAGAAGTCTAATTTATTACAGAGATAAGGGTGGCTTAATATATCCTTCGGTTAGTGTGCAAGAAATCTGCCGTCGTTCTGAGCAATTTATAAAAAAAATTTTCATTAATAGCGTGGACAAAAGAAAATATACAAGCGACTTCTTAGTCCACAAGACTGTCAGTAGCTTTGTAGGAGAATTATTTTTTCCCGAATATCAGTACCACCAATACTACGCAGAAGAGACAGACCATTTAATTGATTTGGCTAAAAGCGTAATGAAAAAATATATAGATACACGGCTAGCATTCCTTAGCAAAAGGAGGCAATATAATGAGAAACAAGCTGTAAGAAGAATTTACACGAAATTAATTCATTTTAAAAACCAGTAACGCAATGTATAATAATTACCATTATACCGATTTAAATTGTTTTATTAAATGATAAGTACCTATTAAAATGTTGTTTTATCTTCACAACGTTATTTAATTAAATACAACTATTTAGGAAGTTTTCCTATCATCTAAATTTTCCATGTGCTCTGTATTCCGTAAACTATCAATTTTGTTCACTCTTGTTGGGTAGTATTTAATAGTTGGAATAATGCTATTTTAATTATTTTATTCATTTAATTTTAAATATTTACGTATACATTGTATCTCTATAAAAAAACAAGAGAGTGTTATTTACCATGCCGTCCCACTACACAATTTCTTTCGATATCGATATTTGCGTGCCCAACACTAGAGTTTATGTTTGACCTTGGGTCGACCAATCAGAGCGCAGTTGTCACCGCGGTGATTTGACGGAAATATTTTCAAACAAAATGAGTAGCATTTCGTCTCTATTCGGTATGTACTCTATGTCATGCCCATTGATATTAGTGCGTTTTAAGCGGAGGAGAGGAGAACTGTGGTATAATTATCTGACACTATTAGTTTCAATATAAAGCCATATAATTGGTATGTCGAAGCCGAAGTATAACGCCATGTATAGACGTCGAATTTCTTTAATTGGGATATCTTGAAACGTTTACACCGTCATAATAATTGTAACGTAGTACTAAGAATAGATCTTAGAGAAGGCGCTGACAGCTGTAAAACATTATTCCAGTGCAGATGTCAGCACACATTGTCCTTATGAATACAATGTAAATTTGATGTTTTTCTACACTACATTAGGGGTCATCCATAAATTACGTTACACGTAAGGGGAAGGGAGGGGATCAGCAAAGTGTGACAAGGCGGGGGGGTCATAAGGTATGACGAGTCATGTAAAGCTTCGCGACGTCACATGTATAAATCTAAAGTTATAAACTAAATTTCAACTTTAATGAAAATTTTTAAAATATTACCAATTCTAACAATATTATTATAACATTGTTTTAATTTCTAAATTTAAAATTGCAATGTGACGACACACCAGGGGGCGGAGGGTCACACAAATGTGACCATCTGTGACAAGGACGGGGAGGGGAGACTCCAAAAATCATGAAATTCGTGTGACGTAATTTATGGATGGCCCCTTATAAGTAGAGATCGGATATTCGGGTACATATTTACCTACAAGGTATAAAGTGTGGAAGTGGTTTCTTAAAATAATTTATTTGAAAACCGAATTCCTAGGATTTCACAACTAATAGGATGCTTATTTATGAAACTCCTCAGGAGTTTTGAAGGTCTGATGGTGACCAGGACAGAATCGATAGGATCTAAGGCACTACTGAAGATAGAAACTTCGGATTTGGACTCAAATTCTTAGTTCTAATGGCAATTTGTAGGAATGCAGTTCTGAGGGTCTTAGGGATTAATTTCAATTTTAGGTATATGCGTCGTATTCTATAGACGGAATATAAAATTTGTCGATCCCGGGATTGCGACATTCGCCCGATACAAAAGTGCACTCCATACTTATCCAACCCCTCAACTTTAGGTAAATATGCACCCGAATATCCGATCCCTAATTATATGTGACAATTACCGTATAAAAAATATATAAATGTCTTAAATAAATAAATGATTATTATTATTGTTATAATTTTGAAGCTACTCACTGAACAGATTTCGCTCATATTGTGTCACCCTTAGACGATGTATATGTTTTTTCGAAATTTCTATTTCTGAAGTTCAAAAGTTAAATCTGCGCAAACCCTAAAAACTAATGTTATACTCACCGATGGGTCAGTCATGGCAATATTGTTCCCATCGCCATTGGTGTGCGTGTTGGGCGCGTCGTACTTGATGAGCCAGTTGTCGTTGCCGCGGTCCGTGTTGCGGATGATATAGTCCAGCACCACCAACCGCTCGAACTGCAGCTGGAACCTACCATACACATCGTAATAACACTCTGTATAGGTTTGCACCGCTACCTGATTTACCGGAGAAAAACCAGCGGAAAAAGAAACCGAAGATAAGCAGAAATAAAACTTATGTATATGTGTTGTGTATGTATTATACATACTATGTTGTATGTGTGCATATATAATAAAATAAATACTATTTCGAGTTTTTAACAGAACTTCTTGCTTCTAAATCCCTCAGAACTTCTACTAACCATTTATGCAAACTTCGAAAAATTATTCCGGGATTATTTTATTACTTAATTTTTTTTTTGCTTTAGAAATTTCAAATTCGCTCCAAACATCCAACCCTTTGATTAATTTGCTATCTATCGTTTGTTCCGTGTTAGATAGATAGATAAAACTCTTTATTGCACACCAAAAAACAAATGCAATAACAGATATCGTAGACAAAAATGCACAAAAGGCGATCTTATCGCTAAAAGCAGTCTGCAAAACAACCTTTGGGTAAAGAGGTGTACAGTATACATAATTATGGCACCCATCCTATCGGTTTTTATGGCACCAAGATATGTATGATAAAAAGTTATTTTTTTTAAGGAAAAATAAATACAATTAAACAAGTTACTCACTTTCTCATAACATGTGCTGGGAGCGGGTCCTGTTCAAACCTTCTTAGCCAGTAGTCAGCGTCTTTGTAGCCCTCCACGAACAACTGGAATGAACCCTTCTGAAAATGTACACAAAAACATTGTTACGTGTTGAGGTTTGAAATTGTATAACACTAGATGGCACCACTTAGCCCCTTCTGTTTTACTGTGTGTAACAGCAGAGACGTTTTAGTACTTGCGAATAAAATAAGAATATCTCACGTTTAGAACTTTTATTAATTTAGAAACCATAATCCCAATAGGTTATGGGCCCAGGAAACTGAACAGTGAAGAATAGAAGAAAACTCAAATAGTGAAGATTTATTCGTTTGAGAAATACACGCCACGCGCCGTCAACCGGGTAACCTCAAAATGGACAGTTCGTCGTCAATGTTTGTCGAGAGATTTAATGGAAATAACTTTCGACAATGGAAATTTCAAATCAAATGTGCTTTAAAAGCCAAGGGACTTGATATTACGAAACCTAAACCAGAGGAACATTCTACTCAGTGGTTGAAAAATGACGGAATGGCGATGTACATTATTACGTCATCAATGGACTTGAAACAAATTACATTGATTGAGAACTGTGAAACTGCTCAAGAAATCATGGCAAAACTTGAAGCTGTTTATGAGCAAAAGAGTGAGTTAAGCAAAATGTTAATACAGGAGAAATTTTATCAATATAAAATGTCACCATCTGACAGTGTTGCTCAACACATCTCAAAGGTTGAAAATTTAGGAAAACAATTAAAAGAAAGTGGCGAAATCGTTAGTGAAATTGCTATAATGACAAAAATATTAGGAACGCTGCCTTCAAAGTATAGATCTCTTCGTCAAGCATGGATGTCTTTAGATCCAAAACAACAAACCATAAATAATTTAACTGCTCGTTTGTTGGATGAAGAAGCCAGTATCACCTGTGAGGAAGAGGCTGAGACTGCCTTAGTTGTTGTCAAAAAGGAAGTGAATAATAAGCCAAAATACTCCTATCACAAAAACAATGAGATTCAAGAAGATACAAGTAACAGTGGGAGCACACGTCACCGATTTATCTGTTACAATTGTAACAAAAGGGGTCACTTTGCTAACCAATGCAAAGCCCCAAAGAAGTATGCAAGAAAACCTCGCAAAGAAGGTACAACATTGGCATTCAATATAGAACACTGTGTGCATAGTGGTTCAGAAGCTGATACATGGATAATGGATAGCGGTGCCTCAGCACACATGACTTTCAGGCGTGAATTATTTAGTGAATTTCAAGAATATGATAAAGAAAAACGGTATTTAAGTTTAGGCAACCAAGACTCCCTTGAAGTGCAAGGAAAAGGGACAGTTATCATAGAAAGGTATATAAATGGACAGTGGGAAACTTCATATTTAGAAGATGTATTGTATGTACCTAAGTTGCGAAGAAACTTGTTCTCAGAAGGTGTAGTAATGCGTAAAGGTTATAATATTGTGAAAAAGAACAATATTGCATTAATTTACAAAGACAATGAAATAGTAATAAGTGCAAAATTACAAATTAATAATTTATGTGAACTAAATGTTAAAACAATATTTGATGAGTCAAGAATTCCTGAAATAAGAAAGAATATTTCAAAAATATATTTAAATAATAATGATGAAGATGTAAAATGTGAATCCAGTAAGTCAGCTTCCGCTGTATCATCACCAAGATTGATAGAGTCTACTGATGAGACTATAAGAAGCTGCGACAGTAGTGATACTACATATAAACCATCAAGAGAGATAGAAGATGATATTGTAACTAAAAATGTCAACCTCCGACCCAGGAGAAATAGACATTATGAATTAAATCTTGTTGAAATGATCATGCCATCCACCTACGAAGAAGCCATGAAAAGCAAGGAAAGTCAGGAATGGTCAAAAGCTATAAAAGAAGAACTCTCAGCGCACGAAGAGAACAGTACATGGAGTTTGGTTGATAGAGAAAATAAAAGAACTATTACTACGAAATGGGTTTTCGACATAAAAAGGGATCAGGATGGTAGAATTACCAGATATAAAGCTCGTCTCGTTGCTCGGGGCTTTAATCAAATAAAAGGTATAGATTATGAAGAAACATTTTCTCCTACAACCAGATATGACTCTATTCGAATTCTTTTAAGTATTGCTGCCAAATATAATCTAGAAATAATACAGTTTGATGTGAAATCAGCTTTTTTGAACGGAGATCTGGAGGAGGACATTTATACTGAAGTTCCAAAAGGGGTGGAAGCGCCTTGTGATAAGGTATGTAAACTAAATAAATCCCTTTATGGACTTAAACAGGCCTCGAGATGCTGGAATACAAAATTTGTAAACTTCTTAAAACAATTTGGTTTTGTTCAATCTCAGGCAGATTATTGTGTATTTATTGGTGAATTTGACAATACAAAAGCTATTTTATTAATATATGTTGATGATGCTCTTATAATATCTTCTTGTAAGCAGCTTTTATCTCAAATATTAGATTATTTGAAAAAGGGGTTTCAAATTAAAGAATTAAGTTTAAGTTATTTTGTTGGAATGGAAATAAGTAAAAATAGTGAATATATTTCTATTTCCCAAAAGTTTTATATTGATCAGTTAATTAAGAAATTCAATATGTGTAATGCACATCCATGTAGTACCCCAACTGATATAAATGTAATGATGTCTAAGAATACCAGTGATAATATTTTAAACTTTCCATACAGAGAGGCCATTGGTTCATTGTTGTTTTTGTGTTGTGTTTCTCGGCCAGATATTGCTTATGCAGTAAATGTTTTAAGTAGATATGTGAACAATCCTAGCGCAGAACATGTGAATGCTTTGAAACGTGTAATTAAATATTTAATTAAAACTAAAGAATATTGCATAATGTATAGAAGTGGTCATTATGATAATTTAATTGGATATTCAGATTCAGATTTTGCAGGGGATGTAGATACTAGAAAATCTACAACTGGTTACATTTTCTTGATGAATGGGGGACCTGTAACTTGGTCGACTCAGAAACAAAAGACCATAGCATTATCAACTACAGAAGCAGAGTTCATGGCTGCATGTGAAGCAGCTAAGGAAATTTTATGGTTAAAACAATTTTTATCAGATATAAAAGAGCCTCAGAATTGTATACCATTGTATATCGATAACCAGAGTACAATTAAATTGATTCACAACCCTGTTTATCATAAGAGAACAAAACATGTTGATATTAAGTATAATTTTATTAGAGAAAATGTAGAACAAGGTGTAATAGATATTAAATATGTTCAAAGTGCCAATCAATTGGCAGACATTCTAACTAAACCATTGTCAGCAAAATTGTTTGAACATATTAGAGATCAACTATTGTATTAATTTTTGTAGCACCTAGTTCAGGGTTGTGATAGCAAAATGTTACATTCATTTTGTGGCATATTATTATGTAAAATAAAGTAGCATACATGTTATAAAATTTAGTGGGAGTGTTGAGGTTTGAAATTGTATAACACTAGATGGCACCACTTAGCCCCTTCTGTTTTACTGTGTGTAACAGCAGAGACGTTTTAGTACTTGCGAATAAAATAAGAATATCTCACGTTTAGAACTTTTATTAATTTAGAAACCATAATCCCAATATTACGGTTTACGGTATATTGAGTTGCTAAACGACTAGAGTTGACTAGAGAATAAATACCCTTACTAATATTATTTATGCGAAAATTGGCTTGTTTGGTATTTAGTAACTCTGGAACGCTAACAAATTTGGGATATGTAGTTTTTTTATTATACAGGGCAGACGGGCGGCCGGGATAATACAAATATTAATAGTTCGTTGGTTAATAGGTCAGTTTTTAGTTCTAATTCTACGCGAACCGAAGCTACAACCAATAAAATCAAAATCGTTCTAGTAATCGAACAAACAGATTAAAGTTTATATAAATATAGAAAAAAGGGACATTTAAATTAAATACTGAAATAATCTGACAACCCCCAATTCAGTTGAATACAATGGGTTGTTTCGAAATTAATTTAGGAAATTATTTGTTAGAAAAGGAGGAATGCATTCAAGAGGTGTTCAGATTTTTTTTAAATGTCTTAGTTTTCAAATTACACGTGTTTAAATAATGCCTGTTTTCAACATGTGCGAGTTTAAAAAATCGACAACAGCTTGTTATGTCGTAACTGCACTGGCAACCGTTTTTAGATGAATATCTCTGCCGCTCCCGAGTATCGCAATTTAACAAATCGTCAAAAATGAAATCAGTACGGCGTGGTCGCCGGCGCGGATAGCGATTGCGCACTTATCTCAGTCAAGATGTTAAATTCCTAAAATTTCCTATCACTTTATTTGGGCTGGTGTAATTAATAATAGTAAAATGTATAATAAAAATCAAATGTTTGTTATATATTTTACAATTATTTCTTTTACTGATACAGGACTAGTCCTCGAATGGAGATCACATACCGGGAAACATGGTGTGGGACACCATCCATGCCTTCAGGTTGTAATTCAAAAGTTGAAGATAACGGAGATGGTCACTAGGTTTACTACAGCTAGCGGCGTTATTGTATTTAAATAAAAATATACACTAAAATATTATGTATAGTTGATTTTTTAAAAGTCTGTTGTAAAATGACTATTCAAAGTTTCGACCGCGCAACTCGCGATGTTGACGTCACGACATAAGTCTTTACGGTTGTAAATATTTATTTTATAGATTTATAAAAGAGAGATTCAGCTATATAGTTTCGGTTTGTTTTAGAAAAATAAGTTTAGACACGTAGTTTCATAAACATTATTCAGCGATATATCGTTTGTATGTAAATGTATCGTGACGTCACACGCTGCTCGGTCAACATCTAACTTTGAAAGGCAACATATAACTTTCTTCATTTTTAAAGATATCATAATAACTTTTTAAGTGATTTATATTGTAATTTTCAAAGCATTTTCAGGTAAGAAATATAAAAATGGTGAACTTCTCCATTTTCGTTGGTGTAGGACTACGGGCGAGCCCTATATCCACCAGATACAGAAACAGTTACGAATATTATCTCTTATAAATGTATATTACGAATGTTATCTCTGCAAAAAAATTCAGTGACTCTTGCAGTGATTGGACATAATATTCAGTTTGTAAGTAAGATCAAACAGTAAAGAAGTGTAAGCTGATGTGGATAGTACGGCATGCCCTTACCTTGGGCGGCAATCCCATCCTGTTAAACCGTAGGTTGGGGAACTGCTCTGTGATGGCGCGCTTGAGTCGCGACCGCTCGCGGTCTATCCGCAAGTAGTTGAACGTCTCCGACACTAGCTTCACCACCTGCCAACAACACACAAAAATTCAATTACAAACACATGAATCGCTTTTCAATGGATTTTATGTATTTTACTTTATGGTCAACCTAAAAGCATCCCATACTAATCCATAAGTATGGAATATCCACAAACAAACAAATAGTTTGAGATATATAAACACTGGTGTGGGGTGATACACGATCACAATTACACGCATACACACTCTACTGCACACTTTCTAACACATGTATGTACACGCACAGCGCACACACACACACACAAACGACAATAATAATATAATTGTAATGTATTTAATAAGTTACGTAACAATGTATGTCTAGATCTGTATTAGTTGCTTGTACTCGTATTTTTGGATTGCTCATTTTCTAAATTCTATAGTACTAATAATAATAAATCATTTCATAAATTATTTAATTTCATATTTTTCTATGTTTATTTAAAATTAAGACATTCCTATGTGGTGTTGGACGTTTTAGGGATCACACTCAAAATCCATCCATGCACAAGATAATGTGCATGGAGATGTTAAGCAGTGAACGATATAGGGCTGGTTACAATATGTATAAATAGCAAGCAATGTTCATACACCGCATTTTTTTAAATATCAGAGAGGCATTTCTTAACTTATTTTATTATCGAACGGCAGTACCACCCACCGGCTCGAATATAAAGAGGCTTAACAAACTACATACTAAGTTACGCATAAAAAGCGAGTCAAGGTCAAGTCGAGCATAATCTCCCACTTTGGCGTAGCACGGGCTAACATTTTGCGTTAGGGAGAAATACTTTCATAACGACATGCAAATAGAGAATTACTTTTTTTTATAGACTAGTGGGCGGACGAGCAAGCGGTCCCACGTTACTTATTTAGGCTTTACTGCACAAAGGTTACAGAGGGCAGAAGGTGGACTTCATTTCTAGTGGCATCCTCTGCCAGTCAACGTTTGGTTAAGCAGAAATGAATGAGGGTGTTCCATAATAAAGTCATTGTTTGATTTAATACATATATATACATGACAAATATTTTATATAAATCAATCTACATAGTAATACAGTCAGCAACACTATGATGCACCCAAAACCATTGATTCTAGCGCCTTATGGTATCGATGTGTATAGGTGAAGTGTTACTGTAATAATACATGTACATAAATACATCATTTATTTATTTAACAAACTTTTTTGCACATTGTCGTACAAAAGCGAACTTAATGACATAATATACAGTAAATACAGTTTTTATCCTTTATTTTTTTAAGATACATAGATAGATATAAATTTTTATTTCATACACACAAGTGATCGCAATAACGTGGCATGTCTTATTCTAAAAATTAATTAAACATAGTTATGCAAACAAAAAAAATGAAATTAAAAATAAAAACTGCGCGGTCTCATGTGTATCGAAAAAGTATCCGTCTCAGCACACGCTGTATGCCGTACAAACAGCATACAGCGCTGATTTTCAGACGGAACCAAGACGCGTGAAACGGGTGTAACAGTGGTGTGCGCCGTTGAACATAATTCTCGGGCCTATAAGGTGTGTAGATAAATGTAAATTATAATTATGAGAGTGAGTGGTCAAATATGTACATTACAATATTTAAAATAGAGAAGACAAACACCTATATATAGATATACATAATATATAAATATAGACAAATATATTTACTTTTATGCTGCAGTATAGTAGTACCACAAATAGTCAAATATTAGTTGCAGTACAAATAACCGTTATAGCAGTGATTCAGCAATATCAAGCTCTAATGGAATAGTTACCAGTTTTATAGTTTTTTTTGAACGTCAGTGAGAAAAGCTTTAAATTTAACTGTGAAACAATTTAAACTAATCGACTGTCTAATAGATGGGGGAATATTGTTCGCGGAACACGAAGCGGTGGTGGTACAGAGACGACTGGTTCGACCGGCATGTTGCCCTAACCACGTCAACTTGTTAAAGAGATAACTAGGTAACTTTTAACATCAGATATTAAGCATATCAACGAAATGTTAAGCCAAAAAAAAATCCAATAAGCTCATACCGACAATAAGGTATCTGCACCTTAGCCACACAAGAATTTAGCCACACCGAAGAAAAAAAACTCGATTTACAATATAAAAAGAGGTTTTATTTCGTTGATTTTATATTTGGAACCTGGCACTCAAGATCTCAATCGTAGACATGTTAATAAAAAAAAACTTGGTCATCTTTTACATTTGTTTCTGATAGGACAGAAAGTATACTAAAACACGATGACGAAAGCCTTAACAAAATAAAATCAAAATAGACGTTGCACTTAATATGTGTACGTAAAGATGACGCATGTATTCAGAGGCTTCTGATTAAACTGGACTCTAGTCATATGGAAAACTCAATCAATATTAATTGGTTTTAGATTGAAGAAACTGCTTTGTAAACTTATGTTTAATATTTTGCGTTAATACAGTAGACCGTGGATGCTCAAACTTATACTGGCAAAAAAATTGGGCGGCAAGCGATCGACAAAGCTAGGCGAGTTATACAAATAGTCCCTTGATACTATGAACTGGAACTATGATACTATGTCTGGTGAAATCGAAAGAAAATAGGTGGCGGTTTGAAATAGTAAAATGTATGTAATTTATAATCTGTGGCGTTCGCGGTGGCGTGCCGGATGTAGATCGAAGGCATATAGTCATTGTAGGTATTGTACATCTATTTCTACGATCGAACGTAAAACTCTCACGATCGACGGGTCCATCGCGATCGACCATTTGAACACCCTTGCAGTAGGCAATCCATGTATGTACACAAAATTATTTCATCATAGTCGTTATTATTAGCTATACTTGCTAATAAAACTGCTAACGAATGAAAATTGACTTGATACAGATTGTATGTTTTGTGGTGTAAATATGATCTCCATGACAACTTTCTCGGATACAGTATCAGATAGTTGACAACACTAGATGTATGACATTGCATTTTCTATTGTGTTTATTGGATTCATAGACCAAATTATCTAGTTCCTGCTTAAAGTAAGTAACTCGCGGGATATTTTCCTGGTTTATTTGTCCAGTGTATCTTAGATTCATACACACATTGCATGGTGAGAGTCTCAGGGCGCTTTGATTATGCTGCAAAGGGGCTTCATTCAATCCGTTGCTTTAACGTCTCAGCCCTTGCAAGTTCGTCAGCAGTCTCTTTGGCGACGAAACCTGAGTGGCCTGAAATTCATGTCACTCTATTCATGTCACTCTATTCTTTTCATCCTGGGCGTTTGAGTTTAACTATACAATTCTCAACTAACTTCAAGCGAATCACGTCCGAGCAGAATGCATTTTTTTTCAGAATGGTCGATACACGTGTTTAATTATTTTGAATGAAAAGTCTATACACTAAATTTCATGTCTCTAACTTAAATAGATCTTGAGTACAGTGAGTACATATCTTGAGTCATTAAAAAATCATCTCCACTTTTCCCCCTCTTCTCAATAAAATTTCTAAAAATCCTTCCTTTTTGGATATGTACGTCATAAAACTATCTACTGTCCAAATTTCATGTTTCCGCCTTCAGCGGTTTCGGCTCGGCGATGATGCATCAGTCAGTCAGTCAGAACATTTATTTTTATATGTATAAGTAATAATACTATCTAGTATTTAAACCGACTTCTGTGAAATTAAACATAACTTATATCCACGTTGTAGGTACGTTGATTCACATAAAACTTGTACTGCAAAAAAGACTATTTGATTCAAATGGCACTGAAATGTATACCTAGTCTAGCCATAAATATTGTTACAAAAAAAACATTGGTTTTTATTACGTTATATTAGAATTAGAATGTGTATTAGAATAATAATATGTTATTTTAGAAATAAATAAGTAAACATTTAAAAAAATA
Source organism: Sesia apiformis (assembly GCA_914767545.1). Classification (NCBI taxonomy): domain Eukaryota; kingdom Metazoa; phylum Arthropoda; class Insecta; order Lepidoptera; family Sesiidae; genus Sesia; species Sesia apiformis. The sequence goes on along the minus strand of OU611967.1, from coordinate 3,200,594 downwards.
TAACGTTTATTCGAAATGGTCACAATTTGCTCTTATACAATCTTTCAAACGTTGTGGGCAGTTTTCAGTTGAAACAGGGCACCCTTTCCATGGGAAAATTGACAACTGCCACCGTTATGGTATTTTAGGGATTCAATATTAACATGGCGTTTACAGCATGCCATGCTCTCTAAAACACCATAAATCATAATCGAGCGGATTAAGATCGAGACTGATGACGGCCAGTCTTCAGCTCTAAAGAAGTCGGGAATATTCATTTCTAGCCACGCCTGTGTTGAGCGAGCCTTATGACCTGGTAGTGAGTCTTGCTGAAAGGACCATTCTTGGTTATGGTACAGGCTGTTTTTAACACGTTCACCGCCAAGCGTAGTCAACCTAGTCACATATTTTTTTGTTTATTTTTTTTTTTGTTTATATTACTATATTTATGGTCTATACATGTTATAATCCTACTCTCTCCCTTCTTGTGCTCTTTTTCAGGTTTTTCAGAGTGTGTATCCTAAATGATACACTGGCCTACCAAACACTTTTGTTAGTTGTCAAATCTCTTAGGCCATGTGTATCCTTTATGATACACATAACTTTTTAGCAGTAACTTGTAATTTTCTTTATTTTCAGATACCTACACATCTAGCAAAGAAGCCACAGAGGAATTTAGGAAAAACAATAACAACATTGTAATTGTTTTTCCTAAATTCCGTTTCATTTGTTTCAGAATATAAATAATAATATTCAATAAGAATAAAAATACTAAAACAGTGTGCAAGTAAAATAATAAAAATGGACTTTGATAGTGATGATTCTCAATATGATCCTGACTATTATCCAGATAACGAAGATGGCGATGGAATGGATAGTTCTGAAAGTGACAGTGCTGATGATATTTGGAATCCACCTGTTTCTTCTAGACGAGTATCGACCTTTTCCGAGAGTGAAATGCCTATATTACCCGAGATACACAGGCGTATATCAGCACGAAGGATAGATAGCAGTATACAGTTAGATGCCAACAGCCAGGCAAGGACATCTGCCGTTGATAACGCTCCAAGTACATCTGGTACAACATCTTCTGACATTTCTGAATCCGAGTGGCTGAAGCAGAAACTTGAGTCTATTGAATGGGAGATGCCAAGTCAAGAAGCTCCACAGCATATTGAATATACAGTCCCGTTTTCAGGTATGAAAGACATATACTCTGGGATTTTAGCCCAAGCAGATCCAATAGATTACTTTGATTTGTTCATGACTCACGATATTATTGAGCATATAGTGGATCAAACCAACTTATACGCTTCTCAATATCTGCTGGCCAATGATGTATCATCCGGATCTAGGACTCATTCCTGGGTCCCCGTGTCATTAAACGAAATGACAATTTTTTTAGCATTGATTGGTTGGATGGGATTAGTAAAATTGCCTTCCATAAGAGACTATTGGCGAGTTCATAAACTTTACAGTATCCCTTTAGCCCGAACTGTGATGGCTAGAAATAGGTTTGAGTTGATACTCAAGTTCATACATTTTTCGGATAATACATTAGCTGATCCTAACGACAGGCTTTATAAGTTGCGAGACATACTTGATAAGTTCATAAATAATTACAAGATCACATATACACCTGGAGAAAAAATCTGCGTGGATGAATCGCTGATACCCTGGCGTGGGAGGCTTATATTTAGACAGTATATACCTAACAAAAAGGCTAAGTATGGGATGAAAGTTTTCAAACTCTGTACAGAGAAAGGATATACGTGGAATTTGATGGTGTACTGCGGTAAATCCAAAGATCCAGAAGCTGAAGTTTCAGAGAAGACCGTGATGTCCCTGGCAGAGGGTCTTTTAGGAGAAGGCAGAACCTTGTACACAGATAATTATTACACGAGTATTCCCCTCGCCATGCGTTTGAGAAAAAGGAAAACCCATCTGGTAGGTACACTGAGGACCAATAGAAAGTATTTACCGAAAGAAGTAATGCAGGTTAAATTGAAGAAAGGAGAAATGGCAGCGAAGCAATCTAGAGAAGGAATAGTAGTACTAAACTGGCGTGATAAGAGAGATGTCAGGATGCTTACTACGAAAACATCAGCACTTGAATTCGTCTCTAACAATAATAGAAGAGCCAATGCATTGCCCACGAAACCTAAGTGTATTGCTGATTATAATAATGGGAAATCTTCCATAGACCTTAGTGACCAGATGGCAACCTATGGGTCTGCCTTACGCCGTTGTACCAAATGGTACCGTAAACTAGCATTTGAAATCATATGGGGCACAAGTTTAGTAAATGCCCATTTTCTATACAACGAGTACTCTACCAAAAAGAAAATGACGATAACTGAATTTCGTGAACACGTAATTCTAGCTTTATTGGAGAGTAATTCTTCTGCAAACAGTGACGCTAATGTTCGACCTTTGAGGTCACGACAAACTGAAGCTCATTACTTCATTCAAAAAATTGTAAACAATAAAAAGGTTCGTGGCCGTTGCGTCGAATGTTACAAAAATTTTGGCAGAAATGGAGTTCAAATTGGGGGTAAAACCAAAATGGCGCCCCAAATTTATACCATATGTTCGGTTTGTGAAACTTTTTTGTGCCGCAAGTGTTTCAATAATATCCATTGAATATGTTACCTTTCTTTTTGATTATTTACTAATAATAATTTTGCAAAAAGTACTGTGTTTTTTTTTATCAGTCACTTCCAGATTCAAAACGTCATATTTTATGAAGTATACGACGTATCCCAAACCCAAATTCACCAAAAGATTGTCCTAGGCCAGAGCTTTATTTTCTGCATATAAAATGTATGAAAACCGTGTACATTAGTGATACACAATGCTTTGAACGCTAACGGTACTGTGTATCATTTTTGGTACACACTGTAATAACAAGCGTGTGCAAAAATGATACACTGGCGGTGAACGTGTTAAGAGGCTTTGAGACCTTTTCAAGAATCGTATCTTGATACACTTGAGCCGACGTTTTAATACGTTTTTCACAAAAATATGGTAATCACCCCATGATGACTAACATCCCACCAAACCACCAGTGAAGCCGGATAATGGCCAAGGGGATATTGACCAATTGAGCAGTTTTTCTAGAGTTATGAGCATAAACTCAATCATTCTGCTTGTTATTATAATGTTCTCAATGGTGAACATTTTCTCGTCCGCAAATAAGATTTGTCTGTGAGGTCCCTTTGCGTACCGCCGAAGAAGTTGTTTTGATTTATCAAGCTTATTTTTCTTTAAATTAAATTATTATAATTACACACATTTTCATCTTCCGCTTTTCTTTCCGCCAAGCGTTAATTACATTTGATATAAGTAATTCAACATTTTTCGAGAAAAGTTGCTCATGGACATAGTAAAAGAGAAAAAGGGCCTCTGTCTCCTGGTCTTTATACGCAGACGGTATTTTGTTTTTTAAATTATTATTTGTTCTTTTATTACTCCATTATTGTACTCTTTCCGACAACTTTACTTCAATTCATTCTATTAAATAGATATTTGGACTGACTATTTATTTGGAATCTTTAGTGCGTATACAGTGTATAATATAAATCAATAAACAAACGAATCAATTGGTAATATTAACGGTTAAAGTACGCGATGTCACCGAGAACAAGGTCACGACGAAACTGTATTGTATTGTATGTCGCGTATGAATTACATATTGTTCTAATTCATATCAGAAAATTTGAGCAAAATCACCAGTTTTTGCAGCTAAAACCTGGTGTTCGGGAATTGAGAACAATCTGAGAGGTATCAGCCTATAACGTCCCACTGTAGGGCGCGGGCCTCCCCTAGTAAATCACTGTTTCTGGGCGTAATCCGCCTCGCGAGCCCAGTGCGGATCGGTGCAGATTTTTTCTCGAACATGCAGGTTTCTTTATGTTGTTTTTCCTCACTGGCAAGTTAATTACATTTTTTTTAACAAATAGGTAGGTTTTAACAAATAAGTGTTCACGATGTTTTCCCTCACTGCCGAGTTAGTTATTTTTTTTTAAAGACGTGTAGATATATCGTGTAATTATAAGTGACTAATTTGAAAAGAATGAAATGAAACCAATATGAAAAAAGAAAAAGAAAACATTAATAATATAAACTTTTAAAGAAGAAAAATAATTAAAAAGAAAAGAAAAAAGACCTGATTAGTGGCAATAGAAAAGTCTCAGCTAATGCTAAGCGCAAGTGCCTAGCTCTGGTACGTGTTGCGAGTTTTGTCAGGATGTGTGGTATGCATTTGCGTGTGTCATTATAGTATCATTTCATATCCTATCCAATAATCAAATTAACCCGAACCTTCCACCCGCATTTGTTACCAAGAATTGGTGTCCGGAAAAGTTGGTGTCGTGATTGCAAGGGAAGATCTATGTACAAATGTGGGAATGGGGTGAAGTCATTTATTATTGTTACTGTTATATTACACTATTGTTATAATGTATTGATATCTTCTAGATCTTTTACGAAGTATACTATAATACATATTGATAAGTATTGTCAAAATATTTACTGTCAACTTAAGAATTAGCTATAATTATCTTAAATACTTGTTAAATACCCAGTTGGGGTGGTCAAAGCCCGATCCAGCAGTTCAGAAAAAAGTGATTACAAAGAATTACACAAACACACATTCTCTTACTGACTCCATTCTGTCATGGGTAAAAAGTAATTACAAAGCCCACTCACCCTTGTCTTTGGCACAATTTTAAGGCCTATCTTGGAGTCTACCAGGCTGGCGCCCGCCTCCGACAGGTACCCCTGGTTGGGGATGAGACACGACCGCCCGAAGCAGCACGGACAACACAACTTGTGCATCCATTTCGTCCATTTTGGATTCAGTCGACCGTACGGCTCCTCGTCTTTTGGTTTGAATACGCCTATTATTTTCTGTAAAAAAAATATAGAGACAAGGTGGCAGATGAGCAAACAGTCTACTTGATATGTCGCGCATGACATGAGTACTTATTAATATTAATATAAAAAATGGCTTCATAAAAAGGTAAAATTTGTAGACAGCTATAGTACAGGTTTTGGGTTTATTGCTTTATGACAAGACACCTTAATTCTGATCCCTTAATCTCCATCCATGGTGTAAACAGTGAATGTAACAATGAGTGTAAACAGTGTGTATCAGGATCGATGATGAATGAATAATAAAATAAATAAATTATAGTAATTCTGTCTCAAACACACCAAAAAAGGAAAGAATGCTCAATATCTCCTCATCCCCGTGGGTAAGAGTGGATTATAATGTACGCTCATTTATTATGTCTGTAAATGAGAATTCTCTTCTACAAAACATAGGAGAGATTATTACAGACATGTACAGCGCAGATAGAGCGACTTTTCATAAAATAAAGTTACTGACCATTTAGATTAATTGTATGTAATAAAGAAATTTTACGAAGAACAAAAGCTGCAGATATAACTAAAAGAATTAGCAAGTTGAAGTAGCAGTGGGCAGGCCATATATACTTCAGGAACGGTAACCGTTGGAGTAGTAAAGACCTTGCATGGAGGCCATGTACCGGGAAGTGCTGTATAGGACACCCTCTGATTAAGTGGACTGAGAAGAGCAGACACACTTCTCACAGTGTGTCTGCACAGTGTGCAGTGACCACACAGTGTGTAGTGGCAGTCCTTGAGCGAGGTCTGTATCCACAGACTGATGGTTAGATTAATGTGTAACCTTTCAAGCAGGGTAATGAATTTGGCTCCCAAACATTTTCTGTTATTTTGATTCCTAGTCTTGTTATAATGTGTTTTCAAGAAAGCATAGTCCACTACCATCCAAAACTGTCTTGAACATGTTATTTTGGTTCCTATACACAAAATCTTCCTGAGTGATTAGAAATTAAGGAAAATTATATAATAACTTAAAATGCTCACCCCTCCAGGGTTTTTTACAAAGTATGAACCACTGGAACCTTGATATATTCTCTCTGGGAAGATTCCATTGTCTATGGCAACTTCCGCCTGCCAAACTAACTCACTGAACTGTGGGTCATCTGCAATAAACACTGACATGTAATCTAATTTATAATTGTAATTGAACATAATATAATAAAGTTCAGCAGTAACACAGTTCTCTAGACTTGTGTCTATGCCAATCTATAGCAACTATAAATGGCATAGGTGAGGTAGGCCACAAAGGTTTCAAATACATAGGTAGGTTTATATTCAAATATTTATTGACATAGCACAAGTTATAAATCTGTATTTTAGGAGTGAGTCCCAAAAGTATATAAAGTCACATAGATTAGGCATTTAGAAAATAGTGTAAGGTTATAGTAGTGAACACACACCAATGCCCTATATGAGACATAGGGAAGAAATAGAGCAGAAACACAACTAATTAATTCTGAATAAAAAGTTTATTAAAAACAATCTCTCTATCTTTCCAAGCTCTAGCAATAAGACATACCTGCAACTTATTTTGAGGTAAAATTCACAATCTAATATTAACTATAAATTTATAAAAAGTAGAGCTGAGTGCTAATAATAAGCACTAATGAACCTTAAGAACATTAACCATTTTACGACTCACAGTTTTAACCTGAAAGGTTTATGACCATCAAATATTAAAAACTTGGACTATAACACTTAAATCTTAAAAGTTCAATGCTTACTCAGTGCTTAGGGGTACATTTTTACAACACTAGAAATAGATATATATCTCCTAGTGGTGTGCACCACATAAAAACAGATAAGAATTTTACAATATAACTACTAGTTATCTATTCTAAGATAGTGTGGGTGAATGTAGGAGATAGGTAGTGTTGATATTGGCCAAGACATTTTCCAGCTAACTAAAAGCAATATTTATAAAGGTATTCACTATTATATAGCCCCTAAAAAACTACTGACTAACTCTTATTTGATGTCAGTTATCTCATAACTTTAGACTAGTTATTTCAATAAATATTTAAAGTGATGCAACTTCAATAAACATATTTCAATAAATTTCATAAACATACAATATGTTAGTAAAAAAAGTTAAAAATCTGTAAAATGTCTAGTTTTCCCAGTAAATATTTCAAAAGGATATTCAGTTCATTTGCATACAAACAAGCTTATCACCTACTTAGCATATTATTTAAATGGGGAGGTGAGTTAATGGGGAGGGAGGTGAGGTGATACTTGTTGAATTGAATTAAAGTGTTGAAACATGTGAAAATTTCCTACATTCATGTAGAAAAATTCAATATTATCTAAAATGGGACCATAAATAACATAATGTACAAGTTAACTTTTAAAACTATAGTGTTTTGTACACATTTTATATTTTAAATTGGGTCTGAAATAATAAAGGTATTTGTTTACCTTTTATTCCTACTTGACATAAACAAATACCTTTATTATATGCATTCTAACCTGATTTAGAATATATAATAATGTACAAATGTTAATTAACATCATATAATTTGTTATGTTTGATTTCAGCCACATTTAAAACTTATTGTATGATCATGATCAATAAAGGCTATATTTATATATTATGTTAGGAGGAACTAGTTCCAGTTTCATTACCATAGATAACAAGCTCAACTTAACCTTGTTGGAATAATTTATGATGAAAAGGTAAAGTAATGAAAAAAATATTTAAAGCATACAAAAGAACTTCACCAGAATTTACAATATTCTTGCAGTTTTTTTCCAGAATGTGTTTAAAGTGATTTGTAATAAACAATTATTATCTAAAATTCTTTCTTATCTTTTTTATTACAAGAAAAGTAATGACTGTTTACTCTACATGAACACTAACCATATGGACATTGCAATAGTATATATAAAGCTGATTAAATTGGATATTTTTTTATCAAAATCAAAGGAATAGTGTGAAAATTGATAAAACAACTCACTACATTCAAAAGGTTCCACCATTTTTTGTAAACAAAACATTTGCTGAAAAAATATTTCTGTGCAAACACTACAGTTACGCTTGGCTGAAACTTACTGTTTTCATTATGTAGCTATATTCACACAAGTTGTGTACTTTCAACAACTTTTTCCATTGAAATAACAATAACATGAAGTTGGTTCAAAAAATTTGGACCAAAACATAAAGTTAATTTAATAATTACACATAATTTAGTAACAAAATATAACACAGTCGCTATTTCACGTACTGCGCGAAGAGCAAGCAAAGACCAAGGCTAAATTTGTAACTCCTACACAGAAGTTAGGCGTAAAAGCAAGAAAGTGGGCGTCGAAGCCATACAATAGCTTGAATGAAGTCTAACAAGTGTTTTTCGCGTAAAATGAGCGACAGTACGTCGATTCCATATGGCTTTTAAAACTTTAGTGCGATTTTAGTGGTTGATTAGGCGGATACATGAGTCAATGTAAAGCACTTTATTATATACCTGGGAATTGGTTAAATGATTCTTCGAAGTCGCCGCGGCCGCCTAATAGCGGCTGCGACTCCCTGTTTACCCCTGGTGAATCCACGCTGCCCTCGAACCCGACCTCTGGCACTAAACAAATCTCTTCAACACTGCTCGACAATGATACCACGCCGTCATCGGACGGCGCTATCGTAGTATTTGGTTTGTCGAAATCGAGATTCAACAGAGTCTCTTCCGTACTCATGAGTAATGTTAAACAACGGCTCTCTACTGAACCTCATTTAATTCGTCTTGTAAAAATCTTTGTTTCACAATCATTTACACAAACACTAGGACTTGAAGTCATTCATTGCAATGTGCCAGAGATTATAGAGAGAATGACAGTAGCAACAGAACGAAATGACAAGAATGACAACCCTATTTTTACAATTTATTTGGACACTGTCATAGCTATTGGTCCACAAACAGCAAATAATAAAACCGAATTGTTTTTATCACGTCATTGTCTAGTTCGGTCGAAGTAGAAGTCTCTCGGTAAAGTGATAGTAAATTTACTGAAGACAGAGTTGAACTCCTTGAAAGAACATTAAAAATGCAATCTCAGGCTTTTATTTAATTATCATTTATCACAAACATTATGCATTATAACTAAGTACTTTGAAGTTTAATAAACTATCACTATTAAACCACAAATCAAACAATACAGAATTTTTGCAATAATCAAACAAAAACTCAACTTTTCTTCCCGCCAAAAAAACTGACTGCTCTGATAAAACCACAGACAATACAAATTAAAGAACAATTTGCTTTCAACACTAGTGTTGCACCGATTATTAATTATTATTATTATTACCGATTTATTATTGCACTTCATTAATCACCAATGCATCGAATGTGATATCAATTAGTATCACACAACTACTGGTATTATTAGTAATTTTGTATATTATTTGATTATAAAAATGCTAGTTCTAAGTTTACTTTAGTACAAATTTTGCAAACCCACATGACATTAAAAACACTTCTCCACTAGCTACACCCTTTACCTAGTAGTTATGGAGCTGGTGGCAGATTTTTTTTTGTTCTTGTACCAGAAGTGGGAAGTATTGAAAATCTATATACATATAAGATACATTAATGACCACGTCCGGCATTGTGTTATCGCTGCGTTATCAATTAACAGCTCATTGAAAATGTAAAAAGGGTTCAAAAGTCCTTTGCTTGCATCTGGCATTTGTTTTAACAATTCTATTATTCGATTATGTAAAAACTATGAACATTACCAAGCCAGACGTTAATATCGCTATATTTTTAAAGCCAGAGGTTTTTTAGTAATTGTCACCAAAAATTATAATATCGTAATTGTATTTGTTGAAAAATACATTGCACAATTTTTATTTTGCAATATACAATAGCCGTTCAATAGTAGGTACTAATGATGGTAATGAGTATGCTTCCGAAGAAAGTGATGATGATGTTTAATTAACATAATACACATGTATGTAAATCAATAACTTTCATAAAATATAAATATAATCATGTTTTTATAATTATTTTATTAGATTTAAAAGTTGATATAATTTATTATAGGTACGTATTTTTCCTTCTTTTAGTGTAATTTACAAATACATATCTCAAAAAATCAGCGACATACACGTGTGGCAATAATAATTTCTTATTCTAGGGATAAAAATCAATAAATTATATAAAAATATCCACGAGCAAATGATTTAATGGAGCATTTCTTTGTAGTTTTATAATTATTATTGTAAAAAACGCAGCAAGCTGGACGTCTGGCAATGCTATGTCTTGTGTCTAGGTACCTAATTTAATGCAAAAAATAAATGCCACATACGAGCAAATGATATACAGAACCTTGTTTTACAATTTTGAAAATAATTTATTTGAAAAAAATCAGCGACATCGGACCTTGAATCCTTTTTTCCTTAATCGTATCCTATAAGACTTTCCTATAATTCTTAACGAGGAGCAAATCATATAGGTACCTACTTAAATTGCCACCAACGCCCTGACTATTGCATGGATTAACTAGCTACGATTCACTGGTCCGTGACGACTAAGTATTTTACATACCCAATCCGTATGGTCGCAACTTCGATTCTTCTTAGTGAATTAAAAACTAAATGAGCGAACGAATTAAATAGAAACATGCGCTTGTAACATAACCTGTTCACATACCAGTCCGCAGTTAATGTTCTTTTATTTTCTAAAGTTACAGTAGCAAAGTGGCCCGATATGCCTAAAAAGGAGGCAGTCATCTTCTTTTGAGCACTCCGTCCTTTCTTCACTTTCGTCGGAAACTCTTCGAAAGGAAAGACTCACGGCGCAGATTGCCACTTAGTTTCAGGATCATAGCTGTGGATCCAACTTTCATCACCTGTTACTATATTGAAAACAACTTTTAGTTTGACCTATCGTATGTGTATTATAATCGTATGCGTATGTAATATTATAAAGAGAGACTGTAATTGTTTGTTTGTCTATGTAAGAGATGAACTCAAAAACTACCGAACCAATTTTTTCTAAGGTGCTTTGTCTCCATAACTTACGATACCTACCTAAATTGAGATAACTATATTGAACAATAAGTAGTGTAATCAACGTACTCGTAAACGGAATTTTTTACTTACATAAATACATATTATTATACTACGCTAATTGCACTGTTTCATATAATCAACATAAAATCATAAAATAAATTTGCTCAGTATATGTTAAGTACTTCTAATAATTATATGATGTACCTACTCGTAATACCAGTGTGACCAAAATGTTCACTCATACTCGTATTCTGGTGAATGTCTGTAGGACAATCATTAGCTAGCTACCGTTAATAGCAATCTATTGCCCGTATTCTTTCATAAACGCATTATTTTTAAAATGTCGTAGTTACATAATCGTTGTTCATAACTGCAATTTTTATATTTAAACCTAAAGAGTTCGTAATTCGGATAAAAGTTCACAAAATCATGTCATATACATAAATCACTTATTATCAGATTCATTATACCTATAAAAGTACCTAACGAATAAATAAATAAGTAACAAAAAATAATGAGATAAGGTCATTGTAGGAAATCATTTCTTCATTAGTTCTGCGAAATTTTCTCCATCATCCTAGTACCTGAAACTTTCAACACATAAAGAGAAAAAGAGAAAAGCCTTTACACAGAAGCATTTAGAAAATTTATTAGGTATTAAAAATAGTAAACAACAGTTCGGCAGTTATTTACACTCTAAATTTACATGTTAACATTAGAAACCATCACTTGAAAATTGGGCATCGAATCCTTGAGAATCGCCGTATCCCTTGATTTCTTTGTCAAAAGATTTTTTACCCGCATAACCCTGTTTGCCAAATATCCCTTTATTATGATCATGGTGGTAGTGTCCCTTATGAAATCCTTCACCACCTCCAACTATTAAGCCTAAACCTTTTGCTCCAATTTTCTTTATATTGCCATTCGTTTCATCATCTTCATAGAACTCTTTTTCTTTTTTATATTCGTCTTTATGGTGAACCTTGTGAAAACCTCTAGTTTTAACTCCTTTCTTATATTTCCTGTCCTCGTTTCCTTTTGTTCCTACAGCAGTTGCAGCAATTCCTTCGGCCAAAGCGTAGGTATCATCGTCGTCGTACGCTCCCTGATTGTGAACACCAGCTCTATTGTAAAAATCTTTTATGTCTTCAATGTTCTGTTGGCCTTTCAAACCTTTATTTGCGGTATTCTTCTTTTTAAATCCAGATGTTTTCACACTTATCGTTGGCTTGTCACTGGCACTTTTAGCGGTAGATTCTACATCAGCGTAGTCTAGAAGTTTCGAAAAGTCGTCTAGGTCTTCCTCTTCGACATTGTACGATAGATCAGAAAGGTCAGTGTCTAGATGATCGAATTTTAGCGTGTCTAGACCGATCGGCGATGTTTCGGCCCAATAACTGACTAATGTCAATGTCAGAGCAAAACAAAAATTCCTTTGCATTATTAAACTTTTTACCGAGTCTTGCGCAATTGAAGTAGGTTGCGACACTGACATACATGCCATCCGTCTAGTTTATATAGCCTTTGTTTAAAATCGGCGGCCAAGGATATTTTTTTCTAAGGGATAAGTGTTCTTCAGATGTGCATTTTTCCACTCCATCGATTCGATAATCAAGTCATAATCGGTGCAACGACTCGGATCGGCCAAGGTCTGCAAGATGTGCGTTACGTGAATGATCGCGATTATTGTTTTGTTGACAGTTTTTATTGAGTTTTCTATCTAATCTATTCATTGAGTAATAGTTAATTTTTTTGTAAGATTGAAAGTATTAGCCAATTTGCAATCGTATTTTTTATGAAAAGGATGATGATAAGACACGACAGACGGGCTATCACTACCTATCGTTCTGTGGCATTTTCAACTACGACCTACCAGGACACTACAAGAACTCACCTAAATATAAATCTTAGATTATTACTAAGACAATGAGCCCGTCTATCTGGACATGGAGTTCTCCTAAGCTCATCCTAAACCTAGGAAAGTTATGATAATTATGTACATACATAATTGTATAGTTATATACAATTAAATAATAATAAATAACCTATTTACCTACCTAACTATTGAAAACTAGATCCGAAGAATTGTGCTTCTTTGGAAAATTGCGACTCATTGGTAGTGTAGAAAACAATAACTTACAATTTACAATTCTCTTTATTGAATTAGATGAAAAGTAATAGAAATGAATATCTTTATGTAACACTTACAGTGTCTGTCTATCCTTTTGTTCAAGAATTATACATATGTTTGTTTACATACATACATACACAAAGGAACAGGAATGAATACAAAGGAATAAAACAATTCCTTTATACAAAGGAAGGAATGAAAAGTACATATCTTTTTGCTCTTGCCTATTTTACCATTAGATCTCGCAAACGTAAGCTAAGAAATAGGGTATAATATGAGTATGTATGTACTCGGTGATTTTCTATAAAAGGTAGTTGTTCGGTACCCGCGTGTTTGCAATGTTTGTAGGCACCTACTTGTAGTTTGTACTACCAATCAGCTTCAGTCTAGGTGATGAACCCCTAAATCCACTCGTACCCCACAACGAGATGCTTATTTCACCCGTGTTTTCAACATACATTTACCGCTATGTAAAATATACATATTTGCCTTTCATATAATATAGACTGAATGGAAAGGTAAAGAATTAGTCAATAGACAATAAAATTTATTTACAAGTACCTAACAGCAATGTTAAATAAATTATAAATAAATAAAATAATTGAATCATAGAGTATATTATTGATCGACGGAAAATGTGGCATTGATCATGTAAACGATTTTAATAATAAGTAGGTAGGTAATTAAAATCCGATTCGATTGTAAATTATAACCATGAAATTAATTAACTATTAAATTCGTTCTATTAAAACTAGGCTATTTAAAATAGTTTTATAAATTCATAAATAAAGTTACTTGTGAAATTTTCATAAAAAAATTAGGTACCTACTTAATAATTTATTTATTTTAATAAAATAAGGAAGCAGATATTTTATATGACCTTAATCAGGTTTCACACAATAAAATAAAAAAAGTCTCTCAAACATCTCTGATGCAATCAAACAAATTGTTCCAGATCTAATACACGGCTTACCGCCACATATCCTCGAAAACAGTAAAATAATTATTGCGTGTTGCCGTCTTTAGGTTCCAGCCTAAGCGGTACCTATCTGTCATCAAAAACTCTCATTATGCTCCTTACAAAAAATATTGAATGTCTGTCTTGGCTACAAGTTGTCATATCCCCCAAGCCCATGCTATGCCAACACAGGCAATTACTTATGGTAGTTTCTCTAAATATTTTTAACATTTTTTTAATCAGGTCGTCTTCTCACACTGCAATTCTTATAAAAAAGGTTTATTACAAAGAAGAGAAAAAAGTAGCACTTTATATCCATTTATTTCTTTGCAATATAAAAATATTTACAGAATGACTCGTATCAAACATAACAACATAAGAAAATTGTTTAAATAATTAACAGATATTTACAAAAATCACAGTCTATTCCTCGTCATCGTCATCACCATACACGTATTCTTTTTTGTGATTGTTGCCGCCTTTTTTGCCGAAGTCCGCAGCGTTATGGTAATGACCTTCATGGCCCTCTTCAGCAGAATGGCCATGGTCATTGTCATCAACATGACCTTTAGCGTGAAATCCGGCTTTACCGAAGCCTCCCTTACCAACAGCAGAGTCATGATGACCAGCTTTCTTATGACCTGCTTTCTCAGATCCATGGTGCTCGTTTTCGTAGCCGTGTTTCTTGAAATGACCACTATTATCGGCAACGTCGTAGAAATCATGGTCCTTCTTGAACTCGTCCTTGTGGAAGACCTTGTGGTAGCCGGTAACGTCCTCTCCCTTGCTAAAGTGCTTCTTGTGTCCGTGATCCCCGCCTTTGTAACCTTTGGCTGTTTCATAATGTTTGCCGTGAGCGTCAACTTCATCGTGATGACCCTTATTTTCACCTTCGGCCTCTCCATAGGAACCTTCGTTCTGTTCCTTGCCATAATGTCCTGCATCCCCTTTGGCGTGATGTCCTTTCAAGTGGTGTCCTTTGCTTCCCTTTTCACCGTGAGCCGCGTGATGTTCCTCACCGAAATTATCGCCCTCTCCTTTCGCGTAACCGCCACCATGTCCGTGATGTATTAAATCACCATGATCACTTCCATCGTGGTCTTCTTCGGAAGATTCATCGCTGTCGTCATCATCATCATCGTCTTCGGCAATAGTTTTAGCTGCGATGTATGGTAACGGTGCGGGTTCGAGATCATAAGCCTCAATAGCTTGAAGCTTTAACGGCTGAGCCAAGGGTAGAGGAGGAGCAAAGGCAGCTGGCTGCTCGTATTGATGAGCTCCTAATTTTATCAAACTCGCTGGACCGTTGTTGTCGCTCCTATAAATGTAGCCATTGGCTACAGGTGCTAAATATCCCACCTGGACTGCTGACGCCGCTACTGCGACAACCAGAATACTTAAAACTGCCTTAACCATCTTGAGATGTGAATTGCACTGCTACCTGTGCTGTAATAATTTGATAACACGCTTGCCCAATATTTATATCTAGGTTAGAGCAAGAAGAAGGGCCGTGAATATGCGTTTGATACCTTTCTCGTAGCCATGTAACAATTTGCTTATCAGACGAGGTTGTAGGTGACAAAGACATTGGCAATGAAAAAAATGTCTATTGACACTATTGTGAAATAATCGCTGCGACCGATGAGAGATAGATTGCCGTGAAATCTCTTTTTTGTTCTGCGTGAAACTGATAAAAAATGCACGAGTCATCTTAGGGGTTTTTAGATCAGGGCGATAGTTACAGATGTACTTGTGCTATAAGTAGATATATATGTTGGTGTTGATAGTATACTGATATATACACGTACTATAATATCAATATGAGCTTTGTTGTTCCACTACATAGTTCTTGTATATGTCTACATACTCGTCATATAACACATATAAAGCGTCTATCCCTTCTATTCAATAGCTTTTTTACTTTCCCGACGTTGTGCGTCGAACACAAGTAATTATGATTCTCTGAGTCCGAAGTGATTTATAGGAAGAAGCGATAAGTGCGCATGACACAGGAGTTTCCTAGATTCCCTACAGAGTGAAAGTAATAAGTACATATAAACACTTATAACTAACACGGAAGTTCTGAAACACTTTCTTATTTCATAGGTAGGTAAAAGCTTTGTTAGCCTACAACACTACATTAGAGGTATTTCGACACAAATTCATAAGGAAATTAGTTCAAAACCCGGCCCGAACAATGGAGTTTCTTCCCATGTACCCAGTGGCGTATTTACCCTTGGGCCATGGGGGCCATGGCCCGGGGCGGTGGGCCAGCTTTGGGCGCCTTTCATAATCGTTACCTATCTTTTATTTTATTGCTTTTTGACTTGACTTGCCTGAAGAAATTTAAAAAGCCTACTTAATTCCCATATAAGCGAAGAACGTTTGAACAGTTTAGCCATCCTTAATATAGAAGCTGACTTAACAATATCCGTTAATTATGACAGTGTCATTGACGAATTTGTCAACCAATTTGTGCATCGCAAAAAAAGGTAAATATTTAATAAATGGTGTTTATTCTTTTTTTTGGCCTGTTTCATTTTAAAAGATTTTTGCTTTTTTTTTTCGTTAATTTATGGGGCGGCAAACCTTATAGGCCCAGGGCGCCAAATCTTAAAATACGCCGCTGCATGTACCTACGAATTTTTCAATCTAGTGATTCAATTTAGCACGGCGGTGACACGAAATCATAATACGAAAACAACTACCGTCATCTATCCACCACGATTTAGTAATAATATGGTCAGAAACTCATCCGTGATTACAAGAGGAAGCCTTGCTTTGTAGAAAGGCGTTATAGATCGATTTCAAATTCTCTTAGAAGACTGCGCACAACAAAATTCGTTTTAGTATTCTATGCTCCAGTATTCGGTACTGTTTGCGATAATATGATAAGCGGCTAAGTTGGTTCTATGAAAGTTTAGTAAGATCGCAACATGGAGCGTGTGTATTGAATAGGAACGGTTTAGGTACCTACTCTTGCATTTAGTGTCAAGTGACAACTTTATCAATGAAATAAATATATATTATTATAATAACTATAAAAATCAAAAACTATTGTACTTTTATAAATTGCTAATGAACGATAATAATATAATGATTTCATTGTCAAAACAAATTGTAGTATGATTAATTTAAAATCCAGTTTGACTTTTCATATTCACAATGCAGTTGCATTTCTTGATTCTTAACTTTTTTTATTTATTAACATTATTTTAATTATAAATGTTATACCCAAATCAAAATGTAGGTAATAGTTGAATGATATACCTACTCGTAAGATCATAATATTATTAATAAACTGAATTATTATGTTAAAAACTAACTACTATATATATTAATTTTCAATAGCATAGACATTTTTTAAGAAGTGATTTAATTATCATTCAACAAATCAACAATCATAGCTGCCCGTAGCACTGACATTTATTTGAGTAGGTACCGATTTTTCAATTTTATCACTAGCTCAGCGGTGAAGGAAAACATGTTAAGGAAGCCCTAGAATCAAATAGAATACAAAAACTGGATTTATCCACCAATCCAGAGTGGACCCTCAGTGGACCCGCAATGGGAATGGAACTTCCTTGTCATTGCTTATTATGGGATGCCTATGTCAGGTTGTGTCTTGCTTGACACGGCCTTGTCCTATAGTAAGTAGTAATATATTTTGTTTTTTACTTATTGCCTGACTGCAAAATTATGTCCAACAAATAAAATTCGATTAAATTTAATCTAAAAACATTAATACGAGTATAAACCTAGAAATACAAACGCTTTCGCAATCGATCGCCGATTCGCTGAAATGTTTTTGACAAACAGGTCGATATCGCAATATGCGGCGAACATCCAAAAAAACGATTTGCAATTATTATTATTATCATCAATATCTACATAGATTAGTATACTATACGATCTAGAATTCCAGTATATCTCGTAAAATCGGTCTGGTACATAGAGAATTTTTGTCAATTGACACCAGTATCTATGTGTAGGTACCTATGATTACCGCGATTGTTAAATAAGTAATAATAGTTTAAGTAATAAGTAAGATTTTGTAATAAGCAGGTATACTTTGTCATGAAGGACTTGAAAAAAGTCGCCGGTATAGTGGCTGGACAAGAAGAGCGGAACTCTGAGTGGGGGGGCGGACTTATGGAGAGGCTCATATCCAGCAGTGGATAGACATAGGCTGATGCTAGTAGTAGTAAAGTATAAATCAATCGATCTCTATCTGTCTATATAGAGATACCCTTTCTTTGTTGGAAAAAAATCCTCTCCACTGAATGTCACTATTATCCCAGGATTATATGTGAAGCGATTGAAATTAAGAAATAATAATAAATACTCTTTATTGCATACAAATAGTTATCATATGTGCACAAATATTATATGACATAATGCAATAGGCGGACCTTATCGCTAAGGCGATCTCTTCCAGGCAATCTTGGGATAGAGAAAAATAAAACGGATATAGGTAGTGCAAAATGACCGAAATCCACAGAATGGATTAATATAAATATTTCAATCGGGGAGATGGATATAAATTGTCGTCGACGTGGAATCTGATGATTAACAAATTTAAACCTTGCAATTTGCCGTCAAATATGTAACTACGTCCGCGAACATTGTTAAGTTTGATTGACTGTTACCCAGATTTGATCTTGATTTGATGAAAGGCTGTCGCAGCCTTTCAGAATGTGAAGATCAAATCTGGGTAGTTTATAAAACTGCACGCATCTCTCATCTGGGACTAGCTTCCTCTTTAGTCAACTCATGATATAACTTATCATAAGAAAATTATTTGATTTGCCCCACCCTGGATAAAATCCTGACCACGCCTTTAAGCAGTGCGCCTAACCTAACCTTCATATCATCATAGCCCGCAGATTTACTCGTTGTAGGAAACAGGTTAAAATCACTGTTTTAAAAGCTTTCTGTCGGGTGTTCTACACGAGCAGTCTGTGGGCAAATTACACTCAGAGGGCCTACAATGCCTTGCGAGTCCAATACAATAATGCCTTCGGGATGCTGTTGGGGCTACCACACTTCTGCAGTGCTTCAGGGACGCTTGCTGCCGAATGCACGAACGACTTTAATGCGATTAGGTGAGAGTAGTATCCCTGTGGCGCAGGATGCGGGACAGCACCAACAGAATCCTAATGGTGGCCACAGATAGGATGGGACTAATGATAAAATAGATACACATTGTTAAAATTTCATTCATTACTAATGTTAATAAAACATTTTATATTCTAAATCGGGTCTGAACGCGTATAATAAAGATTTTGTTTACCTTTTATTCCTACTCGACGTTTCGACACCGGGTTACACCAGCCGTGGTCACCATTTGGCTGAAGAGGTAGCTCCATCCTGGACTATCCGTCCAGGATGGGAGCTGCGAGCAGTTTCATCAACTACTCACATTTGACCTTCACATTCGGAACGGCTGTGACATACACTAACAATGTCCGCGGACGATAAATTGCAAAGTTAATTTAAATTTGTTAAGTTGACGACAATTTATATCCATCTTCCCGATTGAATTTTTTATATTTCTTAATTTCAATCGCTCCACGTACAATCCTGGGATAATAGTGACGTTCGGTGAAGAGGATTTTGGGAGTGCAGAGTTCTATCCAGTGATTAATTCCAGCGTCAACGCTGGAAAAAACAACACATTCTCAAGAATGTGCTCGGCTATTGCTGATTTATTAGTTTGGCGGTTTCTTACAGCTGCGACATGTTCATTGACCCTTTCCGCAACTGAACGCTTAGTTTGGCCTATATAGGAACTACCACAGCTGCAGTCTATCTTATAGACACCTGGCGTCGGGTAAGGTATATCATCCTTGGGTGTGCGTAGAATTTCCGCTAGTTTAGAGGACGGAGTATCAGGAGTAACGCGTTCAGACTTGATTTAGACTATAAAATGTGTACAAAACGCGAAAGTTTAAAAAGTTATAATGTTAGTAAAGTTATAAAATAATGTAAGTAGTTTTATGAATCTCTTACTAACCCCACATATGAATATTGTATGTGCATATTTGAATTCAATATATAATAATATATCTGTCAGCTCGCCATCACACGCGTTCTTCGGCCCCTCTCATCCAGCCATAACCGGCGATCTTCTTCAACTTGTCGGTCTATCTGGAGCTGGCCGGAAGGCGTGCCACACTGAGCTGTCCGGTATGTGACCTCCATTCGAGGACTCATCTACTTCATCGGTTGTATATAACATACTCAAAATATATATAAAACAGACTTTTTTTTTATATAAGACGTGACAGACGGAGGGGCCGTTCAAGAGATAGTAAGTCGACTCCGCCGCTTATGGACACCCGTGGGACGCCATCGCATAAATTGTGTTTTCCATAACTGGGATTGTCTGTTGGTCTAGAAACATAAAGACGAATATCCAAAATCCCGAACAAGCGCCTGTGTCCAAATAAATTTTGCAGAACGGGACTGAACCCAGGAACCCTACGTG
Organism: Sesia apiformis; assembly: GCA_914767545.1. Taxonomy (NCBI): domain Eukaryota; kingdom Metazoa; phylum Arthropoda; class Insecta; order Lepidoptera; family Sesiidae; genus Sesia; species Sesia apiformis. The sequence goes on along the minus strand of OU611967.1, from coordinate 3,180,103 downwards.
TAACGGCCATGGGTACTAATAACTGACTAATACGGTTGCTACTGTGTCTGCCATAACGCATATAACTTATGAATTATCTATATCTATATAAATAAAAATTAAATGCTGTATCTATAAAAATTATCTATATGAGAACGGCTCGACCGATTTGACTAAGTTTATTTTTTAAATGTTCGTAATAGTCCGAATAAGGTTTTTAGGATAAGAAAAATTGGAAAAGGTGCCCGGAAAATTGAAAAATTCGGGAAAAACTGAAAGTGCTTTTTACTATGGGATTTTTGTATGAACTTATTGGAATTATTGTATTATTGAAATTTGGACATGACAACGTCTGTCGGCTCAGCTAGTTAAACATAGATCTATTTAATATTGGGCGTACAATTCCTCTAATTTGGTAGGGTTCAGTAATTAATTTATCTAGGTAAGTGTTTATTCTAAATTAAATATTACATATTAAGTACAATCAAACAAATACGAGTTTTAACGTCTGCGATTGAACATCAAATCGTAATGTTAGAATTTCATGTTTTATGACATCGTATATTTGGTAAGATCATATTTGGGGGCAGGATTTAAATTCCCTAAAATCTAGACACTTGCAATATTACTGATAACAGGCGTAAAAAAATTAAGAGATTTTATGACTAACGGAAATAAATAAGTATTTTTTTGATACAATAATCTTTTCTGATACATGTTTTTGACTGTATATATTTCTGTATGTATATATACTCGTACATTCTGTATATATTTTGGTTTCTTTTTCATAATCGACGTTGATTCTATAGTCTAGGGGTCTAGCCTAGGGATATCTAATCTCGACTCTCATTCGTGAGGTTGTGATTTCAAACATCAGCCTATACCACTGAATTTCAATGACTACGTATTAAAAAAAATATACCACTATACCACTGAATACGGATAATATAACGGCCTATACTACTGATTACGGATTTAAAAAAATATATCACTAACTCGACGGTGTAGGAAAACATCGTGAAGAAACCCACATGTTCCAGAATTTAAATTAAACATGGAGTATGTGTATCCATCAATCGACACTGGCCCCGCGTGGTGAAAATATGGCCCGAAACCCACTAGCGATTTATAGAGGAATCCTGTGCCCTGCAGCAGGACGTTTAAAAGGTTGACATCATCATCATTGTCTCCTGATTTAAATTAATATTGATTTGATTGATCAATATTAATTAGTTAGGACTCATTTATTGATTATTTTCAATATTACTACTTACCTACCTACATAATTATCATGATAGTTTAAGATATAAAAACAAAGTACAATTAGAAGTATGGCTTATTTTTATAACTATAAATAAACATATGTACCTATTTACAAAATTTTACCAAAAGTCAACAAAAGTATAACAAACTTTAACACGCCCGCACTAGTGTTTAATTTGGAAGCCGTAGCCCTTGCCGTCGTGGTGTCCGTCTTTAGCGCCGAAAGCTCCGTCATGATGGTAGGAAGATACTCCACCTTCTTCAGCGGAGTGATCAGCTCCGTTCTCCTCTCCGGACTCTTTGTCATGGACACCACCTTTTCCGAAATCACCCTTGTGATGCCCTGACTCGTGTGAATCCCCTTTCTTGAACCCTCCGGCATCTGATCCGTGGTAAGCGTGTTCGTGACCAAATTTGTTGAAGCCACCCTTGTGTGCTTTTTCATCATAAACATCATGGTCTTTCTTAAATTCGTTCTTGTTGTAGAGCTTGTGAAACCCATCGGTGTCCTCTCCTTTGCTGTGGGCGGTTTTGTGTCCGTGATCTCCTCCCTTGTAACCATGGCCTTGGGCGTAGTGTTTACCAAAAGCATCGTCTTCATCGTAGTCTTTTTTGTGACCCCCTTCTTTGGAGACGGAGAAACTTTCGTGTTTCTCCGTATGGTAATCCCCAGCGCCACCTTTTCCGTAATGGTGACTGGAGGCGTATCCTTTATGCCCTTTGTCGCCGTACGCGTGATGTCCTTTCAATCCGTAATCCTTCCCACCGCCATGCTCGTGATAGATACCATCTACGAAGTGTCCTAAGCCGTGTAAGTAGTCAGTGAAATCACCCTTATTACCTGCGAAGTCAGATCCATATCCTTCGAAAATCTTTCCATAATCCTCATCTGCGATGCCGTCTACGTGATCTTCTTTATTATCTTCTTCTGTCTTCTCTACAACAGGTATGACGTATGCTTCACTAGAGTGAGACGCCGCTTTTTTCTCGTCATCTGTTGGGAAAGGGCCAGCTGCTGCTGGAATTGGGGCAGCAAACGCTTTGGGTTTACCGTACAATTTGGAAAGGTGCTCCATCACTTCGCTTTCCCCCATTTGGATAACGCTTGCGGGTCCATCGCTTTCTTTTTTGTAGATGTACCCAGTAGCGGCGGGTTGAAGGTCAGAGCCCGTAGTGCGGACCATGACCATTCTCTCAACTGTCTCCCGCATCTCCATGCAAGTCCCATACGTGGACAGTAGAATCAATAAGGCAATACGCCGCGCCATGTTAACGGCAACGTCTCCAACGGTAATGACGACAAAGGTCACGTCAAACACTTATATAGTGCAATATGCAGTATCGAACGTTGACATTCATAAATGGGCCGATTCGAGAGCGCTCTCTAGATTGAGCAATGATCTTCTGTGTCAATGATAATGAAAAACCCTGTATAAATTAAACGGTGCATAGTTGCGCGTTCTACTAGCGGCCGATATAAAAAAGACAAGTGCTCATACGGTGGACAGTCGCACGAGACAAAGAACGGCATGTACCGTGATCGTGACATATTGAAGTTGTTATTATTATTATTTTAATCATAAGAAATTAATCAATTCAGCAATTATATCTATATTATATTAAATATTGAACACGTAAATATTATAAACGGATAATAAGTCTTTCGCATGACTACATACTCGTATGGTTTGTTGTTTACAAATATGCGGTTTACCTCGTTTTAAAGGTACCTAAATACTTTATTTATGGACAGTGATGGAGATGGCAGTGTGGTGTCTGTCAGTAAAAGGCGACTGTGAGATGACAAAACCGCTACCACAAGTCCTGGGGAATTACATCACCTCGAAAATAGTGGACTCGCCAATCCACAAGGCAATGTGCGTGAGGGATTATGACCAGCAGTGGACGATAAAGGGGCTGCTGACAACGACGTAATATTCAGTCATCTTGATCCAGGGGGCATATATTTACATTTTATTTAAAAAAAACTTTATCCTCTACCAAACTTTCGCACATGTCTTTCATATCTCTCTACATATAAAGGACTATATCTGTCTGTATGCTCGTTCTGTTTATCTCTGGACCGATTTTGTTGCGGTTCTCTCTGTTTTGTAGCATGTTTAATATCGGAAAATTATAGGGTAGATTTTTTTTTTTTATAGAGAAGAGGGCGGACGAGCAAGCGGTCTCACGTGATGGTAAGTGTTACCGCCGCCCATGGACACCTGCAACACCAGGGGGCATGCGGGCGCGCCGCCGACCTTGCAAAATCCTATTCACAGCTCTCTTGAAGAACCCCATGTCGTAGTTTAATGGGAAGACCTCTTGACCTTTTAATTAAATTCGGTCCAGCATTTATGGAAATAACGAACAGACGTCATCACGGTGATTTACCTAGAAGATAATGTGAAAACATAACTATAACGAAGTTATCTAGATGTCGGATGGAATCAGATGGGTAAATACTGGTGAAAAATAAACTCTAATGTTATAACGTTCTTCTTGACTGACACTATTTTTTTCGTTTTAAGTAGCGGGTTTTAGAGTTAATCTTGAGTGATTTAATTAAAAAACTAGAGGCCTTGCGGTGAAGTGGTACGCTATAGGTCGATATCGACATCTGAATCAGTAAGCCCGTTGAATAAATTGAATAATAATATAAACACCTTTAGTACCGCTGTGGGGTAACGTCTCCAATAACAGGGTAAGAAGGGTCATTATAGTGAGACTGTTATAGTGCTACTGTTATAGCGAATTTATAATGAGTTTGTTTATAATCTAATTTCTCCATTAGAAAGTAGGTTTTCATTAAAAAAAAATAATATGATTTTCAAATGAGAACAAAAATGTAAAATTCGAAATAAAGATTTTAATAGATCTTGTATTTTGTATACCTACCTACAATATTAAATGCATTACACACATACTTGTAAAATATGTAATTACAAATGAGAATTATATTAAAAATTTAGTTTATTCCTAAGGTTTGTGTAATTTTTAACCTTTTTATGAAGTTTGACCGGATTATTTCTTATCAACTTAGATTCATCATTCGTAATATCATTTAACATGAGAAGTTTTTGATTATTAGATGCATCTTGCAGTGGGGACATGAACATGAATCCATCGTGGTCTAGAACTTCAGGATAAGTTCTATAGAAAACTGCGTAAGGTGATTCATCTAATTGCGAGCGTGGATCAACACCTGCAATTCTTACCAAACTTTTCTTTTCATAATTCATCGGAATATTAACTGTAGGCCCAATATATTTTTTTCTTCTATCTGATATTATAGTATTTTCAAACAATTTGTGTACATAATTTCGAAAATCGGGTATATTGTTTTCTACTGTACTAGCTACTCCTTTAGGAATAGTAGAATTTGTTTCACGTTTCCTTCCATTATTATGAATATTATTCACAGCTTGAGTCACTTCACGTTGCAATGATTGAATGTTACCATCACTGAATATATTCTGGGTTGTTTTATTCACGATTGCAGAAGACGGAACCCTTTGGAATTGATTTGTTCGAACCGAAGAAATACTGTTTAAATTCACACGTTTCTTGTCGGCCAAAAATTTATTCTTGCGGACATTCATTCCTATAGTGTTAGGATTCCTATCATACACCTCTGGTATATTCTGATAAACTGGTGCAACTGGTGCCATGCGGTTTATAACTACATTTTCTGTTTCGACAGCGGTTCCGAAACGGGCCTTCTGTTCATTTCGGGAATCCTTTTGAAAATTGTAATCGGTTTTTAGTTTCCACTCGTCCTGAAAATGCTTAAGAGAACTTGGTTGTATAACTTTTTTGTGCGTTTGTGGCGATGCTTCAGTACGTGGTAATTGATGATTGTTGTCGTCGAGTGGAGACGAGCTATAACTGTTAGATGAGCTCTTCATTACCTTAAAATGAGAATCCACCAAATCTTCATTACTTAATTTGTGGTGTTGTTTCTGGTTGTAACTTCCCGTGAAGTACTTATTTTGTATATTATTCAACCCAGACGTACTTTGTATGCCAATGTATTTATTCACTTCATATTCGATAGGATTTTCATCATATACGGTCTCCATTATAGATTTTGAAACCGAAGTGTAAAAGAGACAAACTGTGACAATTAATACATTCTTCATCTTGTATGACTGAAGATTAACTGGTAAACAATTCAACTGGCTCTTATAAGTTATTTCGAATTGTGTTTGTTTATTTTTTGAAAGTAAACAAACAAATATTCCCACGTTTACTATACGATGTGTTATTATTATACTCTCCTTCTATAAAACATTTCAATGCTGGTAATTTATCAACTGCACTTGATAAAGTAAGTAATAACAAATTAGAAGATCCTTGGATCATTTGACTACTATTATATAATGAATCGTTCAATGTCGCGTCTTATACACAATCCTTGCTTAAACGTAACATATCATAGTAACGTTTAAGGAATTTAAGAAAATCGATTTCCGGTATTATGGAAAACCAACATATGGGATAAAGTTTAGGATTAATCCTACTTGTACGGGTGATGATAGCTTATAGGTGATGGGTGACGATAGCTTTAATAGAGGTAAGTAGCTTTCATTGATTTAATAAACGTCATTGCCTTATTTTATTTCAACGGAACCCCGATTGTACCATTCATCATACGATTACTTCATTGTTATCAAAATAAAATACATCGATGAGAGTATAATTTATATACACTTCACATTGTGTACTCATCCCTGCGTAGACAATTATTTTATAACATCGCATAGTTTACAATAAACATTTGAACAGTACGTCAACACTAGTCTGTTGTTTGACGAGCCAAGAAACCACACGTGAAGATGAAAAATAATTTATTATTTATTTGGTTTTATTTATTTTTATCTGAGGGAAAATTGATAAAAAGAACTACAGAGAAGGAAACCACAACAGATAGCACTTTACCAGGTTCCTTGAAAATAAGAAGGGAAGCTTATGGAAATGAACCGTTAACAGGACTTTCTCAAGAAGAAAGTGGAGAAGTAGTTACAAATAACACAAAATATACCTACCTTTATAAGTCTAAAGGCGAAGTAAAACAAGTGAAGAATGTGCTCCGGTTTCCGAGGGATTCTAAAGAAATTGAAGATAAAATTGAAACGAATGCCAGTTATACGGATACTAGCAAAGATTCACTAAGATCAAAAGAGGTTTTAGTAAGAAAGCCTATACCAAAATATAACGAAATTGATTATGACGAGGACTTTCAATTGAGAATAAATAGAATCCCTGTTTTTGTAGATTCTGTCGAACACGAGGACGAAGATTTTAATGTAGACGATTATGAGTTTGACGTGAATCATGACGAGTTCGCTGGGAGAGGAAAACCTTTAGAACCTAGAACGAAGGAAAATCATAAAGAGAAAATAGAGGTACCTGTAAATTCCGACGGAAAACCCAAATTATTGCCGCCTATTGTAAAAATTCAGAACAAAGTGACGTCTTCGAATCGTGTCTCAATAGTTACAAAGGAGCAAAAAGAGAAAATTAGGAAAAGGTTAGCCAATATTCAACAAGATACAGATTATTATGATGATACTACTACAAAAATTGTGGTAAAACAAAATAAAGTAGGTAACGGAGAAGATTCCGGTGACAATGAAGACAGTGAAGAATTCAGGAACGTAGATAATAAATCCACAATAAGGGAAATTAGATCACCATGGAACATGAGCACTTACATGGAAGAAATTGGAGATGAGGAAAAGGTATTAAGTATTCTACCTATGTTTCCTCAATTACCAGGCAACTGATATATTGACTGTAATTATTATATCGGGATAAAATTACAATGAAAGGACCACGTGTTATTGCACCCATTTAGATATTGTTCACCATTTTGAATTTTTGTTGTATGAATATTGTTTATGAAAATAATTTAAATACTTTTAAAATATTTTAATATACTAATGAAATATTTTTTTATTTGTTTGAATATAGTTATTTTATTGTTTCAGAATAATTAACGTGTGTTTTAATTTGATTTCCGAAAATAACAAAACCTAAGACGTAGGTAAATAAAACAAACATTTGCTCGAGTATTTTATTATTTGAAAAGCACAAATACACCTAATTAGCTTTACAACATAGCTTTACATTCAAACACAAGTATAAAAAATGTAAAAGTAACTTATGTGAACTAAGGATTTTAAACAACCTAAAACTATATTTTTTGAATCAAATACAATGAGCGCACTACGCGTTAAGTGCCTCACCGCTGCTTATACCACTCACGACGTTATGTTTATGAGATACGTAACGTCAAAAGGCTGCTTATCCAGAACCATAGATTAACCAAGACAAGAATGAATTGTATAGGGAGAGTGCACACTGCATTCCCACAGAGGCTGGGCGCACTCGACTTGCCACGTTACCCCTCTCTCACAGAAGACTACTACTTTATCGTATTTCCCCAATGTACGTACGTGTTTCGTTAGTGAGTGAGATATGCCAGAGCCCATTCCTATCCCATCCTATCATATCCCTCCCCATTGGGACCCTTTCTCCCAATCCATTCCTTAATCTGCAAAGGTAGGCAGAGCATCCGGGGGCGTGCCAACGTTTCTCATTCTGGACTGATGTTGGCATGTATTGCGGATGTCGATGGACGACTGTGTGCTCGCCTGCTGTCTTTCTTCTCTGATAAAACTGAAAAAAAAACTCTGAATCCGCATACACCTGTATATTCGCAATAAATTCAATAACTATTCAACAGAGTTCGATTCGATTTTCACTAATATATGGGATATTTATCTCAGAAGGTGTAACTTTTTATTAAAATACGTCCGCTAGTTTTGAAAGTATAGCAGGTTTTTTAATAATTAGAGAATTTATTGTACCAAATTAATAATTAATCCAGATTCGTGGACGACCAGCCAACGTTGTAATCAGCATTATCACTCAACGCATTATTCTTTGCCACCTCTCTGTATTTTTTGAATTCACTGTCCTCTCCAGCATTTGAATCATGCCTTTTGTGATTGTTTTCTAACCGTTTCTTCTCGGAATTACCAACTTTAGCAAATGCGTTGTCTTCGTTACCTAACGCCGCTGCTGCTTCAGAATGTAAAATCGCTTCAGAAGCCCCCGCACGAGCACTCGTACTACCGCTTTCTTCAGCTTTAGCCTTCTTATTAATATTATCGTAAAATTCATTATCTTCCGAATATTCATCCTTGTGGTAGACACGACGAAATCCTTTTTTCTTTTCACTTTTATCTTGTTCCATTTTCAACGAGTACTTGCCATCTTTTTCGTGGTCTTCAGATCCATACTTGTTTGCAAAAGTATCTACAAACTTTTTAAATCCATTATGATTTTGTCCACTGTGCTCATATCCAGTCTTATGATTTTCTTTTTCATCATCACCTTTTTCGTGTTTGTTAAATTCATTTTTTTTGCTATAACCCTTTTCGGTAACAGACTCTCCTTGGGATGCTCCTGAAGAATCTTGCAAATAGTTTGTGCGATAATTACTATCCTCCGAACTTAAAGGTGAGATGTACTCGCTAACTCCCAAACGTCTATTCCTTTTACCATAGTTGTCGATATCGTGCGGAACAACTTCGCGATCGAAATCTTTACCCCACTCAAGGCCTTTAAAGACCAAAGGATCTTCGTCCTCCTTTCTATCAAAATAGTCATTTAAAACATAAGAAAAAAACGGTTTGTCTCCAGAAACCGGATTTTCTGTTGTTGTGAAATAACCTTTAGTTGCGATTGTGCTAAAATATGTTGGGACAACTTCTTCGGCATTTTCGTGAACAGGAATTACTGACTTTGCTGACCCGAAAGCGTTGCGTTTATCTTTTGCTTTATCCATTTCAGAATCAAAATTCATCGTATGTTCAAAGTCGTAGGGACTGTGGTAGAAATAAGGCCAGGCATCATACGTATTCCTAGAAGTTGTTCTGACGTCGTCATCATCCATGTGGTGATAGCCAAGAATAGCGTCGTAACCACTCCTCATTTCTCCCATCATTTCAGCAGGTGGCTCGTAATACATTAATGATTTCAGCCTTTCATACATAGCATCCGATTTAATTTTCGATGGATAATATATAGCCTCATAATCTGCTTTTGATTTAGATTTAGAAATTTCATAATCGAGAGCATACTTAGACATGGGTGGCTCAGTGTATGGCATTATTGAATCCGATGAGCTGATGGATGGTCCGCTATATGACGTCAATGATGAATCGAATGGCACTGAATGTTCGCTATATTTATACGTGGGTGTATCACTATGTTTTGTCAATGAAGAATCACTGTACTTGCCCATTGTGTTCATTGAATCGCCGTAGTTATACGTCGTCATATCACTGAATTTTCTTGAAGGATCACCGACTGAGTATGAGTTGTATCCACTGTCGTCGTTACCAAAGGTTGCAAAAGTCCCTGGGTCGTCGTTAAATTGACTATAAACGTATCCACTTTCATAAGGAGCCGCATTTGATCTTGTATTTCTAGTCATGTACATATGATGCTGAGACGATTGCTCCTCCGATTTGACAGGTACAAGAAAACATAAGAGGATTAAAAGAAGCATATTTAGTAGCTACATTTACGTGAAGTACGTGTTTTTTCGAGCTAATGTTTTGATAAACTGGAAGTCAGCGTTTCAAATCATGTTTATATTAATTGTTTATTATTCTTTCTTACTCGGCACAACATTGTTTCACTGACAATGGGTTAAGAACGGGTCAGACGAACGTTAAGAAATATCCTGTGTGTGCTCATTGTACGGCTAATCTGGTATAGATGGTGGAACTATTGTTCGTAAAACTGTTGTCCAATGTACATTGGACAAATAGACACATTCGGTCAATGGATGAGCACGTTTCTGCCGAGCAATGGAGCGCAAACTTTGCTGTTTTCCATCATATTTTTTTTGCTAACTTGAGAAATCATTGATCGTTGAAATAAATACAAATAGATGAATGAAAACTTATATTGGGTTTTAATTATCTGTATCTAGCAAACATTACTACTAATATTGTTGTAGCCTATACTTAATTGGTTTTTTCATAATAGTTGTTATTACAATACACAATAGAGGTACGTTACGGTTAGCCGATACCTGAGTTGTGAGATAACTTGTCGCTATATGACCTACGTTTCAAGTGAATAGCCTAATTTCACAAGCTATATTAGTACAAATTTAATTTTACTTTGCAGTTACAAATTTAATTAACTACATTCAAGTCGGTTTCAGCACAATTTATGCAAGTGTAATTAATAATTATTTTCTTCTGATGTCTTACAGATAATGTTGTCTGTAAGACATCGGTGGCTAAAGATAGATAGATAGATATGGTAAGTAAGATAGATATGGCTAAAAGTTTGGTCTACTTTCGCATATCATTTTATCTACTTTCAACTCACATTCTTAATCCCGTGAGTTCGAATCCCAGCCTTTACCACTAAGTTTCTTCTTAGGCACAAATTTATTAATTATTATTAGAAGAGCTGTGAAAGAAAAAAGAGTGTGAGGAAACCCGTGAAAAGTAATAAAAAAGAAGGCTACTAGGTGGTATATGACTGAAACTCCCTTGTAATCGTATAGTTCACTTAAGTAATCTTCCACCGTTAGGTACATTTCTTCAATAAATTACCTATATCGGACTTAAATTAAAAACAAAAGTTAAAAAATATAATTTGTGCTTCAATTTCAGTACGATACATGTAATAATTTAATGTAGGAACACCTTTTCTTACCTCCCTTCCATTACTCTTGAAACTGTACCTGTCGTCTGAAAAAAATAATACAATAAATCTGGAGAAACCGACATTTTTTATTATTTATTAAAATGCACTATTATTTTTATACACTTCCTAAAAGCATACCTACTGTATTTAACTAAACACTAACTTACACAACAGGGCTAAAAACTATTCATAACGTTGAAAGTTAGTTTGAAAGTTAAATATACCTATTTTAATTTCATTTTGTATGCCTTTTCATAAATTATGTCAGTTATTTGTGCAAGCGCAATTGAATTTTTAGTATAAAGCCTATAGCATAAAGATATAAAAATTAATAATGTAGGTATCTAACATAGGAGGTGTTGACAATTCATCTACAATATGTCTTTGTTCGATCGTGGTAATGTCTGTAGCTAATGGTGGGATGAATCCGCGTATTTCTGACTACCAGTGCTCGCCAGCTTCGTTCACAAGGATTTAAATCGATCTCGTCTAATTCTATTCCATCCCACTTTATCTTATGACATTATTATGACATAATCAATCAACCTCACCTCATTCCATCGAATAAAGTGAATAATGTAATAAAAATAATACCTCATCTCACATTATATACCTACATATTCTGTTTATATAGGCATTTGCTTTCACGAGTTTTATTTGACTCGTCATTTCGTAAGTGATGGTAAAGAATGTTACAGCATCGCTCCGTGGTGACCACTTTTAATTCAAGCAGTATATGTCGGTAAATACAAGCGCAATGATTTTAGTTCTTGGCACTGAAAAGTTACTTTTGACGGCTTCCAAGCAAAAAGGATTGCAAAAGGTGCATAGATAATGGTGCAATGGTGCATAATGGTGCAAAAATACATAGATTAAATAAGAAAGGTTTTGAGACAGACATTTTGAAGTTAGTTGGAAAAACCAAGTTTGGAGAACATCAAAATTAAAGAAAATCTTTCAAAGGCAAGGTAAATTAAAGTATAATGAAATCAATTGTAATAAGTTCAGGCATTTTTTTAAGCGTAACCGCACTTGCCGCGTTGCCCAATAAAAAGTAACTATACCTACCTAATGCAACGAATACGTTAAAGTGACCATATAATAACGAATATGAAAAAAAATATCCATTATGGGACACGTCGGTAATTTGGTCGTTTTTACTACATTTTTTATCATTATCGGGGATGTTTGCAGTAGGTATAAAACTATAGATAAATGTAGTGACACATTTAGTAATCTGAAAAAAAACAGGTGCCTATTTTATATTTACTTAAGGCACAGATATTTTAAAAGTATATTTGAACACATATTGAAGCAATTATTTTATATTCGGTGATTTCTTTAAGCTACTTATTTTTACACGAGGGCCGGATCAATAGAGGAATGAGTAAACATTTCGCAAAGTACCATTGTCTAATACGAGACAAAAACCTGTTTTTAGACCTAAACCTTTTTCAGGCGTATATTTACTTTACCTAAAAATTAAATCTGTCACACTCCCATAACTGTACATAATGATTGTCAGACGATACGACCTTGTATTTTGATCACATTACGACCGATTAGTCGCGTACGATGTCCGCCTGACCGCGTCGCCTGCATGTTGCAACCCTATTGTTGACCCGACGTGACGCCCAGACTGCAAGTCAGTAATTAAATTCTATATAGTAAATGACAGTATGTCAAGCATTGTTTGTAGTATAGGACGCCTTCCGGCCAGCCAGAGCGACGACTAAAAGTCGCTGGTAATGGCTGGATGGGAAGAACGAAACATCGCATGCGAAGGTGGACCTTGCGAGTAGTTTATACTCGGCATTGGAGAACCGTAAGTTATTACTAAGTCAGCTCATAATATGCTACTACAGGACAGACCTCCTCTTACAATTAAGAGGTTTCGGGTTATAATCCACAACGTAGACTCAATGGATTGGTGGATAATACCCGTGCCTGGATTTTCATAAATCTCGAGTACAGCGGGTATCCTGTCTTGTTGTTTGGTCACCACCGAGTTAGTGATTATTAAAAATTTCAACTTCAACAATTTCATTTTCATTTTTCAATTTCAACGAGGTCGTGAAATATGAACTCACGACCTCAGAAGTATGAGTCGAGAATACATACCGTTAGGGCCTAGCGGCTAGGCTATCACCGCTCATAAGTGATTGTTGTGTATGATCAACAGTTGTAATTGTTGATCGAAGATTGTTACACTTATTTTCATAAATTATTACAACAGGAACTTTTCACTTATTGAATTAGTATTGGAATTCGTATTAAAGGGAAAACTATCGTTGTTGAACCTCTGGAATATGTAAGCTACTACTAATAAACTACTGTGTGAAGCACGAGTCTAATGCGAAAGCGAGCAGGGTTCCCTAAATGAATATTTACCAATACGTGCAGGTTTTGTATCAAAACAATTGATAATAAGTAATGGTGGCCGTGTATGGCACAATGAGATTAAATCATTACCTATTAACAACAATTCTAGAATTCCTAAAAGCCATATAATATACATTTTAAGACTAGAACCCGAACCTGAAACTTTTTGTAGCTAACTCTTGTAACGTGTTATTATAATTATAATATATTTTAAAAAGTAATTTGCTAATACCATTGTCACTCTCACAATACGATGCCTACTTTTAAGTTTGTAATCATAATAGTAAACACGGTTATTCCAAATGTGTGACAGTAGGTGATCACTCTCACAGATCAAATACTAATAACTAGTAATAGAACTAATAAATAGATATATACTTCAGAAAAAAGATGTATGGGCCACATTATAAAGCTGATTCTCTATAATAAAACTTTCAATCGACAAGATACATGATGCTTTTAATGGATTTAGGAATAATCCTAACAACGTTATCAGTAACGCGATGTAAATTCTACACCCACAGAACGAAATGACATGCGCATCGAGATTCAGCTATCTAAAGATTAAATGTGTAAATTATTATGTGCTTAATTTCTAATGAACATAATAACATTTTGTATCTACTATTTTCCTTTGCTACATACGACATAAAAATTCGGAATGAAAGATATTTTCTCAATAAATATGTACCATGTATATTTTTATTATTTTTTTAGCAAGATAGGTACATTTAAAATATCTAGTACATCATTGATCTGGTTTTCTCTTTCGTTTTAAATGCAGTTTCTTCATTTTTATTATTTTGGTTTGTGTACTCTCCTTTGTGGCTTTTGCTCTCTCCTCTTTCTTTTTTTTTTTTTTTGTTTATTTATAGACTAGTGGGCGGACGAGCAAGCGGTCCCACGTGATGGTAAGTGTTACCGCCGCGCATGGGCACCTGCAACACCAGGGGGTATGCGGGCGCGCCGCCGACCTTGCAAAATCCTATTCACAGCTCTCTTGAGGAACCCCATATCGTAGCTCAATAAAAATACCTCTTGAGGCAGTTCGTTCCACAGCCTACGGGTTCACGGTATAAAATAGTTTTTGGACCGAACAGTGCGCGACACCTCCGTAACGAGGAAATGCGGAAGAATCTTAGAATCTCGGTTACCCTCTTTGTCAATTTCATTACTATCTCCACATTCCTGATTACTTTATATATTATCGATCTCAGCTTTACCTCCGTTGATATCTTCAATGCTCTTTTTGTTAATATCTCGTTTCGTAAGTTTCCTTGACGTAGACGCCACCTCATTTTTAGCCAGCTTGTAAATTCTGTAGAGTAGAACATTTGTTGAATTATTGTCAGTACGTGTCTATCGATTTATCGAAAGGTTCTAATTATAATAATAGTTTGCTAAAAAATCATTTTGTGTCCATAAAATTTTTTTCGTATTCAGGTTTTTTCTATTTTATTAAGGACCCTTAAAATAGAGATAAATAATAGTAGATGAGACCCCCCTAAGGCCCGTTATTACCTTCATTATACCAGCCAAGTAGATAAGCAGTAAACGCCGAGCAGTAAAAGAAACTTAACACTATTAGAAGAAAAGTAGCATGAGCTACCGCCGGGACAGCACCATGAGTGGTATTAGTATAATTAACTATCTAGCAGGCTTAAGTTGTTTAAGTAAAGACGCAATTATATCAACAATAAAAGGAATATTACATTTAAAGACATGCAAATTGTTAATAACTAAACATAAATTGCTCGGTATTTTTTGTTTTTTTCTTTATGGACGAAGGCGGCAGACAAGCATACAGTCCACCTGATGGTAAGCGGATACTGTCGCCCATAGACATCCACGATACATGCCAACATTAGTCCAAAATGACAAATGTTGGTACGCCCCCTGATGCGCTGCCTACCTTTGGAGATATAGGAATGGATTTGGAGAAAGCGTTGGGAAAATGGAGAGGGATAGGATGGGAATGGGCTCTGGCACATCTCACTCACTACCGAAACACGTACATACATTAGGGAAATAAGATAAAGTGGGAAATGCAGTACATTTCAAGGTAGTATTCTGTAAAAGAGGGGTAACGTGGCCAGTCGAGCGCGCCCAAGCAGCTGTTGGATTGCAGCGTGCACTTTATCTCTCAAAAAAAATATTTCATACTCTATTGTGTAAAAGAATAATTACAGATAGTTTATATTCAATACTTCTGAAATTGATGGTAGACAGCAACACTATATATACCGCTCTTATAACGTGTCGCTATTGTTACAAAAGGCTGTAGTTCGGACCCTTTACGTTATATTTTAGCGGTCGTTATAACGTTAAGGGTTTTGACTACACCACAATTCAGCTCGTTTAGAGCTAATTTGCTAGTTGGATATTAACCATGGTTTTCAGGAATTCTAATAAAAAGCAATTTGTAACATAGACAAAGACATGTTATATTAAACGTTAAAGTTACTTGTACGAGTAATTACTAAAGATTTTTGATCTCTCGTTTGACGGATTACGTCAGTTCCCACTGTTGGTAGAGCCTCTGCGTGCTGTGCAAAAGGTCCTGGGCTCGACTCACGGTCGGACACTGATTTGTTTAAGATATGTTCGTTCGGATTTGGATGGTTTGTGATCGCTGTGTGAAACTCTGAACCAACGACACGGGTTCATTGAGTGTGGTGTTATTTATTATTATCTTATTACGTGTTACGCAGCTCACTAGACAAGGACTGAATAAAAAAAATTAAACCAACAATATATGAGACAAATCTTTATTCACCGTAAATCATTTCACGTTATTACAAAAATAATATTTTATACTCTGTAGTTTGTACAGATAACGTCGGCAGTCGTTTAAATTGCTTAAGGCTTTTGTCCTGCTAGCAACACGGCGCAACGCGTCGGTCGGGTCGAGCGTGGCGGCGCGGGGCGCGGGGCGCGGGGCGCGTCGTCCTACGTGGGAGTCGCGCACGCGCCATTGCCGTCAGTACTATTCTAATTTTAATATAACGCATAACATTTGTCGCTTATTACTCAGTGAAAACTTAATATAATCATAACTCTTAATATATTTATATTTCGAAAGGCAAGGAGCAAAATAAATGGAAAATTGACGCCGCCGCCGTAGTGTTGAACCCTTGCTCACGAGGGGCGCGTGTGGGCAGCGAATGTTGTGACATTTTCGCGACGCAACGCTCGACGCGACGCGACGCGACGCGCCGCCTAACAGGACATGAAGTAATTTTTCAGAGACGTACATTCATAAGGCTGTACATATAAATGTCAATTTCAATTTTGTACCTTTACCATTGTCCACGAAAATGATCCATTATTTCCCATCAGTCAATCGAGCGTTTGCTCAAATACAAGCTCCTTTGCAGATCGTTATCAACTTATTCAATAAGTGGTTAGGTAGCGCCATTCGCAAATATAACGTTGTTGGAACAAACCCATTCATTCGGTTGGAGCAACGAAAATGAACTTTAAAATCAACATAATAACTCGTATATGAAAGCAAAAAAGTTTGTAACCCTACGAATGCTCGGTTGGCTAAGGCTTTATGATCATGATACATTTTTATGGAAGTTATTAGTTATTAGCAAGTTTTTCACTACCATCGCATGTGCGTCAAGTGTTTTTTTCGTTCAATCTAGCGGTGGCCTTTGATCTTTATTGTCCCCTTTTGTATTAGTTTAGTATTAGTGTGTTTACATGCTTACACAACGACGTAACGCTGGCTCAGTCAGCCGGCTGACATTCGGCCTGGTGTGCACAAACGTGCCGACAAGAATGTACGTCGCTGGCGCGGAGGCAGGACTTTTTCCAGTTAAATCAGTCCGTACCACGATTTGGAAGTGACGTATGCGTCAGATACTATGGTCTGAAATATGTGCGCTCTGCACTAACTTTAAGATACAATTTAGCTCGCGCGGAATGGCAACTTGATTTGGTAGGCATACTTTTGTATTGAACTGGCCAACCGAACTTTTTTTGCATTCATAAACGAGTAATAATCCGTTACATTAGGGTTTATAGTCTTTACTCTAACTGAAATAATGGATTTATTTTATAAATTTATAGTTGCCGTTGGCGCTATCTAACCACCTATTGAATATGTTGATAATGATCTGTAAACGAGCTTGTATTGGGTGGAAGGTTCGATTGGGCATTATTACAGATATCTGTATGATAGTTTTTACTGGAGAATGAACCTTCTGTCAGTACCAATTTTGACAAAAAATTTAAATGTGAAAATTAATTGAAATACAAATTTGATCATGATTGAAGAAAAAATGCGATTAGTTTTAAGTAATATATTATTTTGTCGGGTCGTGGTGCGTCGTGTGGTGAGCCACAACACACCACGCCACACTAGAATAGTGTCATGGATCAATAACAGTAACGTAATGGGTAATTTTAGTTGTTTAACGTTTAAACCTCTATCATTGTAGACATGTATCAGTGGAGCGTAGTAACCCTTTATAGGCAAGCCCGTGCTAAGGCTGTTTCTATCGTTAGGTGAAAGAAAATTATATAGGAATAATGTTTTAAAAATGAGCGCTAATGAATCTTTAAATGTCGAGCGTTAAATGCTCTGAGCACCCACTCAGCAGGCAAGCGACAACCGCTTATTTTTATTACACTATTATACAAGATATTTAATATGAAAGTCAATTGATATTATTTTAAAAGTTTGCAATTTAGGAAAATAATCTCGTTTTTGTCTTTAGCTAGAATCCAGCTCGATATGATACACGACTACACTATAATTCCGACACAAAACATTCTACACTTTTAATCGGGTCGCTCCACTTGGTCCGACAAATGGACTACACGGTTGTTTTCATTCATTAAAACATTATAGGTAGCGAATACGTTTTTCTCGCAGTCTAATCAAGAGGTTCCTATATGATCCTATATAAAATGATTGTAAATCCCTCCCGAACAGATCAGTTGGATAAAGTGGTAAATAAACTAAGAGTAATCCGACGAGTCGGACAATCCCGTCAAGGAAAGAGGAATAACCGCTTTAAATCCAACCTTAGATGAGGCTGCCATTACTGTATAATTTCACCTACTTTTCTACCCACAATTTAGATTTTTGACACGTACACCTTATTTTTTAAAATTGGATACTACATCAAGTACAATCAGGGACAACAGATGCCAAACACTGCAAAACATTTTGAAAGTACGGCAGTAAATTTAACATATGTATTCCAAATATTTGTTTGTAATATAGAAAGTTAAATCTATTTATTGGGGGCGAATGTGTTAAATTATTTATCTACTTAAACGTACTGAGATCCGTTTAAATACATAAATGTGTGTGAAAAACGCGAAATTCTCTACTATTATATTTATCATGCATGCAATGCAATGTTATGCAAATGCGGTTTCGCGCGCGTCTCGTAATATTGTTAGTGCTATATGCACATTATACATATACAGAATTAAATAAAAAATACCTGTACCCTATTTTTCTTTTGTGCAAACTAATAACTTTTGTTCTAAGACTTTTTACAATCCATCATTTTTTTCCCCACAAACCACTCCCTCACACCGCACACGTACGTACACTCGCACACATTTATATGGATGTAGGGTATTTAATAGTAGCGCTTCAATTAGCAGCGTTTATGAAATGGGTGTGCTGAGGATGTGGTATTTTATTTACCTACGTATATGTAGGTTACGGTTACTACTCACTAAACGCACAACACCTTGACATGATCCACGTAACTGAAAAAAATTATCAAACAAAGTGTAAGTTATTCAATTTTTTCTCCGATGTCAATGTTGAATGTTTAGTTCACAGTAGTTCCGATAGACGGCACGAGATGTATCCGGCGGTGAGCAAGTCGGTCGCGGTAAGTCAATATAGAATTAAGGGTGAGAAAATATTAAGGCAGTACTAACCAATTACAAATTTGTATATTTTGGGGAAATTATACTAACTTGATTTGATAAATTTGATTAATTAAAAACTATCAAATAATGTAAGCATTTACATTTTAATAAACATTAATCGGTCAATAGACTGACATGTCAAGATGGCCGCCGCTGATACAGTTTTTCGTCACATTCGTTTAAAGCGTTGTCGGTCGTAAAACTAAATCGTCCTCAGATCACAATTGCGTGATAAGAGCAATTTACAGTCAATAGTACAAACACAATGGTCATTTTAGCTCGCTATTCAAGCGCAATAAAGTAAGCACTTTACTAAGTAAATTTATTACGTATAAAGTAGACTAGAAAACTCATTGTCATGGAAGCGCCAATGACAATTAGTTCTCTAGTCTAGCAAACAAAACGTGGCACTGCGGTAAAATCAATATTCGTTACATGGCAACATTTTTAATAGTAAGTATTTCTTTTTGTTTTTTTATAGAATAGTTGGCAGACGAGCGGGCGAGCCACATGATGGTAAGTGGTCTCCGCCGCCCATGGAGTTGCAGGTGTGGACCGGGGTGCGCTGCCGACCTTGCAGAATCATGTTCACAGCACTCTTGAAGGGCCACATATAGTAGCGTAACAATTGCATTGTTTTATAAATGCACGGATCGCATGAATGTTAAATTTGTAGAAATTAAGGTAAAAATACGGAATAAAACAGAAACTGGATTATAAATAACATTTGTTTCAAAAATACAAATAAACCATTTTATAATAAACAATAAACTAATTCAAAGGCGAATTAAAAAGATTTATTATGTGATCCATACATTTAAATACACAATTAATAGATACAAAAGAAGCAGATCGAAAGCATCAAGATGTTACGGTACACTACATTCAACTTACATTTATAAAAATGTTGCCATGTAAAGAATTCTGAATAGACGTCACATTCATTGGCCAGAACAATTAAAAACGAGCGATAGAAATTAGATTCTTTAATTTTACTGCTACGTTGGTAATACGTCTTTCAAAGCGCTTCGTAGCACTTTTAGTAGCCGGCTACGATCAGTGTTGTAACTTAAAAAATACTAAATATACATCTAGAGGTTTTCTAACCGTTTCGTGTTCGCTTTCGTACATAATCTATAATTTATTAGACTAAAAACCGCGGCCAAGAGGGTTTGATGTCGCATAGACTAGACAAAAAGGCACTAAACTCACAAATACTTAAAAATAATTAAAATTAAACTATTATACTTTATACAGACTGTGTCCGAAGCGTACCCAAAGCCCGATACCGTGGATTTTGTTCATTATTCTGAGTTGAGATGAAAATTTAACTTTTTTTATTCAAGTATTACATATGTATATATGTCCATATGTACCTAGAATTATACAATAAGTCAAACTAAAAGTTTTTAGAACTGGCTACTGTACAATACGATAAAAAATAAACAAATTTGAATTTTGAAAATGGAACTCTGGTTGTCAAACGCCATTAAATTTTCAAAGCTGTCAGTTATTTGCTTTTTATTTCTGGCGGCAATTTGAAAATTAAGTGTTTGTGGAATTTTTTATGACTTTCGTTGAGGTCTAAACCAGAAATTAAATTATGAAAGACTTAAGTTAGCATTTAGTGATGAAGCCCCATCCAGTGTCAGTTTATAACTAGTTCGGTGAATTTAAACGTGGTCGTACCCACCTCAGTGACATGTTAGAAAAGGGCGTCCGACTACGGGAGTGATGGACGAAAAGATGAAAACCGTGGGGCTCATGATTGAAGTAGACAAATGAACGACATATCAGCAGATGCAATACCAATCTTAGGTATTGGTATGAGTTAAGTTAAAACTATTTTACACGATCACCTACGGGTAAGGAAGCTTTGTGCTAGATGGATTCCTCACAATTTGAGCAAAGCTCAAAAACACTGCCGCGTGGGATGGCGTCTCCAAATGCTTGAAAAATACAGGTGATGAAAGCTAGATCTACTGCTATGAGCCTAAAACTAAGAGGTAATCTGCGCAGTGGGTCTATCCTTTCAAAGAGTTGCTGACTTCCAAGTTGAGTTCCAAATTGAACTTCTCTCATTTGGCTGGTAGAGCACGCCTTAAGGCATTAAGTTCGCCTTTTTTTGCGATATTGTGCAATGAATTGTAAATAAATAGAAAATAAACACTTTACGTCGTTTATACCTATTTACTGGCAGAAGCGGGCGCTTTCAAGGTTCAAAAACCTAACTAAGCGAACGAGTGTGGATACTGTTATGCACATACGAGTAAATTAATTAAGTACCAATTATTTATTTTTAATGTAATAAATAAAAATCATGCAATACATGTTAATATTCAGTTTTAGTGTACTGATGGACATATTAGAATATTTCACATTTTTGTAGGACTTCATAATAACATATCAATGAATTCAGATTAATGAAATTAATGGTGTTGGCCTTCGGGGGATGTTCGGACACGGCCTGTATACTAAAACGATATTTGGTGTATAAAATACTATAAATAGATAAGTCTTGTTGTAAATAGAAATACTCTTAATGTATACAAAATAATAAAAACGTGGATGTAAAACATGTCAGTTCGTGAAGAAATTATAAAAATCGACAGAAAATAGTTATTATTCATAATCATTTGATCTTCTGAAAGACTGAAATTTTTAATGTAGAATGTATAGATGAATATTAAAAATATTCAATATTCAACTTTACCTAATACTATACTAATAAAACTCCTTTGTTACGGTTAAAATTTAGATCACAAGATAGAATCACAAAGATCATTAAAATTAGAAACACAAATAAAACTATACTAAATAACTAAGCAAGGAATTCTTTTGGCGTTATTTTTAGCAGTCTTTCTTTTGAAATAATTCAAAACCTCAAGATACTAATATACGGAAAATGTAACGTTTATTTTTTTATCGAGTTGTAAAGCTGTATAAGACCACTTGTTATACAGGGTTATTGCTTATCCATTGCTTGTTTCTCATCTACAAACCAAATTAAATGTAACCTAAAGTTAAAAATATTTTTTCATTACTCATACTCTGAAAGTAGGTCCGAAGTTGCCTGTGGAGCGAAGTGAAAATAGCCCAATACACCCTAGGGTGAGCGTTTTCAACTGACAAACAACTGAAAAATTAAGAAAAAAAAAGAGCTATTTTCACATTTCTATGTAACCATGATCTAACTTCCTAGACAGCCACTCCATTACAGCGCGATGTAAAATTGAAATAACATAAAGAAACGCACCCATTAATTAAAGAGTATATTTTTTAAATTACATTCCTTGTATTCGTAATGAAAATCACAGTGTTTACCTAGGGGTTCAGAACTTATTTAGTCCCTCGACCTATTGGCGCCCTCGCTGCGCTCGGCCACCAAACCCAGTCTCGGGACTGAAATAAGTCACTTTCACCCCTAGGGTAACAATGTACTATTTTGGCAGATCTTTTAACCGACCAAAATGAGTCAAAATAATCTCTTTGAAAGGAAGCTAAAATAAACGTCAAGTTGGTATTTAAAAATTCCGCTTCAAATCTTATGATTATGACACATAGATATAGAGACCAACACCTCTTGAGCGCGAATATATTTAACTTTTATTTATAAAAATACTCCATTCCTATAACTAAATTAACATTACGTAGATAAAATCTATAATTTTACTAGTTGAGAGCTTTATATAATAGTAGGATGGTTTTAGATTAATCCTTTGTTCGGGATCTCGTCAAGCTGCATCTGAAATGAGTTTGAATACAATTACACTTTTTTTATATAAACAGAAATGTGACAAAAACGAGACGTTTTTTTGCTTCATTTTTATGGAAAGTAGGCGGCAGACGAACATACAGTCCACCTGGTGGCAAGTGGATACTGTCGCTCTGTCGTCAAGGTAGTATTCTGTAAGAGGGGGGTAACGTGGCCAGTCGAGCTCTGACCGAAAGAAAGTCACAGTAGGGTTACAGCAACTCAGAGTTGGAACTTCGGTCGAGCCCAAAATTTCGGAGTTCGGAGTAGACCTCCTGGGGATACGAGGACGGAGTAAAGAACACCAAAAGGCACGGGTCTCGGCAAGTGGACATTAAAACCGTTACTCGTCTAATTTCGGTATTTAGTATAGCCAGTTGCAACAGTCAATTGAGATTGTATAGCCACGTGGCATTTTATAGTTAAGTTACAGTGACTGCAATGAACCTTTATAAATGAATGAAAATGTCGATTCACGATATAAAAAAATAAACAAGCAACAAGATTTTCCGGGAAATTTATATTGGGTTTGTTTCTTGGGATTCTAACAATTTATATTGGGTTTGATTCTTGGGATTCTCACAATTTATATTGGGTTTGTTTCTTCGGATTCTATCAATTTATATTGGGTTTGTTTCTTGGGATTCTAACAAGTTATATTGGGTTTGTTTCTTGGGATTCTAACAATTTATATTGGGTTTGTTTCTTGGGATTCTAACAATTTATATTGGGTTTGTTTCTTGGGATTCTAACAATTTATATTGGGTACCTATTATATAGAGATCTAGAGGCGAGACCTGAAATTAGATGAGTAGTGAATTTCATTAGTTACGAATTTGAGGACCGCCTAAAAAAATCATTAATAATTGTAAATATTATACGAGTACTTATTTAAATTTTAAAAGTTTAAAATTTTATACTTGTCCCATATTGTATTTTTTTTATAAGTTACCTATCATTAGCTGCAGTTCTGTAGATAATTAAAATTCCCAAACACCCGTAACGAGAGCACGCTGTGAAGGAATAAAGGGGAATGGAATATCGGGTATGTGTCAATATGTGTCAAATATGGCTGACCTCGGGTGTCGCTGTTCGACTGGTTGGCGAGCGAGCCGTCCCAAGCCGCTTCTTTATGTAACGCCGCCTGACGCTTCTTCTCTGTAATACACAAAAACAATTGATTACGACAATATACTAGCTATCTTTGAGTAATTTGAGTCTTTCGAGTCTTTGATTAATAAATAATACGAAGCTAATTTTTTTTTTCTTTATATAGAAAAAAAAGGCGACAGACAAGCATACAGTCCACTCGATGGTAAGTGGATACTGTCGTCTATAGACATCCGCGATACATGCCAACATCAGTCGACAATGACAAACGTTGCCACGCACCCGGATGCGCTGCCTACCTTTGCAGATTAAGGAATGGATTGGGAAAACGGGGAGGGATAGGATGGGACGGGAATGGGCTCTGGCATCTCACAGACTACCGAAACATGTACCATTGGGGAAATACGATAAAGTAGGTGATGCAGTAAATTTTAAGGTAGTCTTCTGTGAGTGCGCCCAGCGACTGTGGGAATGCAACATGCACTCTTCCCTTTATAAATGTATAATTTAATAATGGTACATAATATTTAATGTTTGTATTTTGAATACTTTGACTTAGAATGCGTGTGCCCGTTGCAGGATGTTGTTGTACGTCATTAGATACTCTAATTTTTAATGTACCTACAACATGCAATAAGTAAAAATAAATACATAGTTTCATAATGGGGTAAATTATTATTTATTACTAGCGGTGTCATTGACCTCGTTCGCGTGAACTCGTGATTCCCGTGAGAACGTCATAATTAATCTGTATAAATGGTGCCCTAAATGTTAACCCGGCACATAAGCTATAACTATACCGAGTTTCAATAAAATCAGTCCAGTAGATTTTGCGCGACGCGCGTTCAGACAAACAAAAAATTCAAAAATGATTCTTTTCGGTTCTGTATGGTTCGCTGAGTACCGAGCAACAATTTAAAAAAAAAAAACATGTTCAGACCGCTCCGTTATGGTTTTATTATAAGTTATGATTTTATTATTCAACAACTACAGAACAAAATGAACACATTGAAATTTGGTGGATGTAATCTGGAGAACATTTGAGGTGGGAAACGAGCCGTCAGTTACTCACGCGTGACTATCAGTCGGCTGTGTGAGTTCAAACTTATTTATTGCCAGTTACGGGTGGATTAAAATATAAATAATACGTGTATAATGTAGTACTCGAGTTCTAAATAGGGGTAAAATGTGAAACTACCGCAGCACTTCCACAATACCATATAGAATAGTACCACCCCATGTCTTGCGGTGGGTGTCGCAAAAGGCGACTAAGGGATAACAAAGTCCACCACAAGCCACAACCACCACACAAACCACAAGCCCCGAGGAGCTACACTATCTGTAAACAGTGGAGTCGCCAATCTGCTTGGTCAGTGTGAAGTTATAACATCCTTCGTGCACGAGGAAGCCAGCGGTGGATAGTGGGAGGTCTGGTTGCATTACATTGATTATAAGTACTACTTCGGTCTTAGTGACATCAACATATCCTGTTCTAATTTGTAACTTCTAAGTCCTATGGAGATTCATGTTGGCATGTATTGTAGACGACTGCTCGTCTGTCGCCGTCTTTCTATAAACAGAGAATAAAAAAAAACAAGTGAAAATCACAGAGAACGAAGGTCTCACCTCGTGCTTTGGTGAGTAGCCGTCGTTCCTCAGCGCGCTCCTGTTGCGCGGTGCTCAGTCGCACGCCGAGCGCACCCGACACGAGCCGCCTCGCTAACGCCGTACAGGTCTCTGGACGTTGTCTGAAACAACCAACCAAGTATTGATGCCATAAATAGATAGAGAGATAGATAAAACACTTTATGGCACAACTAAAACAAAATAATACAGACATTGTAAACACAAAATGCACAAAAAGCGGTCTTATCGCTAAAAGCGATCTCTGCCAGACAACCTTTGGGTAGAGAGGAAATATATAGATACCAACGTTTCATGGTTAGACGTAACCAGCCCTTTACCGTGCACTTTTAGAGCCATACCTCACCGGGAAGCCATAGTTACATCGTCAGACAAAACCTATGAAATTGTATGGCGACGGGGCCAAACCGCAGCCAGGTCGGGTATTAAGAAAAATTATCCGATTCCATCTCATCAAATCAAAAATCATTAATTCCTTATCCCGTATAAAAAATAAGGGAAAGTACTCATCATGTTACACTCTACTTCCCATCCCATCACATTGTTATCAATTCTTTTGGCAAACCCAGATCGTTAAAGGCCTAAAAGTAGTCCAGCCGAATGGCTACACTTGTCAGACACACGGGCAGGGAATGTTTAATCACGGTGGAAACTAAAAGTGTCCTGTGATCACCTATATATCTAAATCATGAGCGTCAGGCAGCGCATCGTAAACGTTTGACATCTTTAATTGATCATGCATGTAATGCAGATTGACTATCAACAATAGTATGTTTATTACCAGAAAGACTGTCAGCTCGTCTGTCAACTTGTTTATGTGTATTTTTGGTAGGAGACAGCTGTAGGTAGTAGGAACTAACTGTCTTGTTACTATAAAAAAAAATGTTGTAACGTATAGGTGTCGTCACGTAAAAAGAGCGCTGGGCGTCTGTGGAAGGGATGAGTCCGCGCTTCGGTACAGTTGCGCACGTAATTACTTTTTGTTTTATATATTATATTTCAATATTTTAGAGTAAAGGTTTTTTGTAACCATAAAAACAAGTTTAGTACCTAATATAATTGCACTGACGGCACTGACTGAATCCCCCGTCGTGCCTCACCTCGTACCACAAAATACATTGATACATCACTTACTGCGCAGATTGACCGTTAGCGCTCTTTTTACGTGAAACGATGTATACCTGTACGGCTGTAAGAACTCCGCACACTTCTTCGCTTTGTTTCGCGACTCCAACGTGGCAGCGTGTAGCGGCCGACACCGCACGATGGAATGCTGCGTTGACAACACTTCCGCAGCTGAAACACGCAATAAAATACAATAAATAACAGCATCGTCGTCACCA
Source organism: Sesia apiformis (assembly GCA_914767545.1). Lineage (NCBI taxonomy): Eukaryota > Metazoa > Arthropoda > Insecta > Lepidoptera > Sesiidae > Sesia > Sesia apiformis. The sequence continues at coordinate 3,152,977 of OU611967.1, read as the reverse complement.
GTCTTTCTGTCGTCCACTGCTGCACACGAGCCGCCTCACGCACATTATCTTGTACATGAGGATGTATAGCCCTAAAACGCTATGCTAGCCAAGTTGGTTGGCGAATCCAGTCTTTTTGAAGGGGTGTGTAGTTCCTCAGGGCTTATGGTAGTGGTTTTGTTGTCTCAGCCGCCACGACACGACACCCACGGGAAGATATGATGAGGTGGTGCCATTACAAAGTCGGCTGACAACCACACGGCACCATAATCAATAATAAACACTAAGAATCGTTAAGACTAAGACGAACTTTCCTTAAAACTAATTTTCCAGGCGAGAAATCGTGTCCAGGACCTTTCGTCCAATTAGTAACTGAACAGCAGTCAATAGCATAAGACAATAGTTGGAAATAGTTGATGCTAATGAGGCATGTTAAGCTGAAGATTCAGACAGGAGGGCAAATTGTTGTTTCCAAAAGGTTGTTTGTGACAAAAATGTGTACATTCGAAGAAATAATTGGAAATTGCATAGCACTAAAATGGCGTCGCAAACTTTATATGAGTGAGTCTCTTTCTCTTGCACATCTAGTCATGTATCTTCTACCTTTTACTTAAGATATCCGTGGAGAGGAATTACCTATATTTTATAGAAATTCATATTTTGTCTATTTTCTGTCAAAGAATATTTTGTCTCACTCAGACTGCTGGCTCATTGTGCACGTTGCTTATAGGAATCAAATTAAAACAATACAATTTATTTAACAATCTACAAATATCTAACAACAGAATGAACAAGTCATATAAGTGATACAAGTCAAGGTACAAGCCAACAATACGTGTCAGTAAATTAACCTTCGCGTCATCATAGCTGTCATAATACCGCTGTTGATAGAGGCAATGACCTGGAGGTGACGTTTGCCAAATATTTGATAAAAACACGCCCAAAACGGCCGGATGTTGGACAGTTGCGGCATTCCAATACATTTATTTCTAGGTTATTTATGCTTGCAATATCACGTTTTTAATCAACAATATTCATTTCACATTTAGGTATTAAAAAGGGAATAGTGCGAGTAATTCGGTATTCGCTAATTAAATCTCCTTACTAAAAAATACAGTTTACCGAACGTAAAATCGTCTAAAGAAATTTTAAACAAAGAAGTATGATTTGTTAACTTACGGTATAAGAGTAATGCACCGTTACTTGAGAGCAATGGCTTTCCTAAAGGATTTCGGTACGTATCCGTAACAAGTTATTATCAAAGGATAAGTAAGTGTTGTCCGGCAGAGCAGAATTAAATTAAACATTTCTAGAAGAACTACAGTAAAATAAAACTGCACAGATTTACCTATTACAGACATGTATACTCAAGCTCATAGCAAAGATCTCATAGAAAATTATATTTATACTTACTAATATGATAATAAGAGACCGAGTTTGTTTCTTTTTCTTTTCATGTAAGAGTGAACTTAAAAAGTACCTACTTGACGGATTTTAAAAATTATTTCACTTTTAGGATGGATATAGATAGGATTAGGATGGAGATTACATGCAGATATATCCAATTATTAAATATATCCAATACGTTATCTTTGTGCTCCCTACAAAATCGTTATGTTATCTGAGGAAAAACGGGGCTGTTCACCAGTACCTAATTGATATTTTTACATCGTAATAACATCTGAAGAACAGGTTAATATATTTACCTGTTTTCAAAGTTACTCTAAATGTAAATATTTTCGATGCTTCAGACGAAAATATCGTTCTTTTATTATCAAATTAGTTAATGAATACATGAATGTAACACTAAAAACTGTTCAAGTTTGTCTAGAGTGCGTGAATTGGTGCTAACTTTGACAAAAGCTTTAAACCAGATTTAAATATGAAAACATTACAAAAGCCAGCGCGCGTGTCAACCTGCAACCTACCGGCAAGACATACAACCTACTTTCGGTGCAACCAAGTCAATAACCGACGTGACGCAATTGCTATAGCCAAGTGAACCTAAGTGGGCCAACGCCCGTGCATACTTGCATTGGTCACTTGGTTTACGGTTAGAAAAAAAATAATTATATATTATGAACTTTTGTTATAATTAATTTTAAGGAAAATCTCACCGTTCCTTGAACATTAGCAATAAATGAAGAAACAATAGAAACATCCCCTAGCTTTATCCCTAGAGTTAGAATTATGCAGATACCGCAGATACTGTTGGAATTTCAGGACTAGAAGCGTTTGAAATTGTTTGTGCCTACCAGATCTTTGATACCTTAACATTTTTTTTAATGTAATAATCAAAGTACAAGCTATAAGATGTGTGCTTATATACGAAGTAGACCAGTTTTAATACAAAATACAATATATAGATAAATCCAATATACAAATATCCAATATCCAATACAGTATATACAATATAGTATATACAACAGTATATCCAATATACAATACATAGATAGATGGATGCGTTGATGCTTTTAACAATTCTTAATGCTGGCCGGCAATCGGCGAGTCCATAAAAGAAGAATAATGGTAATTTATAAATATGGTGAAAATGAAGTCCAAAGGAAAGAAAGGTTAAAAACTGTAAGCTCAACAGCAAAAACCAAGTCTGTCTGCCTAAGATGAACGTAATTGTAAATATTGAGAGAACAATCAACTTAGTTGTCCATTTTAGGATAAAAAAAGATAATATGAGTAAGAGAGGTTACACAGTTAGTTAGTCATTATGAGTTAAGATCAGAATCTTTTCTCGAGATGTAGAATTAGGTAATAAAGAGTTCTCATAGTTTCAACGGAGAGACTTCAATACTATAATAACCGAGACGCGCCGACCTACGCAGCCTACTTTCCTAAACAAAAAGGTTCGAGGAAGTTCGTTCAACTAAGAAGGTTGAATGTTACATAATCTTCACAAAAACACGGCGTGGAAAAATTAACCAAAAACGAGGCAAATCATGCTGCACTTTTATTATATAACGGACTGGGTTGATTATATGAGTAAACATTGTGTTTTTGCTTTAAATAGGCGATAAATTGGAGAAATCAAAATACGTCTCAGTGTGCTTAAGGACTTGAACATTGGTATTTCTTTAATAAATGAGAATACGACTCCGCCTACGGTAGTATTATACGCTGCTATTCATACATGCCCAATTGGCCCATCGTTCTAAAGCGCGGGCCACAAGCAAGAAGAATTATTGAACCTTAATATTAGGGGTCTAGTAAAGTGGTCGACTATCGACGATTTTATACAAATCTGTCTATAGTCCAGTCTTGGCTGACCTCATGTCAATGACCGAAGTTCTTCCTACTCGCGGCGCGCATTTTAAACAGCGCCGGCTCTAGTCCATGTAGCGCCCGGGTGCAATCAATACCCTGGCGCGCGATCGAAATGGAATACTTACAGTTATATTTTCACCAGTGATCGGAAATTCGGGTGCAAATGGTGCCGGCTATCGGCATGCATGCGCCTTTGGTAGCGATGCGACACTACGCCAATATAGTTTTTAATTATCTGTTTTAAGGCTGATTTCACGTTAAAAGAAAAGCTATTGTGTAGAGAGTGGAAAAATATGACTAAATTATTTATATTTTTAAAGAGGCCGCTCGTGGCGCGCCTTGCTTCCGCCGCCAGCGTCGGCCATAACACAGACGCAGGGTCTTTGAGAGTGCCGCGAGCGACGCAGGCTCTTTGGAGGGGTCGCGAGCGGCGCTCGGCACCCCCTAAGACGCTGCGCCCGTGTGCGCCGCACACCCTGCACCATAGGTAAAGACGGCACTGGATTTAGAACCGGGGTGCCTACAACGAAGCCGGTACAGTGGGCGTTGTAGTGACTCAAGACCGCAAGCGGGCGATATAAACTTTGAATGCATATTTGTCCTGCTCCTTTTCGACGAAAAAGAAACGGGAAAACAATAAAGCTACAATAACTCGCGTAAACAATGCCGTTATTTAGTTTACTTTTTCTGAAAGTGGGCGGTACGCCAAATAAGGTTGGGAATATATGTTCTAGAAGGTGGTATGGCGTATATGATATCGAATTCAGACTAAATAATATATTCAGAGGAATGCACGAATGACTTATACTACACGTAATTACAATATATAATAAAATTTAAGCAAATAAACTGAATCATTTAGTAAGAAGTGGCCATATCTATGTCACATAATCCATAAGCGATGAAGTGAACAAACCTTCGAATGGATACTTCGTACCGCAAAACTTGGCGTGGGACACTCCCGTACCTATAAAGGTACCGGTAGAATGATGACCTAAAGGAAGTGACCGTTAGAGCGGAAGATCGTGTATGGTGGCGGGCCTTGGAGAAGGCCAACATTCAACAGTGGATAGAAGTGGGCTGATGTTATGGTATAGATGTATCTATGATACACCCGACGGGCCACACTCTGGGGCTGTTTTGATTGTTACTACCCTCTAAACCTTACTTAAGATAATTAGTAGAGCATTTGAGAATGGCAGTTAAGGCTGTGACTTAACCACCAATTGATCAGAGGCAACTATTAACTCTGAATCTCAAATGTTCCAACAAAAGGTTCACCGGGAAATTCATGAAAGTCTTATCCGACCTTCATTTAACAAACCTACTTTAGCTAAAATTTCAATTTCTTCTGCCTAATCCGCAAGGAAGTGTCGTGAAGAAATGCTCACTTGCAGATAATTCCAGTAAAAAACACATTTCCCTAATAATTAATTATACGTAATGTAAACGTAACAGCGTTACAAACGGTTCCTATTTACTTGGTAACTAGTGTAAAAAGTTGCTGACTGGATATAAATGAATGTAATTGGCGCTGCTGTAACAGCTACGGGTTTCTGTTGCGATAGCAACAGCTTCCCTAACTTCATAATGAATGAGATTCTATTCCAAATAATTAAGTTTAAACTTTGTATAAAGAAGACAGGATTCGAGAATGCCTACATTTCAGGTGTAATAGAACCAGCAAAAAATATTGTACTAAGTGAGCAGCATCGAGGGAACAAATTTAAAGATAGTTTAGGTTCTCTGATGACAATAAAGAAATAGGAATGATCCGCCCCCGTCGCCTTGGTGACGGCATTCTCAATAATGTTATTACTTCTGTTATTCAAAAATAAGTTGTATTGTTGATCATAATTTACTGTTTATTTGGTATTTTTTGCTACTCGTCTAAATACAATCTCAGTGATAATATGCGCAGCGGGAAGTCGGCTACATCAGATGCCAACTGGTGTATTTCGAATCATATTAGATATCCATGGGTGGCAGTTTCCGCTCAGCACCGGGAAGATTAGATACTACTCTAGCATCTTCTAATTATGTAGAAAAAACAGTCCCTTCTATGTCCTAAAGCTGAGTCAAGACAACATATTCTGAAGACCTCATAATTAAAAAAACTTTGGCGTCAAAAGTCTCGTCAAATCGGTTTGAAAATGAGTTCAGCGGTTTTTTGGGTTGCTGAACTCGAATCCAGTGTCAAAATTCATTCAGGGATTCCCCCACATGCAAGTGATGTTTAGTGCAATTTACGAGGGATGAAAAGGGTGCAGCTCAATTTTAACACCAGATTCGAGTTCAACAACCCAAAAAACCTAGTGGAATCATTTTCAAGTCGATTTATTACACATAAAAAATATCCCTTCGGCGTGATTTATCCCTCCCCCCCACTTGAATCGAAAAACTCATATCGTTTCTTCGTCTATGGTGCAAAAGCTATCATTTCCACAAAAAAAAACAGGATGCCACCTCGTCGTGGTCACCTAGTCGCTTTTTGGGGGCTGATTGCACTACCATTTATTTTTACTGTTTTAAAGTATTCTATAAAACAGTAAAAACTGCATTCAAATTCGTTCAAGTTTCTAGGAAATTACCAAAATGGCATATAAAATACAGAATTAATTAGTATGCAAAATAAAACTAGAACAAATTCACGAGCAACATACTTAAACATTATGGCCTGTGTACTTAAATTTCGACAACAAATCGATTTATACTATAAGCGTGGAATACATTAGTTGTTTTGTATGTAAGTCTGTGAGATACAAGGTCAAGGCAGCAATGAATAGCGTGAAGATTATAAAATACGTTGTCTGGAAAAAGTAGAACGCACTAACGAAATTGAAAGTAGTGTACGGTCTAAACAAGAAGAAATTATCGGATCTGATGGATGTTTTTGTAAGTGATTTACTTCTATAAAAAGACAAGACAGATTATTTCTCGACCGTAATCATTACCGAGGTCCCTAAACATACAAATTTATTTTACAAAAAATATGACTTCATGACTTAACATTAGCTACAATCTAATGTACTCGTAATAACGTAATAACTGTCCACCTCTCTCTTATCTATCACGAGTCTTTCATAGATTAAGATTATTTTATTATTATTTTCATAACTTATTAATCAAAGCTGGATATTTTAAATTCAAGACGATGAAAGAAAAGAAGTCTTTGTTAAGGCGATTGGAGTAAATCAAGTGATAAGTAGCTATCTAGATTACCTTATCTAGGTTTGCAGACTTGGTATTAGTAAAACCAGATATATTATTTTTGTCAATGATCAATTTAACTCAGAAGCAAAGCCTTTGAAAGCCTTTAATTTTTGAAAGAATGAGACATGAACAACATCTCGTACGAGTTTTTTTTTGGACCAAGGACTAGGAAATTATAGCGAAAAATGTGAAATATAAGCGATGACGTCACAGTTACGGCTGCATGAATTCCTAGTTTTGCCATAATGTATAAAAAGGGTAATGTCACCACGGATCAAAATAAACTTCACCAAATAAACGTCACCTGTCATCGAGCTAAACAAACAAAAACATAACCCCTAATTGTGGCAATAATCTCTTTGTTGTGAACTGACTGCGGTTTGGTTTTTTCTTTGAGAGCTGGAATTTCTGGCTATTTACGACAATATTGCATTCGAAACTGCACAATGAATGTTGGTGCAACGGGCAAATTCCACTAAATTGCCTAAAATTGTTACATGTATAATTGTAAAGTACATGAAGATGACAAGTTTATGCATGAAGCCGTTACTTTAAAAGGACTTTAAAATGTTATTTACTTTAAAAGGACTCTGTGATTACCATATTTCAAACACTGTCACTTTGTGATTCAATCTATATTGGTCTATATAAAAATACACAAAACAGAAAATTACCCTATCCCCATTGTAAGTTCTATGAAGTATTAACTTTTTGCTATCCAATAATTTTAAGTTATTTGTTATTGTGTTCCGCTACCTCTTGTCACGGAAACCCCCGCCTTATCCGTGACTTGCATCACCGGTAAACGAAGTTCTTGATCTCTACCAGATTAGTCAGTTTTACATAATGTTACGTCAATTCGATTGACAATGCAGTTACAGTGTCGTAGTGCAACCTCAATTATTTCACTTGTCGTGTTTTAGTAAAGTAATCATTGTTCTTTTTATGTTAACCTCTTTATTTCTTAATCGTACATTAGTATAAATGTAACATTTAGGAATATCTAGATTGATGTTTAGCGAATAGTCCTTATGATAGAAATACAATATGGTAATAGAATTTTAAGTTTAACAACATTTTTAAATCGCGCCTTGCACCACATTCCCTAAACTATCCTTGCGTTACCATTGCGTAATCCCTAAAATTGCATAATATAATTGATGTCTAGGGGACCTCCATGAAACAAAATTGCACACAATATTAAAAACAGCAATGGACAAAAGAAAATATTTTAAATTTTGAATTCCCGACTTACGCACTGGGAAGCCTACGTCTAGAGGCTAGTTCCAAGGGAAAAGTCCAATCAATCTAATGTGAATAATCTGCATGTGTTAAACTAGTACCGCTAAGCCGTACCCGGTCGGCCCATGCTGACCGCTCGCTCTTGTGAGATTCCATTTTTAACATAGTGAACGCAAATTGCAACCTGGGCAGTAACGCCTACATCCTGACAATAATCCACATTGAGTTACAACGTCAAATAATTACAATATTAATAATTATAATTAATAATAATGTCAAATAAAATTGTTATGACTATAAAATGTTTGTCTACTTTAGGTCAATATCAGGTATTAATAATTTAGATCCCTATCAGAATGTCTGGAGAGCACAACTATAAAGTATCCAATTTGATATTCAGAAATCAATTTACATTATAATAGCACTTACGAAGAAGTCATTTAAATAAATGGTAAGCTTAAACACTCGAGAAAATTTGACTTGTTTGAAAGTTGATAGTTTTAGTCCTTATTTTACTAGGCAGTTGTTTACACGAATATAATAATAATCTTAATCTTCAAGAAAGCTGTGAATAGGATATTGCAAGGTCGGCGGCGCGCCCGCATTCCCCCTGGTGTTGCAGGTGTCCATGGGCGGCGGTAACACTTACCATCACGTGGGACCGCTTGCTAGTCCGTCCTCTTCTCTATAAAAAAAAAATATAATGCGTTTGAGATGAGATTAATTACATGATAAAAGATGATAGTAATTCTGATTAAGTTTTACGTAACCTTAGATTCTATAACAATTTAATTTAAACAGTAATAAAACAGTAACCGTGCCCAAAACATTTTATACTATTACTAAAAAAAATGCCTGCAATCTACAAGTTAGAACTACGCTACAACCTACGGACAAACTACCCAGCGGTATAGCTTGATCACCAGAAACAGTACTTAAAACAGAGAAGTATTTACAATCGTGTTACGGCCAAGCATATGAAGATCGTTGGTAATTGAGTCACGCAAAGCATGAATATTTAAATGCTTAAATAATTTACATATTAGCACGCATTGTCACTTCATTAGTGGAATCAATGACCTGAAGAGTTTAAATCAAGTATTTTATGACCGAGAGATGGAAGAGATAGAATGAGAAGGGGCGGTGTTGATATAAAACCGGCTTGAACCGCGCGGCCGATCAATATCATCATCAGATATCAATTCGTTTATGTCATTTAGTAATCTTATCACATTCGATATAAAGCCAGTTAACACGTGAGTGATGCAACAACTCAATTACTAGTTTAGTGTTGTAACATTGATTGTATCGTCACTAGTGTTGTGTGATTAGTGAACGATTAAACGTTTAATTGCCGTAATTATTCCTGCACCGATTAGTTTATGCAATTTTAATTTAAAAGCAAGGCAAACGAGTTACCTTCTTATAAAATGTTACGGTGATTTAGATTGAATTCAAATTAAACGTTTTGCATATTATATACCCAATGGTTTCTTCTAAGGCTGCAGCGGGGTAATGATAATACCCTCTCTATACTATATTACACAGAAGAGTTTCTTACAGAAATGTTGTAAGAGATTGTTTGTCTGTTAAATTTGGATTTCCTAAGAATACGTTACCGTGAAATATATAGCAACGTTGTTTGGAATTGGCGCGAGCATCTTTGCATACCCGCATACCTTGATTATTTGAAGCAACATTTTTTTGTCCCCGCCATATTGAAGGCGGTTTGAGAATTTGATATTTTTGAGTAGTAACACGCGCTCGGCGGCGAGCAGAGTTAGATTTGGAGTTAAATTCACACCGCGGTCTCGGACAGTTGATTATTGATATTCGCGCCTATTAATAGGTCTTGTTCGCGATATCCTTGTGCCACGCGAGTGTTTTGGTTGGAATTGTTTGGGTGTGATTGTGCTTGTGGTTTGGAGTGATTTCTCGAGGTGATTTGCTGCCGGGTGTGAGTTGCCGAACGATAGCGGCCACCGGCTCACCACAGGACGAGACTTGGATTACTACACAAGTATTTATTGGGAATTTATGTATTTATTTATTCAATCACACTAAGATAGGTCACGTCTAGTAGGGACTAGCGTAGGAACACTTTCCAGATTTGTGCGTGGGCAAAACCACCTGGGGTAAGTGAGGCCTGTATATCCTATTATTGTGCTTACCCACCATTGTGGTGGTTATTGAGTAAGTTTACATTTGGGCCCGAGTGCACATTCCTCGGGCTGCTTTCGCGTAACGCGAGGCAGGTGCGCGCCTAGTGTGCGCATCGTAAACAACTGGTAGCAGAGCGTGGTTGATACCGTTATCAACCATTCTTTTTTTGTTTTATTTTATTTTGTCATTATTCATCAACTTGAGAATTGTAACTTCCCGTGTTAAGGGCCTTGCGTATATTGGGTCCACGCTCCTGCTACATCGTAAACATCTTGGTAGCAGAGCGTGGTTTGATACCGTTACGTGATATTGATGATACTGATAATACCGTTAGGTAGGTAGTTAATATTGATGACATTTTCTTTTGTCTTGTTTGTATATTGGTAATTTGGTTTAAATATTTGCTTTTGATTTTTTATTTTACGTTCACGGTTTGAAGGCTAGGCCCTACGTATAATTTGTATTCTGAAGATATTTTGAATCCACGCGTGCGACGTTTAGTAGCTGGCTAGTTACCCACACGCGTTAATATTTTTTTGGATATAACGCTTCACGTTTTTTTGATAGCTGGACATTGTGGTTTTATTGAGTCCACGCTCGTGTACATTTTTGGTTGCGTTTATTTTAATTTGATAATTTAATTTCTTTTTTTTGTTGTTGTTTTGTCAGGTAGTCTTAATTAATATTTTGGACGGTTATACCTTCTTGAAGACACATACGCACCCCTTTTGTTTTTTATTGTGCCTCCACTGCATTTTTTGTTTTTTTTAATTTGTTATTTTTTTTGTTATTGTTGTTTTTTTTTTTTTGCTTTTATTTTTGTTTTTTATTTTTGGTTTTTGTTTTGTATTGCGTGCGTCCTGAGGTGTAGACATGTCTGTCAAGGTGACCTTTTCCACACATCAGTCCGCAATGACTGCGCAGCTGAGATGGTTTTCTTCTGCGGTTGCAATGGTCAACCGCCCGGACCGGAAGCAAGCCTTACTCGCCCGAGCGAGTGAAATGCCGGCCCGTTTGGTGGCGTTAGATAGGAGTTATACTGAAGGCTTGACATTTATGGCGAATTTGGAAACGCCTGTACCGGACGAGCAGAAGCAGCGTTATGAAGCGGACTTTGGCCAGATTTACGATTTTGTGGACGCAATTAATGAGGCGGTCTCCCACATCTCAGCTCCCTCTGGTGGGGATTCACTTGTTGCACCCCACGCCTTGTTGGGTCGTCTCCCCACGCTCAACCTTCCCACCTTTGACGGTGATTTGGACCAGTGGTTGAGCTACTATGGGATGTTCAACAGTTTGGTGGACTCCCATACCGACCTGTCAGCTACTCAAAAAATGGCGTACCTGTTGGCCTCCTTACAGGGAGAGGCTCTAGGCCTGGTACAGCACCTGAAGGTCGATGATAGTACCTACTCGACAGCCATGGACTTGTTGAAGCGCCGTTACCACAACGTGCGCCTTTTGGCTGACACCCATGTGGGGCAAATTTTGAACCTGCCTAAGGTTGCCTGTGCGTCAGCCTTACGGACAGATATTGTTAACCCGGTTTTGGTGGCTGTTAACGCCTTAAGGCGATTGGATTTACCTGTGGACCAGTGGTCCTTTTTGCTGCTCCATATTGTGTTGGCGAAACTGCCTTTGGAGATGCGGCTGCGCTTTGAGCGACAATATGGTGGGGACAGCTCCACTCACTTGCCTTCCTATGAGGAACTCGAAAGGTTCCTCGAAGACGAGTGTCGCAGGGTGGATACCGTGGAGGGTTCCACTCTCTTGATGCCGCAGACTAGCGTTCGCCGAGAGCGACCACTGGCCCGACCGCAGGGTCCGCCGGTGAATAAGCAGTCACGGCCGAGATATGGGGTCTCCCGTGGAGTCCGTGGCTTGCAGATTCTGCAAGCGCTCCGGCCACCGGATGACTGCTTGTCACAAATTTGTGGCTTTGCGCGTAGCAGCGCGTCGACACATCGCCAAGGAGAGGCGATTGTGTTATCATTGTCTGGAGGGTCACTTCCAGCGAGAGTGTCCTCAGCCTCGTCCATGTGGACAATGTGGTGGTGCTCACCACGTCATTTTGTGTGCGAACCGCAACCAGGAGGGTGCTGGTGTTCGCGATGCTGAGCGACATTCGGGTGCTCACGCTGGTGGTGACAGTCCTGCCAGGTCCAGTGCCCAGGATCGAGCCCTTACGGGCGGGGGTAGGCGTTCGCCACTCCCTAGAGGCGCTGTTGGGTTTGCGGAGTACTCCACAGTCTACCGCAACCGGAGATTCTCCCCCCCCGCTGTTGGAGCGACCGAGGTTGGAGCGGTGTCCACTCCGCCTACCAAAGGCAGGCTGCAGCCCCCCTCTCATCCGCACATGTTGTGCAGGGTCGTCGCGGTGAGGGCAGGGTAGACAGTTATCGTCCCCTGCCGCATTCGGGGAGGGAGCCCTCACTCCGTAACTTCTCCCGCTAGGGACTCGCAGCTCACCACGCTGAGAACCCAGAGACCATCCTCTTGCCTACGGTCTCTGTGCGGGTATGGGACCCGAAGGGCAACTCGATTGTTGTTCGTGCCCTTTTGGACTCGGGTGCCCAGGGTTGTATAGTCTCAGCTTGGTTGGTGAGCCAATTGGACCTCTGTGTCGGTCCTTCTCCTTTCCCAGTCTACGGAGTGGGCAACGTTAAGGTGACCAATAGAGTTGATCACACCTTTGTGGAATTTTCTCCAGTACCACTTGGAACCAGGAAAACCAAGATTCCGGTTATTGTGCTGGAGAATATTTTGAGTAACCACCCGCGCATAAAGCTTCCTCCACCTGTCATAGCTTTGACAAAGGGTTTAGCTTTAGCTGACCCCATGTTTCATACTCCAGGTTCTGTTGACCTATTGTTGGGGAGTAATATTTTGGGACAGGTTTGTTCGGGGAGTTGGAGAGCTTTGCAGCTTGGTGGTTTGGTAGTGGTCCCCACGATTTTTGGTTCGGCATTGTTGGGCCCTATCCTTCCGGTTTCGACCGTGTTTTTTGCTGAGGATGGGCTACGTGTGGGATCCACGCTTTCTGACGCCGTTCAGAAGTTTTGGGAAGTGGAGGAACCTCCCTCTATGCCTAGATTGTGTCCAGAGGACGAAGAGTGTGAAAGCTTCTACCAGAGCAACACAGGTCGCCTCGCCTCTGGTCAGCTTGTCACCCGTCTTCCCTTTTTGGCGAATAGGCCTCCGCTTGGCGCGTCTCGGCAGTTGGCTGAACGAAGATTGGTCTCCATGGAACGTCGCATGAAGCGGGATCCGGAGCTTCGCCGGAAATATATTGAGTTCATGCGAGAATATGAGGACTTGGGACACATGTCTGTGTCGAATATTGGTTGGCGCTCAGTGGAGCATTACTTCCTTCCTCATCATGCCGTTTTGAAGACGCCAGGTGGCAAGATACGTGTAGTTTTTGATGGGTCAGCGCCTACTACTTCTGGTGTATCTTTGAATCAGTGTCTCCATGCCGGACCTAAGCTACATCGAGACATTGGAGATATCCTCACTGGGTTTCGTCGTCATGCAATTGTATTCGTCGCTGACATACGTCAGATGTTTAGACAGACGATAATTCATCGCGATGACCGGCGATTCCAGCTGATTTTGTGGCGAGAGCATCCTGACGATCCCATGGTTGTCTATGAACTTCGTGTCAACACCTATGGTTTGCGTTCTAGTCCCTTCATTGCGATCCGCTCGCTCTTGGAGCTAGCTGAACGAGAGCGGATAAGGTTTCCTCGCGCGGCTGCCATTTTGAAAGAGGATATTTATGTTGACGACTGCTGTAGTGGGGCAGCAACTGTAGAAGAGGCTCTCGTCTTGCGGGACGAATTGATTGACCTCATGAAAGCTGGTGGCTATGAATTGCGAAAGTGGCTGTCGAATTCACCTCGGCTCCTTGCCGATTTGCCGGAGGAGCACCAGCAGAATCCCCACATCTTCCAGAATGTAGACAATCCTGACATGTTGGCTGTCCTTGGTGTCCAGTATAGACCAGTCCAGGATGTCTTCACTTATCATGTGGACCTACAGTCCCCGAAGACTTGGTCGAAGCGATCAGTGTTGTCCACTGTCGCTCGGACTTATGATCCGAATGGTTGGATCAGTCCAGTCATTTTTTGGGCGAAATGTTTTTTGCAGAAATTATGGGCTGCTGAATTGTCGTGGGATGAGCCTCTTCATGGAGAGTTATTATTGGAATGGCTAGAGTTTGTGTCATCCCTCCCAGCTCTTAATCGGGTTTCCTTGCCCAGACGTTTCCTTCCGTCTGGAAAATATCGAGCTAGCCTTCATGGCTTTTGTGATGCTTCCGAGCGAGGATATGCAGCGGTTGTTTATCTACGCACAGTGGATGCTGCTGGACATGTTTTGGTCTCGCCGGTTCTAGCAAAGAGCAAGGTTGCGCCTATTCGCTCGCGTATGACAATACCGAAGCTAGAATTGTCAGGCGCCACTCTCTTGACTCGTCTCTTGAATCATGTCGTCGCTACTCTAGGGCGTTCCGTAGAGTTAGTAGACGTCTTTGCATGGACAGACAGTCAAATTGTGCTTTGTTGGTTGCGAGCTTCTGTTCACACCTTGGAGGTGTTTGTGGCGAACCGTGTTTCTCAGATCCAGGCGTCGCAAGCTAAATTGATTTGACGACATGTCCCTGGCGATATAAACCCAGCTGATTGTGCATCACGTGGATGCTCAGCGCTAGAGATTATTGGACATCCGTTGTGGTGGGGTCCGGACTGGCTGAAGGGACCAGTGTCAATTTGGCCGGCCTCACGGATCACTCTAGTTCAGCCTGCGATAGGCTTTGTAAGTTTACCAGTGGCCGATGGTGCCGGGAGCGGCCAAGCAGCGGAATCATCATGTGATCCCGATGTTTTGCTAGCCAGGTACAGCTCACTGGATAAACTTTTGAATGTGACATCTTGGGTTAGACGTTGGCGTCACAATGTTAAAAACCCACAGAATAAATTGTTGTCAGCCTTCATCTCGTCTGAGGAACGACATGAAGCGCTATTGAGTTGGATTCGCGTAGTACAGTCTGTTAGCTTCGCTTCAGAGTTAAAATCTATGAAGGAAGGTCCCGCTAAATTGAAAGGCGCTATTGTGCGATTGAATCCCTTTGTGGATCCTTCGGGTCTACTGCGCGTGGGAGGTCGGCTTAGACATGCCAATTTGCCTCATGGTGTCCGCCATCCTCTTCTCTTGCCGAAAGATGGACATTTGGTGCGGTTGCTGGCGATGGATCGACACCACAAGAACTCCCATGCAGGCTGTAACGCACTGTTGGCGATTTTGCAACGCGAATTTTGGATTTTGTCGGCTAGACGACTCGTCCGGGGAGTCATTTTTCGTTGCATGTCTTGTTACCGAACTAAAGCTTCTACCATGCAACCCCAGATGGGCGATTTGCCCGCGGACCGAGTCTCTGAGTCTAGACCCTTTGCTACGGTTGGTACGGATTTTGCTGGCCCTTTTTTGGTGAAGTCATCTCAGCTTCGTAATGCCAAATCCGTAAAGGCATATTTGTGTGTGTTTGTGTGCCTGTCTACTAAGGCCACACACTTGGAAGTTGTGTCTGCTCTCTCCACAGAAGCCTTCGTAGCGGCCCTCAGCCGATTTGTATCTCGTAGGGGACTCCCTACCTTGATTAGGTCCGACAACGGAACTAATTTTCAGGGGGCCAATAACTACTTAAGGGATGTGTATGAGTTTCTTGAAGAGCAGAAAATGAATTTGGGTCGTGAGATGGCCCTCCGTGGGATAACCTGGCGCTTCGATCCGCCAGTTTGTCCGCACTGGGGTGGAATTTTTGAGGCCGTAGTTAAATCGGCAAAGACCCATTTGAGGCGCGTTATTGGTGAGACGAATCTCACATTTGAGGAACTCGCGACCGTGTTTGCGAAAGTTGAGGCCGTCCTCAACTCTCGACCGCTATGCCCACTTTCGTCGGATCCGAATGATTTGGAAGCCCTAACGCCGGGCCATTTTTTGATTGGTCAGCCACTCGTCGCTCTGCCAGAGTACCCTTGGACTGATGTGCCCAGTTCTCGTTTGTCGCGTTTTCAATTGCTCCAGCAGCTCACTCAGAGTTTCTGGAAACGCTGGCACCTTGAATATTTGCACACTCTGCAGCAGCGCGTCAAGTGGACGGACAAAACGAATCCGCCGAAGGTTGGGGACCTCGTGTTGGTTAAAGATGCTAACCTACCGCCCTTGTGTTGGCGCCGGGGGCGCATTGTTAACCTTTTTCCGGGCTCTGATGGTGTTCCCAGGTTAGCCGAGGTCTTGGTGGGCGATTCTATTTTGAAGCGGGCCGTCGCGACATTATCCCGCTTACCCATTGATTAGCGACCCGAATACTTCGGCTCGGGACGGGGGATTGTTTGGAATTGGCGCGAGCATCTTTGCATACCCGCATACCTTGATTATTTGAAGCAACATTTTTTTGTCCCCGCCATATTGAAGGCGGTTTGAGAATTTGATATTTTTGAGTAGTAACACGCGCTCGGCGGCGAGCAGAGTTAGATTTGGAGTTAAATTCACACCGCGGTCTCGGACAGTTGATTATTGATATTCGCGCCTATTAATAGGTCTTGTTCGCGATATCCTTGTGCCACGCGAGTGTTTTGGTTGGAATTGTTTGGGTGTGATTGTGCTTGTGGTTTGGAGTGATTTCTCGAGGTGATTTGCTGCCGGGTGTGAGTTGCCGAACGATAGCGGCCACCGGCTCACCACAGGACGAGACTTGGATTACTACACAAGTATTTATTGGGAATTTATGTATTTATTTATTCAATCACACTAAGATAGGTCACGTCTAGTAGGGACTAGCGTAGGAACACTTTCCAGATTTGTGCGTGGGCAAAACCACCTGGGGTAAGTGAGGCCTGTATATCCTATTATTGTGCTTACCCACCATTGTGGTGGTTATTGAGTAAGTTTACATTTGGGCCCGAGTGCACATTCCTCGGGCTGCTTTCGCGTAACGCGAGGCAGGTGCGCGCCTAGTGTGCGCATCGTAAACAAACGTTAATATTAATATGACATTTATCAACAATTATTAGAGGATTTCTGGACATTGGAGAAATGCAGTCCAATTGTTTCCACCAATGGAGCTCAGTCCGTTGAGATGTCAGAAAGGATCCACTAAAAGATTATGCGTGTCAACAAAATGGTGTGGTTTCTTAGACAGAGTAAACAAACACCTTCCAGTCTAATAAAAAATTCATAGTCTTTTATTATGATCGCCAGTTTAAGACAGGAATAGG
Source organism: Sesia apiformis (assembly GCA_914767545.1). Taxonomy (NCBI): domain Eukaryota; kingdom Metazoa; phylum Arthropoda; class Insecta; order Lepidoptera; family Sesiidae; genus Sesia; species Sesia apiformis. Next base: position 3,135,824 of record OU611967.1, on the reverse strand, counting down.
TGCGGACCAATATGAAACCGATATTTTAGTGACAGACAAACTGTCAAGATGGTGTCAAGATACAGATCAAGACGTGAAAATTACCTGCGTTTGCACATCAAGCAGCACCATCACCAATTGGACGAATCAGTCGTATAACTAGAAAATCTATCACGCGAATAGATAGTTTTATAGTTTGAAGTAAATGAGGGAATCATTTTCACACAAACCTCGCCCATCATGCACGCAATACCGAGTTAATTAGTTAGCATTAGGTTTGGATATAATTATCATGTTCCTTCTACACAAAGCGTTTCTTGACTACAGAGCGTGACGTTACGTTATAATCTTATGCAATTTTATGATGAACTCGCGTGGATTGTGGTTATCATCTGTGGAATAGAATAGCCGCCATATTGAATAATTGTTCCCCAAAACACTGAATGTTAACGTCGCAAATGAACGAAGTGATAAAAATTCGAAATTGTAAATGTTCAAAGAATTTTGGGCCCGTAGTTAATAAACTATCATTTGCAAATGTTACACGACAAGGATGAGGCGAGGATGTCTTATTCAAATGTACTGGAACATCCCTCATATACACACATCGGGATCTTTGAGAGAAACGTTAAATCTCCCGCGCTTGCGGTATATTTGGGGGGTATTACCTCTTCATTATGCCTTTATTTGGGCTTGACAATTGTTATTGATATTTGCCTGCATAGACGTTTGAAATACTTCAGTCGTTCGCCAGAAGGAGTCCAGATAATATGAAGAATCTGGTGATAGATGAGTGAAGACTGAAGATGAACCTCGTGGGGGAAGCCCCCACCGTTGAAGTAACCTCTCTAGGTTACTTCAACCTCTCTAGGTTACTTCAACACCTGTCCCTGTCAAAGCTATGACTGTCCCCAATTCACGATGCTATGAGAGTCATCAATGATAAATAGACATCATAAAATAGGTGATTCAGACAGAAATCACGATCCCAAGCACTGACGTGAGAATAAAGAGAGAAAGAGAGATCACATTTTCGTCGCGGAACTGCGCAACATGGATTACTTTTGCGTTATTGCGTTTATTTGCGCTTGAAAAAAACTAGACCTAAATTAAAGTGGTTTTGCAATCAGTTTCGCAGCAGAAGTGTGTTTACAGGCATCACACTTTTTTTCTATGTAATACTTAGATGAATATTGTCAAGTATTATAGTTAATGCTGCCTATACATAGGTTTTTGCAATTTTGCGGTTTATAAGAAACAGTTGCTAAACAAATAAAATCAAAATTACCATTAGAATGCACCAAACAATGCAAATGTGTTATTAATTTTAAGTCTGATAATATATGATGGATCATCGTGATGTCTACTAGGTAATAAGCAGAAATACAAAAATCTCCCAAACATTCGTGAAAATTTGCTTTATATTGTTTATATTGATAACGATAACGATTTACGGTTTGCGATTGATATTTACGAACACCTTTGCGAGTTTAATAACTTTAAAAAAGATTTACTCACCAATTTTGGCACTGCTGAAGACAATCAACGCGTGAGTATCATCCACCCACTTAATTTCAAAGCCCGTATCCTTGTATTCACTGAACACTGACAGGAGATCGTTCGTTTTGAACTCACTGGGGAAGTCATACACCTCTATCACATGACCAAACGTCTCGTCAAAAGGTCCGTTGAATAATGCTTGGCCGCGAGTTTGATATTGCTCATAATTATTCTTTGCTTTACTGATATGGACCTTTCCCAGTGTTGACGTCAATTCTTCTAACAAGGAAGGATCCAAACATTCTCCACTATCGTCAAAGACTGCGTCCCAATCGTTTTCTTCACGCTTTAGAGAGACTCTGGGCTCTAATTTCATTTTAGGTCTTTTGGGCTCAGGCTCCTTTTTTTCTACTGGTTCAACCTTCTGTTCATTTTTGGTCTCGCCAACTGGATCTGATATGATTAAAACATCAGTATCAAAACTCTGCTTTATAATTCTTTTACTACTCCTATTTATCTCTTGGGAAGCGCGTTGTAACTCTTTTTGTTCGACATCCTCGTCCTTATTATATAAATAACCGTTTTCTATAATATTGCTCTGATTCGCTTCTGACATGTTTATATTGGACACATTAGTCCTCCAATCTTCTGCAGGAAAATCACTATAGTAACTCGGGCTGTACAACCCTAATTGTCCATTAGCAAAATAATCTCCTATATAAAAATTCTCTCCTACTTCTATATCGTTATAACTATTATCACTAAATGATATTGCACTATCACTATTTGGCACTGAAGGCACAGATTCGTTTGTATCGCTCGGTGTGGCTTGGTCTATGCTGGGAGCCGTATGAGATCTTTGATGCCTGAGATGTGGCGGTGTGTAAACATTGCAGAAGTTTTTATCGAGTGATCTTCTTGGGGTTCCGGGTTGGGATTTATCTCTGCTGGATTTGTCTGGTGATTTGGGACACTTGGGGGTGTCGACTTGGCTTTTTCTCCTGGTTATCGTTTCGGGTGGTTTGCTTTCCTCTTGCACGTTAATTTCGGCGACCCTGAGGGCTCTGGGCACGTAGACAGCACGGTCTGGACGGCGAGGTTTCGCGGAACCGGGCCTGCGAGAAAAAGAGAGCATTACGTTTTCGTTGTTCTCGGTTACCATTCTTTTCAATTTCAACACATTCTCAATGGCCAAAACAGAGAAACAAAAGAATATCTTAAGATACGTACGTACCTAAATCTAAAGAATGATTAAAATACAAAGAAAAACGGAGAGAAAAGTATTAAAAGACCCGACAGAGATTTTATTACAGAACGAATTCTTGTATTATTTTATAAATATGACATTGTACTAATGAACGTGTTTACTACTGGCGGCATCCAAGGAAAAAACAAAACTGCGTATTTCCTTTCCTATTAAGTATAAATATTGTGTATATTTGGATGAACTGACACTCAAGTAGTGAGTTTATCATCTCTTAGAAAATTTACTAATGAAGATATTGAATTAAACCTATAATGTAATTTTATTGGCATCACGTAAGGATAGGATTTTGAATTTAGGCTTCTATGTTTTTTCGTGCAGGCATCTTCATGTTGGCTTAAAAAATTTGGCCCGTAAAATGCAGTTGGCAGCTTCAGCTTCGTCCTTTCAAGCATCATATTTTCAACATCATATGTATCGATACTAGTGATAATTAATATTTTATGGAATAATTAGATTATATAATTGTTTGAATCATCCCATGTTTAGTCCAGTTTTACACGTCTCTGATCTAAATTTAAAAGATCCGCTCCCTAAACGTTGCCCACGCGTCGATCTCTCGTGCATTTCTTTTTAAATAGATCAGTTGGTCAGTTAACTAGGAACATTTAATTCGAAGTCGTAATTAGGATGACCTTAAGGTTTAGACATATAGAAAACCGAATATATGGTGTCAATTATTATTTATTAACAACGAGTGAATCAATTATACATGTTACGTGTCAAGCAAACAACATAGTACAATATCGCGGGCCACCAGTGCCCCACTGTTACCTCAGCGGTAACGTAACTCGGCGACTCACAAGTGGGACAAGGTCGGGCAGTCGAAACTTGCAACGGGCCTGTAACAGTGAATGGCACACTTTCCATGCCTTGTTGCCCGAACGTGCCGAATGATTGTTGTTTTGTTAACTTGTTAATGCTTGCTATGATAAGGCATTTGAGATATAGAAAATCAGCGTCATCTTTTATATTTATTGACCATATTTATATTTATTGTTAAGTATTCAACCATAGTTATGGAACTACAATTTATAAACACTTTTGTTAGGTTCGTTGTATTATATGTTCGTTAAATATATGAAAAATGTGATTTAATTAGGTAGTGTTTAAGATTTATAAATGATAGCAATACTCCCTCTACTTCTTTTAATGTTATCTCTTAACGGTGGTTGGCGATCAGCGTGGCTATCCTCACGAGAGAGACTGCTGCCCGTAATAAGAATCATTCCCTACGATTTGTGAGTCAAGATATTCATCTGATATCAGGTTTACGGCGACCGTGTACGTGTATCTTTTACCGTGCATTACATATAAATTGCATACATATAAGTTGCGAGGGATGCGCATCTGCATATGTCATGCTCATGCCGTGACCAAAACGTGACAATTTTATTATTTACACTGCTTTGATGACTTCCAACTCTTTATTCATTATCTGCAAAATCACCACGTTTATTAACTGCTAGGACCGGATAAAAAGACGAGGCTGTCTTAGACCAATTCATGCTTGAATAGTTTTTACTTTCGATACACTCGATCCAAAAATAAGCCTAAAAATGTTGATTTGTATCGGCTTTAATCGAAATCTAGATGAGATAAGTATAAATCTCTTATTCGAGACATCACTAAGGACGATAAAGATTAGTGATGAAATGGAGCATTACTTTTATTTGCAATAAGTTATAAATGATCATTCGATACGTATCATTTAAAATGTAGCCTATACTCTCTACTTTATATAAATACGAGTATGTATTTAAAAAAAACGATCGATAAACAATCAGCCAAAAAGCTTTTGCAATTGTATTGCAACATCTACTATTACAGCTTGTTACGTTGTCTCGTGCACATTGTATTTCTTGTTTATGAAGCTTGTGTAAAGTGAACGGGTAAATGTCAATACGGAACGTAGAGGGAACGGATGGTTATTGGTTACATGAAGTGAACTGGAAGCGTTTTGGCCCAGATATTTCACAATGTTTGTCTACTGTCTATCGCTGTCTACAGTCTTTGCTTTTGCTACAGCCCATTTCTCATTCCATCATAGAAGATAAATAAGATAAATAAATTTTCAATCCGATCGCATATAATTATTTTTATCCCATTGAATAAGGAATATAATGCGGTAAAGGAAACACTTCATGGCACTATTCTCTTACTCCCTATCCTATCTCATCCCATCCCAAGGAAAATGGAGTGTAATGGAATAAGGAAATACTGTTATACTTCCTATTGCCCGACGTCCCAAATGTACTCCCTAAATCTCCAAACGCCTAGAAGCCAACATTGTTGCCATGTATTAGGGGTTAAAGTATGAAATTGCCGATTTGTACTGAAAAATTAAAACTCGTTTTTTTCTAAAATGTAACATATTTATTTAATCAAAATATTTACCCTCATTATTTATACATTGTTGCCATCTAATCGGAAGTTCATTTATGCCTTTGCGATAGAACTCTGGGGATGTAAATTCGACAAACTGTGTCAAAGCATTTTGTACTGCCTCTTGGGAAGAAAATTTTTTACCACGTAGAAAATTGTCCAAATCACGAAAAAAATGGTAGTCCGTTGGAGCAAGGTCTGGCGAGTACGGAGGATGACGTATGGTTTCTAACTGCAGCTCCTGTAGAATTACAACGGATTCTCGTGCAGTGTGAGGTCTTGCGTTATCATGGAGCAATAATGGTGAAGATCGATTCACGAGTCGGGGCTGTTTCACTGCTAGTTTCGCCATCATTGTTCGAAGTTCGGCACAGTAAATATCTGCTGTTATTGTTTGACCAGACCTGAGAAAGCTATAGTGAATAACACCATGAATAGACCACCAAACAGTTACCATTACCTTTTTATTGGTAAGTTTTGCCTTAGGGCACTGTTGCGGCGTTTGACCTGGGGTCAGCCATTGCATTTTTCGCTTTCGGTTATCGTAAAGAATCTACTTTTCGTCACATGTCACAATTCGATCCAATATTCCTTCATTTCTGTACCGATTCAACAAGGCAACGCAACTTTCAACACGTGTTTCTTTCTGCAGATCAGTCAAATCATGAGGCATCCATTTTTCACATTTTTTTATCTTATTGTTTTGATGCAAATGAGTCAATATTGTAGGTAAGGTAATGTTAAACCATGCCGCTAATTCCTGGGTAGTTTGACTTGGATCAGCTTCCACCATTTCCTTCAATTCAGCGTTATTCACCTGTGTGGGCGGTCTTCCACGTGGTTCGTTCTTCAAGTCGAAGTTTCCATTACGAAAGCGTTTAAACCAAAAACGCACGGTTTGTTCATTAGCAGTCTCCTCTCCAAACGCAGCATTGATATTGTGAGCCGTTTCTGCCGCGTTAGTTCCGCGTCGGAACTCGTATTCAAAGATTACTCGAATTTTCGAAATATCCATCTTTCCCGTCTAAGCTGAATAAAAAAAACAATTGAAAGTCGAAACTCGAATGTTGCACATTTTTTTAAAACAAGAACATCATAGGTATCATGTGAAAAAAGTTTCACTCGAAAATCTCACACCATGAAGGTTTTATGTCAATTCAAAGTATCTATTACTATAAAACGGCAATTTCATACTTTAACCGCTATTATGTATCACGGATGTCGCAAGGCCACAATATCCACTTACCACCAGGTGTACTGTCTGCTTGTTTATCACATTGTCGCTCGCTTCAGACCCAATTTCCAAATAGGCTTAACAGTGTAAATAAAAATGCCGATTTATGTGAATGTTTCCATTACTTTAAAGAGCGGTTACAAGCGATCAAAAGCTGCATGTAAGGCGCGCTTTGTGGGAACAATAATTTTACTTATGCTTAAGTGCACAAAGTAATGTGAATCGTGAATCGTGAAAGGTAGACCAATTGGCATTTAACTGTCACTGACTGACACTGCGATTATGATTCAAACGTGGAAAGCCGAATGAGCACTGTCAAATTTAGGATATATGGGTTTATAATTGTAGGGCATGCGGGTTCCTTGAGCTTTTATTTTTAGCACATTAATGTTTAAAAACAATAAATTCAACAAATTACCTTGATAAACAGTATTCTGACGACAATTAAATAGTTATGATAAAAACAAACTGCGTCGTAAATTAGTAAACGAGTCTTGTTTTCATTCAATGAGTATATTTGAACAATGCGTTGAATTTGTTTACATTCTAGTCTGTATTTAAGGCCGGTTTATACAGTGCGTTGCTTATCGTTCTCTTATCAAACAAGCATTCGATTAGTGGTTCGGTAATGAGTGAGATATACCAGAGTCCATTTGTTATTTCATCACGTTTTATTTCTTTCTCCGGAAACCCATACCACCGAGAGTGTATAATCTGGTTAGGAAAGTTATACTCCATTATACTTCCCTTCTTCAACGTGTAATCCCATCTCATTCAATCGAGTACAGTAGGTATAATCCTTACCATATTATACTTTTTATTCTCCCTCCACTCCCACTGGAACATTCGGAATGGAGAGGGGCGCGTAATTGAGATGAGAAGAGCTCCTCTTTTCAAAATACTTTCTGTTCCGTAGAAGCTCGAAAAATAGATTGCAGGACGGTTTCAGATCGACTTGCGATGGTCAACAACTCGTACGAATCTTTATACAATGACAGTAGCTGTAGCATACAGGAGCTGACGTTTCAACTCATTCACTCGCACCGTGTAAACTGGCATTAATTAAATTAATACATAGATAACTTTTGTTTATATATTGCTCGTTTAATAACTATTTTCTTTATTTGACTATAAATATTAAAACATTTATTTGTTTTCTAATGATTTTTCATATAAATTTACCCCCTATGACCTATGGCGTACAGTGAGAATGAACGCACATGACCATTGAACCTAGCGTTAATAGTATACCATATAACCTTTGACTTTTTATTATATTAGTGGTCCTATTCGGCGAAGAGTTGTTCAAATGGATAAAGAAATTGTTTAAAAAATTAACGCCAGTATTGGAAATAATAAGGGGTGTAGGCGATTCTATAGACTTCGCAAATCCCCCGCCATTCCGATCGATGTGCGATTTAAATAGCGGAGTTTTTTTTCTTAGAAATGGCTCTCAAAACAAAATGATTGAGCGATTTGATTGACTATGTCTACATGTTGTTATCTGCAAAACTTGTAGGCCTTTCGCGCAGTAGACAATGGCGCTACATTAGCTATACATATAATAATATACATAATAACAAGCCTTGACTGTAAATAATATTTTTTGAAAAAAAATTATCAATGCTGTGTAAACTATGAATGATACACAGAGCCTAAAATATCAATTATTGGATGTTTTTTGTCTGTCTGAACACGCATAGCGCAAAAACCACTGGACGGACATTAACGAAACTTGACATAGTTATAGCTTATATGCCGGGTTAACATTTAGGCTACTTGTTATCCAGATCAAGCTGACCACACATACTCTAACGTCTAGGCGTACGAAGTAGCGGGCTCCGCTAGTTGAAAATATATTATCAGACGCAATATTTATCAAAACAGTACGGATCACGTGGCCACAACAGAAACAAACTTATCTAATGTTATCTGTCCTTGATATTAGACACACAAACAAATTAGCTGATATAATAGCTATTATTTTTCCGTAGACAGTGTGTCCATTTGCTTCCTGTTTTAAACTACGAATGGTCAGTTTTGCACGATTTTCCAATATTAAATTTTATGCAACAAATCGATCGTATTCTTTATCGATCACCAAGAATAATCGATTGAGCAGCGTGTCGAAGTTATCACGGTTTGAATAATCGGTTCAGATATAATTCACCAAATCATCAGAGATTATTAGATAATCTTTATCGTGTATTATTTATGAATTATGAAAAAACAAATAAGATTAAATAAAATAAAAAGGAAATACTTATCCAACTATAAATTAGACAATTTCAACATAAGTGTAAGCGACCTCTATTCCTACACGATTTCGATGATGTCAATAAAAATGACAAGATTTTTTTTTTATAAAATCACAGGATTTTATGGTCGCAGTTCCAGATACACAAAGACAAAAACAAACTACATATATCGCGAACAAACATGTATCTTTAAATATACATGTATAATGCCTATAAGCAAGAGTAACCGCTTACCATTAGACGGACTACCAGCTCGTAAGCAAACCACATACTTTCATCAAACAAAATTCTATGGATGTCATCAGCATGTAAACTATGAAGATATTGGTAGAGTATTCTTCAAGTGACGTCACTTAGATGTTAAACAATAGAAGGAAAACTGACCCAATCACACAATTAACATAAACTGTACAACAAAAACTACATTTGCAAAACACTACACTTACTGCGTATCACATTCAACCAAGGCCGACATGCAGCTACACTACTAACACTACACAATCATCGTATCGAAATCCAATCACAAATGATAAGCCGGCGTTAAAGGCAAATGTAAGGCACGTCCGCACGCGGGCGTTCATCAAATACGAATGAAGTAGGAAGTGTTTTGGTACCTGATCTTTTCCTGAGGCTGCGCTCGGCGCTGCGCGTGCGACTTGCAACCTCCCACCGTTGAGTCTGCAAAGTGTTACATAAAGTTACCACGTTTGTCTTACTATTGAGGACTTTTTGTTTGGGTCAGTTTTATTGCAGTTTGAAAAGCAAATTGAAATAAGGTCTTTTGAGTTTGGATCGGGGTGATAAAGTTAATTAAAAAAAAATACATATTCAGAATAAAGGAAGAAACTGTCTTCTGTTGTCATACTTTCTTATCACTATGTTATATGATAATGGTTTAGGAATTAGGCAATCATTGTATTTATATTCTGTATATTTTTTTAGATATGAGCGGTTATAGTCTAAGGCTATGAGTTCAAAAAGAGGCCCGTACCATTGAGCTTCAATTTAAGTATGGATTCTTTTTTTTTTAATATTTCTATCTCGGCGGTGAAGGAAAACATCGTGAGAAAGGATAAAAAAGTCTGTATAATCACTAGGGAACCACAAAGGCCCAGTGCGGATACACATGGCGTAATTTTTTTTAAATTCTCTGACATCCAAGTTCCCTCATGATGTTTTTCTTTTACCGCCGATGTAGCGATAATTTCAAATTTAAATAATTGAAAAAAAAAAACATATTTTTGAAAGCAGTCAATTTTTAGAATCTTAAAGTGCGGTATTTGATCTTTATAAGCATGGGTCGTGTGTGCACTCTAGTATTACATCAATGCAGTGAACGTTGTTCCCATGGCTAGTAAGAGCTCTGCAATGCTGCAATCATGTTAGTTTGATGTTACAAGAAAATTTATTTCAGAAATCCCCACTGGTGGGGAAAATTGGACTGGAGGCTTTTGTTTAGATATCCCTACTGCCCTTTTTAGTGGCGAAAACTAAAGGAAAGTGATTCCAGAAAATCCTCACCGCGGTATAATCGGTTAAAGACTTAAATAACAATAATGTACAGATACATTACAATAACATTGGCCATCGGCTAATCCGGACACACCTGAACGCGTCATTCAAGTGTATGAATTACCGTACCTTTAATTGCATACGTCATTACGAGATAAATACAAAACTTTATGAACATGTCACGAATCAGTGCAGAGAAATATATTATTTTTCTATTATTTCCCGTGAAAAACTAATGACACTATATCTTAATTATAATAAGTATCTATATTGTGTAATGTATGTAGATATAGCTTTATATTGCTTTTATTAGAGTTAATCACATTATATCTTTCAAAATCAACACCTATATATCAATCATCAGATAAACGTTGCAGATCATTTAGGAGATTTTGGTTGACCCTCTGGTGGTATGTATTCAATATCTTCCATATCACAATCAGAACAATAGTAGTCTTCATCGTCACTTTCAGAAGTATTTATTATTATCCTATCCATAAAAACATCCATGGCGTGTTCATATTTTCTATATTCATCTTCGCATTTGATTGCGTGATCACAAACTTTTTTTCATTCATCTGGACCAATTATATCAATTTTATTATTGTGGTCATATTCATATCAACATTTCTTTGAGCTACATAAGAAAGCTGCGACCATGTGTTTTCAATCGGGTGATACGGCGGTAATCTCAATACAGTGTGTCCATATTCAGCTAAAATTTTGTCAATAGAAATAAATATTCCACAAATCTTTCCTTAATGACGAAGAATAACTTAGTAAATTTGTGGTTTTACCAACCAATTTATCATATATTGCTTCAACATATTTGAATCTGAAGGCTTTTGCACATATTTATTATGATATGCAGTATTATCAACGACTAATACCGATTTTTTAGGATAGATAGTAATCAGTTGATTACGCAGCCATTTTTCATAATTGCAGCAGTTCATCTGATTATGATAGTCTGCTGTTGTATCCGTAGATTTATACGTTAATAAAGCTCCGGGAATAAATCCACTTTTACTGCCTGGGTGTACTATCATAAGACGTTGTCCTGTAGAAATAGCTTTTTTTATACCTTTTCCTGTAGAATCAGTCCAACCTTTACCTGCGATATGTGATGTTATGTGTATAAGTTTCAGCCATATATACAATTTCTGTCTTCAGATCGAAATCTTTTAATCAAATCTAAGAATTTTATCCGTTTCAATCTTACATCATCCTTTTTCATCAAAACATTCCTGTTGTTATTAGTTTTAGTGAACCGAAAACCCAACTAACTAAGAATTTTTCATAGTGTACTCTCGTATCCTTTGAAATCAATGGTTTCTCATAGTTGCAGTTTTAAAGACTTCAGTGACGGCACTTGCTTAAACCTCAAATAAAAATTATGCACCATTCTTATTAATCGTCAAACTACATTAATAGTACAAAATCGTCAAAATTCAGGAAGATTTTTTTTCGGTCTACGAGTGTCGGTCATGAGCTCTTATAATTTTACGGATACTTGTACGGGAAAGACCAGTTGCAGCACGAACTCTTTGTTGTATCTTATTAACATATTGGGTGCTTACTTATCAAATGACCGATTTTATTATTGGTCACTAAGATTCGATATCTTCTGTTCCAATTCGAATTTCAAAATAAAACAAAATGCATCTGATAGCTACGATGCTCTATTTCAAAATCAGTGTATCATTTGTTTTTATGTATCTAAATTTTGTTCATGTGATTGTCTTAAAAATAAAATGGATAAATTGAAAATTCGTGCTATTTTTTAATACGAGTTTCGTCGCGGCACCAACGCAAGTAAGACAGCTCACAATGTCAATACTGTGTATGGGCCAAACAACACAAACGATCACTTATTCGATGGAATTCGTTGTTTTAAATTTTTCACCATAGCAACTAAGACTTCCCCGGTGATGAGAGTGATCTATTGCTTTTAACAAAATGATCTACTTTCTTCGGTGTCAGGAGCTGATTGACTCAGAGAAAGGTAAGCTTCGGGTGTAAGAACCGTAAGCAAAAGTGCTAATTGGGAGCATAGCTGGGTAAATTTACGACTTTGTTCTTAGGAGGTGAGACCAAACGTTTTTAGACTTTTTCCATATTGTATTCAGAAAATGGTAGTAGCACCCTTTTATCACTACTTTAGAATATATTGTCTTCATGGCTTGGATTATAGCTAGTTCAAAATCGGATCTCAAGGTGTTCCCATTTATCGAAAATTGCTCTTTCAAAATTTTGAAAAGTCTCATATGTAACTTGATTTTTTTTAGGCAACAGCGAAGAACAGTGGCACAAAACTGACGGTTCCGGATTCATGCGTGATGTCTGCGTGTAAAGAAAACAATTGATAGAAAGGGCTTGGACAAGACCTAAATGTTCCATCGGCGTACAATTCTCCATTCTGGCAGGCAAACATCTTGTACCTTATTAAATTAGTTTTTTTTTACTTGAAGAAACCTGTAATAAGCACGGTATAGAGAATCTATTTTTGAACTAAATAAAGGCACTTCGGCCGGGGAAAATACATCATCAGAACTAGATGGTGGCAAGTTTATAAAAATGCTTCTCGAATATTCTAGGTATCGGTCTCATATTATCGTATACCTCTTTTTTGGCACGAGACATAGTTAAGTCATTTTTGTTTCATTCAAAATCAGGTGAACATACTAGTTGATCAATAAGTTTCTGAAATCGGATACTTTACATTAAATTAGAGGAATGCATGTATGTTCAAAATTCAAAATGGAACATGCTTATTTGTTGGGCTTCTTTTGTAAAATGCTGTGGTGGAAACAATCAAACTAAACCTCCAAAAGGAGAATAAAACTCATCCATTCAAAACAATCTGCTTCAAATGTTTCAAATCGGTCAATAAGTAACAATCGATAACAATAAAACCAGTATTGTAACTATGGTAATACAAACGCAATCTCCAGAACTTCCGTATACGTAATTTAGTAGCCAATCTTCTCCCAACACGTAACACGAGTCACGATAAAGTATCTATATTCATTTGCTATTTCTCTTGGTAAACATTTCCACATTTTCCGCGCATAGTCCCCATTTAATCGTACTAAACAACCTTTTCCGACGACTCTGTTTGCTTGGAACTCTGTTACACCCATCGACTTATTACATAATACTAGGTCAATAGTTAGACCCGAGAAATGTGTGAAGCTCGGTGTGATCCAATAGGGACACGAATATAAAGGAGAACAATAATTGAATGTCAAGTCATTTGAAAAATTACAAATAGGTCCTTAGATAATACCAATTACAGTAATCCCCCCTATAACACGGTAGATTGGTTCCGCGTTATAGGAGTATTCCCGTATAACGCGTTTTTACGACCCCGTATAACGCGTTACGTATAAATTATTCACGTTTAACTTTTCTCGCTAAAGGGGGTTTAAATCGAATATTAAGAAAAAACTATATTATGAACGAAATATGTACGTTTTATTAAAATCAAACTAAACTAAGAACATTTGAAATAAAAAACTTATGCATATGAACTAAAAAAACAGTTAATTTCAAATAACTTACACTATCATTATAAATTTCACAGTACATACAGAAATATAATGTGGGAAATCCCCGCGTTATATGGGGGAATGCCCGTGTTATACGGGGGATTGAAATCGCGTAATATGAAAATGCGTTATAAGAGTACCGTGTTATAGGGGGGATTACTGTATCTTCTCGTGGGTGTTGTAAAAGCGTAAAAGGTGACAAATGGATAACAAAACGGTCACCACCAGCCCTGAGGAACTACACCACCTCTAAAAGAGTGGAGTCGCCAATTCGCTTAGAGCCAAACATCCCTCTTGCACAATACAATGTGCATCAGGAAGCCCGTGTAAAAGGGCTGGTCTAGGTTTTTTAGGGTGATCATTCGATTTACTGTAAAAAATCCGTTATTTAACTAACACCACCGAAGGAAATGGTTCAACTAATCTCTCGCCTATCGCGTAATGCTAAAGCACTAGGATTACGTATCTGGCCACTGTTTCACTAGGGTTGGTGTTTTAATCACCCTAACTTCCGTCACCTTAATCTAGTGTCTATTTCAAAACAGGTTGCTTACATAACTGGTATTATTTACTTGGTAGTAAAACGTAACGTGCATGGCAATATTTATAATTAGAGTGGTGTAATGGGTGTAATGGTTAGAGGGGCCATACATCTTGTGGTGTCAGCTGACTTTGGAATAGCACCATCTTCTATTATTTCTTGCATTTCTCTTCCCTTGTGTTGTAAAAGGCGACTAGGGGATCAAAGCGGCTATCATAAGTCCTAAGGAACTGCATCACCTCTAAAAGAGTGGACTCTCCAACACGCTAGGCCAGCGTAGTGTTTTAAGGCCATATATCCCTCATGCATAAAACAATCTACATGAAGAGGTCCATATCCAGCAGTGAATAAAAGGGCCGGCGACGGAGAAGTGGGTCTAATGCTTTACTCGCAATGTAGCGAGTCGTCATTTCTTCGCTAAGATGACATAATGTTTTCCTGGGGAGTCCAAACATAGCCTATGTAAATTAGTTTTCCTTCCTAGAAGTAAGTCTTTTCAAATTCAGTCTTTTTTTTTGTTAAGTAGGTTTTGAACTTACCTCTTAATATACTTTAAGGCTTGTATTTAAACGTGCACCAAATTAACAAAAACTGTTTTTGAACAACTTAATTAAATTACTAAGAATGTCATCACAAAGGCGAGGGTGTTGACCTTTGACCTTTTATTGTTCGTCTATTGTTTTCTCGGCTGCAGGAATCCTAACGCAGCCGGAAAGGTTAAAATATTAGTATAATACTCGTAGTATAGACTTCACCCCTGGGCAACTCCTAATGCTTTACAAAGCTCAGGTGAGGCCCCATATGGAGTATTGCTCTCATCTCTGGAATACCAATTGGACCCACTTGACTCCATCCAACGACGTGCTGTTCGTATTGTCGACGATCCCACTCTCACGGCCGGTTTAGAATCCCTCAGCATTCGGAGAGACGTTGCGTCTCTCTGTGTGTTCTACCGCCTGTACAATGGGGAATGCTCTGAAGAACTGTTTAATATAATTCCCACCTCGGGTTTCTACAACCGCACCTCCCGTCACAGAAGTGCGGTCCATCCGCATTTCCTCGATACGGAGTTGTCGCGCACTTTTCGGTCCAAAAAATATTTTATACCGCGAACCCGTAGGCTGTGGAACGAACTGCCTGAAGAGGTCTTTCCATTAAGCTACGATATGGGGTTCTTCAAGAGAGCTGTGAACAGGATTTTGTAAGGTCGGCGGCGCGCCCGCATACCCCCTGGTGTTGCAGGTGTCCATGGGCGGCAGTAACACGTGGTCCCATCACGTGGGACCGCTTGCTCGTCCGCCCACGAATCTATAAAAAAAAAAATGTTAGCTGCTGCTGCGCTAGTTCGTTTTCTTATACAAAAAAAGGCCATTTTCTATTTGGTCAAATCCTACACCCGATGTTTTCTTATTGTATTCGTTTATTGTTTGCTGTAAACTTCCTAAAACTTTTTCCTAAACCGGTCCTAAATCTCCGTAAGTAGTTACGCATCTGGAGACTTAACGGTTGTCTGCATGGCGCATGTCCCCGGACGAGTGTTCACTTATCACCAGCTGGACTCTCTAAGTCTCCTGTCTTCCTCATAAAAACAACACGAAGTCCTACATAGGACCTTATGACTACCCTCGAGTGAAGATCTATCTATCCTAACAAGCTAGTTCTAAAGACCTTAGCGCCGCACAAGTCAATCGACGCGCTACTTTCACTTTCTGCGTCCTACATTCGCGGCCTCGGCGCCGATCATTCTACTTAGCCGGCTGCATTGCATCAACAGATTATATCATTGGAATTTGTATGAACCGGTCATTCTGTTATGCGGCATTGTGAAGGACGAATTTTGGTCTACATTCGGCGATTTAAAATGGGTAAAAGAAATCTCTAATTTCATGTTTCTGTATTTCTCTTTTGAATGTCCCACTGCAGAGCATAAGCCTCTCTTGCAATCACTAAGGATTTGAGATTATAATCTAACACGCGGACCCAGTATGAATTCATGGTATTAACAGCTCTTAAGACAAAGGTTGTCCAATTTGTGACTTTTCTGCGTTAATAATTCAGTTGCAACCGGCTACAACTGAATGCCATTGAATTTTGTATCTACTTGTGAACCAATCATTTTGTATTTATACACCAATCATGTTGTACTTGTGGACCAATCATGTTGTACTTATGGACCAATCATTTTGTACTTATAGACCAATCATTCTGTATTTATTTTGCTGCACAGCATCATGGAGGACGAATTTTAGACTAGATTCGAAAATTTTGAAAGTAGGACACCATTTCCTTTCGATGAATTTAATTTTCTACTGAGAAAAGAACTTGCTTAGTAGTACTACTTGGTTTTACTTAGCCAACTGCATTGCTTAACGGATTACGTCATTGCAATTCGTATGAACCAATGATTATCCAACTACATTTCAATATTTTTTCAGGCTACCTGTTTCAGGTTAAGCTCAACATTGAAACGATTTGGCGACGCGATTAGGTAAGTTACGGTTAGGTCAAGCCAGGTCTCACGGCACGCCCACCATTTCGATGTTGAAATAGGTAAAAGTTATACATAGAATATGGATGTGGCTATATTTTGGTACTATCAATTATTTGCTTTTACAATCTAAGTTTGTATACGTGACACCGGTACAACACCAAACCTGGAACACGTCAACTAACAAATATTACTCAGTACAGGAGAAACAGGTTAACAATTAGGCACCTTACACGTATTTCCTTATAGTTTATTAGCTATTCAAGTTGTTGAAACAAGTATTGATTTATAGAAACAGGAATGCCGCAAGCCGCAAGGTCAGGTTTCTTTGATTAGTTTTCTAACTTAACCTAACTGTACTAACTGTTTTCTAACTGTATATATTATAATAATAACTAGCGACCGGCCCTCGCTTCGCTTCGGTTTGTTTTTTTTTATATATTTTTGTCAAAATTTCAAAATAAAATATGGCCTACATTAGACACGGATAATGTAGCTTCGTATTTGTGAAAGAATTTTTGAAATCGGTTCAGTAGTTGCAACGATTACCCCAAACATACCTATAAACTCACAATTTTACCTCTTTATTATATTAGTATAGATATACGTTTTTACGTTATTTCGGATTGTAATATTCGTTAGAAAGTTGTTACGTAGTTAAGGGTATTTTTTAAAAGCTTGTCAATTACTTTCAACTTCATTCTGTTATATTGAGGACCCCAGAGGTCAAGGGGTCTAAGTGACATTTTCGAAAGAATTGAGTTAGATGCAGTAACAGACTGTTAAAATACTATTCTTTTTAGTGGTGAGGATATCCAAGTGATTTCCCTGACAGGTGCTGCTACCTAGTGTGTTGCCCCTTCACCACTAGTAGTGCATGCTAACACTGCTTAGAGCGCTAAGGTCTAAGCTGCTTGGTCTAAGTACACATTATCTACCTTTTATTACCTATAAATGTAACACAGGTGATTTTAATAATCTATTGTTAGTACTAATTAGAAGCAAATGGCCAAAGTGTTGGCCTAAAATGGTCAAAACAAAAAAAAAATAACTTTCCCTCTTACAAAATTTTGTTGACTTTTGGTTCAATTATCTCAAAACATAAATTTTGTCACTTAGACCCCTTTACCTCTGGGGTCCTCAATGTACATTGCCATAAATTGGTCAATATAGTGGTGCATTTACACAAGGAGAGTTTCTCGAACGTGTGCAGGAGAGAAAATCGGTCAATAGTTAGTATAAACAAGTGTTATCGTCATGTGATCACTGTTATCATCCAGATTTTATCTTCAAGTGAACAGTTGCAGATGAGATTGGTATGAAGTTTGGTCGCATACGACAATCGTATACAATATTCACGGATGAATCGTTCCGGAAATTCTTCTTGTGTAAATGAGCCTTAAATCTATCTTCCTATAAGCGTATTATATAGCCATGTATAATCCACTTTAAATTGATGAGTGCATGTAAAACTTCCATGGCATACTCCAGATACTTCATAATAGATGGCATGACATCTGTCACGTCATTTTGGTAGGTACCCTCAACATGACTAAACTGTCTAACGCATATCTCTATGATGAGGCTTGAGGGAAGATACTGTCCGGGTGTATACCCGAGTTGGTGAGATGTTAGTATTAACATCTCACCAACTCGGTGACGAATTTCAGGCGGTTTTTTTAATAAATTATAAAAAGACAGGCAACTGCCGTCTTTGCAGGCAAACTTTCAGTACGTAGGTCTCGGAAGACGTACCCGAAGTCCGTTTTCATCCACTGCTGAACATGGGCCTCTTCATGTACATTGTTTCGCACATGAAGGATGTATACTTTATGTTTTAGGTTTATGATTTACTTTAAGATGTATGTATGTTCTAAGGACTTACCTTAAAACACCTTGCTGGCCACACGAGTTGGTAAGTCCAGTCTTTAGAGGGCGTTATTACTCAGGGCTCGACTACTCACTCCTTAGTCGGGTTTTACGAGACCCACGGGAATAGATGGGGTGGTCATATACTAAAGCCGGCCGACACCGTGCGGCCGAGTGGGTCTCGTGTTACATATAATAAGTGCGTTATTATTTACGAAAACTATAATGAAGGTCCAAAATTATGTGATTTTGAAAGACAAATGATTTCTAGTCACAATAATGAGCGCTATTATTTATCATCCGTTGCTAAAGAACAGAACAATAAAAATCAGTGTGACAGAGAGACAGGCCGATTATGTCATTTGCATAACACGATTATGGTACACGCCATTTGCATTTGGCTAGACATGTGGGAGATAACTATTAAATTAGATAATCATAAATGGGTTGTGAGTTTTGATTGTAATTTTGCCACGAATTTGCAGAAAGGACGATGCGTGAGTATACTAAAAATCAACATGTACCAACACACTTGTATATACCTCAAATGAAAGCTTTTATTTTATAGATATTTTAATGTTAAGGCGGTTAATGTCAAAATCGTGGAAGTACCATGACATAAGCCACTTTTTATTCTTATCTTTTATAAGATAAAATCTTTTTCATATTCTTTTTAGTAAAAAAAAATTACTTTAGCAGTTACAATTGCTTATAACAATTATAGTGGATCATAAAAAGCAGCTGATGGGCCTATATCTTATCGTAGTGTATGCATTAATCTTGCTCTGACATGCATTTCTCTAGTCTTGATTTGAAAATCCCCACTATTGAGGAATCCACTACTTCCAACTATGGTCTACAATCATAGCAAATACGTTGTCACTAATTTTGGTGAGTTGGGACAATGTCGATAATTTTTTTCACATTGTCCTTTCATTGACTGTCTGCAAATTACAGTATAAGTATCAAAATTGTTTTTCCAACTATGTTTAGTGACAACCTGTTTTATTTACATTTGCGGCGCTGTTCCAGTCTCAACTTTTATTTAGCAAACAAAGCACTAAACTTTTTTTTGTACTCATACGCGAATATTATAGTGACTTTTAAAGTTCATATTCGTAGCTCTGAGTGAACAGATTTGTTGTACAATGTTATATTTGCGGTTGGTTCTATCAAGCCACCTTTAGAATAAGTTTATTTTTGAAACTTTTCTAATAATAACCTGCAAAGAAGTATGTACTTATTCAAACACTCAATAGATCAATACACTGAAATTCTTTCTTTCTTTTCATAACTTTCAGTAATAGAGCACTATCAGCAAATCTATAGTTTGTATCTATGAGGAATATGAAGAATGCTTTCCTCACCTATTTATTTCAGTCTTTAAGGTGTCTCCTAGTAAATCACTAAGGTAAGTCTGAAATAAAAAGGCTGATTGGTGGATACGCATGCCTCAGATTATTTTTTAAAATTTAGGGACATGCAAGCTAGTGATATTTTTTTTAAAAACAATGTATATAAATAGAAACTCCATGGTAGGGACTGATGATTTAAACTCACAGGAAACTATATATTACATGGTAATGATATTTCAGAGATGTATCTCAAGATATCTCAATCTATCTATTATGACAATTGAAACAGTCACAGAAGAACAAGACAAATAAAACAAGAAATTCGCCAGTGATGGTTGGACGAGAAGAGCCAAGGATTGTGTGTGGTGGAGAAGAGTTGCAGATGTCTATATCCTGGATATAGGCCTCTACCTGGCCTATATCCTGCCGGCAGTGTGGAGAGACGTAGGCTGATTTAATTAATGTAATTTAATTATGCAAATTGTCTTATTATGTTAAATTACTTTGTGTTACATTTTGCATGTCATTTTTATGACAAACATGTAGAACTTCTGTTAATTTCATTCCATCTTATTATTAACATGTTTCAGGAAATAATTTATGAAATTGTGATGGTATGGTGTAGTACAGCTATGGAACTTACTTGAGTGTGGGGTGGTAAGGGGAGCATTCTCCCTTTCAGTTTGTGTCAAGCCCATGGTTGGACGGGCGCAAGCTTCATCACTGAAAACAAAGTTATTAATGTAAAATATGTTTAGCTGTCTTGGTGTCGACCGGCTCTTAAAGAAAAGATACACCAACCTGTTTGGTTAGTTTGGTGTTTTAAGGCCTTACACCCCTCATGCATGAAACTCATGTCCAGCAGTGGATTGCATTGCTGATGGCATTGTATGAATACAAATGCTTGAAAATTGGCAAGTATTCACTAAAACAAATACAAATATTCAGAACATGGATATTTACCTCAGTAGTCTCTCTTTGAAGCAGAGGACAGTGCGTCGCTCATCACAGACCCCGATGGAGAAGGTGGCAAGCTCTGACCCACCCAGCTGCTCCACACAACGGTGAATCAGGAACCTCCGGTAGTTGCTCACTGGTGGAAATACCAGCACACTGAAAAAAATATTAGTGTTCACAACTGTTTGGGATACATGTTAAATTACATATTTGATAATTTGGACACCATTTTTATATTTTTTGTGATTATAAGTTGTTGATACTGTATTTAAAAATTTTAGAATCATTTACTAGTTTTAAAATATGTATGTTTAAAATAAGTTTTTAAGTTGTTAGCTTTTTTTATAGGAAAAAGGTGGCAGCAGAGCAGGGGTCCATCTTGTTGGGAAGTAGATACTGTAGGCCATGGACATCAATGATACATGCCAACATCAGTCAAGAATGACAACTATTGGCATGCCCTCAGATATGTTACCTATCTTTGGAGATTTAGTTGTTTAAATAAAGAATTAAGAAAGGTGGAGAATAAGTACTGGCTAGATGATTGCTGGATGGGACCATGTGGTGTCGGCTGGTTACTGATTATCACCAGCCCATCTCTTCCCATGGGTATCGTAAACGGCGACTAAGGGATAACAAAACGGCTACCACAAGCCCAGAGGAACTACACCACCTCTAAAAGAGTGGACTCGCTAATCTGCTTGGCCAGTGTGGCGTTTTAAGGCTTTACATCCCTTATGCACAAGACAATGTGCATGGGGAGGCCAGTGTCCAACAGTGGATACTGAAAGGGCTGATTGCATTGGATGATTGCTGTTCTCTTTGTTATCAGCATTCATGTAAGCCATTGGCCATAGGTATTGGTAGTGAAGTATAATAAATAGTGGCAATGACAACAGATCAGCAATGGTTGCAGTGATACGAGGCTGTCGGGACTCGCAGAGCCCTTAACCCATAATAATAACCCTCTGGCCTGTCTACCAAAAATGTAGCAAAAAGATTTTTTTTACCACCCAGAAATAGGTTTTTATAAACATCAATGCATCACTATTTGTAAAATACTTTAAATGGATTCTTTAATTTTAAGAGCATAGAAACATGTGTAATTAGATTTATGTACAGTGTATGTGAATCCAATTAAAATAGCTACTAATTATTAGTGCTCTGTCGCTCAGGAAATATCGCATTCGTGCGTTCTATATGAATATTTATTAGCGTCCGAAATGTCATTTCGATCGGATATTCAACCTACGCTAATCTTATGGTTGCCTCAATTCAACCTTGAAAACAACACCTGAATCGCGAATTATAAACTGAACACATGCATTTAATTTCAATTCCGGACAGGACCCATATTCACAAAAAATGCACATGTAATAAATTTGCAAATAATGGGGTACAAATAATAAATCCAAAACTGTTTACTTACCTGTCAGCTTTTTTTTCGGCTATAAAACATTTTATGTCTTCGTTAACATCTTCGACGAAATTATCGTCAGTTAAGCACAGGAATCTTTCCACCGTTTTGGCACCCAGCTTGACGACGAATTATTTGTTTTTGATTAATAATAAAATATTATTTCAAATTCACGTGCAAAACAGAAAAGCAAATCAACCCTAACATTTGCAATTTTTTTTTGACATCTACTAGTGATGGCCTTGATTAGGTTGCCTTGGTCGGTTTGAAACGGTTTTGAAAGACCGTAATTCGTATCGATATAATCGATTCATTTTGATTCGATTTTTAATCAGCCACAGAATATGACAAAAATAGATTCCTAATGATAATAATTATAATTTATACCTACGTTTATGTATAAAGTAAATAAGTATAAACTTCTACACAAATTATTCCGAAAAATATCTGTAATATTTTTCATATTACAGATGCCTTTTGAACCAGGGCAGTTGATAAATTAGGCTTAATTAGGGTAATTGTGAACAAAGGGGATTTTAAATATGCATATATTTATAATAAAATTACCATAAAGCAAAAATAATAGACGTCATTCCTGATTACCTTGGTTTACCATAATATGCCTTTATGCCATCAGCCCGGGTTACTCTACTGTTACCTAGATGTAGGGCTCACCCAATACCCGCTCATTTCGTTTTGCTACAAAATTGTTGACTTCTTTAGTGTTCACTCAACTAGTTCGGAGAGCAACCAATGTGGTTCAATATTAGAGTGCACCCTGCACGCTAAATTTCCACAGCTGTTGGATACGCCCTATTGGACTAGTTATGCCTTCCTCATAGAAAAATACTGCGAAATTTATTAAGTACGTGTCTCGATCGCGTCGGTCTCGGAATTAACTTAGACAGAACAAAAATAATGTTCAATGAACATGTTCTTCCGGGACTGATTGACGAAAGTGTAACACTCGAGGTTGACCTTGGGTAAACAATGCAGCTAGGCAAGTACAAGTTTAACAAGGAGGTCGATAGACTCAGTTAACTTGACGGCAGCATTTGGGAAAATGCGTAGGCTCATCTCGTCGCCTATACCACAACGCTTGAAGACGAAAGTCTTCAATCAGTGCGTCCTGCGGGTTATGGATGTGTAGTGTCGAAGGGTGGGCTCTAACGGCAGGCCTGATCCATAAATTCAAGGTCACTCAGCGAATAAAAGAGAAGGCTATGCTGGGAGTTTCTTTGTGGGATAAGATCCCAAACGAAGACATTCGCCAAAGAATTAAAGTCACCGACATAGATCGTAGAATCGGCATGTTGAAGTGGCAATGGGCAGGTCAAGTCACCTTTGCCGCCGGACCGATAACCGATGGGGTAGACGAGTTCTCGAATGGAGGCCACGTACCGGCAAGCGCAGTGTGGGACGCCCTCCGCTTAGGTGAACCGGTGGTGGTTCGATGAGAAGAGCTGAAGATTGTGTGGTGGCGAGCTTTCGGAGAGGCCTACATCCAGCAGAGGAGAGACGTAGGCTGATGGTATAGTATGGTACGTGTCTCGATAGTGAGTTATGCCAGAGCTGATTTCGCATCCCCTCGAATTATATATATATATATATATATATGAGAGTTTAAATATTCGTTATTCATGGTGTCGAAACAGCTAACCGATTTCATTAGTAGTAAATACTTAGTAAATAGGTAGATTGTAATCCATATTAACAACATACGCTACTGTTCTGTTCTGTATGCTAGACTGTATGCGTCTGCCGCCTTCGTCCATAAAAAAATACGAAGTCGCGAGCAAAAACAAAGTAAAAATATTTTTCGAATACAAGGCTATAAGTTCACTGAGAAATATTACTTACCAGGCTAAACAAAATGTAAATGAAAATCGTAATTTAACATTCAAATTAATTTATTTCACTAAAATTATGTATTTAAATAATAATCTTTTAAGAATGTACATTACAAAATTATTAGTTACATTCAATGCGTCATCATGAAACAAAAAATAACGGCAATTCTCATAAAAGATATATTGTGTACGGTAAGCAAGAGCAGCATATATAGTTTAGAAAATTAAAGTCGAGACTGAAGTGCGACAAATTAAAAAAAAACACTAAAAATAGTCCGAAAAATAATTTTTCATACTTGAATTCAATAATAAAATTAGCCTAGCAAATGCATTTATTTGCCAGGCTAATATTATCATTGAATTCAAGTCATTAAATTTTTATTTAATGCCTTAATGTCATTTGCCAGTCATTAAAAGTCATCGCTTTTCAGGTTTCAAATTTAATTTGCCAGACTAAGATCATTCGATTAGCACTCTTATTACTAGTAGGTTATAGTTGGTTAGTTACTTACCATACATATAATTTTCTCTAAGCCATTGGTAATATGGTTTAATAACAGAAATGAGTTACTTAAAACGAAGTCAACAAAATAATTAAATCAAATTAAAAATAAAACAAATGAAAATGACAAGTACTATTTAGGTAATTTAATAATACAACATAGAAATGTGCTCCTTGTAAATATTCTTTATATTTACCATAGTATACCAAAAGTACCTTCACCGTTCAAGGTCTGACCATACCGAGCTTATAATGAAAAGTAAAAATAAAAAAAACATCCTTTCCGTACATAAAATAAAACATTACATTGGTATAATTAATATAAGCACGACCTTGAATATTTTTGATATCGATTTTTATTGCGTATTTCAATAATTGAATAACACAAAGATCCCATTAATACCTACATATAAAATAGAAAGTAATTTATTATTTATCTATTTAAACGGGTCTCAATGCATATGTATACGTCTCAACGTCGGATGTGCACTACCTACCTCTTCGGTCAGCTTGTGACCGACCACAGTTGGGTGCAACCCAACCGACACGTCGAGTAAAATAAATAAGGTCAACATACAGGTTGAGACACGTTTAAATAGATAAATATGTGGGAAAAGCGCATAGATCTCAAATATTATAAACAGTGATTGGGTAGGTAGGTAGCGATTTAGGGTCAATGATCTCAAACGTATATGTGAATATGGACATGCCTCCAGGATCCGTGATATTAAAATTATCGAGAACTTTACTTTAGTCTGTGAAAAATATGCAAAATTCCAGTCATCGGGGAAGGTAGAGCTATGTTTGATACTTACAGAGCATTATCAAAAGTATGGATATGCCTCATGAGTTCCTAGACCTCTGGAGTACTTGCGAAAACTAAAATAAGGATTCACTTTCACCTGTCTAGATGACATTGGAAATAACTAGTAAAACAATTCTGCATTGTTTTTCATCGTATTGAGAGATTTGATAGCAAATTTTGACTTCGCGATTAACTACCTACTCTAAAACTTGCACTTTCGTTTACGATTTTTTTAAATGGACCACTGACGAAGGTGCTAATTAAAAAATGCATACTTATCTATATTTAATATTAATATCACATTTCTCATTCACTCTATATTTATACCTTATATCAGGTAGCCTAGTTCCTGTCAGCGCGACCAACACGTGCATGGCTCGTTTGTTTGGTATCCAGACCATGGCGCGGGCCAATCACATAAAACATTAGTTTTGTCTCTTTTTACAACATTCATCAATTCATCAATTGTCGCATATAGCTGACTCCCTTGTTTCGGTTCGTAGAATGCGCTTGTAATGTCTGCTGTGTTGTATGTGTGAAGTGTGGTTTCTGGAATCTTCTTAACACGACATACACATACATAAATAAATAGGACATACATACCTATTTGAAACTATTTTCATTTACCACCACACGGTGATTTTGTATTAATTTATTTTTACTTTATATGGAATAAAACGCCTATCCCTGATGCTAATATATTATTATTATTTAGTAGCAAAGTTTAGCAAATTATTTCGTATTTAAACGACTCATTTTTAGCATTTGACCAAGTTAGAGCTGCCTTAAACGAGTGTACATGGGAAAATATTAAAAATAAAATTGAACAAGTTATGAATAGAAATCCGGACTTAGACATACTTAGAGAATGTAGTGAAAGAATTAGAAGAAATGAAATAAATTATGACCTAATATTGAATTACAAATTTGCTCCACTGATATCTGCAGATGTCGAACCAACAATTTCCACATACTTTAGACGCAAAAAGAAATAGATTAAAACTAGAAAATATAGAGAAACTTATGGTCATTTATTTCAATTTCTTAGACCACGACCGGCCTTTCAGTGAAGAAATAAAATAAATAAATAAATTTCTTTTTTCATGTAGGCCGTCAATCACAGACAGGTCTTAAAAATATTGTAAACTGGTTGCATTTGGTTAGTCTAAAATGTTTATTTATTGGTTATTTGAGAAAAATGTGAGAAGATTTTAGACATAAAGACAATAATGTACTTGAAAACAATGTTGTTAAAATACAAAATACACTCCCGGACCACCTGAATCGAGCCACCTGCATTTTCATGTATAAAGGCCTGAAACATCGCCTATGGAGGAAAGTATCCATTTGCCACTGTGGACTGTATACTCGTCTGTCGCCTTTTCTATAATATAGTAATAAATAACATAAAAATAATGTTATGTCAAACAAAGTTTTGTGCAGTTTTGTAGCTGGCATATTCACCATCATTTCGGTGTGCTATTGTTCCAAATTCGAATTCACAAATTTGAACTACAGAAGAAAAGCCCAGCAAGTTCATTGTTTTGAAAAAAAATAAAGCAGTTTTTTTTTTATTTAATTATGTTATTTTTCAATAAAAGTTTCGTTATATTGTTTTTCCTGAGATTTAAACTAATTTTTTTCAGTACTCTGAATTCAAATTTGGAACAATGGCATATTGAAATGATGGTTAGTATGCCAGCTTTAAAACTGCATAAAAACTTTTTTATCGATCAAACATTTTTTAAGCTTCAGGCAATTAAAACTAAAAATGGGGTGGCTCGATTCAGGTGTCCGGGAGTGTATAATTTAACTATTGCATTTTATTTATATTCCAAATTTTCCACTAAACTAATCATTTCATTAACTTCGTGAAACTGTATAACATACATACAAAGATATCAAGCAGACTCAAGTCAATCACTAGTTAAATAATTTATTTTTTTAATTCCGGGAACCCGGGATATTTTAACTGTTTTCTAAAAAAAGGCATATATATGACAGCATGTCGCAAGTACCAAAAAATCGCTCTACCTACAAAGATCACCGGTTATAAAGTAAAAAAAATAATTTTCAATTTTTTCTAAAAAATATTCAGTATAATGGGTGAAATCTCTCCTCCGATACTATGAGAGATTTTCCTTGTTTTAATTTTTTTCTTCTAATATTATAGTATGATTATCATAGGTATACAGGGTTACTGGTAAATAAAACAGTTCCTTTCAGAGGGTTCCTTCAAATCTTTCTTTCAGTTCCTTCCATACTACCAACCTCTGAAAGGAACTGATCTATTTACCCTGTATATATCATAATGAATTCACACGCTCTTAAATTGAACGTAAATTGTGCTAGTGCTTCTAATAAATGTTTTTTTTCGATTATCGATGACTGTAATCGATCATTGCATATTGCCATTGCATATATTAATGCATAAAATTGTATTTAAATTAAAATATCGATAAAAATGTATACAGATTGCAATCGAAAATTAAAAAATCGATTAGGCTATCGATTAACTGAGTCATAACAGTGTTTTTTTTTAATTGACAGCTGACAGTGCTCTTCCTACGATAACCGTACCTACCTACCTACTTCTTATACCATCGCATCCAAATTCATTGAAATTTCTTATATTTCATTCTATTTCCTACAAGAATATAATGGTATGAGAAGTATTATGAGGATATTCGACTCCATCTCATTCCATAGAGTAGAAAATAATGGAATAAATAAGAAAGATACAATTCTTTATCTCATTATTCCCCCTACTTGCCATCCCATCCCATTAGCTCATTTCACTAGAAATATTTCTTCATTCCGTTTTACTTCCTATTCCCGACTTATCCTTCCCAATACCTTTCAAAATCCACGTCGAAATTTAAGCGAGCATCCGGAAAGTGCTAACGTTCGTCATTTTTGACTGACGTTGACATGTATCGCGAATGTTCATGGACGACAGTATCCAGTTATCATCAGGTGGCAGTCCACCTGATGGTAAATGAATCTGAATGCCTGCAACTTTGTTGCTTTAATAAAGGGTGCATTTTACAAAGAAACACTTCATATAAAAATAGAAAAATACGAAGACATACATTGCAGGCAAAATGCATACCTAAAGTAATTATTGACTAATTATAAAGAGAGAACAGAAAATATTAAAATGTCTAAATTAAACAAAGATTGACATATAATATGATGTACATATAATAAAATAATAGTCTATAATCCAGACAATATTTTTGGACAGTGCAATTCTTTAATATTAAATTCTGTATGGCTATTGTAAACATGCCTACATTACTGTAAAACATATGATTTTTTAGCAATTTTACATGTTTACAATTACCCTTGTTTTATTAAGGCAATCATTACCTTATATTTAAGGTAAATTACCTTATTTGACCATATATAAAACTTATAATTATTAATTCACAAGTCAATCTTAGGTCGATATTGCAACCTAAGCGGTGGGTCTCGGAATCGCCAACGCGTCACGTATACAAATTTCAACGTGTGGTCTTTACCTAATAATTCGTCGTTACACAATATATCAATCTGAAAAAAAAAATACATATTTATAAGCACCCACTGCAAATTACTGTTCCTTAAACGTCAACAGTGCGACTATTGATATAATTTTCGATAGTCCTATATAGACAGAATAAAAACATCGATTATATCGAACTTTACGATAGTATCGATATAATCTATCGATTTTTGTGCACCTATAATAGTATAGGTATAATACCGATAGCGGTAGACACATTTTTTTAGTATTTCTTGAAAATCATAGCTATCGATAATAGCATTAACATAATCCCGATAGCATAGACACAACTTGCAAAGAAATATAATTTTATTGCTATCGTTATTATTGATGTCTAAGTAAAAGTCAAGACTTCAATATCAGTCTATAACGTCCCACTGCAGGGCACAGACCTTCAATAGTGATTCACTAGGAATTTTTGGACCATAATCCAGCACACGAGTCCAATGCAGATTGATGAATACACATGATCCAGATGTCTTTTTAATCCTCGAGCATCCACATTTCCTTGAAATGTGTTTACCACAGAGTTAATGATATTCTTTTTATATTCTGTTCCAATCAGATTTGTTCAAAGTGTAAACACACATGGCAGTTTGAGGTAACTGACACAGTCTTAAATTAAATAGTGAGGTAATAATTGTTTACATATACATAATTTGATTCATCGAGACTGCAAGTTTACCCTAGATTTACAACTAAACTGTGAGATATTTCCATAATTTAAGGTTATGCCATTTATCTCAAGCCGCCATGTTTATTTACATTTTGGACAAATTGTTTTGAAACTGAATATAAATCTGTACTTACTCGTAAGTAAAAACTAGGTGGTATGTACTTGAACCTTACGAATGAGAATGGAGATACCCACTCTTATTATAAAATCTCAGCAGTAAAGAATTCTGATAAATGAGATTCTAAATTGGTTGTGGCTTTAGATTAACACCACCCCATCTCTTCCCGTGGGCGTTAGAAAGGTGACTGAGGAATAAAAAAAAGGCTGCCACAAGCACTGAGGTACTACACCACCACTCAAACAATGGACTCGCCAATCCGCTTCGCTAGCGTGGCATTTTAAGATCATACATCCGTCAAGCACAAAATAATGTGCATTAGGAGGTCCATGTCTAGCAATACAAGAGCTTGTTACAGAGATTCTAAAACAACACTGTAAATTATCACAGACTCGAATACTCACTTCTCTATATTTCTCCATTCCATTCAATACTTTCTTAGCTATGAACTTTTTCAGATGTGTAATGGTGGCCTGTGCTGAGCACCTGATGAAGCTGCGCTTCAGAGTGCGCAGTGATGTTGATATGCACTCCAGGCACACATTTACCTACAATATTTATATTAGAATTATAGCACATTTTTTATAAAATACGTACTGCTCTCCCTACCATAATTAAAAATGATTCAATCATAATTACCAGCTCACACACAGCAACTCATGTCACATTTTCACACCACTGACACACATTACAACACCACACCCCAATTCATTCATTTCTTTATTGTCCTCAAAGAACCTAAACCCAACCCACCTTTAAATTTCCTCCTGCCATTAAGCTAGCCTTTTGTAGAATTAAGCGCAATAAAGTTTTTTAAATAAATAAATTTCCTGCTATCGATTTGCTTCTCGTTTATAAAATATCAGTTCTTATCTTGAATGGCTTAAGAACTAGTGTTTTATAAAGCATTATCCATATTATAACTAATCATGTTATTTGTATTTAATAGCTGTGAACTTTGTTAATAAATTAAATAAAACAGGACACAAAACCCAGGCTCCTAAAAATTACAAATGGATATACAGGACTATGAGGCTTATAATTTAAGGCTTTCTTATTTGAACTAGTATTTGTTTATGGGTTTTACCACTTTGGAATCCGATTTCATCCAGAAAATCTTGCTGTCATATATACTAAACTAATTTTGATAAAAATAATGAATACAAGAGAATTGGTCGAGTACTGAAATTATTGTGAAAGACAGATTTTGTCCCTCTATGCAGGGGTTATACTACTAATTAGTATAATTACTAGTATAATATAGTAGTATAATTAGTATACATTAGTACCTCTATATATTAGTATAACATGCATGATAAATGAGGGGATTCAGCTAGTAGATGTTTGCACCAAATTAATGTGGAACAATTGGGAGAATATTATAATAAGTAATAAAACTACAAGTATCTATAATATGTAAAGAAAGAGCTATAAAAACCAATATGTAAAAAAATAAGTTGCAAAAAAAAAATATTATGTCAAATTAAGATACAAAACAACTGACCTGTTCATCTTTTCTATGAGAATCAGTATTATCAGGCTGTTCAGGTTCGTCCCCGGCCCCTGACTTGTCGATAGCCAATGCTGCATCTTTGGGACACGGCAGACCTCGTGCACGGTAAAAGTCCCGCTCACGTTTCATTTCATCTAAAATGTTAAGTTTTTTCATGTATGTACAAAAAAGTTAAATCCGACAGTCCTTGAAGTGTCAGGAAATAAGACTTGTCAATGTTCTTTATTTTTGATTGATGTTGGCATGCATTTTGCAGATGTCAAAAGGGTACCAAACTTCACTTACTACCAGGTGAACTATCTGTTCGTTTGCCATTTTCTTTCAATAAAAAATACTGTTTTGTAAAGAGACTGATTTCACTTTCTTATTGACAATTGACAAGACATCTATGATATTGATCATAGAAAAAAAAAACAATGGCAGATCCTCTCAATTGGAAGCTTAGGGAATTTGTATTATTAGATTTTCCATATGTTTTAGAAAAAAGTATTTAGACACAAGTTGTACAGCATAACAAGTCCTACAATATCATTTATAGTGCTCACCACAGGTCGTTTATGACAGGTCAGTCATTCTGCAAAATAAATATTATTATGTCCCCTTATAAGTTACTTCCTAATTTAGACACGTCTGGTAGAAACTGGTTCTGGTAGGTGTAAATAAAAATACAAAATTTGATAGGGTAAATTGAAACCAATTGAAGCTGGAAACATTACGTTGACGGATCACAGCACCACTCTTACTGGACCTCTTTTGTGGTGCCCACTCTATATATAAATATTGATTATTTTTCTTGAGATTATGAAACTACTTAACTGATTTACGATGGTGTCAAAGTATTGTAGAGGCAACAGGAGAAACTCTACAACGATCTATTGAACTGGCACGGGACAGAAGCAAATGGAGACAAATCACATATGGTCATGATCCTCATTAGTGAGGGAACGACAAAGAGAGAGAGAACTGATTTGACTCATATTCGAACTTGAACAAGATATAAACCCAAACTATTTGCCAAATTTTATTTCAATTTGCATAGAATGCACCTTAAACTCAGAGAGAGTGCTGGCCTTAGCGGTAGCCCTGTGAAAGATATTCAATTTGTGCAACCTCCTTGTTTGTGCCTGTCTGCTGTGTATAGCACCTACAATTCAAGGCCCTCTGGCGACGCACGTGCGGTCGCACGACTCTCACACCTCTAAAGCTAGCACTGGCACTCTAAAGCTCTAAACTGATTGATTGATGTTACCTTAGTCCAGATATGGGGAATTTTTTTCATAATTACAAAAAAAAAAAAACAACATCTTCCTAAAAGAATTGGAAATAATATGAACCTTGGAATCACAACCTGCCTTTTCTTTCATCCATTGCTGGATATAGGCCTCCATATACACATTGACTTGTGCACGAGGGATGTATGGCCCTAAAATGGGATACTAGCCAGGCAAATTGCCAAGAACACTCTTTTAAAGGTTATTATCAGTCGCCTTTTATGACACCCATGGTAAGAAATAAGGTGGTGCTATTCTAAAGCCAGCTGATACCATATGACCAAGTAATTTTGTTCATAATAATGAGTATAATTAAGTAACTGTACTCACTATCTTGTAAGTCTGGTACCAATTTATAGACAATATCTTGCATGGTCCGGTCAAAGCTTATGTATTGGAGTGGGTGTGACTGGTGTATCACAATATTGCATGTCGGACAAGTATTATTCTCTTCTAAATGTTTCACTAGACAACTTTTGCAAACTGAAATGATAATAATTATTTAATGAACTGCTAAACATTAGATAATCATATATGATATAACTCCTCTCTGTTATTCTAAGGTTGACTGGAAATGATTGCTTCCAGGAATATGTCCACCTAATATTGTATCCATTTATTGTAATACTGTGATGACTTATTGTAACAATTTATTATAAGTACAATAAAGAGCAACAACAACAACTATAGAAGAGTAATGTTGTGAGAAATGTGCCCATAAAATCACAACTCTCATATAGGTTATATTAAATAATATTATTAAATAGAATAAAAAGCTAATGTTGTAAATGTAAAGCTTTTTGTTACAAATTATAGTTAGGATCTTGTAAATAATTGTTATACGAATTCTCAAAGGAAAACATTCTTATATTGACTTATCACTATGGTCAAAACAGAAGTTTAAAACTATATTTGTAAGAAAAACTTATAAGCTTTTCGATATGAAATCTATGACCACTTGTAATGGAACTACTGTTAATAATAATTAATGTAAAATATTAAGGATAAACAATAGAAATTTAAAGAAAATACTAACACGTATGAAGACATTCAGTGACCGTAGTCGCATCGATGAAATATCCACGACATATCTTGCATGTTATGTGACTATTGAGTGTTTTTAACTTTATTCTTCTTTCCATTGTCATCCTAGAACTATGACTTTATTAAAAACATGAGTCAAACCAATATAAAATTAAATAAAACAAAAAATTGGAACAGAAAAGCAAAGAACTTTCAATGAACACAGACTTGGTTGAATGAAATGCGTTCGGTTAGTGCAATGAATTTGTAAATGTAACAAAGTATAAAAAAAATATTTTATTTAGAAATTTTTATTTTTCATATATTTCAACGTTGAACATGTTATGTAACTATTACTGATTTGATGTATCGGTATTTATTAATCTTTTTATTAATTTGATGGGATGTTAAAGTTTAGTGAACCACAAGTAAAAAAATAACTAAACACTCTAGTGATCAATAGTGTTGACCACACACCGGTTTTTACGTAAAACATTGATGAAAGTATGATAGTGAATTGGCCAATGTATCGATAATAATCGATTTCATATTTTGATATAATAAAACTTTAGGTAGGTTATAGTTTTCAGGAGTCTGAGAAAGTTTGTTTAAAGAACAGCTATTTCCATTTTTACCTTTCAATCATAATGTTACAGTAATAAGACTATTTTTTAAGTGAAACAGTACCTAATCCTGATCAATTAATCACATAAGTTTCTTTGGTGTTGAAGGTTAACAGAAAATATTTTTTATTTTATGTATGAAAAACTAATAAGCAACGTATTTTGTGTGTTGGATGGTTTGAACGGGACATTGTTGATGTGTAAATTATTTATTGAACAATAGTAAAAACAAAAACAACTAACACTATATCAATAATTTGGTCTATTTTCTATACATATTTCTGTTCATTTTTTTTATAAAATAAATGGCAGACGAAGGGGTGGCCGACATAATGGTAAGTGGTCACCGCAGCCCATTGACAATTGAACCAATTAAAAATAAAAATATTTTGGTAATAAAAAATTTATTTACTTTTTGAAAAAATAGAGGTGTACATTGTACAATATACATTAAACGGTAACTTAATCTATTTAAATAAATAAATGACACAAAATATTCAAAATAAATAACTATTTTATGGTTCTAAGGATTTACTAATGTTTCACCAAAAGCATTTGGAAAATTATTGTTACGCAAAACATGTTTCACATAAAGTTTCATTTCGCAAACTATTCTTAGTTGTTGTATAAAAATATTTAGTTGTATATAGTAAATAATCCTGCAAATGTATCAAAAGGTAATTGTATAGAAAACGTTTCACTATTTTTTAATCGACAAATTAATTATAATTGATAAATTTGCAAAGTAAATATTTGACTAAATAATATTTTAGGAAATGAAAATTTACGAAATAATTTTATTACATATTTCAATAAATGAACACTATAAAACAAATTATTGTGAAATTTTGGTTTGTGAAAAGATATGTGAACCGTTGTTTATTTAAAAAAAATGTGAAT
Source organism: Sesia apiformis (assembly GCA_914767545.1). NCBI lineage: Eukaryota > Metazoa > Arthropoda > Insecta > Lepidoptera > Sesiidae > Sesia > Sesia apiformis. The sequence continues at coordinate 3,100,686 of OU611967.1, read as the reverse complement.
TGTTGATGAAATAATCGTAAGGAATTATTTATATTTTTCTTAAAATAAAAAGTTTAAAGCTAAAATAAATAGGCAAACTGTGATGAATTGTTTTACAATGCCTAATAAATAGTATTATCAGATAAAAAATAAACTCGTAGAATTGAAACAGCTTAAAATAAGTGAATTTATAATAATAATACATTATAATGAAATTGAATATGAAGATTAAGATATTCTTTCAACAATAAAGCAAAATCTTTCTTCGAGTATCGACATTCAACACAATAAATGCCATCACTATGATCCTTCTTTTCTTATATGGCAATAGCGCGATTAGCACATTGTGCCAGTGTGAAGTTTTCTTCGTAATCAATCACTAATCACCATAATATTCGTAATCGTAAAATTCGTTTTTGGCAATAAGCATAATTTACACGTAGTTGTATAATAAATTCACATTCCTGTCTGCTGTGGCTTTTTTCTTCATAAAAAAATCACAAATTTTAAAGTGAAAATAATTTAAAACACGTCTTGTCAGTGTCCAGACACGTGCAAGCAAATCAGGAGTCGCTCAGTAACAGGATTACTGAGAACAGAATTGGACTCCTTGTAAGAACACGAAAAACGCAGTCCCATGCTTTTATTTGATTATCACAAACATTACACAAGAAACACCTTTAAGTTTAATAAAGTATCAATATTAAACCACAATAGTCATTTTTTATAATAAAATCAAACAAAAACTCGACTTCACTTTTTGGCGGGAATTCGAGATGTGATGGTTGAGTTTTTGTTTGATTAACGTAAAAATTCTGTATTATGGGGTGTATTATGGAATACGAGTAATAATTCATTTAAACTTCAAGTGCCTGGTGTTTGTGATCTATACATATAAAAAGAGATGTCCTAACTGACCGATTGATTCATCAACGCCGAGGCGAAACCGCTGAAGCTAGAAACGTGAAATTTGTACAGTGGATAGGTTTTATGACAATACTTATGTCTTAATTATGTCCACTAAGTATTTTTAGAAATCTACCTGGCAAGGGGGGGGGGGGGGGGGCCCCAGAGATCTTTTACGCAATGCTTGTATTTCAAGAACTATTCAAGTTGGAGACTTGAAATTTGGTATACAGACTTCTCACTTAAAGCAATTAAATACGTTTATCGCCGTTTCTTGTTATTTCAAGTTCATTACTTATAATACACACCGGCGAAGCCGCGAGAAAAAAGCTAGTAATCAAATGAAAGCGTGAGACTGCATTTTTCGTATGCTTCCAAGGAGTCCTCTTCTGTCCTCAGGTTTACTTTCACTATCACTTTACTTACTGAGAGACTTCCAACTTTTTTTCTTAAATGGCTTTCTGAGAAGCACAATTTTGCTAGACTCCTGACTTGTTTCGTGACTGGACATTGACAAGACGTGTTTTAAATTGTTTTGACTTTAATTACGAAGAAAACCTGACATTGGCAGCATGTGCTAATTATATGGCACCATTATCATATTTCGATCAACCAAAACACATAGATGGATAATTCGTTGTGACAAAACTGTGTACATGAGTGATACCAGTGGTATAAACAAAATGTTACTGTCACGATAAACAAGTAGTAATAATTATTTTTTTGTCTGATTTATTTATTCAGTTAAAATCAATTACGCAAACCGCGAAGTATTGCTTCATTAATTTTATTTCGGTTTATACAAAAAGCTTCGTTTTTCAATTATTACTATATGCTTATATTTTTTTACACTGAAAACACCGTTATATCAGAAATATTGCAAATAATGTAAAGAAAGATCAATAATACGTTCTTGGTGATTTCTTGCCGCCAAATGACACATCTACTGAATTGACAGTCGGTAAATTTGGCCAACTTGTAATGCCACCTTTTAAGGCCGTAAGTATTCTACATATCTGTATTTTGATTAATCGTTGCCATATATAACTTTTCATGGCAAAAAAAGACTTGACTTCTCAAATTGCAGCCAAAAAGTCACTATGAGCCTTCGCACTTTACACTGGCGTTTATATTTGGCGCCATTTTTGGAACATCAAAGGTGACAAAATTATTTTTATTTTCCTGCGACAATACTATTTTGTACTGATCCGCTGCAGGCAATGGTGCATTCGGTTTCCCGTGATCTCTTTTAAAATGGCGGTTTAAATGACTATTTTGCGAGAACTTTCTATCGCATATTTTGCATTGGTAGTTCTTTTCGCCCGTGTGTACAACTTTATGTTGTTTTAAGGCTGATGACGTGAAAAAAGTCTTTCCACAGTCACATAAGTAGTCTCGTTGGTTTTTATGTCTTTTTATATGGACATTATAAGAGCTATTTGTAACGAAACCGCGTTGACATTCATTACAGTGATATCTGGAAAAGAATGGAGAATTGGATGATTGATTTTGTGTTAATATTTCAATGTCGGAAACTATTGAGTTTTACACAAAAAATCGGATATTAAACACACACATATATATAAGTCCGTTCCCATCCAATTCAAATTATGGATATGAAAACAATTATCACCTCACTATTTAATTTAAGGCGGTGTCAGTTACGTCAGGCCGGCCGCCATGTTTGTTTACATTTCGGACAAATTGGATTGGAAAGAGGCAATTTGTTCAGATACTTAATTTTTTAACTTCTAAATATTTAATTTATTCTTTCTTAACGAATTAAGATAAAATTTGACAGAAAAGGAGTTTCGGGTCTACATATTAGCTACATTGGTGGATGACTCAATTGGTTCAGTAATTTTTCAGAAAATTGCAAAAATTCTTTTAAAAAAAATAAAAAATAATCAACACAAACCAACAAATGATATGTTGTCCGATGGGGCCTTTACGCTCTACAGCGTTTATCAATGATTTTTCAAAACGTACGGAATATTAAAAACCACCTTTCAACTTCCGAAAAAAAAAAACGGAATTTTTTGGTCATACCAAAACATTATTATTTAAAATCTTGAAATCAAATGACATTTCAATAAGCAGAGAAATGAAAAAAATGTGTATGTCTATTTATCACATATTGAAAAGTGTCACCTAATCTCTTTCTTATGTATCCGGACATGTATGGAGAGGTTTCCGGAAGTGGTGAAGGTTTTAGTACACAGATGACAAGAGTACGGTTTTTCACCATTGTGTATCCTTTGGTGGACACGGAGGTCCGCTCTCACTGGGAAACCTGGAAATGAACAAATGAAATACAATAAAATATGTTTGTGGACAAAAATGCAATGCAATACAACCAGCCCTTCCAGTATCCACTGCTGCACATGGGCCTCCTCATGCACAAGAGATGTATGGTCTTAAAACGCTGGCCAAGCGCGTGCCTAGGGTCATCCCTAGGGTGGCAGCCCTAGCTAGGCACAAGCGCTGTAATAAAGCGGATCGGTATCCGGATTTGAAGGATGCTTGTCCGGATTATGGGTTAACATCGCAAATCTGCGGAACACGCCGCTATGACGTCGGGTATTCAAAAATCTCAGAAAAATGAGAAGCATGATTTTCAAACTGGCTCTAGTAAACATTATATATAATTATTTATATCCACAATTATATCCATCCTTTAATGTCCCACTGCAGGGCTCAGGCCTCCTCCCCTTGTAAATCACTGGCGAGTTTCGGGTCTTAATTCACCAAGCGGGCCCGGTGGCGGATTAGTGTATCACATACTCCAGATTTTTTTATTTTATTTCTAGAGTATGCAGGTTTCCACGCGATGTTCTCACTCGCCGTCGATCGAGTGACATTTTTTTAAAATCTGTACTTAAGTAGAAACTCAGTGGTACGAGCCGAGGAACTCATGATCACACGAATGTCAGTCGAGTATAAATACCTCTAAGTTATCACCGCTCTTGGTAAGTAAACATTGGTAGCAATATAAAGTATTTTAAAGATTACAGTTGTGAAAAATGCAATGGTATAATTTGAAGCCTCGCTGTGTGTAATAAAGACAGTATAAGTTTATCTTGTGTTAATTATGTATTATTCATAATTTAATATTCTCATTTAGAATATTAATATTTAATAAGTCCTATAACTTACCTCCTGCGGGTTTAGGGTATTCCGAAGGTGGTCGTAAAACGCGACTAAGTGATAACAAAACTAAGTTTTGAGGGGGAGAATGCACGCTGCAATCCAACAGCTGCTGGGCGCGCTCGACTGGCCACGTTACCCCTCTCTCACAGAAGACTACCTTGAAATGTACTGCATTCCCCACTTTATCTTATTTCCCTAATGTACGTACGTGTTTCGGTAGTGAGTGTGAGATGTGCCAGAGCCCATTCCCATCCTATCCCTCCCATTTTCCCAACCCTTTCTCCAAATCCATTCCTATATCTCTAAAGGTAGGCAGCGCATCCGGGGGCGTGCCAACGTTTGTTATTTTAGACTAATGTTGGCATCTAACCATCAGGAACACGAACCATCAGGTGGACTGTATGCTCGTCTGCCGGCTTGGTCCTTAAAAGAAAACAAAGTGATTACAATACGTTTATTTGTGGACGAAGATAGATTGGTGGAAATATTACTACACTAGAAGCGTTTCTCTATGTCCCACCTCGTGGGCGTACAAATATACACATACCTACTCGTACAAGCACACAAAAGAACGCAAAAGTTAACACAACATCAGTAAATCACCTCAGTTTTAATTGAAGGCATATTAAAGGAAAGTTCACTAAGCTTAGAACTAGCGAATTTTTAATTATTCATTTATTTATTCATACATTATTGCACAGAAATATTGTACTTATGCCTTTAAAAAGCGAACTTACTGCCTTATGTCATTCTCTACATCCTTTGGGCAAACAGAGAAACACAAAGTGGATGCATCACAGCAATAATTATTGGAAAATTGTATAATATAAATAGATGTATAAAATAAATGTATACTTATAATATAAATAAAATAACAAATCTATAAATACTTACATTTTTCGTATTAAAATAAAAATATACTCTTAAAATATCACGTACAGTGAAAAAAATTAATACAATAAGACATTTAATGTCTAATGAACAAATGAGAATTAGTGACAACAGGAAGGGCTCGCGGCTGATGCTAGCCGCAGCTCGCAAGTGGTTTTTGAACCTTTGCAGTTGCAGTGTGTGTTGTTGTGTGCGCGCGCGCGCGTGCGTGTTGTTTGTTTATGTATAGCACAACTATACAAACTATGTAAACCACAACCACTTCTTTCTGCCGAGTTACATGGTAGCTTGTTAGTGGGGCTAGTGTTCTCTTATAAATTATCGTACTGGTTGTTACACTTACCAGCCGAAAGTAATACACATCGGGCCTTTAGAAAGGGTTATGACTCTCACAAACAGCCAAGACGATCTGATATGATAACACTGCCTCACTCATGTCAATGGAGACAATGGTAATAATTTTGTGTAAAATATCAGTCATCCTCACCAGTGGGGACAACGGCGTCAAACCAATGAAATTAATTCAAACTGACCTTTCCCGCAGTCCTGGCAGAGGTACGACTTGTCTCCCTTATGCCTTTTCATGTGTATGGAGAGTTGCGCACTTTGTATGAACGTTTTGAAGCATATGTCACAGCTGAATAACTTTTCACCTGAAATTATAATAGCAATGTCATAGAGAACATTTAGAGCAGATTTTTTTCGGTCGATTGGTCTACATTCATTAACTTTACATCGACATAGAAAATCCACTGTACGGCGGTTTCAAATTTGATCAATTTCAAAATGTTCGTATTATTGAGGCTCATTTATACAAGGAGTTTCCTGAACGCGTGCAACAGAGAAATTTGATAAATTCAAAAATAAGCTTGCCCAGTAGAAACGACGGTTATCATCATGCGATCACTGTTATTGTCGAGTTTTTATCATCATGTGAACGGTTGCAGGCGAGAATGTTACGAAGTTTGATCGTCCGAACTTCGAGATACTCTCCTTGTGTAAATGAGTCTTTGGAGCTATATCATATGGAATTTTCAATCGTAGATGATAAGCGAACGACATTGTCGCGATATCATCGCGGCATTTTGCCTAAGGAGACGAGTAGGAGCGATATCGCCGAAATCGCGTCGCGACGTCTTCCATGTCAATATGCCGCGGCGATGATATAGCTCATCGTCTACGTTCGAAACATCTGCTAGTTAATGAACACTTCAAGTGATCCATATAAAAGACATTTTTTAACCATAAGTGGTACAGAAAGTTATATTTAAGGAATGGCTTCGATACTACAGTCAAACTTTGGCGGTTTTTTTAGTATATATATATATAGTTTGAAAAAAAGAATTTTGTAAAAATCTGATCACGGTTAATAAATAAAATAATAATATAATGCTCCTTTAAATAATGTCAAAATATAAATTTTGACATAAGACCACTTACTGCTTTATTAAACTGAGGGTGCGATGTAACGTAAGTATTATAATATACCTGTATGCATTCGTATATGGTTAACCAATCCGGTTCGCCTCCTAAATTGCTTAGAGCAATATTCACAGTGGTACGGAGTTTCCCCACTGTGTATCCTTTTGTGTTGAAACAAAGCACTGTACCCTCTAAAAATTACAAAGTCTATATACAAAATATAAATAATATTTATCACACGTGTAAAGGGCAAATTTTAATATAATTTGTCGGTCGAAACTTATTACAATTAAATATTTGGAATTCTTTACATGACAATATCTTCAAATTGTCAGTTGAGTTTGTACTGTATTTATAAAACATTTTGATTCACTTCACATGTTTTTGTATTCATTGATTATGTAGGTATATAAATGCATAGACGAGGTAGAAAATACTGAAAAATAAAACATTTTTTTTTAATAGTAACTATTTTTAGAAAAGAAAACTATTTTGACCACCTAGCTCATAAGTGTATACAATTTTCATCAGCCATTTCTTATCTTGCATTCAATTTTAACCACTCATCTCTTATGCTGCATTCAATTTTTAACCACTCATCTCTTATCCTGCGCATTGAATTTTAACCACTCATCTCTTATCCTGCATTCAATTTTAACCACTCATCTCTTATCCGTATTCAATTTTGACTAATTTAATGTATTCTTATTAGACCATTCAAATTAATTGATATTAAGTGGTTATATTTACACGAGCAGCAAAAAATACTCATGATCAGCAAATCACGATCAAAAACTTATTTTTTAATAACTGAAGTAAATAATTTTAAATTTCTGAGAATGTCATAACCAAGTCGTCTGTCTCACCCCTATTTTGCTCATTCAGTATTTTTTTGCTGTTCATTTAATTATTTATTTAAAATTAAGAAATGAACGGGCAAGTGCCAATTTTACCTAAATGCAGCTGGACAGTCAGTACATTTATAAGGCCTCAGGTCCGTATGACAGATTTTATGGGTTTTTAAATTACTCTTTGTGCTCAAGAACTTCCCGCAAATATCGCATTGATGTGGCAATTTGCTTTCTGGTATCGATGGTTTTTCCCCTTCTAAATATACTGAAATATTATGTCAAAGTTTGATATATATTATAGCTATTGCAGTAAAGTTTAATAGCTTAGATTGATTTTGGTCATTAACCAATCCAGTCGGTAATAAAAGGCAAGGTGTGATGATCTGATCCCCGTAATGGCTTGAAAAATAGGCAATACAAAAAATTAGACTAGCATATGGTCCACCTGGTGGTAAGTGGATAACGTCGCCCATGGACATCTGCGATACATGCCAACATTGTCCAGAATGACAAACGATGACACGCCACCGGATGCGCTACCTACAGCCGAATATTTAGGAATGGTTTTAGGGAAACGGTTCAGAAAATGGGGAGGGATAGGATGGGATGGCATATCTCACTCACCACCGGAATTCATACTTATATTGGGGGAATAGGATACAGTGGGAATACACTTTACGGTAGTCTTCTGTGAGAACAATGGTTATTTGGAAAGAGCGCGTATTCTCTTTGTAACCATCTGGATTATAAGCATTGCACAAAATCTGCTTTTATATTTCTTTACATCAAGCAATTAGGTCGAAAGAAAATTTTAACTCAGCTTAAAATCATCTAACAAAAATTAAAAATGACCATTGCCCAAAGGGTCAATCGTGTAGTGTGTGTGTGTATATAAAGATAAAAGAAAAATAATTTATTTGTAAACACATAAAACACAATAATAATATTTTTTTACACCTATGGAATTGCCGTTTAATATGGAAAAATTGAAAAAAAAAATGTAAACAAATTATATATTAAATTAATCGAAGTATTGTCCTTTATTATCAATGCATTTCTGTCATTTTAATGGAAGTCGATTGATGCCTCTGCTATAGAAATCCTGAAGACGGGAATCGATGAATTCTCTGAAGGCTCATTGGTGGAGTTGAATTTTTTCCCGTGTAAAAAGTTATCCAAAAATTCCGATAAAAATTTTGGGGCTCGTCTAGTGAGTACGGTGAGTGATGGAAAGTCGCAGTCAGTCGCAGATTCTGTAATTTTAAGACTGTCTGTTGAGCAGTGTGTGGGCAAGCGTTATCATGGAGAAGCAGTGAACTAGAGCGATCGACCAGACTCAGTAGTTTGATAGTGAGCTTGTTTATCATCGTTTGGAATTCTTCATGGTACAGATCTGCATTAATTGCTGTGCCAGATCTCTAGAAGGTGTAGTGGATAATACCGGCACAGGACCACCATACAGTCACCATGAGCTTCTTTTGACTCAGTTTACGTTTGGTAAACTAACGTTATGTTACGTTTACGTTTGACATTGTTTGCCTGCGTCTACTGGGTTCAACCATTGTGGCAAACGTTTCGATTATCATACAGGGTCCACTTCTCATCACAAGTGACAACACGATTCAGAATCCCTTCATTTTTGTGCCAGTACAGCAAAGTAAGGCAAGCTTCGACGAGTGTCTGCAGCTGACTTTCATTAAGCTCATAAGGTAGCCACTTTCTGAGCTTCTTCACTTTCCCGATTTGACGGAAATGAATCAATATCGTTTTGACACTTACGCCCAAGGTTACTGTTAACTTAGAAGTAGTTTGAGATGAATCCGCTTCGACTATTGCTTTCAATTTTCCATTATCGACTTCAGTCTCCGGTCACCGGTGCGTACGTTTGCGGTGTTTGGTCGGTATACATCGTTGATATTGCGTGCCGTCTGTGCTGCGTTGCTGCCACGACGGAACTCATACTCGAAAATAACCCGAATTTTTAACTTTTCCATGGTCTCAAACATAACCATATCTAAGCAAAAAGGCGTTTGACGGAAAAACAAATGAAAAACTGATTTTGAAAAAGAATGTCATAGCTTTAAATTGAAATTAACGCAAATCAAACTGAGTTAACTGATAACTGAAGCAAGATAACTGAGTTCAAAGTGGCCACTATGAACAAACAGCAATTTCATAGGCGAGGCCCTAATACATAAAATTTAATATACAATTATGGATTAGAGATAGTGTGGTTGTGGTGTGTCAACAATAAGGTCCGTAGCTTAGCATATATGCTGCACCGCCAAAGAGGAACACAGCGCTGGTTTTCAGCTATAGCCAGGAGCTTAGTATTCTTAGTATTGTCTCTGTTCCTGTTTAGAGTACTCACCTTTCTTCTTTCTTCCTCTTTTTTTCTTAGGTTTATTTTCTATATTCTTTTTTTCTAGAAAGAAATAATGTTTATTCAATTATTATGTAAAATATATTTTAAAAGTTTTAAGTACAGATTTTTTATGGTAATAAGTGCAAATGAATTGTTAAATAATTATAAATCTGACTAACAAAAGGGTAGAATGATTATTCTTCGTAAGGTGACATTTTTTTGAATAGTAAGTCGAATTTATAATGTACAATAAACATCTTGATACTTGATTTTTCTTCTGTATCAAATTATTTTATAGGTTTGCAAATGCATGGATCGATGACATAGAAATTGAATCTAAAGAATAATTTAGCAAAAATTTAATTATAGAAGTTACTAAATCATAAAAGAAATTGCTTTTAAAAGTACTTTGATGAAGATTTAGATATAATTTCTTTGTACGTTTATTTATGTTTCAATTCCATATACTTAAAGTGTTGGCCAACCGAGCCTTCGCACGATTACAAACCTCTTTTGCTTTCGTAAATGAGTTATTGTAGTCTTTTAGAGTTCATATTTATTTATCTAACTGAATGAATCGGTTAGCTAACTAATCGTATATTAAATGAGTTGATAATGAGCTGCAACGAGTTTGTATTTGTGTGAATGCTCGATTGCCCCATACTTTAATTTTAGAATAAAAAATAAGAGTATTCAGTTCATTTTTTGTAATCAAAATTAATGTTGAATCTATGATTATTTTTATATTTGCTGCCCTTTTCTTGAGCCATGTTTCATTGGCGGGTGGGACTAAAACAACTATAATATTAGACTAAGATATTAAAACAAATCTGAAAAAAAATATAATTTTCATTTTGGCAGTACAGTAATTAATTACCCTTAAACTTCCTCATTTTAATTTCCTTTAGCAAAACATTGTCATCATCAGCATCCCAATTGTCCTCGCCATTGTTAATGCAGTTTTCTGTAATAAACACATTTATACAAATTCGAGTCTTTAAATGATACTCTCTAATATACAAGTGAACACTTGTGGAAAGTGCTAATTCTAAGGCATTGGGGTGTCGGTTTCGCAAATTTGCAGCAACTATCAACATGTCTGGTTGCAGCAACAAGCAATGCGATTGGTCACAGACACCAACAATGGGATTTCTTGCGGCAACTAACAACACAGCTGATAGCAACAACTAGCAATGTGGCTGATCACAGCAACCAGCAAGACAGCTTGTCGCAGCAGCTAGCTATATGATTGGTCAAAGTATGCCACAGTGATTGTTAAAACATGGCATATAGGTAGTTTGTAATCTAGATTAACACATAGGCTACTATTCATGTAGACTATTGCGAAAGAAGTCAGGGGTAAAGGCTAGTATATAAATTAATAGTGCACAATAAATGCTGCTTCAAATGGTGTAATTATTTCTACTATACTGTTTTCAAACAAACAGAAATTGAAGTTATATTAACATTGTAACCCAGTCGTTCCATTTATCATCTGTAAACGGAAATTGACTCTATGTCATTCTACTGACAAAGGATAAATTTCGTCCCTACATAAGTACAATAATATGATCTACCAAGACTTACCTTTTAATTTATCCTTTGTTTTTATTTCTTCCAACACAGTGTGCTCATAAGGTTCCCAACAACTATCATCAGCATCATTGTAGTTAGGTTCTGGAAATTCTTTATGTATACATTAAAAAAAAAAAAAAATTACATTAAAAAAAAAGATTACTGAATCGTAAGATTTTTAACACTGCTGTCAATTTGATATAATATGGACTGCCAGTATTAGCATCTCCTTAGTGAAAAAAACAATTATCTGCTGACATCATAATTTTCAGAAAACTATTTGATACTTTGGCAAGTAAAAGAAGAACTTAAAGTGGGTAATTTATTGAATAGGAAATTTAATATGTTGTTGTATGTAATGCTAAAAATTAAAAAAAAGAAATGAGAAAAAAGAAGAAATTGTAAAAAAAAAATTCTCTCTATATCTCTGAAACAATTCAACATAGCAGAAAACTGATTATAACAGTAGAAAGAGGTCAAAAGCTGAATCTTTTATCAGCCATTACAGGGGGAAGCCCTGTGACCTATAAGGAGATAAACTAACATCAATGTGTTAGTTGCTATTTTTTAAATTATGAATATCACTTCCCAAGGTTGTAAAAGGGAACTAAGAGATAACAATGCTGCTACAATAAGCGCTGTGGAACTATACTATCTCTAGAGTGGACTCACCAACCCGGTTGGTTAGTCTGATGTTTTGAGGCTATACATCCCTCAAGTACAAGACAATGTGCATGAGGTGGTACAATACCAGCAGTGAAAGATAAAAGGGCTAGTAATGGAGGAATAAAAAACGGTATATTTACCTATTTTAATGTCTCTAATTTCTTCTTTTGTGTGTTTATTTGAAACAGAATCTTTTGTGTGTTTATTTACAATAGATACATTACTTTTATCTTCAACTTTTACATCGGAACAATCTGTATCTAAGGCATTTCTCACACAATCCGCTACTGATGTGAATACATCACCGCTCTCTGTTTTGACTGAACAATCTGTTGTGTCCAATTTCACTATGGATTCTGTTTTTTGTAATAAAACTTTTAGTGTTTTATCACTCTTTTCACATTGTATGTTAAATGAGTACGTGCGTTTTAATTGCCTACTACATTCTTTACATATTACTCGCGGTAAACCATCTTCTTCAAATGGCTGGAATTAGAATAAATAAACAATCAGTTCCTGATGTTTAGATGTGGTTTTTGTATATAAATTATAATTCAACAGAGGTTTAATTGTACTATACCTTAAGTTTGGTGCAGTTAGACAACATTTCAGAGTACAAAGTGTTTCTTTTTGAACAATAACTCGTATAAATATCCCATGTTTGTCTGTTCTTCTCGAGGCATATTCGACATATTTGTTTGAAATCCATTGCCATGTTTCAGTTTGACACGTTTATTAAAATTATGTTGGTTTCGATATTATATGGCCTCTTTTTATGAAAAATATAAAAATTTATTTCATTTTGGAGCTGAAAAACATTACAAAAATACACCTGAAGTATGTACTTACAAAAACTGACAAACAACTATTAAAGAGTGACAATAGTGACAATAATGACAACTATGACATGTAACCCTGCGTTCCAAAATGTCCAAAAATAGCTTTCTAAGAATCTAATTTTCTTGCCATTAAAAAAAATCCCCATATCTCAGTGCCGCCCTCTGGTGAGAACAGTTTTAATTGTTTGTTTTTTTATATAGAAAGATGGTGGCAAGCGAGCATTCAGTCCACCTGGTGGTAAATAAATAGATACTGTCGCTTATACATAGGTGTCTTCCGGCGGAGATGTGGACGTCCCCCTCGCTACACCGTCAACACACACCGGCCCTCACCCAACACTTTTACCAGGTATCGGCACGTGCCTGGGGGCTTCTTACCGCGATCCCGCGGTATCCCCCCAATGCAACGCTCTAAGCCAAGGTCCGTTCTTTTAGCCGGTTTACATATTGATACACATACACATAAAACTTCTTTGAGGAAGTATAATATTTAATAACTGATATTTATTTATATATTTATAATTACATAATAAAAAACTAAAAGAGTAGAGTAGAATATTAGAGAAATATATAAAATATTAGAGAAATATAGAGATATTAGAGAAATTGAAAATATGTAAAATATATTGATCATTTCGCTTTTGATTTCCTTACAAGGGGGCCCCCACAGCCTTCGTGCCCAAGGGCTCGTTAAGTATAAATTCGGCATTGTGAGCGCCTTCTGCGCTCGCCTCGAACTAAACACGACCGGTGACTCTTGAAAGGCCACAAAATTCAGCCATTCCGAAAAAAAAGCCATAGGTGTCCTTAAGCCACCGCCGTGCATCGTGGCGGTACGAACCAACTTTAGTCAAGAGTACTCAAGAGAGACAAACTTTGGCACGCCCCCTACTGCGTTGCCCTTTATTGATGTAAGAATGGATGTCAAGAAAGGCTTGAGTGAGGAAATGGGAAAGGATAGGATGTAATGGTAAAGGGCTCTGGCACATCTCAATCACTACCGAAACACGTAACAACATTGGGGAATTTGTAAAGTGACAAATACAGTACATGTCATCGTAGTCTTCAAGAAGTCTTTGATAAATAAATAATAGCTTTTCTACTTTTGGAAGTAAGTAAGTATCTACAGGAAGATATCGATAGTAAATAATCATATACATTTATCGATTTAAATAACCGACTTTAATCGAAGTTTGCAATAAAAACCACTATTGAAGCCAAAATAAAAAATGGCCTTCAGAACTTGTCAATGTCAAATGGAATTGCAAACGATACAATAGGTACATTTAATTGTTATTTATTGTAAATTTGCATATAGTTTGTTACCTGTAATAAGATAAGATTTTGTTTTTTCAAGGTTTGTACATATAATGTCTGCACTACAAAAGAGTATTATGAAAAATAAGTTACCGCCTAGGTGTCCAAAAACATCGGACATACCGAAGTAAGTTGATATTTTTTAGTGTATTATCTAATTTAGAATGGCACACTACAGTCTAGTGTATTTGGCTAAGTTACAAGTGTAAAGGCTGACTTTTTTAATTGTAGATTTATAGAATAATTGGGTTAAAAATTATAGACTTAAAACATACAATAATTATTCTTCACGGCCATTGTATAAAAAGTGCGAAATACTTGTAAAACTGTTCTAAGATTAAAAAATAAACCCCGAAATCTTGCAATAAATTGCAAGATTCACACGTATTAATAACGATTATTCTAGACTAGCACCTTTTGGTGTGGCACGCCGCAAAGACTACACACCGGTATCTTGGCGTCGATATTTCGAAAAATTCGTAGATGTGGAGACGGAAGGTGGAACGTTCCGCGTGTATTTATCATCAGAACCTGATGACCCGCAGCGTCCCAGGATTGTTACTTTACATGGAGGAGGATATTCTGGATTGAGTTGGTCTTTGTTTACAGTAAGTATAATTATTTGTTTGGGTTGATAAGTAGGTCATGTACAAATTATCTACTTATACCCTCTCGGACACCTGAATCGAGCCATCCTGCATTTTTATCTATAAAGGCCTGAACCAAAAATAATGTTTTGAAGCTGGCATATTCACCATCATTTTGGTGTGCTATTTATTGTTTCTAATTTGAATTCACAAATTTGAACCACAGAAGAAAAGCAGAGTCTGTCCATTATTTTGAAAAAAATAAAGAATAATAATAGCAGATAGTTTGAATTGGAGTAGGTTTTTTTATTGAATGGTTGTTTTTCAATAAAATTATGAGATTTGAACCGATTTTGACCTTAAAATTATCAACAACTATCTTATCAATTATCAATCAAAATTAGCACAACTTCATTTAAGCCATTCTGCTGTTCAAAAAGTGTACCATTGATACCTAGAAACTGGAGGCTTCTAGGAGTAAATGTTAGGAAAATAGGGTGGGATAGGATAGGGGGAGGGATGGAAATGTCATGTCTAACTCACTATCAAAATACTCTAGTAGTAATGTAGAAAAATATTTTGAAAGTATTTGGGACAGGATTGTGCTTACGTAATCCAAAATTTTGAAATGATTGTTTTCAGGAAGAGATCACAAACATGATCCACTGTCAGGTTGTGTCAATGGACATCAGGGGGCATGGTGAGACAAAAGTTGAGGACCCAGATGATCTGAGTGCTGATACTTTAGTTAAGTGAGTATCATTGATATGAAGTTACTGAAATCCATTAGGTCTTACACATTTTTATATTTATTTTTACAATGATTTTTGTTGGATATAAAAAATCAATTGAACTTATTTGTAATTCCATAACAATTTTTCTTCCCTTGTATTTAAAATTAAAAAAAAGAAGACCTAAACAAAGAAAAGTTCAAATTTTTTGTGTGAATGTTTATAAAGTCCTTTCATCATCCACTGCTGGGACACAGGCCTCTTGATGCAAATTGTACTGTGCATGAGGGATGTATGGTTTTAGAAAGCCACAGAGGCCAAGCGGTATGGCATGTCCACACTTTTAGTGATGTACTGGAAGAGATGGAGTGGTCTATACTTAACTAACACCATTGGCCAATTACACAACAATTTACAATATAAAATGGCTCAATGAGTTTACAATATAAAATGGCTCAATGAGTTTACAATATAAAATGGCTCAATGAGTAAAGCCGGCCGACACCACAGGCCCAATTACAATGTAAAATGGCTGATGTATACATTTTATAAAATGGCTGACGTATGTTAATGTACGGGCGGCAAGGCACCACAACTCTGTAACCACATAGGTGAAGAATTATCTTGTTTGTCTATAGATAGTCTGATATCATTAATTCTCTTCTCTGCTAGTGATGTAGCTGAAGTAGTTCACAAGCTGTTTGGCTATGAGTTGCCTCCACTGATACTAGTGGGCCACTCTATGGGCGGGGCCATTGCCGTGCGCACGGCACACTTGCCCTTACTGGAGCCCTATATACAGGGAATTGCTGTCATTGATGTTGTTGAAGGTAATTTGTTTTATTTATTTATCATGAAATGTACTAGATTCAGATTCTTAATATGCCAGAGGATTGCTGACGATAGATGTTACATAGTTAATTAGCTGAGTCCATACATACTCTGCATCATCCAAGTTTAAACTCTTATATCATATAATTGCACAATTGTCAAAAAAGTGTGATACTTGTTATTTTTGATTTACTTTGTTTCTTCTTTGTATCATTTGATTCAACTTGTTTTGATCATCAAACAAGGTCTATCAAATTAATGTTAGTTTTTAATTGTGTAGGTTTGAATACACAGTGTAGGTATAAGTGTTGAAAATTATTTGGTCTAAACTACAGAATAATATAAATGAAACTGTACCGAAATGAACTGAATGTTAATATTTTTAGAAATTATTTATTTTCATTTAGGAAATTTATAGATTCTCACTTTGTATATTCATTTTATTTATCACGTTGTAAATTCACTTTGTATGAAGAACTGTTGCAATTATTTTTTAAATCGTAATGACTATTTTCAGGTACAGCGATGGATGCACTAACTAGCATGCAAGGTTTTCTCCGCGGGAGGCCCACGCACTTCAAAAGCATCGAGCATGCCATAGAGTGGTGCGTCAGGAGTGGTCAAGTCAGAAACATTGACTCTGCCAAAGTGTCTATGCCCAGCCAGATAGTCAAGTGAGTTACCATTAGTGTATTTAAAATGAAAATTCTTCAGTCTGAAGAGATATGAAAGATATGAAGATGAAGAGAAGAGATTACTACTTCCCATGTTTTAGAAAAAAAATCAGACAAAAAGTTTTATAGTTTTACGAGCCTTATCCATTTGTATGTTATAATAACAATATATCGTTTTTATGTATTGATTTTGATTCTTTTTTTAGTTTTTTTGGAAAGTTTACATCAATTTTGAAACTACATTTGGATTTTTTCTATCTAATTTTAGGACTATTGAACTGGTTTGTTTTATCTATAACATTTACCAACATATAGATAACAATTTTTGTGCCAAATTTTATTTCAATTGGTTAATTATAGTGCTTTACAGTTTATTAACAAATTTTGTTGTATCCTATAATATACAGGTTGTCTCGAACCTTTCTTGAATCTTGAAACCATTAATTTTGCTTAGCATTGCACTTGAATTTGCTTATAATCGCGGCCAGTCGATGATTTTTAGAATTTTAATGGAATAACATGTGGTATGCGTGCAGCGGGCGCTTGTAAAATAAAAAGGTAGGTAATTGACAATTTTAAAAATATGAAAACGTACGAATTTTTTTAATTTGTCGCTGTTTATTAATGCCACGTTTAATTTCTATTGATTTCTATTTCATTTCATTCTATTGTTTCAGTCATGAATGCAGTCATGTCTCTATGCAATAGCGATCTACGATTGCCTAAGATATTTCATAATATGTTTATCTTGTTGTAAATACAGTGCACGCTGTGTTTATTGGCAACACGCACATGAAATACATGTAAGAAGTACATGTGTATATATAAAAATAATAAAATAAGACATATAGGTACTTGCTCCCAAGATACAGAGTTTTTCTAGTTTGAGAGCACACTGTATGATGGCGCTTTGACGTTTGCACGCCCATCATTTTTCGTAAATATTGGTAGTCAAGTGTAAACAAATATTAACTACTAGCCGTGTGCCTGATGAGATTTCTCATCGGCAACATCTCAGGAACCATCCTACTTTTCTCCCATACAAACTTTCGTCTCTTATTTTACACCCGTAGGGGATGAATTTTCAAAAATCCTTTCTTAGTGCTCACCTACGTTATATAAGGAACTCCTGTGCAAAGTTTCATGCTTCTAGACCCACTGGTTTAGGCTGTGCGTTGTCTGTCAGTATTAGATTTTGATATTTCTTGTTTCTGCTTTATCGAGAGCATCAATACCTTTTAACTAGTACATTTTAATATATTATATAACTCATTTGATAATCATATCCAAACATGTATATTGTATATAAATACAATATACATGTTTGGGTTATTATGTCAATTATGTTTACATTTGGGAACAGCAGTACAATTTTTATGTGACTCGATGCAATGGCATTATACAGTCAGTCACTTGCATTCCTCTACCGGAATAGAAATTGAGTGCCACTTTAATTTTCCTTTACACTCTCTCAAATATTCTCTTTCTCATTACATTCTCTCTCAAAATTTTAGAAAGAATATTTAAGACAGCAACAAGCAAGCAAGTTGCAGCAAGCTCACAGCAATTGACCTTTGTTTTTATCGATAAAATTTGAAACTGTTTGCATGCACTATTTTAAACTGTAATAAGCGCCACGGTAAATTGATTTAACTTTAGTATGTTTAATACAAATAAATAAATTTAAATTAATTAAAATTAAAATCTGTACAATTTCTTCCCCAGTTGCGACACGGGTCTTCTAGCTACAAACGAAATGGATAACTATACACCAGACGGCACCACGACAGGTCCAGCCCCCTCCCGCCACGACATGAGGGTAGATAGCATCGCTGAGGAAGGGGAGGATGGGGAGCTCGCCGGGGGAGATGGGGAGCTCGCCGGAGATGATGGGGAGCTCGCCAGAGAAGATGGGGAGTTCGTTAGGCCGTTGGTTAAGGGGAACCCGGGGAGGTGACAAGATTTTTTTTATTTATTCAGTCTTGCATATACACTCCCGGACACCTTTATTTTCAGTTTTGATGGCCTGAAGCTTAAAAAAATGTTTGATTGATTAAAAAGTTTTTATGCAGTTGAATGCAACTGCAAAGTTTTTGTACTTTGAAGCTGGCATACTAACCATCATTTCAGTACGCCATCGTGTCAAATTTTAATTCAGAGTAGGTACCTACTGAAAAAAATGAGTTAAGTGTAAGAAAGTCGTGTGTCCGCCTTTCTCATGGGGAAGACTTGTGTTGGATTTTTGAAGAAAACAATGGTTTACTTGGTTATATTGCATCCAAGAGCGTTTACGACGGCCGTCATGCGGTTTGGCGTGGAATCAATCAACGTCACTATGACGTATTGTGGAATGTTCTCCTCCATGTCAGTTTTCAGCTCTTGCAAGGTTTGCGGAGCTGGGTGGCGAGCTCAAAACACGCCTCTTTAGCTCATCCCATAAATACTCTATAGGATTCACATCTGAGCTTCTTGCTGGCCATTCCATGTTTGTGATACCGACGTTATGAAGGTATTCCCTGACGATTACTACAGTGTGCGCTCTTGCATGCAGTGACCAACAAACCCAGCATATGGCATCACATGAGTCTCTAGGCATTGACGAATGTAACGGTCGCCGTTTAGTGATGGCAGCCATGGTCCCTTCACAACCTGAAGTTCAGTTTTGCCTTCCTCAGAAATTCTTCCTCAGACTGTCCATGACGGCCTGCCATAACTCACTTTCTTTTGAATACAGCACTGCACATGACACTCCCTGTCTTCGGCACACCTTCCTCCTTTAACCTAAGCTCCTTTAACGTTGAATCCAATGCAAATGTTCGCGCGCAAACTGATGGCGCGGCAATCGGTGAACTCGTGTCAGTTTGGACCCATTGGCTAGCTTATGTGGTTTTATATCACGTTCTTCCAGTCTCCTTCTAACAGTGCGAGCGCTAACAGCTACTCCATGAAAGTCTCGAAGCAGGTCAGGTGACGATTTCGTAGCTGATCTTGAAGATAACTGCCCTTGTCTTTCTGTCGTCACTTGGAATCGTGGCCCTCCTGGACGGCGAACGAAGCCGCCAGTCTCTAGGTATCGATGGTATACTCTTTGAACAGCAGAACGGCTTAAATGAAGTTGTGCAGTCACATTTCGCTGACTAAGCCCAGACTGAAGAAGTGCGCACTATCAACATTTCAAATCTGTGGTCAAAATTGGTTCAAATCTCGGGAAAAACAATTTAACGAAACTTTTATTGAAAAAGAACACCATTAAATAAAAAAACCGCTCCAATTCATTCCTTTTTTTTTAAAAACAATGAATTGGCTCCGCTTTATTCTGTGGTTCTAATTTATGATTTCAAATTTAGAACAATTGCATACCAAAATGATAAAAATCGCACGGCTCGGATCTTATTAGGGCCCGATTTTTACTATTAAGTGTTTTATTTACCAAGCACCATTTTTATAGATACCCCATTGATCTGGGAAACAAAATATTTATTTATGGTAACTGGAAGTTATAGTCAATAAGTTGACATACATTACAATTGTATTGGTGGTCAGGCCAGGTATCATACAAAACTGCTTGTCATTCTTTAACTGAATTTGGTACGGAATAAAAGTTTCTCTATGATTTGAGTGATCATAGATACCTGGTACAGCATTAGCCAACGAAAACATGAAGCATGGCAAGAAATAGCAAAAAGATGAAGCATGGAAAGAAATAGCAAAAAAATGAAGCATGGTAAGAAATAACAAAAAGATGAAGCATAGCAAGAAATAGCAAAAAGATGAAGCATGGCAAGAAATAGCAAAAAGATGAAGCATGGCAAGAAATAGCAAACAGATGAAGCGTGTAAAGAAATAGCAAAAAGATGAAGCATGGAAAGAAATAGCAAAAAGATGAAGCATGGAAAGAAATAGCAAAAAAATGAAGCATGGCAAGAAATAACAAAAAGATGAAGCATGGCAAGAAATAGCAAAAAGATGAAGCATGGCAAGAAATAGCAAAAAGATGAAGCATGAAAAGAAATAATCGCTAAATGAAACTTAGAAAAAACAACAAATGGCTGCGTCCAAATCTTAAAAAGTTTAAGTAGTAAAATGTTCACATGGCGTTTGGTTCACGGGGCAACAAGTTGTAAGTTCAGGCACAGTCGAGAATATACACTGTCATCTGCCGTCCACCACAGCTAAGCAACCGATTTTCTACCCTCTAAATAATATAATTTGTAGCATAATAATAGATAATAGAATCTGATAATAGATAATATAATAATAGAATCTGTTCACATTTCCTAAAGACATCGATTCCCACGTTTTTTTGCCAATATATCAAGAAGTTATTACTTTCAGTTATAATCTATTAGTTAGCGGACGGCATATATATAAATCTGTTTTGTTAATATAACTTTCGAGATTTTCGCGTTTTTCACACATATTTATCTATTTAAACGGGTCTCAACGCGGGTTACACCAACAATGGGCACGAGCCGACTGAAGAGGCGGATAGTCCACGTCGAGAATTTCGAGCAGTTTCATCATCCGTTTAAATAAATAAATATTTCCGATACGCTTTCAATTATGGATACGGTTTTAAGAAACGTAACACTAACTAAAAGCAAAGGAAAATAAATAAATCAAATAGGGAGTAATTGCAACTTTACTTTCAAGGAATTAATTATCAATCACATTACTACTGCTTACATCAAAATAAAATTATGTTTGTACTAACATCCGAAAGTTCTTGTTTCGGATTCGGTGTGGAATATTTTTTTATTTCGGATATCCGATTGTTTCGGTTACGGATCTCCATAACATCTCTAATATGTATACAGTACCTTGCCAAATTATTAGACCCAAGCAAAAAAAAAGTTGTATTTCACAAACAATGTAGAATTGAATTTAGTACTTGGCCCTTGAAGTTTATTTTTTGCCGTTTGCTTATTATGGCAACATTTTTGAGATATTTTAACCGTAGCAACATTACTTAAAGTCATAAGCATAAGCCGTTATGTGGTCGTTAGTGTAACGACTGCCAAATAACCTAAAAAGTTATCAAAGTTTTTTGTCCTTTAAAAGTGTTTATTTTATCATTTACAGTGGTAAGTGAATGTTTTTGATGTTAATTTAGTTGAATATGTATTCTATTGTCCATTTTAATAAAATAAACAGTAGTTTATTTAAATTTTGCAATGTTTTAGATGGGGAAAGGCTGCGACCTGTCACCAAAGAAAGTTGGTCAAATATCTGGCTTATTGAAAGCATCCAACTTATCACAATACGATATAGCAAAAGTAGTAGGTGTCTCGAGAAGTTCTGTGAAGAATATTAAGAAAAAAGTTGATTCCGGAATATCTTTGTCCCCAAAAAGAAAGGGTACTTGTGGTAGACACCGAAAAACAACCCCTAGAACTGATAGGAAGATTCGTGATATTTGCATGCAAAGCAGAAAATTACCAGTTCATTTGCTTACTAAACATATAACAGATGCGGGAATACGTGTTTCCCAACGAACTGTGCAACGCCGATTGGCTGAAATAGGGCTAATCGCTCGAAAACCTGCACGAAAGCCCAAGTTGACACCAGCCATGATGAAGAAGCGACTTCAATGGGCTCATAAACATAAACAATTTTCTGTTGCAGATTGGCAAAAGGTAATATAGCTTTTGACATAAATTATATTAATTATTAGTCACATTTATATTAATCTAAACTTTTTTATTTTGATGTCTTACAGGTTTGCTTTTCTGATGAGTCTGTTTTCCAAGTTTTGATGGAAAAATCAAAGTTTGTCCGCCGAAAACCAGGCGAACAATACAAACCTGAATGTATTGTGCCTACAATTAAACATCCACCTTCAATCATGGTTTGGTCTGTCATATCTGGAAAGGGAACAGGCCGCCTTTACATCGTGGAGAAAACTATGCGTCAAGATCAATATAAAAAAGTACTAAAGACAAGATTGGTACCCCAGTTACAGGAGTGGTTTTCTGATGAGGAAGAGCCGATATTTATGCATGATGGGGCTCCTTGCCATAAAGCCAAAAGTATCACAGCCTATCTTAATACAAAAAATATCAAAGTTTTGGATTGGCCAGGCAACTCTCCTGATATGAATCCCATCGAGAGTGCTTGGGAGTTGCTGAAGCGGGAAATCTCAAAAACTTCTATTACCACTAAGACAGAGTTAATAGAAAAAATAATTTATGAGTGGAATCATAATCCCCACCTACAAACAACCATCCAATCGTGCATAGAGAGTATGCCTCGCCGAATAAAAGCACTCATTGCAGCCAAAGGTGGCCACACAAAATATTAGATTTAAGCAACATTTTTCTTTGATTTCGCCTTATACTAAAAATAATTAAAATATCGACTTAAAACTGTGTTATTTTAATTTGATTAATATCCAGTTATATTTTTTAAATAAAAAACAAATATTAAATCCATTGTATTTTATACTATATAACTAATCACACATAATAAAGGATTTTTTTTGCCTGGGTCTAATAATATGGCAAGGTACTGTAAATGAACAAAAAACAAACGTATCTTCTTTGTAATATTAGTGCAGGCTAGCATTTGCCTATCTAGCATGCAAGTTGATCGAAATGCCCAACCGAGTAAAGATCGCTTGGTACCTATCTATCTGATAACTATCAACAAGAATACTTATCTGGATAATTTCAAGCCCTGCTAACTCAAATTAACAGGTACAAATGGAGAATAGATCTTTCTAAAACTGAAAGCCACTGGTCAGGGTGGTTCCGGGGACTGTCCAGTGCCTTCCTGTCCGTGAACGCTCCCCGACTACTACTGCTTGCTTCCATCGATGGACTTGATAGAGAACTCACTGTGGGACAGATGCAGGGTAAGTGGGACGTTCCTTTATTATTTTTGAGATATCATTTTCATCTCATCTCACTTTATCACCTTCGTCTTTCCATCCCATCAACAATCATGGGAACAAGTTAAATTCAGACCTTAATAACTTACTTTATCAATTGTTAAAATTTAATTTTGCGCTCCATCTTATTGGACATTGAAAAGGTAAAAGCTTATATTTACCTCATTTGCGACCTCGTTTTATTTAAATTTTGATGTTGACATGTATCGCGTATTTTTCAGAGCGATAGTACTCACTCGTTAGGCGCAAATGTACAATTCTCAACATGTGCAATCCGTTTTGTGCTATCAGAAGCAGGTTTATAAAATATTCAAAAGTGTACAACCATTGATATCTCATTTTAAAGACTTGTTATGAATAACGTAGTATCAATTTCATGTAGCAATTCAGCATACAAGCTAAGCATTAAGCTACATTACAATGTAGCAATTTCATGGTGTTTAATTTATTTTTATGTCTACCACTATTTTCGAATTGGACATTTCGCGATTTGCACATTATGCAACTAAATGGTATTAACATTAGAAAAATTGTGGCTGAGATTAATGTAATTTGCAGGTAAATTCCAAATGCAAGTACTGGCCCGCTGCGGCCACGCTGTCCACGAGGACACTCCGTCAGAAGTGGCGCGCGTTATCGCCGCGTTTGTTTTGCGACATCGCCTCACTGTCGCCACTGAGCAGGGCGAACATATGAACCTGGTCTCGGCACCTGGATGTTGATTGTCAAATAGTTTAAATAAATAATTTACCGTTTATTTACTTAATAAAATCGATTGCAAAAAGATGTTTGTGTTTTTATTGGTAGTAAATTGGAACCGACTCGGCGCTTACAAGATTGGAAGTAATCCTTTAGGGGCATTTCGTTGACTTCTTAAAATGTAGACATTTTTCCGTTTTGCACAACGTCGACTTCTTAAACTGTTGAATTCCCAAAATGGTAGATGTTGATTTATGTCGATTTCCCGCACTCCGGTCGGTCACTTTATAATTTGTTTAATATATATCAATATTAGCCCTTGGGAACATTATGACTTTAACAAACGAGAGATATCACCTATACACTTCCTCATAAATCGACTTTATTAAATTAAAATTAGATTTTTAGTCGTAGTAATGAATTTTAGCTAAATGCAATTTTGTTTTAGGCATGAGGATAATTTTGGTAAATTAAAAATTCAACATTCTGGGAATTCAACATTTTAAGAAATCTAAAGTAATTAATGGTCCGAAAGGGAAGTAATCACCGACTTACTTTTGGAATCAAAACTAGTCACCCATTCTCCAAAGTCACAGCAGTAAAAACTAATCACCACTTACAGAATTATAACTAGTCACCAACATACCTTACAGAATTACAAGTCACTGATACAGCTCATGGAATTAGAATTAAAGTCAGCAACTTAGCTCACAGAATCAGAACTTAAGTCGCCGACATAGCTTACAGAATTAAAAATTAGTCATTGACATGGCTTTTAGAGTTATGATAACAGATAAGTGGTGTAACCTGTACAAAGACTGCATAGCTACAGCTCAGATGGTTTTTTCATTGAAGAAAAAATACTAGCCAGTCCTAACTTCAACGATTTATATAAAGGTTACATTTAATGTAAAAGTAACAAAGTTAATGTAAGAGATATAGGGTGAGTTGTCCAACAATGAAATGGGTAAATTTTAGAAACCTATAATGTCTTTGTTTTTTGTCGTCGATGACTGAGTTTTTTCAAGTAGCTAGTGAATTTATCTGGCCTCAAACTAGCATTCAAGGATTTTTCAAATTGTCCTTATATTTTCTACAATAAGTGAATTAGAGAAAAATGAGAATTGATTCACACTGCACGTCGGGGTGTACACAATGAACGATCATACTCTTGCAAAATTACAAATTTTGGGATTAAACAGTATAAAAATCAGAAGTTTTCATTTTTTTTTTTTTTATATACCTATTTATAATTGTATGGAACCGAGTTATATGCGCAAACAAGCGATCTACGAGATATTCACTAACAAGCGGTACTGATAGTGAAGGTTTTACTGTAGTACAGTAAGCACGTCGTCACGGATCAAAAAATAGTACACCGAGTTCTCAGAGTAAGCGTTAAACGTTTCAATTTGGTTATGTATTAACGGTCAGTAGGATTTAGAATAGCACCACTCCATCTCCTCCCGTGGTTGTAAAAGTGGTTGGCGGCTGCCACGAGCCACGCGCCCCGAGCGCGAGGAACTACACCACCTCTAAAAGAGTGGACTCGCTAACACGCTTGGCCAGCGTGGTGTTGTAAGGCCATGCACCACTCCCTTACAAGTTAATTTGCATGAGGAGGCCCACGTCCCACAGTGAATACTAAGGGGCTGTTTACAATACAATACAATACAGTTCTAAGGGATTTAGCAGCAAGAAGTTTGGTAAAGGACCGAAACAATGCTACAATAAAAGAAGATCCTATAAAACGATTGACTAATTCTAAGATCGAGAATCGTCTATTTATCAGAATTCAAACTACCGAGAATAAAATATTAGCCTCAATTGGACAAATAAAATAAAGTAAATAAAACGTCATCTCTTTTCACAAATTTTATTACAACAGAGATTCAAAAATGACATTTTGTAAACAACTACATATAGAGGCAAATCTACTTAGAAAGTTGTCTTTACAATAATGGTAACTTCAAACAAAACAAGCTCCGCACACTTATACATCAAATGACTAGCAAACATTGGTAAGTAACAATTCAAATTGTGAAGGAATAAAAGCGTTATTTTTAATATATGAATTAATTTATTTTTTTGATATACTATATATATATATATAAGTGATATAATTTGCTAAAGAGATTATTATAAGACATTACAATTTAAAGATATAATTGAAGAATTCAACAACGAACATATTTAATTTAAATGACAATCCCAAGTTCTACCACATTCAAAATATTATAATGGAGAGACGTGAATCATAAAGGAATAAAACTTAAAATTTTAAATAATTTCAAAAATTAAAATTATTTTTGTATCATTAAATTGAACTGTTAACGACCGATTAGTTGGTTCGATTCCCGGTAAGATATTTATATGTTTAAAGACAAACGTTTGTTCTGTTCTCGGTGGTGTGATTGCCTTTGTACGTGTCTCTGGAGCCATGTCACAGGGAATCTAACGGCCGGATAAATAGACGATTCTAAGAACGTGCTTTTAATTAGACTTAGACCGTGTCGTTGGAAACTACACTCTATGCAAACTGCATAAGATACTTTCTCGTATAAAATACGACGGACTAATTGTAAGACCGAGAATCGTCTATTTATCCCAAGCGTAGTGTCCTTCTATGAACAAGGATTTAGTAACGTATACTAAAGCGGCAATAAAGTGATACCAATTCTGCTTGTACGTACGTACATTCAAATGCACGTACGGCTCGCACGCACATGTACTCGTACAATACAAATGTTGGCATTGTCATATAATTAATAATATACTATCGAGTTCATTATAAATATTAAAATACTGAAAGGTCTTCAATATAAATTGCACGTTTGCAAAAGATGTTATAAAAAAACATTGAAATATTTTTAAAAGAGCACAATAAATGATAAGCTCAGGTTCATAAGGTCCAATGTATCGGAATGTCGACTGTACCATAATGACCAATTCACTAAATCCTCCAGTCACAAAATGTCTAGTAGGTATCAAATAGACTATTTCCCCCAAGGTCCAGTGCCTTAAAATGATTAGTATCAAAAAATGTAGTCCTAAAAAATCTGAATTGAGTCCAAAAAGATAATAATTATTATTTGTCACACTGGGTAGTTGACTATCGGGAAATAATTTGGAACTAGGGTGTGGTCACACTGGTGTCCGTCGCGACAAATCAGACGTTACTAGGTCAATAGACATTTGAATACTTTAGACATTTTGAAACACATTTTAAGACATTTTGTGGCTGGACGATTTAGTGATTTGGTCACTATGGTACAGTCGGCGTTCCGACACATTGGATCTTATGAACCTGAGCGAAACTATACTATAAAGTTTGAGCTAAGGAAGCACCAAGTAAAATAAATTATCTATTAGCAGTACGACTCAATATAGCTATAAAACGTTGGCCTAAATGAATAATCTAAATGAATGAATGAATTGAATGCTATAATAAATGAATGAATGTTCTACAACGTTATATTTACGGTCGGAGCTACCTAACTGTTTATTGAATACGTTATTGTATTGTGTGAACGATCGTTTGGCCGATATTGTGAATGTGTACTATATATACATACACATATATATACACACACACACACACATATATATATATAACGTATATGTATATAACGTATCACTGAAATAACGCAAAGGCTAAAAATAGGTTGCTTACAATCTATTTTACCAGTAGTTTTTTTTTATAACTTATGAACGATACATTTCTAGTATATATTTCAATCTACGCGCAGTTGCACTCATCGCGCGTAGTCCGCATCGCACCCGGTCACTACCCTGTACTGAGTAATGAGCGCTACGAACGTTTTAGACAGAACAATAAAACTTTATATGTTTACAACTAGTGATTTATTCCCTAAAATACATTTAGTTTTCGTTAGAACGCTTTTATATATGTATTTTATATATAAGGTCTTGCGTTATATTAATGGCACGTTATATAAGTATATGCAAAAACCTTTGTAAGTGAGGGTGCGACATTGATGGGTTTAAAGATGATGATGATTGTGGGAAATACTTTGTAAATACTCGTTCTATAATTATTGCAGTGTCGCCATTTAAGTACCCATTTGTTGTTATGTTATGCGGCGACACTGACGGTCAAAAAGAATTTTTCTATTTCCACACTACTGTCGTACTGCTTGTAATAAAATCTTAAAACAATAAAATAACAATTTTAATTCAAACAAACAATTAACAATAAATTATGACTGAGGAATCTCACTTTAAAACAACCATTGTGAATAGGTATGTGTTATATATGGGCCTATTCTACGGGCGACAGTATCCACTTACCATCAGGTGGACTGTATGCTCATCTGCCGCCTTCGTCCATAAAAACATAACCATAAGATCTTTATTAAGATAATAGAAGTAGAGAAATGACAACTAAAGTGATTTTTAAGCATGTAACTTGATGTATCTAATATGAAATAAATATAAGGGCTGAATTATTGAAGACAATAAGGGCGTGGTCGGACAGCGGAATCCGCTGCGTATTTTTCTAACACATAATATATTGGCTGAGGTGTAGTCGGTGTGACCGCGGGGCGGAGAGCGGATTCCACGGCGACACGTACAAGTGGTTTGAGCGACAGCGGACACTTGCGAATTACTACTTGTTTGTAATTTCTCTATAGTTTTGACGCTTTTCAAGTATTTTATAATATCAAAAGTAAAAAGAAACACTTCTTTAAAGTAGAACTTCTTCTAAATCAAATTTTGAGCGAAACATTGGCTATACAACACGGAGACCTCTCCACGGCGAGAATCGCTTTAACTGCGGACACGTTATAAAAACAGCGGATCGTGACGTCGCGCTCCCCGCCCCGCGTCCCCTCCGAACGTAGCTTTATAAAATATGCATCACACGCAAGCACGTATCTAGAATTTGGTTCGCAAAAGGGGGACTCAGATCTCTAAAATAATTTCGGTGTTTCGGACATTCCAAACACATGATTTAATATCAATCATGATTTAATATGTTATTACAATGAAAATAATAGAAATCCGTTATCCGTATCTACTCTAGTATTAATCTAGGAACAAGGTTACATAGTTTGGTTTCATTGGGCGAGGGTCCAAGCCCAAGAAATGTCACGGACAGTTTAAACTACTTTGAAGAGTCATTAAATCAATTCTGATTGGTCTGATTCGGCTACCATTTTCTTCAGTATCTACTCTGTTAAAAAAAAGTGGTATCAGTCACGTGATGT
Source organism: Sesia apiformis (assembly GCA_914767545.1). Taxonomy (NCBI): domain Eukaryota; kingdom Metazoa; phylum Arthropoda; class Insecta; order Lepidoptera; family Sesiidae; genus Sesia; species Sesia apiformis. The sequence goes on along the minus strand of OU611967.1, from coordinate 3,071,083 downwards.
TGACCTATTGACCAATTACGAGAGGAAGCGTTCCTCGATCGACACCACGTTTATGCTACATTGAACGGATGACGTCACTTTCTTCTTAACGTGAATAAAACTTTGTCCATTCTCCTTTTCGTAAATACGTGCCTGCTCGTTTTTTTTTCGGAATGGATAAATTCTCGTGGCCCCAATGGCCTTTCAAGAGTCACCGGACGTATGACTAATGAAAGTACACCAATAAATATTAGTCTTACAGATATTAAATATTTCTCATGGTATTTTGCCGATAAATTTATAATGTTTCGATATATGTAAATTGCATAATTTTGGAAGATACAAAAGGAAGATAATCTCACGAACACATATCCACGCACGGCACGTATAAGTTGATAACTTCAGATATACAAAAAATTCATTAAGAAGTTCTAGCAGGTCGTATAACATCAAATTTACAAATAGAAAATTAAAACTTCCAACATTTGATAGCGTCAGAGAAACTGGTTTCAGTACTAAATAAATATCTTGATATTCAATGCGAAAGTACAACCATAGAAACTTTAAACGTGAGCTTTGAAATACTTTTGAATTAACTTTTTATTTTTTCATGAAATAACAGTATAAACACAGAATAATAATTACATTGTCAACAATCTCCAAACACATGGCAATCAATGTTTCAATAAAAGTTCAGTTTTTTTGCTTATAATTATACTAAGCTTTTATAAAACTTATCAACTTATTCGCGCCATGCATAGATATGCATATAAATAATTCTCTAGATTAATAATAATAATTATTATAATAATGGCATGAGCGTAGATTACAAATGACTAGTTAGACGGCGCTCTTCATCTCCTGTTTCACACAGGATTTAAACGCCTCCCAACCCTCGTTTTTGGCGTATGACTGTAAAATTAAAAAAGCTACAGTCAATGGTCCGTACTTTGTTATTTTTTTCTACATAGAAAGAAGATGACAGACGAGCACACATTCCACCTGGCGGTAAGTGGTTTCACCGGCTATAGACATGCGCTTTATATGTGAACATCAGTGCAGAATGGCGAACGTTGGCACACCCATAGCATGGGATGAGAAATGGGCTCTGGCATATCTTGCGCACTTCGTACCGGGAAGCGCAGTGTGAGAAGTCCGCCGGTCAGCTGGATCGTCGATGGTGGTTGGATGAGAAGAGCCGAGGATCGTGTGTGGTGGTGCGCAGCGACAGAGGCCTATATCCAGCAGCTGCAGAGCCATTGGCTGATGGTATATGAATATTGTTTTTCAAAGTGACTCTAGTAAATTGTCTATTTTATTTTCTCCGGGTTTAGCGTATTCTGAAAGGTGACAACCCTAATTGTGAACCCCCTGCCCCTTGATGTTCCGAGGTTAAAGAATAATAACGTTATATAGGTATACCACATACCGTGTAGTCAACGAGTGGAACCAGTTGCCAGAAAATATTATCGTCGCAGATTCGGTAATTCAGTTCAAGAACTAGCAGGACAGATATGCTAAACAAATGCTAGGTAACAAAAACCAGATTGGCCAGGTTTCTGTTATTCTGGCCAATTAGAGCCATAATAATACCTTAAAACCCCTGTGCAACCGGTCCTTCATGATGGCGATGAACTCCTTGTAGCTGAGCAGCCCATCGCCGTCCGCGTCGAAGATGGCAAACACCGTCGTCACGAGGTGCTCCGACTGAGACACGCCCGTACATATCTTTACCGCGCGGTGGAACTCGTCTGGGAACAACGATTACATTTATTACATCACTAGCTGTCGCCCGCGGCTCCAACCGCGACGATTTATTTCTGTCTAGCGATGCTAGCGATTTCGTTTGCGTGAACTTCAGAATGATTCCCGTGGGAACTTTATAATTGATAGGGATAAAATTTACCCTAAATTCAAGCCATAAGCTATACCTAACTATGCCAAGTTTCATTAAAATTCGTCCAGTAGTTTTTAGACACAAACAATCTAATAATGGCTGTTTTTGGCTCTGTATCGTTCGTAGAGTACATTGCAATGTTTTTTAAAAAAAATATTTCATATACAGACACGGCTCTGTTAGGATTTTATCAAATGTACACATATAGATCGCTAGGCAGCTAGATAGAGTTTTCTTCGGAATTAATAATTTTAAAGACAAAACAATTAAAAACGCATTTCGTCAATGTCCAGTCTGGTCGAAGCAAGTCAGGAGTCGCTCAGTAAAGTGATAGTAGAGTTACTGAGTAGTTTACTGAGGACAGAAGAGGACTCCATAGAAGCACACGAAAAACGCAATCTTATGCTTTATCTCTTACGCACATAGTTTAAATTTGTATGACGTTGCAACTATAGCTAGTTACCGTCGTTGGAGACTGTACAACACGATACAATGGACAATAATTCCAGAAAAGAACAAATAATAATTAAATAAAACACAATTTGATGATTTGTGCTAAAAATAGGCTTAGAAGGTACCACAAAGTATGGAACACTCACCTTTAGATATAGGATGATCAGCCAGCGTATACATCCTCATAGCGATAGTGAAATCCTCCAAATTGTTCAGGAACTGGCAGAAGATCTTGAACTCCTCGAAGGTGATGCCTTTCTCATATTTCACTCTATCCAAAAGTCTGTCCAAATACATGTCATATTCATCGGTATCGAGGTATGTGTAGCGGAGAAGGATCTTGGCAAAGTCCACTTCTGATATCGTTTCGTGCCCTGAAATTTGAAATAGAAAGTCATACCATAGATTACAATATTATAGAGATACTTTATAGAGAGTTCACGTCTGTGTAGGATTTTTTTAGTTTGTGAGCGCACCTATGGAACGCGGTTCTCGGCTTCCTTTTCTGGTTGGATTCGAGCGTGAAAAAATTCATATGCATTGCAACCAGCCCTTTCAGTATTCCCTGTTGGACATGGGGGTCCTCATTCCCATCGTCTCGTGCATGAGGGACGAATGGCCTTACAACACCACGCTGGCCAAGCGGGTTGGCGGGGTCCACTCTTTTAGAGGTGGTGTAGTTCGTCACCGCTTGCGGTAGCGGCTTTGTCATCCCTTAGTCGCCTTTTACGACACCCACGAGAAGAGATGAGGTGGAGCTATTCTAAAGCTACACATCTGCTAAGCTCTGACACATCTGGTGATACATTGGTTAAAAATTCAACTATAATTTGATATGACAACTACAAGTATGTTTGAGTTTTTAGTCTGTTTGAGAATGGGTTTGGTTGCAAAAGTAACCTTTATTAGAAACATTTATTAAACCGATTCCAAGTATTGGCTTCTTCTAACTGAAAACAGTTTGTATACCTTTAGCGAATTCATGAAACTCCAACTCCAATACTTCAGTTTGCAGATTCTCCATAAATCGCTTGAATCCGTCAAACTTGAGATCGTTCGTGCCTTTCTTGCCGAAGAAGTGAACCTGAAATCGACAATTTGAAGTCGTTAAATTAAGATTCATAAAAAAGATAAAGGATTAAATTTAGTACTTACTGGATTATTTTTGAGATCCTTGTATTAGCGACGAAAAATGCTGAAATGTAGACTCCAACAGGTCGGCCTGATCCATATAATAGGTAGTCGGAAAAGTTCGCTGTCTTTTTGAACGTATGACTTTCTCTTCTCAGCCCTTGGACATCCACTGCTGGACATAGGCCTCCCCCATTGTCCGCCATTTAGACCTATCGGCAGCGACCTGCATCCAGCGGGTGCCCGCAACCTTTATGAGGTCGTCTGTCCATCTAGTAGATGGACGTCCTCGGCTTCGTCCGCCGGTACGTGGTCTCCATTCGAGAACCCTTCTGCCCCATCGGCCATCGGTTCTTCGAGCTATGTGCCCTGCCCACTGCCTCTTCAGCACGCACTGGACCAGCGCGGCGGGTTACGGTCCACCCCCCCCCCCCCCCCCTATGGCAGAACGTATGACTTTAGCGTCCTATATTTCTGGCAACACTGATCACTGGCGGGAAAGTGGTATACCGTTTGATAGCTGACTTTTTTGTAATGGCGGCAAATTGATATTCCAATTTAAAAGTTTTATTATTTCATTTTATATTTTTTTTGTCACAGAACATACAACTGATGTGGTTGACCAGTTTTCAATGGAGACCACCCATTAGGAAGCGTAGTGTGGGGCGTGCTCCGACCAATTTGTCGTTCAAGTGAATGTCATTCAAGCGAACAAGTTCGCTGGAAGTAAGAAGCTGGATGAGAAAAGCGTTACAACGTAAGTGGTGCGCTACGGGAGAGGTTATTCTTATTGCTGTGTTTTTGTTATCATGTTATTTGATGTAGTCACCTGTAAAAAGGTGAACACTACGAAAGTTTCCTAAAACCGAGGTGACAAAGAAAAAAAAAATATTAGAATCAAAAAGCTATTAAATTCCGGAAATAATCATTTTTGTGTGTTTCGCCTTTTTGTTACTTTATTGAGCTACTAAAATGACGTATTCCGTTCCCATTTTAAATTTTACATATTTACAATTTTGAAATAAAAATAAAATACTTTATACATATTTCGAAATAATAATAAACAACAAATCCAATAAAACATATTGGAAATTGAGAATAGTTAATGCTGATGATGTGATAATTAATTAGAGTAGTGCTAAAGTATCACCGCCCTAATTAATTACCTATTCTCGAATCACACTAGTGACCTACTTCCTCTTTTCAAAGTTAAATATAAATACCTGCAGCAAGGTGTCGACGTTTTGCCTCCTCTGCAACCCCTGCTCGTCATTCACATAACTGTCCTGCGGTTTAGCCTCCTTGACATCCTTCCCTTCCTTTCCATTTTTCCCCTCCTCCCCTTCCGGCTCATCCGTCAATCCGCGCTTCCCTTTCCACGCGAAGCTGAAGATTTTCTCCATCTGAAACGTGTTTGGATTTTAATGTTAAGTATAAAGTGTGTTTGTGGTCTTTTCACTTTCGAATTCTATTATCAGGAGTCCATACATATTCCACAGTAAACACTAAAGTATTCAACATTGTGTGAAGAAAATCATAAATAATAATCTGGATCTAAACAATCTTTCCTTTGTATTTATAATCAATAATGATGAAAGTAGATTTTCTTTCTCCGATCTACATTTGTTTTAAGAATAGAAATGTTAATTTTAAAATTGATATAAAATACGTGCTACTTTGCGAAACAATAAATACGTGCGAGGTGCACGAAGTATCGAGTGAGACTGACATACTGTCCCGGAATGAGCTAAATGCGCGCGCGGTGTGAGGTGTGTGGACACGAGCACAGCCCCCTCCCAGTCGCCTCGCCGCACTTGTGCCGGCTAGTTTAATGATGCGCTTGCTCGCTTTTTATTGTTTCTCTTGCGTCATCGATATAACACGTGTTCGGTGTTCCTTTTAGTACTTTAAGTTATTTTTTATTATTATTAATAATGTAGCTTACTAGATTTTTGTTGTTACAATGTTGTTCTTTTTTTATATTTCTCTCAATTGTTTTTTACATTCTCACAAAGTAATTTTTGTATATTTTTTTTGTTATTTTATATTTAGTATATTTAGTAACTTTATTTCTCAAAACTAAACATCAAATATCTGTTTAATACTAAAAATTATGTGTACCTACTTACTATATTATCTATTGTGTGATAAATAATAAATAAATAAATAATGAAAGTAAAATAAAAATGGTAAAAAATTTCATTTTTTATAATAATTATTTGTGTGTTTTACTTTTGACCGTGACATTTAAATTAAAAATATCGACTGAAACCGATATCGACCTTTCAGTAAGATCATTGTAGTACAACACTAAAAACAAGTGACATAAAACGGTCACATTCCTAGCGCGCGCATTCAACTCGTTCCGGGACAGTATGTATGTTATTGTGAAACAGACCTAATAATTGTAACAAACATTATTGGTCAAAATAGGTGATCCTACTGTCTTAGTCGATAAGTCACTGCATTTCTTAACGCGAATATATTTAAGTAAAATTGATCTTTAACATTAAAATAAAGCTAGTGGTTATGTAAAAGTTAATCTAAAACAAAATTAAACTAAAAGTTTAATAAATATCTCTTGTGAAAAGACCACATTTACACAAAAATTAAAGGTTAAAGTATTGTGTTACAAACAAAGAAATTGTTGACTTAATAAAAAGGCAGTAATTGCAATTAAACATTTAGCAAAACATATGTTAGACACTTAATAAATACAGTTAAATTTTATTTTAATATGGTTAAATCTTAACATTAAATATTTTTGAAATAAGTGGCTCAAAATTTCGGCGCTTAGCTAACAACAGTTTAGTAAATAGACGACAACAATTTAGTAAATAGACGACAACAGTTTAGTAATGGACCTACACTCAGGGCAACCTTTAAAACTCTGTAATAAGGGCGAGATTGGAATGGTTTCAAGGACATAGGTCGACACGTTATCGACTACAGTACCGGCCAAGCGTTCGCACAATTACAAATCATTGTCAACCTATTCAATAAGCAGTTAGGTAGAGCCAACCGCAAACATGGGTAATGTTGTAGAACAAACTTATTTATTCAGTTAGAGCAATGAACTTTAATAAGCGTAATAACTCGTTTACGAACGCAAAAAAATATTTGTAATCGTACGAACGCTAGATTAGCCAATACTTTATACACAAAATTATTTTATTCATTAGTTTAAGCTACGAAGAATTTAGCAGTAGTAGAAAGAAAAAAAAACAAAAACAATCATATAAAGGACAGATTACATTACATTAACAAATATTTTATTTTACACTACTGGTATAAGACCTCTTATAATTGGGCCGTTCTAATAGGTCGGATTTGACATATGGCGAACCATATAATCCACCGATGTGAAATATTAATTGTCATAGACGCAACGCTTCCAAGAAAACGACGCTTAAAATTGATCGAGATATACCACCACACCATACTAATATAACTCGATCAATTTTAAGCGTCGTTTTCTTGGAAGCGTTGCGTCTATGACAATTAATATTTCACATCGGTGGATTTAAATGGTTTATATGGTTCGCCATATGTCAAATCCGACGTATTAGAACGGCCCAATTATAGTGATACATATTTACGTCTTAATAGAAAACATATATACTAGTACATATATACAGAGAGAAAATAAAATTAATATATATATCACAAGTATTATCTATAAGAGGAAACTATGTTATTAATCACCGAATTCACCAAAAATATAAGTCGAACAAAATAATGCAATAGTGAACAATCCAAAAAGGGACGGACATTTTTCAAAACGTAAAGCCAATACGTGCACCCTATTTCGGACTTACTGATGATCGCATATCGCTATCTGTGTTGTTGGCTTCCTCCATAGAATGCTTGGTGCTTGCTACTAAGGAAAGCAGCTACAATGCCGAGCGGTGAGCACATAGGCACACATAAATAAATATTAATGTACTCGTCGTTATACACATAGTAAATATCGTTAACCCAATGCAAAATTAAGCCAAATAGAACCTGTAACCGAGAGGCAAAGAATAAAAAAACACCTAAAAGAAAGTTTACACGACAAGTGAAAAAAATGAAAATTTCGCAAAACAAAATTATAATAAATGGTTTTTACCCTTTACCTCTCAGTTACAAAGATATTAAGCATAAATCAAAAATAACTTTTATAAAGCATAGATTAATTACATTAACTTTTATTTTTAGGCAAGGGAGGCATTTGTGAATCACTTGTAAATATTAAAAAAGAAAGAAAAGAAGCAATAGATATCTGGCAAATGAAAAGTGGTACAAGAACAGAGCGGCAGATTTAAACAATTATAGTTTGTTGAGAAAAATACAAAGTAATTTATATACTTTGTTCTAAAACTAGTATGAAACTGAAACATACATGAATGCAGAAGGATATTAGGTAAATTATATCGAAATTTTATAGCATGGTTATTTTAAACGTTATATTAAGTCTCTGAAGCCAGATTTTTGTTTTTAATAAAAATTTTTTTATATTTCGCTGTTCTGTTAATGTTAAACTATTCTGTAATTTATAGCTTACTATCAATGTAACGTTATGCGAAACGTGTATTTACTTATATAATAATCAGATACATTATTAATTCAAATTACTATAACGAAATGTTTCTATTTTCTCAATGCCACGGTTCATTTGCCCAGAGATGGCTGTGCCGCTCATATAAAATGGATTTACTATTTTTATTAATTATTCTTCTATCTATGAATGATAAGATAACAAGAACAGAGAAGAGTAAGTAACCTAAATACATTTTAAATATTTATGTAAAAATAGTATGAGTAGGAACACCTAAAACATAAAAGAAAATTAAGTATCAAAATTTTGTATAAGAAATCAAATGTACAAAAAAATCAGAAGAGTACAACAATAATTAATGTACAAAGAATCAGAAAGGCGATAATTAGCAAATTAAACTAACCATTTTTACAGATAGATCACTCCAAGTATACTCATGAACCGATTTCACAAACAAACTTTCATACATTTAAAATGACGACTTTAGATTACATACTATACAAACGCATTATAATGTATCTTCCACGAGCGAGTAATATTGAGCAAAATAAACAATATACGGCAGTTGTGTGTGATAATTATGCATTATGTTTCAGTAGTAATAATAATTATTAAGCAAGCATTTATCGAGTCAAGCAATTTCTAGGGTTTCTCAATTCGCGGTGTGAGATTATTTAGAGCGGCACAGATCCCCTCAAAGCACGCAACAACTCACTGCCTCTTGACTCTTGGGGTCCAAATCTTTACGCTCCTTGATTGACCCACCCAGCAGGCGCTGTATCTAGATTTACATTGCAGAAAACATGCTCAGAAAAGAAAAGTAAACAAACCAAATATAAAAGAGAAACGAATAAAAAATTCATAGTTCCTTGTCCCATAAGGCCGTCCTGTGTTACTGTGATACCAGTGAGGTCCAAAAGTTTCTGGCCTAACATATTTCTAGATGTCTTAAAAAACAAATTATATGTCATTATAATTGTCATTTATCCTGATAATTGGTGTATAATTTTTAGAGTTCAACCCTCGTTAGTTTTGATTACTCGACTCTTAGAACAACAGGAATTTGCTAAACTTTAAAATGTTTAACCTGGAATATCATTCAGTGATTAAGTTCCTTACAAAGAAGGTGTTAGCCCGATCGATATCAAACAAAAGTTGGATAATGTGATTCTTCTCCATCATTTTCCACCGTCAAAGATTGGTGTAAGCAATTTCGTTTAGGACGGTTCGTTTCATCGACGACGAACTTCGCTCCGGTGGACCTGTGGCGGCACTCACTCCAAATAACATCAAATTAGAGGAAGAAGAAGTTAAAGACGAAAGAAAGAGCAGCAAGGACAGGGCTTTCGAAAACTACAGTCCTTAGGATTCTTCATGAACATGAATATGAATAAAGTTAGTGCGAAGTGGGTGCCAGAACTTCTTTCAAGTGTGCAGCAAGTGCTTTAAGGAACTTTTGGAAGCCTTTCAGCCAAACGGAAACAATTTTTGGAGTCATTTGATACTGGGGATGAAACTATGACTCTTTACTGTGATCCTTTTTCCAAAAGGGAGTCGATGGAGCGGTATCGTTCTGGTGAAGCACCGCCTAGAAAGGCAAAAGTGACTCAGTCCACCAAAATGATTATGGCTTCGATATTCTTGGATTGTCAAAGAATATTGCTTATAGACATAAACGAATGCAATACTACAGTGACTGGAAGGTATTATGTTAACCGTATAAAGCAATTACGAGAAGCAATCAAACAGAAACGTCGTGGAAAATTTAGTAAAGGTGTGCGGCTTCTATATGACAATGGATGGGTATCCACGCCGCCGCAGTTGCGAAAGCTGCTATTTCAATTTGTAGCTTCACGGAAAATCGCCACCTACCGTATAATCCTGACGTGGCTCCCGGTGATTACTATTTGCCAAAACTCAAGGCGGACTTAAGGGATCGAAGATTTATTTATTTGCAAACTAAGTGTACATTGTAGGTCTTAAAATCTATATACATGCACTTACACCTTAGTGGCCCTTTCCAGGCAGAGCAAATTTGAGGGCTGTGATGAGTGCTACACTTGTGTTTAAAGTTAAAATTAAATCATTTTTTATATGTTACATGGGAATATTATATGGTACATAGGAATTAATTAAATTAATGAAATTATTCTAAGCCGATCACCGTATCATTAATATTATGTAGACTTTATGTAGATTTTCCACTGATGATGAAATGATCGCTGCAGTTTGATTTGAAGACAATTGAAATTTTCAATTTGAATTTGAAATTTTCGCCCATTTTGAAGACCAAACTTCTGACCATTTTTATACTGGGATAGAAATGAGAATTAAACGATTCGAAAAGTGTGTTCAATTAGACGGAGACTATATTGTATAATAAAAAATAGTTTCACATGAACTTGAGTGTCGTTTTCCTTTGTCGGGCCAGAAACTTTTGGACCACCCTCGTATAAGGAAAGGGAAATAATAAATGTGATTTTAAACCTAAATCTTGACCGACCTCAGTGTTGTTCTTGTTAAATATCGAAAATTCCGAAATCGTATAATTTCAGTAAACACAAAATTTTTAAAATAACCTCCTATTAATTTCAAGTGTCAAAAATGTTTTTTCAATATAAGTAGTTATCTATAGAATTTAGGGATATTGCTAAAAATATTGCTTCGGACCACATAGTGAAAAGTTGTAGTGTGGGGCTCGATAGCAATTCGGTGTATTTACTCGGCTAGTAGTATATACAGAATTTTGGTAAATAAAGTATTCATTTTGTATTATTCGTATTACCTTTACAAAAATTATCATTTCGTAGATAGACCAACTCAGTTAAGGTATTTCACAATTACGACGATTTAAACTTTAAAAAAAAATGCTAACATACAAACGATATGTTGTTGGATTAGAACTAGCGGTATTCTACTACGTTTTATATAAACGTTTTTTTTTAAAACCTATAAAAATAGCGAAATCCTCTTTTTATATTTATATAATCTAGTTATTTTTATAATTTATTGTATCTAGTTTGAAAGCTATTAAATAATGGATCTTAAAAAAGTATTATTGGCTTACATTATAAGCGACAATCCAAATATTTGATGAGTTATTATAACATTTTAGAGTTTCGTGATTTAAAGGCTTTTGTTTAGGCTTCGTTTACTACAAATAAAAAATAAACAAAATCCTTTAATTATACGTGTTTAGACCCGATTTACAATATGACATATTTGATGGTATATTTTAAAAAAACAACTCTATTATATTATACCATTCACTGTGGGTTCCCAGTATAAATATATTGAACAAAACTACTGTGCGTATATTAATTTTATCATCTATGTGTGAATATGGTGCGTACTAATCTTGCAGCATAACTCCTCTATCTGCTTGTGGTGCAAGTGACAAGCGACGCACAAATAGAAAATAGCTCCAAGACTAGAAGTAAGACTTTGTATTTGTGAACTGGTCGATAAGCTGCCTCAGTCTTCAAATAAACAGCAAGAGCGTTGCTGGAGACGCCGCGTCTTTTCTATATATTTTTTACAGTAAGAAGGCAGCAGACGAGCATACAGTCCACCTGGTGGTAAGTGGATACTGTCGCCCGTGGACACACGCATACATGCCAACATTAGTCCAGAATGACAAACGCTGGCTCGCCCCCGGATGCGCATGCCTACCTTTTGAAATGTAGGAATTGATTTGGAAAAAGGATTGGGAAAATAGCATAGTAAGGGAAGGGCTCTGACATATCTTACTCACTATCGAAACACGTTGTACATTGGGGAATAGGATATAGTGGAAAATGCAGTACATTTTAAGGTAGTGTTTTGTGAGAAGGGGGTAACGTGGCCAGTCAAGTACGCCCAGTGACCTCCTCTAATGAAATAAAAGGTCTTTTTCATTAACACAAAGGGATCTTAGTAGCCAATAATAAATTTTCGCGTTTGTCCTTGCACTGCATTTGAAGTCTTAGATTCAACCTACATTATAAACAACTTTGAGACAATGACTCTTACTTTGAGGCAATGAGCCTTACTTTGAGACAATGAGTCTTACTTTGAGACAATACAAAGATGTATGACAAATACACATGGCGTCTAGCTGCAAATGCCATGTTTGAGTGTACTGCCATTGTTTAACACGACTCAGTTTATAATTTCCAAAATCTCTGTCTAAATCCATACCAAACCGTAAGGGAACCCGTAATATAAGATTGTAAAATCTTAAAATTGATTTCACTTAAAAAAAAATTGTGATTTAAAAAACTTGTATTCATTGTATACTGTGACTATCTGCTAACCGCTTATCACTTGCCGTTAAAATAGTATAAAGTTTCGCATACTCACGACTAGAAATTCATTCTTATCCACTCTTTGGTTGCCGTCCGTGTCGAACATGTTGAAGGCTATCTGGAAACCAGACGCGGGCTCTGGAATTGGAAACAAAGGATTTAGGCTCCTGCATGATGCACAATCTGAGATCTAATGCTCGAACATTTTGAACGGGAGTGTGTTCCGTAAATCGTACAGTTCAAGATTTTCAAAAAATGTTTAAGACTGACTATTTGATAAATGTTTAATTTTCTTTGGATAGAGTTTCATTATTGTTTATAATTTAAGTTGAATTCTGTTTATCCAAGGGTGGTCTGACAAAGATCGCTTTTAGCGAAAATATCGCCCTGTACAAAAGGCGGTTTCATGTGTTTACAATGTCTGTTACTGTCTTATTTCTGTTTTGGCGTGCAATAAAGAGTTTTATTTATCTATTTCACCTCCTATTAAGGCAAAAGAAAAGCAGTAATTATTTATTTACAAAAACGAAAGTTCCTTATGTATTGAAATAAGAAAAACAAAAAAACGTCAATATTATTTTTGTATTTTAAGTTATACAGCTTTAGTTAAAATACTTGTCTTCCATAAAACCATTTTGTTTACACTTTTATTGTATATTATTATACTAATTGGTTTCTCGAAAAAGTAAAAACATAATGTTCCTTTTAAAATAATTATTATGTGATTAAATTAATTAATCATTACGTGATTGTGATTAATTTTAAATGAAACAAATTGATATTTAAAATCGTAATTTTGTGAATCGTAATTTTTTTGCGTCCCTTCGTAAAAAGGCTAAAACAATACTAATTATTTTGATTCACTTACTTGTTAGTATGGAAAGAAGAAACAGGTACTCCGTATATGATATTATTCCTGGAAAAGAAACAAAATGTTAAAGTAATTAAGTACGTATGTATTATAATATAAATAAGAAGACCGTGTGCGGTAGTGTTGGGTGAGGCCTGTATTCAGTAGTAGAGAGACTCTAGCTGATGGTATTGTGTGGTGTATGGTCTATTTTTCTTTCATTTTGCATTTTTTTTTCAGATAATACATCTACTTAATAAAAATCTAAAGCTGACTGACAGACAACGCACAGCCTGAACCGGTGGCTCTAGAAGCATGAAATTTTGCACAGGAGTTCCTTATATAACGTAGGTGAGCACTAAGAAAGGGTTTTTGAGAATTCATCCCCTAAGGGTGTAAAATAAGGGACGAAAGTTTGTATGGGAGAAAAGTCGGATGGTTCCTGAGATGTTGCCGATGTGAAATCTCATCCGGCACACGGCTAGTTATTTAAGAAACGCCAGCCACTATCTCGGTCTTGGAACTCCTCAATCTCATTTTTAATATTTTATTGTACAAACACAATATTAACATGAAATAAATAATAACAAGAAGAAGAAGAAAAGACGCCTATCCCTTGCGCAGATTTACGTAGCAATGAAAATTAAAAACCATCTTTAAGGACCCTAGCCTTTTCGCCATGGAGGTAACAACCAGTAATCTGAACGGTCGTTTAACTGATAGATGCTTTATGTAATTTTGAATTAATTCTTTGAAACTTTGGTGGTCCAAATTATTAAACTAAACTTCGAAGTTAAGGGGTTAAGGTTTATTTTTTTATTTATTAACATTTTATAGTTTTAACAACAGGCGGACTTAATACTATAGCATTATTGCATATAAGGTTAACTATATCGGACTGCCTAAGCTGTGTGGTTAAGTACACAAATTGTTACTAGATGATTTTGAAATATTCGTATTTAATACCGTTCGTATTAGAGGTTTGATTTTGAGAGGAAATTATAAATAGTAACGTTATATATTTGAAATTGTGTATCAAAATGAAATCGTCATTTCGTATTTTAAATCCTTGACATTCCAGCTAACAGTAGCAGCAACACCACTTGCCATCAAGCGAGCGGTTTTTCTGCCACCAGTCCCATAAAAATGTACGAAAAGAAAGTGATGATACCTTTATCTCTAAGGTTTCGGAACATCTGCGAGGATCCCTTCTTCAGTGGCGGCGTGCTGTCCCGAAGCTGTTCTATCTCTTTGGTGGTCAGGATTCGACGTTTCAGACGAGCTGAAATATTTAAAATAATTAATTAAACCACAGATAAAATTATAACAATGTGTACGATTGCTAACGATAGATTGATGATTCGATTTTTTGGTAATTCTTATTCACTTTGTTTAGGGGCTTTTGGTCCAGCTGTCTCATCTTAAAACTTCAAACCGTTCCTGGTAATATATATTGTAACGTATAAATTATCAAACAGATTACATGCATGTAGCGTATCCATGTAGCCCTGAGTTTTTTTTACCATCCGTGCCCTATTTTACAGAAAATTACTTAAAAAAAAAATATTGCAAAAGAAAGTAAAAAGAACGATTATTACAAAAGTAGTTTTCTGTTGTTTCTATATCGTGTTTCTGAAGACATTCATTATTTTTACAAAAATACAGAGATATCACTCGAATGTTAAGTTTTACTTTCAAAGCCACTCACGCCTAGGCTCTTGCTCAACGACTGATTCGAGGAAATCCTGCGGAGTCATGTACAGCTGGCCGCCATACTCCACGCTCGCAAATTTGATGAACCGGCGCTCACGGGACGTCAGTTTCACCGATTTGGCCAGCTCATCGGGCTGTGGAAGAGAAAAAGCTCGAACAGTACGACATAAGGAGAAATAGCCATAATACTTATAATGTTATTATCAGTGTCATTTGTTCCACCGACCCCTTGGGTTCCACTGGGTTTCGAGCAGCGAAGAGAATTCGTACACCGTTGGCATGAAAACAGAAGCAGACGGCAGTAAGGAGTAGCATTACTCGCAGCTTCCATCTTGGACTACCCGCTTCTTCAGTCAAATCGTGACCACGGCTAGTGTAACCCGTACCCAAACGCCGAGTAGAAAAAAAAGGTAAACAAAAGTCTAATTATACACGTTCAGACCCGATTTACAATACAAAATGTATATAACACGCGAATGTTTAAAAAGTTATATGGCCTGTAAATAAGTAATTATATTTTTTTCTATTTAAGAATACATTATGTTTGCGTTTAATAAATAAGTTTAACTCATTAAATTGATATTTAGCCAATCCGACTTATTTCTGAAAGTCAATATTCAGTTCGCACAATATTTATTTTGGACAGTATTCAGTTTGAACAAAAATCAATTGACGTTTTGGACGTAATTACGTATTGGACAATAGTCATGTTGGACATATTGGACATAAGACAATATACCGGTCAAACCCGAGGATCGGCCCCTTTCCACTGCTTCCAGGACCGCTGCTATAAGCAAACGGGCTAACGAGTGGATTTGTAAACTCGCAATGGCCAGAGAGGCGTTTGATGGTCTTACACCCTGCAAGGGGAGGCCTGTGTCCTGCTGTGGGACTTAACAGGCTGATATTGATATCGATAGTGGTATTAAGCTTCTCATAAATAATTCCGATTGAATTAAAAAACTATTGGGCTTCTCATCTATATTGATGAATTATAAAATAGATTACTAGTACAGCGTGGACACCCCTCCGACCAGGTGGACCGATGACAAAGAAAGTCGCCGGTAGTGACTGGATGAGAATAGCGGAAAACCGAATGTAGAAAACCATACTCGGTTTTCCAGATATATCCAGTATATCCAACAATGGAAAGACACAGGATTATGGTATGGTGTAGACAGCACAGCTATCTGGTGTTGCACTTGCCGAAAGTCAGTTTAGTATCAACAAGTGTACCGCCTGCATGTCTGACACAAATTCCATAAAAATAACTTGCGCATAAATATTCCTTTCATTCAGTTACGAGCGTCGTTAAGCATATTTTGAGATCGGCGACACAAATAAGAGCGACACTATAAATAAACCGTGTTTATTTTAGCAAAACGCTATTCTTTCCCTTGGCGTTTCCTTCCCAAAATATTGTTTCAGGTCGATGGCTGGAGGCGGAAAACTTCGTTCCGCGTATCGTGTTTCTGAATACAATCGTTTTAAAGAGAGGCCAACGAAGTATCAAAATTACATCAAAGCACACGTAAGAACACAGCCGCAAAACGAAGGCATCAATCACACACAACATACGTGTTTCGGGAGTGTGTTAAATTTGCTAGAGTTCATTTCTCATCTTTTGAGTGGGAAGTATGATTGAGATATATTAGTAGTGATTCTTGTTTTAATACAAAGTAAGTCAAACAGATCTAAGTCAAATGTCTATCTAAGTCAAACTCAGTCCAGTTATTATTGAGAATAGCAAACAAACTGGCAAACGGGTCAACTCATTTCAAATTTCACATCAGCAACATCGTAAATATAGAGGCATACAGACTCCTATATGGCGACGATCGTCAGATATCTAATTCATTATATTTTTATCAGACATAGACACATATTTTTATTGAGATAGAAAGTCTGTGACGACGATCTCTTGAAAAAACTATCCGCTTAATTTATGAACTTCCTAATAGACGGTTGAGGTCATGTAACCACCTATTGAATAAGGGCCCATTTACACAAGGAGAGTTTCTCGATCACCGGTCAACAGCTAGTATAAACAACTGTTATCATCATCTAATCCCTTTTATCCCTGTTATCATCGAGTTTCAATCATCATGTGAACAGTTGTAGGTGAGAATTGGTCGCATACGAAAATCGTATACAATATTCTCGCCCGAACCGTTCGAGAACCTCTCCTTGTGTAAACGAGTCTTACGTTTGTGCAACCACTCGGTAATAACGGCGTGAGTTGAACAACATATCGCTGTCTCGTTCGCACAGGTCTCTTTCATACATATTATCTGTTTAGACTGTGTCCCACTACTCCTTACTACCGCGTTTCTTTATAACAATTAATTAATATCATTCTCTTCACGTTACAGTACATCTCATCATGTGAATGAACTGCATGTTTCTTTAAAATAAAGCGGAGCAAATCGTGTAGACCTATATTTAAAAAAAAACATAAGCTATTAATGGTACCTTGTTTGAAAGTATATAAAGGACAAAATTGTAACACAAAACAGTGGTAGACGTGCTACTACTCAACTTCCTTTGAATATATGTATATTAAAACCACTATTTTAATATATAAATATGTAGTTGTAGTTAGTTACTTAGCGCAGTTTTTGTCAGACTTGTGTCCCATTACAGAACACAGGCCTCCCCAAGTAATTGCCAGGGTGTTTCGGGTTCCAATCGGGTTCCCCAATCCACCATGCCACAGTTCCAATAGGGATTGGTGTATAAACATGAATCAGATTTCTTAAATCTTGGGCACACTATCCTTACCGCCGACCTAGTAATAAATTGAAAAATTTGATATTAGTGGTACGGGTCGAGGTTTGAACTTACGACCTTGCGAATGAAAGTGGACAATAGATACCCTAGAATCACGCCTATATAATGTAATGAATGACTCATCATTTTATGATCCAGTCATACACTCCCGGACACCTGAATCGAGCCACCCTGCATTTTTATGTATGAAGGCCTGAAACATAAAAAGAATGTTAGGTCAAAGAAAAAGTTTGTATGAAGTTTTGAAGCTGGCATATTCACCATCATTTTGGTGTGTTATTGTTCCAAATTTGAATTCATGAATAGAACCACAGAAGAAAAGCCCAGTCAGCTCATTGTTTTTAAAAAAAATATGAAGCAGAAAGTTTAAATTTTGATTTAATAGTGTTGTTTTTCAATAAAAGTTTCGTCAATTGTTTTTACTGAGATTTTGCCCAAAGTAGCCCGCGCAAGCTGTGGCACTTCTTCAGTGTAACAATTTGGAATAATGGCATACTGAAACGATGGTTAGTATGCCAGCTTCAAAACTGCATAAAAACTGTTTGACGGATCAAACATTTTCTTTAAGCTTCAGGCCATCAAAACTGTAATTGCAGGGTGGCTCGATTCAGGATCCGTAGGTCCGGGAGTTAATTAACGGATGACAAAAACATTTCAATATTAATGTTATGAAAAAGGCAAGTCTAACAATAAAATTAAAAAGAAAACATTTTGTCAATAAATCAGTCGCACGTAATAAAATCGCTAGCCAACCCGTTTTGTTTTGTTCGTCCTTTAATAGCCATTTTGTCGAATACAACACCATAAATTTCATAAGCGGGTGGCAACCCTTAAAGGAGTTATAAATTTACCAAAATGAGTCGAAACCGGCCGTTTGTAACCAGGGGGATGGTTCTGTCGCGTGTTTACTTTAAATCGTTTGTAACCTTTTTGACCCTGCTTTTTGAACCAGTTAAATCACCGCCGATCCATTTCATCGTAGACGCAAAAAGTTAAGAATTATCTACCCTTTGAACATTTAAAATTCGTTCAAGGGAAATATTAATTAAAATTTCATTTTTATAGTAATAACACAATATAACACTATTTTTCAAAATTAAATGTTTTTTAAACAAAATAGTTAAATGCAAAACAAGATAGCTTTGGAAATTTTAGATTATTTTTTAAATATCTAATTAATAATATTAACTTAAGACATTAATAAGTAATCAATCTTTAAAATCAAACTATAATATCTGGAAAAAGGACCGAAATAAGTTATTTAAGTGACAATATAAGTCACACTAGAAAAAATTTACACAATTATTTTAGCATTGTATAATTATAATCAAGCAGATTTGATAATAGCTTCCACTTCTCACCTCAAATATTCTTATGCCAATATCAATCTAATTTTAATGAATTAGGAAAATTCCTTTAAATGCGTTTGTTTTAAGCTTTTGTTGCGAAATATGAAATATATTCAATTCAAGAACAGTCAATGAAGCCATTGTCAATGCTAATTAGATAATCGAAAAGATTACCAAATTAGACGAAGTTTGCGAGGTAGCCACTGCTGCACCTCGGCATTTCTGAAGTTTCCACGGCGGGTATCTTTTAAACGATCGCCGTCAAAGAAATTAGTGGGCACCGTCAATATTTCTTAATTTTTATCTTAACCGAGTAAATTCCCGTGCGGGTTAAATGCAAGGCTATCTTAGTGTGTTTAAATCACTCTTACATTTTAGTCATTCCATATACACGGGGTTATGGTCACATTGTAACTTTAAGGTTGCTTTTAAAAAATATCCATAACGTTGTCTTAAGAACATAAAGTTTGTTATTATAGGTTTACTTAGAATCTTGAATGGCGTCAATCGTTTTCTTATTATAGCTTGTGGTTCCGTTAAAATTATGTATTTAATAGGTTTCATAAATTTATCAGTTTTGCGGGTATGTTTATGTACGAGTATATCGGAAAGCTTATATTATTTCCGTGCAAGGTAAGTGTCAATAGGACGTCAAAATAAACTATTTTTCAAGGACAGAGTTTTAAAGTTTAACATTTGTGATTTCGCTTTGGATAACGAGAACGAATATCCATTTGAATCTCAAGAACAATTTAATAATAACATTTATTCGCTATTATCTTGGCAGAATGGATACATATACGTTTAGAATAATACATTTATTACTGAGATTTTTGAGCAAATAAACAATTCCTTGACTGTGAAACAAAAGTCGCTTGATCAGAACCCACACAGAAATCTTAAAAAGAATCCCGAGCACAAAACTCGCTGAACAACATCCACGCTTGCATTGTCACCATACCTTTATGTGAAAGTGGACTTTGTATACAAACTCGAGGCGTTTAAAATATCGCATCATAAAACAGTAATTATTCCCCATAATTGATGTACAATTTATACAATTTTCATGGTGTTATTAAATCACACGTGCCGGCGTCTTCGTGATTCACGGTTATTATTTATACTAAAACTGGTAGCTATGGAACCCGTAGACAATGTTGAAACAACTGTTAAATGACGGTTATAAATATTACAAAAAGTGAACGTTTTATAGAAGCTGAGTCATATCCTAATGAAGATTACCATTGTATGTAATTAAATTAAATTGTATGTAAATTCTGTAGATGTCGTGAATGGAGACGAAGGGATAACAAAGCCGCTATCACAAGTTCTGAGGCAGTACACCACCTCTGAAAGAGTGGACTCGCCGGCCCGCTTGGCCAGCGACAGAATGGCGTTTCAAGGCCATCAATTCCTCATACGCAATAAAATCTGCATGACGAGGGAATGTTCAGCAGATAAAAGGGCTGCTTACGGTTATGTAATCAAATCATAACTTTGTTTATACCAAATTCAAGGGGTTTTTTTATGGAAAGGTGGCAGAAAAGTTTATGGAAGGTGGAAGCAGACAGTCCACCTGGTAATATTTTTATTTACATTTAACATATTTCTTTGTATTTTCTTATGAAAAGTACCGCTAAACGTCGATGTATTAATTACTGCTTCATTCATACCTAGTGGGGATGCTTTTAAACAAGGCGTCTCTTGTAGGAACTATGCGTAAATTAATAATATTACAAACTGTGTGTTTGTTTGTAGAGAGATTACGAATAAATCTACCTATTGCACACATCACACACTTTCAAATTTTGGGAAAATTTCACTATATCTCGATTAAGGGCCACCAGCTGAATATAAAGCACCAATCAGATTCGAGGTTAGAGACAAAGTGTAGGGCGCGTTTCGTAAAGGATTGAAATGAGATTTGGCAGAAAAATAGTTTCGATTCTATATGTCGGCAAAGTTAAAAGATGAACTAAATCCAAAATTATGATGTGTCAATTTCAAATAATCCCAAAAAAATTGACGATTATACGAGTATATACATATATTTACATACACACAAATTATAGGTATGTCGTTGGATGGGGCTCGTAAAGGTCTACATTTTTTGTACAAACGCTTTTTTTACTAAAACCACGGAAAATAGTGAAATATCCCTTCCGATTGATCTTTTTTCGTTTGTTTCCATGTAAGATGTAAACTCAAAAACTACTGGAGCCATTTTCTTTTTATCACACTTAGAAAGCTAATTTATTAAAGATGCACATATAGAATGTTCGGGTTCCTTAGAAAATCGTTATGCCGCCTGAAGAATCCAGTACGAGGTACTTACTAGTTTTCAATGAAAAGTTCCCCGATTCGAAAATAAGTCTGATCTCGATTAGAAAATTAAAAATGTAATGATTTAATGTAACTTTAATGACACTGTATACAACAGTCATATTTGATATATTATTAGAAATCGTCAAGATGTTCTTAGAAGGTTCCAATATCAATATTTCATCGAGCAACGTGTTCCGTACGGGTTTCACTGGTACCGAGCGATAAATAATTTACAATTTTACACGAGACCGGCGGGTTTCATTTATTACGTGTGCTTTAAACGAAAGTCAAGTTTAAATGTTTGTTAAAATGGCGAAAGATGTTTATTTGGGGGGGTAACTCAATAGTTCGTTTTTATTATATTATACCTGGGAACAAACGGAACATTATACACATAAATCTATACTAATATAATAAAGAGGTAAAATTATGTGTTTATAGGTATGTTGGGGTAATCTCTGAAACTACTGAACCGATTTCAAAAATTCTTTCACAAATAGGATTAAAAAATTCAATATTCACAATAAGCTACATTATCCGTGTCTAATATAGTCTATATTTTATTTTGAAATTTTGAAAAAAAAAAACAAACCGAAGCGAAGCGAGGGCGGGTCGCTAGCTGTTATATAAAAAAACACGCATATAAAACCAAAATATGAAATTGTAAATTATAATATTTTCTCTTTTTGTAGAAAAAAAAATACAATACAAAAATGTCACATATATGTATAACAACAGAATTGTACTAAAGAAAATGATTATAATTATATATTATTATAATCATATTACGTTTCTCTTATAGGTCACCGGAGGAATTAATTGTTTCAGATAAGTCCCAAAAAATCAAAGTAAATAAAATTATCTGACAAAATAATTATCGTGTAGTTATTTAAATTTAAAAATATTGCAAAGGGAATATAAAAATACAGAAAAGTGGACACACAGGCAAGCTCACAAACATGTCAAAGGTGGAGCGATACGCGCGGGCGGTAAATCACGCGGCAAGCGTGACCATTAAGTATATACGTGCGACGTGTTCGGCTAATACGTTACAAATATTTGTACAATGGAGAGCGTTTAAAACTGTCGCTCCTCGATTTATGGGGAAGTGAGTTGTGATCACAGGGACGAATTTTGAATACACGTGCTACCTCTACTCAAAAAATGTGAAACAAACGATTATGCAGAGAAAAAATCTATATCTATAAGA
The DNA here is from genome assembly GCA_914767545.1 of Sesia apiformis. NCBI lineage: Eukaryota > Metazoa > Arthropoda > Insecta > Lepidoptera > Sesiidae > Sesia > Sesia apiformis. The sequence goes on along the minus strand of OU611967.1, from coordinate 3,048,560 downwards.
GGAAATCTATAATTTTTAGTTTTTCCAGAATAAAATTATAGTAATAGTACTAGAATAAAGTCTAGAATAAAGATTCTAGAGAAAAAGTGATAAGATAATAGATACATTTCGTCCTTCCTTACCATTATTCCAGATTTGTATATATTTATTCATAATTATTACATTTTTTTTATGAACGAAGGCGGCAGATGAGCATACAGTGGACTGTATGCTATCAGGTGTATGCTATCTGTATCAGGTGGACTGATAGTAGGTGGATACTGTCGCCCATAGACATCCACGATACATGCCAATAGTAGTCCAAAATGACAAACGTTGGCACGCCCCCGGATGCGCTGCCTACCTTTGCAGATTAAGGAATGGATTGGGAAAATGGGGAGGGAAAGGATGGCATGGGAATGGGCTCTAGCATATCTCACTCACTACCGACACACGTAAATACATTGGGGAAATACGATAAAGTGGGAAATGCAGTACATTTCAAGGTAGTCTTCTGTGAGAGAGGGGTAACGTGGCCAGTCAAGTGCGCCCAGCGGCTGTGGGAATGCAGCATGCAGTCTCCTTCTCAAAAAACATGTACTTATAGTTACCAGGTGGACATGACTTAAAGAAATTCGCCGGTAGCGGCTGGATGAGAAGAGCAGTAGACTGTTGCGGTCTTTGGGTGAGGCCCTATATTAAGCAGTGGAGAAACACAGGCTGATGGTATACAAGTAGATTGCTTATAAATATTTTTTTTTAAATCACTTTTATAATCCTCAGCCATTTGAGAGTCTACGATGTAGGCCTAAAGCGCTTTTGACCTTAATATTTCCACAGCTATTTGTAATTTTTAGGTGCACAAGCGTCATAGTAATTAACTAAATCGTATTGTTAAGATACACTTGTTAAACAACACGTAATATAATAACGTTAAAACTATGCCAAGTTTAATTAAAATTCACCCGTGATGCACGTTCAAACAGATGGAATGACAAACAAAAATTTAAAAAAATGGTTGGTATAAGTCGTGCCTTGCAATAACTTTTTTAATTTCATGCACAGCCACGGTTCTGTTTTAATTTTATTATATTTTGATTGTTAATTCCAATTTCATTGAATCCATGCCTGTGCTCAAGCGCCGTTTCCCACAAATTCATCTTTCCCAACAGCGTCAGTCGGCGGCGCCCGCGCACCGTAGCTTATTCATGTTTAGAATTTAGACTTTACACGACCACGTGTTTATGTTAATACAGACCATCTCATATTGCGTCTACTGTGTCGTAAACTTAACTTATTTTGTGCCACTAGGGAGGTTCAAACTGACAATCTCGTGGTCAGCTTTTACTATCAATGCACGATTTTGTTTACGAGGCTCCCTAAATGATCAATTGCGCAATGTGTTTGATTGTTAAGGAAGTGTATTGAAATTTCCGTAATGATTAAACAAAAGTTTGAGCTAGTTTAAAAGCAACAGCAAAATATTTTTAAATCTTTAGTGCGCTGCGGGACATATATTGCGCAATATTAAAATTACATAATATACATTCGCAAAAAGATTTTGAAATCGACTTTCTCTGCTCGTAATGTCATATTTTCTTGTCTTTCTTGTAAATCGCCCTTTTGCTCTATTAAAATTTCGACCAGCGACGATTTCGTCTTTTACGTTTAGTCGTAAGTGGTAAAGCGACAGTGGCAGCCAAATCTTTGTCAGAGATGTTGCTCACACGGAAACATTGACCAATATGAGGCCGTCAATTTTATTGCTTGTAGAACAATTGACGTTTGGGTGCAAGGCGCGTATCAACAATATTATGGAATGATATTATTGTAGTTTTATTGTAATCTAGGGGCCGCCTTATACGCACTGAATTATCTATAGTAATGACTTCTATTATTACTTTGAATAGACCAATTGCTTCACCATTCACTAAGATCCTGTACATAGGAATAAGATAGCAGATCGCTTGAAGCATAAAATTTTCCACTTGCACTTTCATTGCAGCCTTGATTTATTGTGCAAATTGCTTGCGTTGATGCGCCGATAGCGCGCCATTAGGCAGCGTGGGCGCAAGCTGCGGCGATTTATTATTTATCACCTCGTAATGGATAGTCAAATTTGACGATTTATTGTAGGAAGATGTCAGTATTATTAATGAAGATTAGGAGAACTAAATCATTAATTGAGATCTTTTAGAGCTTTTATTAGTGGATACAAAAGAACTGTTAATAATGATAATGATCGCGTGACAAAAATTAAGATTTTCATCTGGGAAAGAATGCATGCATAAAAAAAAGCTTCGACTAAGTGCAGGAATGCATCTAAGAGCATGAAAGATGATCATGTTATGTCATATGAAGCACTAAATATGAAAACCCTCTGTCAATTCAGAAAGAAGCTTTGATTTATTTATTTTTGCATCACAAAGCAAGATATCAACATATCAAAGCACAATTTAATATAGTGTTTAATCTAATTGACATCTCAATACGGTGACGACAGCATGATTGACATTTTTGCAATAAATTTAATTGTTAATAAGCTGGTGGTTAAAAGTAAATAAAAAAAAAAGGAATGAAAGTAAAATGAGTGAGAACAAAATAAAGGGAGACCTAATTATGACGCTCTGTAGTCAGAGCGCGTTTGATTTTGCTCTTGAAAATCAGCAAACCGTTTTTGCCTAGGTCTTTGATTAGGGAACAACTTACGCTCAATTACGAAAAAAGAAATATTTTTCGTTGATTTAATTTTAAACAACATACACACCGAATGATATCTTCAGAAGCTATTATAAATTACTTCTTCACTTATCAAAGTTATATAGATATTCGATTATAACCCAGAAACCGTTAATCCGCTAATCTATGCCTAACGCCCTAAAGTTTGAAATTTATCTATACTGTAACTTTTGTAGTGTAGACGGCGCGCGGCGGTGAGCATACTCAGTAAGTTAGGAGTGATGATAGAACCGTTACCCGATAAATACAGACATTAGACGTTATGGCCGACACGCCGCAGTTCACGGTGACCGGGATGAGGTTTATTATGATATACGAGGCTAAATAGATATATGAGCGAAGTGAGTTTGAAGGTGAAAGGGACGTCCAATAATACTGAGAGACTTGTTGTAGTACTGTTTGTGATGATGTATGAAGGTTTATGTATGTATGATGTGCAGTGTCGGCCGGCTTTAGAATACAACCACCCAATCCCCTCTCATTTAGGTGTCTTAAAAGGAGAATAAGGGATAACAAAGCCGCTACCATAAGCCCCGAGTAACCACATCATCTCTAAAAGAGTGGACTCGCCAATCAGTTGGCCAGCCTGGCGTTTTAAAGCGAATCGTACATGCACAAGACAACGCGTATGAGGAGGCCAGCAGTGGACGAGAATTTCGTGCACTGCTGGACATAGTCCATCCGTCCAGCTTCCTGGGACTCCAGAGGGCTGGTTACGGACACTAAATGGATTCAGTATTTGTGATGATATTGAATTAATCGAATAAGACATTAGACTTTATTTCAATTGATTCGCATTATGCTTTTCATCCAATAATATATAGCTCATCACTTATATATATATATATATCGATTACATTTTATTTTATTTACTGTAACTTTTCACAGTTATGACAGAAAACATGAATAAATGAAGAAATTAAACGCCAACAGTGTCCATCAATTAGACACGGAATCCTGAATACCAACACTGTTTTCAGTTCTAAAGACAGCATTTCTCGCGGCAGAATACAGGGGTGAATGAAGAGATCAAACACCATCAATGGAACAGGTAATCCTAAAAAGGAACACTTACCGAGCACTGTTAGCGACGTGACAAATGTCTGTCAATTAGGCTCAGACTAGTAACTAACTGGTAAAGTACGAACGAGACCTTGTCGAGACACGTATTAGTTTACTGTTAACTACCGCCTTATGGAGAGCATAATAAACCCATATTGAGAACAAATTACTGGACAAACATGTGTGAAGAGAGTAGCGGACATTTGTGGAACATAACCAATATTTGATCGAAGCTCCTAGGTAGTGAGCAGTACAAAAATCTCTTTTATTTTATTACTTTATATAAGTAGACAATAAGAAATGAATACTTATTCGGAACGGATAGTAAAATAAATAAAAAATAAAAATAGCCTGTATTAGATGTACAATTAACAAAATTGGTATGTCAATGTTTATTTTTCGGTAGCCCAATATTGAGCTAAGGCCTCTCCCAACTTTTCCCATTCCTTTATATTTTTCTGTTTTTCTTCCCTACGTAGCACTTACTGTTTTCTTTATGTCGTCCATCCATCTCTTTCTTAGTCTGCCTCTTGATTTTTTATTCTCTCTAGGATACCATTCAGTTGTTCTTTTCTCCTTCATCCTCATTAAATGTCCAGCCCATTATAGTCTCTATATAAACTGGATGCAGTCTATTATCTAGGTTTTATTTCTAATATCGCTACGTTTATGGTTAGTAAGCTTCTTGAATAGATATTTGACATACCCCTAATTTCTGGACGTGGTTTGCGTTGAGAGACCATGTTTGGCATCCGTACTTCAGACAAGGAACGAGGACGGAATCCACGATTATCTTTTTTAGTTCTATTTGAATATTTTTCAATGTTTCTTTTAAACTTCAGTATCTATTCCACGTCCTTGTGATTCTTCTTTCAGTCGCTTTTGATGTTCTGTCATCAAATGATAAGGTCTGTCCTAACTAAATATATTCACTAACATAACACAAATAGGAGTCTTTTTATCGTTTGTCATTATTTTTGTTATATGTTCATCTATGTCTAATCCTACTTTTTACTTGCATTTTTTCGTCCATAACGCATAGTAACAGCAGAAAAAAATAGTAATGCTAGAATCACCAAATATTTAGGAAAATCCGAGCCCGTTACCACATAGATAAACATCCTATAATAATAGATAATAGACATTCTCCTCTACATCCTACCTCCTATACCCCGGCGCTCAAGATTTAACCTCACATAATTTTAACCGGTACGTATCCATCAATGTTACACTGCTAACAACGATTAGTGGATACTGTTATTATATGTAGTGTCACTAAGGAAAATACGCGTAAAATTGCCGCTTAAAACATTACTTCATGAAACAAAATAAAAAAAAATCATTTGAATTATTAGAAACCGGATAACTTATCGGCAACTGCCCTGAAAATCAAACAATTACAAACAAAATAAGGGAGCCAACTCCTTCACTATACACGATATTAGTAAGGTAAGGATTGCTCTAAACATTGCCCTAGTATATTTAACAGACCGAACATTATTGACGATAATGAATAAAACGAATATCGAATAAAACTGATCTTTACGACTTCGTGAAATATCTTTCGTGGAATAAAATTATTGATATTGTCAGAACTTCTTGCATTCTCAAGCCAACGTCGATTTCAGATGGCTTCGACTGATCATAAATAGAGCGGAGTGGAAGAAAACAGGATAGGATTATAATATCCAAAAGGTAATGTCGCCAGCCTGATGAGATAGCAGAAGGAAATAGAAGACTCATCAGTGGTATTTTACCATTGCCTGTAGCTCTTTTCCAGCCATCATGACGAAGCTGATGCTGTTTTTTGGGCCAGCAATATACGGTGCGCGTAACTGGAGACTCGCCGATGAAAATTGTGAAATTCGAAAATATAAAAAATGATGAAATGAAAGCTTAAATTGTTTTTTATAATAGAAAATAGAGAAACTAACAAATTGAAATTGTTTGCTATTTTTTACAGTGAATTATATGTATTGTTTCTAACAAAATGTCTTTGAAGAATTGGTTTTTACTTATTGCAAAATCCTTGCCAGCTGCTTATCGAGTTCCCATCGTAACCATCAACGATAGCTCGTGTAAACAGGCTTGTTCCACTAATCATCATTTAGTTAGCTGCAATTAGGATAACTTGGTCAGACAGATCAACTAGCACCTGACATATTATGATCATTAATATAGGCGTCTAACACCTTTATAATGGCAAAGACTTCCTTGACACAGAATTAAATTAAACCAGAGCAGGTGCTTTGAGGCTTTTCGATTTGATCTCAATTTTTCTGGAACCAAAACAGAATTGAATTTCATTTTATACTTTTCAGTTTTGATCTCTGTGATAAATAATTGTCAAAAATAATTAATTCTTGTTGACAATATTTCCACTGACGATGATTTTAACTTGTTTTCAGTAAGACGTATGTATCTTATCTTAGTATCTTAGTTTGACGTCTCTTTATTTCAACGAGTATTGTTTGGAGTATTACTTTATTCTGATTTCCTTATATGGCGCATGCTTTAAAACTAAGCTTTATTTTTCATAATTGTGACGCATTTCTTTGGGCCTTACTTTTATTCTATTTATTTACTATTTAGTAGTTTCTGACCGAAACACTATTTTCAGACGAAACCGAAACCGAATATTCGGCTCCTCTTCTAGTTTCGACCGAAACCGTAACCTATGTAGTTAAATTAAAATTAAGTTTAATTTACATTATATCCTGAAACCTAGTGTTTTTCCTAGCTTTGTAACAGATTTTTCGATTATGTTAAATATAAGACTTCAATTTATTAGTAAATCATTATTTATGAGCAAGAACAGACACAACTAACAACACCGGCCGGCGAACCGACTGAGGTTAAGCGGTATAGGCAAGTGAATGAGTGAACCCGTTCCGATCATGACCCGACTTCATCCGACAGCTCACGAACGCTAGTTTCGGCCGAGCCGAATTTCGGCCAATTTTTGGCCGAAACCGAAACTGCGGCCGAACCCAAAATTTTTGGCCGAAACTGGCCGAAACCGAAACTTCGGTCGGTCTTTACTATTTAGTCTAAATTATACTTAGTCTCGAAGAATAGAAAGATAGATAGATTTAATGATGATACTCGTAGATGATACGTAGATGTAATGATTACAATATTCATTTCATGATATCAAATCCTTACAGAATCATTTTCGTGCTTGATCTCTCAGTTCTTCAACCGAGAACTCCGACTTATTAAATTGGTGATAAAGTCGGAATAAAGTAATTGGATAGATCGACAGTATAAAACTACTCTTTAAGATTGTCACATGTCATATGTAACGGAAGCAATTTGTTTTTTGAAATTCCATTAATCCCACAGGATTAGAAACCATTAATAAAATGTTGGGGTTTCTCAGCCCTTGGCTTTTACCCTAATTGTCACGTCTACTATAAGCCACCACTTACCCTTTGAATTAGGGATAATCCTTTTGGACTTTTTGGGTTCAACCAGTAATTGTTTTTGTTGGGAGTACTTTCCTAACTTTGGTGTGACAAATACGATTGTTGTTCTTTTTTCAATTGGAGTAACTTGAATTACAATTGTTGTCTCGTCTAAAAACTAGCTTAAAATTTTGGTCATTATTTACGTAGTACTAAACAATATATTTTTTTTTTTATATAGATTAGTGGGCGGACGAGCAAGCGGTCCCACGTGATGGTAAGTTGCCGTAGTGACGATGAAAAGACCAGAATATTATGTGTGATAGCAAGCTATGACCTGTTTAACAATACATATAGGTAAGCTTATGTTTGATTTCAGTAGGAACTGCAAAACAGATCAGCTGTTTGGGGACATAGCTCAATAAGTAAATATTAATTGTTACTAAAAACTTAGGAGGGGTTTTAATATATCAATGAAGTCATACAGTGATGATGAATATCCTATCGTCGCTTAAGTTCTAACACAACGTAAGTCAAAATTAGCAACTTTACAGGAGAGCGAAAAAACTGCATAATTTTACATAGATACCATTATAAACTACCTGACTTAAGTGCTGTTTCCAGAGGTTAGGATTGTTTGATGGATACCGTGCTCTTACTTTCTTCCATTTTTATGAGTTTCTATTGGACGTTTCTTGTTTCTGATTGGCCGAAACGACGCGTCTTTCGATTCTCTAGCGAATGACATCAAAATCTCAAAATTGCCAAAAATGACTTACGTGGTGTTAGAACTTAAGCGACGATATGCATTTACATAGTAGAGAATTTCTATAGTCCTTCAAATATATTTAGATGCAGAGAAAACACAGGCGGGTTGATATCGTGGGAGCTGTAACTGTCGTTAAACTTAACTGGGCATAACCAAGAAAATAAATCGAAGGGTTCGAGTAAAAACAGGAAAAGAAATTGGAAAACTGAACATTACGCATGTAAGACGATTGTTTAGTGCATTTCGTTTTTGGGACACTATGAAATGTAGCTAAAATTTTGTTAGCTGGTAGTAAGCACCTTGTCACACTTACCATCCTCCCATTGTTGAACAGTCGCGAGTTCATATTTATGCAACATGTTTATGATGCTTTTAAGCAATTAGCAGTTCATTAGCAAGGCAATAGGCGAACAGATTTTTTCGCATTTACATCCTAAAACAATGGTCTATTGTACTCGCAGTCATCAATTCGTACAAGGCCGTGCCGCTTCTGTTGAATCGCTTGATCTTTAACCTATTTAATACTTCTTAAGTTTTTGCTTTTCATGACTTTTATGCTCTGTTATACTTTCTTTTATACTAACCGATCGTAATCAGACTAGACAATATCTAAATTACGACGTTAATTTTAAACTAATTTTAACGAAAAAATAACATGTAAAATTAACATAAGAAGGTTCGAGTTGATCAATCATATTGTGCAATTTTGCACATTGCGTAATATTTTTGATTGTTTAAGGAGTGTATTGAAACTTATTATTGATATTATTGTCCAATTTTATTGTAGATTCTGGACCCGCCTTTACTATAAAATAGCGAGTTACAATTTTAATTTAGACTTTCCAGCGGGTACAGATTTACAATTTCTAACCAATCGGTTATTCTCGGACATGATGTCAGAGGGGTAGAAGACCCCGATTCAGTTCCGTAAACGAATCATCAAAATCAAAAGGGTTTTGCTTGAAGTGTCCAAAAACAAAAAGACTTGGCACTGACAGGCCGTTGTCGGCGGCAGCGCATATTCACGCGAGTTTAATTCCACTTGCAGAAAGCAAACATTTCTGGTTTAGATCTTCTAACATGTACCTAATACTGCGACTTGTACGTTAATCTTTCTTAGGAATTGCGTAACTGATCTACTCCTTTGATAATCGAATTAAATGAAGGTATGTGGTTTAGAACTTTCACCGACGAGATACTTATGTGTTTAATTTACTGTATATTACGTGACATGACCATCACCTCAGGTTCAAAATGATCAATTCATTGCTTTAGCCCACACACCAAAACTAATGTATAAAGTAATTATCTTTTCAGTGGGCTCATAGTGTCTGGTGATCGTTGATGCCACTGGATTCGGAAACGAATGTATTGCCTCCAACGACTTCGGTCATTGCGTTCCAAAGATCGGTACTTCTCTTTTCATCTGATTAAATCGATTGAGGAACACACTTTTATCTAATCCACTCCTAAATCTCCAAAGATAAGTAGCGCATCCGGGGACGTGCCAACGTTTATCATTTTGGACTGATGTCGGCATGTATCGCAGATGTCCATGGGCGACAGTATCCACTTACTACCAGGTAGCTGGTGATATGACTACTTGTCTGTCAATTTCTTTACCCACTTCGCCTCACCACATACGTGTGACGCCAAGCGTTTCCAAAATAAATCATTTTGTTCCCTTCTGTTCTTTGCGACATTTATGTATTTAATGTCGCGGTCCTCTTATCAATTTTGACATTCTTCCGTTTATTCACACCATAGTGATTCAGTTCCCAGGACTATTCATAGAAATCATCTGCAGGTCGGTGTTTGCAAGAAAATTACAAATCAGAGTTGAATTTTGCTCTACTATTCGTATTATCTTCATCTTACGGTTTCATAGATATATCTACTATATAAGTTATACTATAGTATAACTTCTAACTTCCTTAACTATCTCATGAGATGTTATAACATTTATGTAGGAATGTAAGACCAACATTGTTTAATTACGTCTCCAGTCTTGAATTAACGATGTTGTATAATTGTAAATCACTGTTGTGTCGCGCCGCGTGCGTAACAGTCCCAACATACGAAGCGACATTATGACCGCGTCTGTAGCGATTGCAAATGGACATTGTGTAGAAATCATTATCATTTTCTTCGTTGTTGCCTTCTAACTTAAGGACCAAAAGTATCTTCAAGTGTTACATACGTATAACGGCCCGGGACTTTGTTTCAGATAGGAAGCTTTATGATAACTTATTAACTCGCTTCGTGGAAAGCGTGGATATGGTATACGTTACGGATGAATTTGTTTATCTATCAGCAGCTTTTAGTTATTTACTGCAACCACTTACATCTTGCCATCAGTTGTAGGCCTTCTCACGCTGGCGCTATCCTCCTCTGTCTCTCGTCTCTCTGTGGAATAGATCCTGTTTCTCATAAACATATATCTGTTTGTGGCAACGTTGCAGGCTCATAACCGCAGCGAGCGCGGTCGCAAGTCTGCTCTGTGTGTTTTAACCGTGATTGGCAGGCGGAACGACACGGCAAGCGCCGCCGCCGAGATGTCATAGCGCAGTTGCATCGAAATAAAAATGTGATGAAATTAACTTGTTGCTGCTACTGTTAATAATAATAACGTTAGATGTTACTTGAGATCTTTAGTTATTAAATCATAGAGATGAAAATTATACTAGATAACGTAAGTGATAGTTCATATAAAGTGAGAGGGTAATAGCTTTAATTTGAATAATGATTTTTATATTTAAAATACCCACTACTTGTCTTTTTTCTATAGACGAGCATATAGTCTGTCGCCGATAGACATCCGCGTTACATGCCAACATCAGTCCAGAATAACAAACGTTGGCATGTCCTTGGATGCGCTACCTAGGTAGGTAATGGTATTTACAGGTGTAAGTCTCCATTAAATTAACAGTATAAGTACATTGGGGGAATGGGATAAAGTGAGAAATGAAATACATTCACGGTAGACTTCTGTGAGCTATTTGGTGTCATTTAGTGAGCTACTCGTATTTGGTCAAGTAATCTTTGGAATAGTGAGCATTCAGGCTTGGTTGATGAAAATCTACGCTATTCATCAAGCAAATATGATAGATAAATAAATCACTTGTAAGTGAAGTCGGTGTATTCTGTTCCGACAAATGTTGAACTTTATGTGTCGCGTATAACGACTTGTAGATTTATCGCATCATTGTGTACATGGAAATTTGTCATTGGATATGTATCGTGGTGAATTAATTGCTCAATTGTTATGTATCGTAGTCTTGAACAAGACTTAGCCATGAACTAACTGTAGTCGAAAGTGGATTTAGGGGTTTTGTGGGCTGATTTGACGGCTAATAGAGCATAGCAATTTTGTTTTCGCGAAAAAGAAAATTAGAAAATGAATAATGAATATGGCTTACCGTCACCAGCTGTTTTAGCGTCCGCTGTTAGAAATGGTCTTCAGGCATATTGTCCTGTGTAATTCAAATTTTATTTATGTAAGGTTGTTATTTATTTAAACTTTATTACACAGACAAAAGGTAAAAAAAGATGGACTTAGTGACATTCATATGGCATTCTCTATCAGTTAAACTATGAGCAAACAGAGAATCAAGAGGAGTGCATTATAAAATTTGTAATATGATAATTAAAAAATATGTAAACGCAACACATATTTTAATATCCATATATCAACATTGTTACGTAAAGTTTCTTACTTTAAAAATCATGGTATAGTAGCAGTAGTCTCACCTGACGGTAAGCGGTTACCGCCACTCGTGGACATCTGCGATATATGGTAACAGTTAAGATAGAGGAACTGCTTCTATGGATCGTTCAGGAATCAGAATTTGGGAAAAGTATTAGAAAAGATGGATAATATAGTGTAACATGATAAAGTCATGTTCATGAAACTCATGAAGTCAGACGTGCACGGTGATGTGGAATGATGCATCATCTTCTGCAGTACATTTTAGAGAGTATGACATAACTATTATCATATGAAATGGATGCTAAGTAGTACTACTTCAAACAGTAGCTCTGGAAGTATATTTACTTTCAAATTTACACTTCATTGTATACTGTTCAAAGACAGATAATACATTTATTATGGGTTTCGTCATCGGATCATCTAGCAATAAATCTCCGAAACGCCGGACCGAGTAGCCGGGGGCACTGACGCGTTTTAAACTCAATCAAAATTCCTATTGCACGACGCCTACTGATCATTCTCACCTGGTAATTTAATATAGGTATGTGGTAGATGACGGTGAAATCAAACATAGTACTCGTATTTTTATGTTAGCTGAAAAAGTAAAAGCAAATACTTAGTAAGTTACTGTGACTGAATAATAGAAAATTTTGAAGTATTTTATTCGTAGGTTCAAACGCCCGTTATACGCCTCTTTCATACGCATGTCGGATTGCACTTTTTTTAATTTACTTATTAACAAAATACAACAAACAGATTCTATATTTTGTAAATTAAACCGATGATGGTTTGTCTGTTACAAATTATGATTCTCCTGAAGTTGTTATTTATCTAGTGTAACTGACAAGCAGTTATTGTTTACAATTATTTGAACTAAAAAACCTCACGCGTCGATAACGTTTGGAAATGTTAAATGTTGGTTAGGATCCAAAGGACGTTATATCCTAAACATCCAGTGGTTTATTGATTTAACAATTTATTGTACACACATACCATGAAATAAATAAGGAAGAAAAAGAAAAGATGTGCAAAAGGCAAGCTCATCTCCTACGGAGATTTCATCCAGCAGACCTGGGAAAGTGAAATATAGGTCAAGGCAGAAAGTGTCGTGAACGAGACACCATCCATGGTGAGTGCTAGCGCGACACTGACCACTGAGTACCACTTATTGATAGAACACGTACGTAAGTAACGTAATTGCACGCGTTGCAACTACATGCGCTGAACTAAATGATTATTATTATTATTATTATATGCAGCGACAAACTTAGGATAGTACATACATATTCTCATTTAATCAAGAATGAGAATGATATATCATTCACTTCCTAATAATTATATTGTACTTGTAACAGTTTATAACGTCCCATTGTGGGGACATGGGCCTCCTCTAGTACGGGGGGTGTCGGGCCGTAATCCACCGCGCCGGCCCAGTGAGGATTAGTGGATCATATACTGCAATTTTTTTTTATATTACGAGCGGTTATAGCCTAGGGGTATATATACGCGATTCACATTCGTGTGATCGTGTGTTAAAATCCTCGGGCCGCACCACAGAGTTTCTAATTGAGTACGGATTTTTAAAAATTGGCACTAGCTCGTCGGCGAAGGAAAACATCGTAAGAAAACCCACATGCTACAGAATTAATTAGATCATTAGTTCATAATTATTATTCTTTCAGTTTAAAATTAATCATCTTTTGAGGGGGAGAGTGCACGCTGCAATCCAACAGCCGCTGGGCGCGTTCAACTGGCCACGTTACCCCTCTCTCACAGAATGTATTGCATTTCCCACTTTACCTTATTTCCCTAATGTAAGTACGCGTTTCGGTAGTGAGTGAGATGTGCCAGAGCCCATTCCCATCCCATTCTATTCTATCCCTCCCCATTTTCCCAACCCTTTCTCCAAATCCATTCCTATATCTCCAAAGGTAGAGAGCGCATACGGAGGCGCACGCATAACGTTTGTCATTTTGGACTGATGTTGGCATGTATCGCGGATGTCTATGGGCGACAGTATCCATTTAACATCAGGTGGACTGTATGCTCGTCTGTCGCCTTCATCCATAAAAAAGAATAGGTTTTCCCATACTTGGATGTTTAAGTTTTAATGTTTAATGTGTAGGTGGTATCGAAACGATGTTATAGACTAAGATAATAAAGTTCTTCTCAGAGACTCCATAAAATCTCATTTCTATCACGACTTAAACTCGTCGCAGACAAGCGACTCGACACTTGTAACAAAAATTCCAATGTCTATCGACTACAATACGGTTACATAATGAAACATCAAAGTGGAGTAACGGCTTGTCCTCATAAGAATACAATGAAAGGGATAATCCGGTGACAGTATCAACTCGCCGACGACGCGGACGCGTTAATATCGGATCACAATAAAATAATAAACATACTCGAATCTGCTATCGCCTGGTGAATAATGCTCCTATTCTGGGGAAAATAAATGCTTAGCAATTAAACAACTTTGAACGGTTTTGATCCGTTTTTGATTCGTTTGATCCGTTCAAAGTTGTTTAATTGCTATGTATAGTAATCGCGAAAACCTAAGAAAATAAATGCTGCCTAATTATATTTCTACAATGTATTCCAGACATTATCTGAGAAAAGGGACTCCACTGTCGGTTCTAGTTTCCCAGATACAGAGATTTGTGATATCTTAAAAAAATATTGATTTATCTTAAAAATCACGTTAGTGGTCTAACGTGATTTTTAAGATAAATCAATATTTTTTTAAGATATCACAAATATCTGTTTCTATTTAAATAAAATCGCATGTTAGAGCATGTTTCTATTTCAATAAAATCACATGTTAGAGTATGCTTCTATTTAAATAAAATCTTGTAACAACGTGTTCCTTTATGAGATGAGCATGCGCGGGTTAAATATGTAAGGACATTTGTGTACCAATACTTTAATATATAAAGTATACCAAATCCTAATAATATACATAAAAAAATATTATTATTATAGGATAGGCGAGCAGCCAGCAGCTGATGTGCCTATATCTTGTGCCTATATATGCTCCGACATCTATTTGTCCAATTTCGATATGGAAATCCCCGAGTGGTCTGTCTGTTTGTTTCTTTGTGTGTTTGTATGAAATGGTTTTATGCATCAACATAGAGACTAATCGAACTGAAATTTTGCATAGACCTTCTTGGGAACAACAGAAAGAATAAACGCTACAAAGCCATGGTGACCATGGAATACTTCTCTTGAAATAGTGAGAACTCAGGCGAAGCCGTGGGTATAAGCTAGTAATAATATGTATACGCGTCTAAAAAAGTAGACGCGTGATAAAGAGGACTATATTACAATCAAATGTATTCGACAAATTTTACAAAAGTATTGTACTCGTAATTAGATAATGAAGTGAAATGTTACTTGAAATTAAAAATCTTGGAAAACGACTGAGATGAGACATGGGATAGTTCCTATGGGATAGTGATAGTTCCTCATCACAAATATTTCCAAGATCATAAATACACTAAAATTTCTTATAAATGTATAGACATCTCATAGCAGTGGATAGGCGAATGAGTTGGATAGATTTGTCTCCTGTTAGTTTGTTTAGTTGTCAAGTGAGTCCATAATGCACCAATTTCAGAAGTAGTCAACAACCCAACATTGCTCAACAGTGAAATATTGTAACTTCTGTAAATAACTTCCAATACCAATCAATGCTCATGACCTTATTCGATAAAGTAGTGAAATGAGATCAAATAATAAATCTATAGGCCACGCTACCAAATTTGATAGTAGCTTTAATTTCCGCTCGTTGTATGGTTGTATTGCCTTGTATGGCGTGACTAGATCGGCCTATGAAGAAATAGTTTCTTCTGAAATCTGATTTTGCCGGTAAAATGACAACATTTTCAGTAAGATGATTTTTGTAGTGATGATTTCACGAAATTCTTGCTTTCGTCATTTCCCTAAGATACATATACATATGTGCATAAACCCATATATAGCGAAATATAGAGCAAAGTAACGCATCTTTTATTATTGTATTGCACGATGGACTTTTGCAATGTAACGATTGAGAAATATATATAAATATCTTCATATGTTATATTGGGTGGTTCTCAATAAAATTGAAATGATATTGAATATTTGCAGTTCAGAATAAGCCTCCTAATGTGTTTCGGAGTGAAAGCGCTTGACAATGATTAGGTGGACTTCACACAACCGGTCCGCAGGTGCTATATCGCCCGGTGTAGACGCGTCTTTATCTATTACATCGGTAATTAAGTGATTTCTTGATTAAGATAGCTGGAAGACAAATTACATGTAGATTGTGCTTGATTATTTCTTAGATTTATCTAATACTTTTGAGATTCTTGAAAACTTCATTAAAAGTATATGCTATAACGTCTTTATAGCGTAAAAGTCATAAACATAAGGTTATGTATGAGACTTCAAAATGGAATGTTTGATACAATTGAGACTGTCCTGTTGTTTTCTTTCTGTATTCATTTTAATAAAAATACGGAAAGCGCGGCTTCCATATTTAAGCTTTTAAAATACGTTGCACCACGAATTTATTGTATTTTATATAAAAATATTTTATATTCATATTTATTACATAATTTTATCAAGTATTCGATACGACAATCACGACATAAGACGGCAGATTAACATAGTACATAATGTCTCTGTTTGTCTTGCGAAAGGTTTCAGGTTCGATTCTCGATCAGAAAAACGTTTGTAATTGTTTAAGTATGGTTGATTGTGTTTGTATTTTTTTTAAATCTTCACTGCACCAAGTTATATACATTAGAAGGCGAACTTAATACGTAATGACATTCTCTGCTAGTCAATTTGGTGATTTGTACATGTCTCTGGACACAGAGAATCCGTCGCCGCGCATATTGTCCAATACGTAAAATATTACCTACTCGTATTGAACATTATGCGTGTTGAACATTTTTATGAAATTGTATATTTTTGCAGTTTGCAGCACCTATCTTGTACACTATGCGTGGTGAACGAGGGAGTCCTAGATTGCGACATTGAATACGGTGCTGTTATAAATTTATACGTAAACTCTGTACAATTTTCGACTTCAACTAATCGTGCAATCTTCTAATTTTTCTATATCTGTTCCAGTTCTTTATTTTCTCGATGACAGCTGACACACAGCGGTCGATATAACTTTGTTCTAGCGTCAACGCCTAAAACTCCGAACAAAAATTAGGCACCAAGACGTCATATTTCATTAACAAGGTCACGTCAGACAGAAAGCAATTTTAGGGATGTAGTTATCGATAAACGTAACACGATAACAGATCCGATATTTTTTTACAAAATGTAAGAAACTAAACTACTGCCGGATACTTTTGTACAAATTTATTAACTAATATTATATTTCATTACAAGATGTTACACGTGTTAATTCTTGATTGATAATGCCAACTTCTTTAAAATTTTCGAAGCTGTTGTAAAATAAGTAGGTATAGGTAGGTACTGGACAATGAAACGAAATAATTATAATGACAGGTAATCTTTATTTATTTATTTTAATCAAAATCTGATGAATCGTCATTGTCACTCGATGAGCTCTCCCCAACATTTATTATAAGTTCCTGTACTTCTATATTATCGAATGCCACATGAATTTCCCAATCCGACGCTATAATGTTTTGGGTTCTTCTCACAATTTTTTCCCAGTTTTCGGCAGTTACTTCCGCACATGCATTTTTTAATAAATCTAACATCTTGTTTGCCGTAAAAGGGGGATGGGTATTGGGGATGGTCGACCGGCGTGTCCTTTGATTTGTGCCCATATTAGTTCTATAGCATTGTACTGGCAATGATACGGCGGAAGTCGAAGAACCCAATGACCACATTCGGCAGCTATTTCGTCGATAACATATCTTTTAGGGAGGCTTTTTTTCGATTTTAAAATATTCATTGTACTTTTAATAAAGTATTATCCAGATTTTCGCCATGACGTTGGAGCCAGTCAATTATCTCTTGTTTTTTATTGGCCTGCGTCGGCATTTTATCAATTTGTCTGGAGTGATATGTAGCGTTGTCCATAATAATTATCGACGGTTCTTCCAGAGATTGCACCATTTCTTTAAACCATCCTTCGTAAATCTCCGCGTTCATTTCTTCGTGGTAGTCCACTGTTTTCTTGGATTTAAAGGCCAGTAAAGCATCTGACATGAATCCTTTCGTAGACCCTGCATGGCATATGATGAGGCGTTCACCTTTTCCCATTGGCACTGAACTAGTGGAAGCGACGGTGTCGTCAGTCCAGTTCTTAGATACTGTGTGGTTTGCATTTAACCAAGTCTCGTCAGTGAAAATAACATTTGACCAGTCTGATATCTTTTTGGCTTCGCTCAAAAATTCGCAGCGAGCCATAGCAACGTCGTGACGCTCCATCAATATTTTACGTTTGTCCGATTTTTTATAACAAAATCCAATTTCTTTCAAAACCAAGCTTAATGACGATTTTTGGCCATGGAACAAACCACATTCACGTAAAGAAACAACAAGTTTTTTAAGTGTTGGAATTTCTTTGCGCAAGTAATAGTCATATATATGACGGCGAATAGCGTCAGCGTCGAAGTTGTCAACCGATGTCACACGACGTGGTTGGCGTTTTTTCTTCGGCGTACGAAGCTTATTTTCCTGCATGCCGCTTGTACCGTAAGCTTCGGTAGTAATTTTTGAAACAGTAGGTCCACTAATTCCTAATGCGGCCGCAACACGCTCTCGCACTTGCGACAGTGGTAATAGCGGGCCACCATTTTGATACTCTGCTTCAAAGTAATTACGAACCTTGATCACCAGTTCTCTCGCCTGCCTTTTCAGAACAGATCCTTTCGGCATTTTGATATTTGACAGCTGGGCAGCAATCAACACGGAGGAACACAAAATACACAACGTAACGTATGGATAATGTGAAAAAACTCAGCGAACACAAATGTAGTGACTAGCACGACCGTCTTGTTGCGAGTGACAGATTAAAACAAACACAAAATGGCGGTGGGCCATTGAGTGGTCCCACCTTGAAAAAATATATTTGAATGTTTTTGTTGTATTTGTCTTTGTTCAAAATATAATAAATATATGCGATCGATATCATTACTTATTTGGTCACAACACTACAACTATCAAATTAGAACTGTCATCGAGAAAATAAAGTTCTGGAACAGATATAATATATATTCTTTTCGTTAACTATGATGCAAAATTATATAATTATATAACAGGTCGCTCTAATAACAAGATAGTTGTTAGAGGGTTTAAATTTTAAACAAATATTTCATTTTCTTTTTAATATTTAAATTAAAATGTTTTTTTGAATTCTTTTAATTTTTCTCATATTTATTATACGTTATTTTAATTAATTTTTTCCCTGTTTTTCCTTATTCAGTAGACATGTCAGTGCCATTATATCCTATGCTAATTACCTACTAGAGACCGGATTATATGCAACATAAAAAGCTTGAAATATGCATGAAAAATGCTTAAAATATGCATGAAAAGTGTCAAAATATGCAACATTCAATAATAAAGAAATAATATTTTTTAGTTTTTGTTTTCAAAATCAGCATACAGTTAGTAAGTTGTTGAATCATATATTTGATATCACGATAATTAAAATTATACTTAACATTTTGTTACTCTTGTAAACGTAAAGAATCAGGTACTGTTCCAAATGTTCGTATTTGAATTTGGGTGCTATGTTAGCACTTATTGTTTCTGGCAAAAGTTAATCCGTCTCATTAATAAAACTATCAATTTGACACAAAGGTTCAAAGCCTGGGTTATTATTGTTCAAAATGTTTTCAAACTTTTCTTTAAGTTGCCGGGAATACCTCTGGCAATGCGGAGTTAATTTGGCGGATTTTATTCATTAACTGAATTGATTCAGTCCACGCCAAACCCTGAGTTTCAAGCTTTTTAATACTCGCAGTTATGTGGGTAAAATGAGTGCTAACTAATCACAGCTATGTTTTGTTTTATACTAGAATCGTTAAACGCTTCCTTCGACTGACAATTCTTAACTACGCTACCGAAATTTAATGTAAATATAGCGAAAATATGCATCATCACTAGATTTTAGGTAAAATATGCAATAACCGGTGAGAATGGGCTAAATATGCAAATGCATATGCAAATGCATATAATCCGATCTCTACTAATTACTGTTAATTACACTCCCGCAAACACAATAATTAAATTAACACCTAGTCATATAGCATCCTATTGTTATTATTTTCGTTAACTATAGCGCAAAATGTTATCACCGGATTTCAAGTGAATGGTTTCCATAACAGGATCATTCCATACCCTTCCTGGAAGGATTAAAAAAATATTTACATGCATAATAGAGGGAAAGTGTCACGTCCCGTCATGTAACATAGATACATTAACATGTTATGTCGTCTTATGAAAGAGAAAGTGAGACACATCCATCATAGTAGACTGACGTATCACCTGTTGGAGTGCGCTTTGTTCCTTATACAATATGCAATGTAACTTGTCGCTATATTTTCGTCTTCCCGATATAATTCTGGCTATCCTTCCTGATTCAACCAAGTGATATATAGCCATTCACTCGAGGAAGTATTAAAGATGTGTTATCTTGCACACATTGGATGAATACCAAAATGCTGTTATTCATTAAAATATTGTACATAATCTACTTTTTAAAATAAACGTTTCTTCCAGTTAATGCCTATGTTCCCATAGATTTAGAATTATTTCGAACTGCAAAGATCAACACAGTGTGCGAGCGGGAACTCAAACCATTGCACGTGTGACATAAACGAGAAAGAGCCAGCTAACTTGCAAATGTTTTCAACTAGTCGAAGACGCCCAGAGTCCTGATAAATCTATGTGCTAAACCAAGATGTTTATTTATGGTGTTATATCATAGTATAAAACACCATACTAAACAACATACCATACTAACTAAAACCACATAATATGATAATACATGTGAACTAAATAAGATTGTGTGCATGTGTGTGTCATCCTGCGTGTTATCATTTAAAGTTTACATAAATTAATGTGTAGATCACTATAATCTACAGCTTGTTTCCACCCAGTGCTGAGTATAAGTCTCCTTTCGTTCGTGCCACCCTCCTCGATCCCTGTTCTTAACTATATCAACCTGCAATACTCTTAACGTTAAAACTATCTTCTAGTTTGTGTAGTAATCCTTAAAATAGAAAAGTGAAATCGTGCGGACTCGAGGACAACAAACTACGAGTGTGTGTAGTCGTAAATTTGTAAACACAATAAAAGTAAAACTTAGGAATCCTGCGAAATCCCGCCGCCTGTGTTTATTTTAATAAATGGTCTAACATCGGTCTACTACATACTCGTTGAGTTATTTTGGACACAGACGCGGTAAATACACAATTCGCTTTAATACGAGTAGTGTAGTGTAGTTAATAACTTTTTTCTGTACAAGACTAATTAATTTACGTTTAATATACCACGCACACGTACGTACGCACGCACGAATGCATACTCGCATGCACGAAAGCACGCTCACACACACAAATACGTGTACAATACTCACAGAAGTCTACCTTGCAATATTAATTGAATCTTCCGGGCTACTTGGCCGAGATCTTCTGGAATCTCTATTCTTTCTTCCAAACGTTTCGTCAACAATTGCGGTTGACATCTTCAGTGGCGACTGAAGATGTAGCCCAAGTAGGCCAAGTAGCCCGGAAGATTCAATTAATATGGACACCGGCCGAGAAAGCCTACACTCCACTACCTTGCAATGTACTGCATTTCTTACTTTATCGTATTTCCCCAATGTACGTACGTGTTTCGGTAGTGAGTAAGATATGCCAGAGCCCATTCCCATCCCATCGTATCCCTCCCCATTTTCCCAATCCATTCCTTAATATGCAAAGGTAGGCAGCGCATTCGGGGGCGTGCCAACGTTTGTCATTCTGGACTGATGTGGGCATGTATAGCAGATGTCTATGGACAACAGTATCCACTTACCATCAGGTGGACTGTATGCTCGTCTGCCGCCTTATTTCTATAAAAAAACACATACAATACTGTTGACGACCGGCGCACTAATGGCTCGGCGGGCCGACCGGTCGTATACGAGCGGAAGACGCGCTAGTGCTTGTTGCGGCGGGTGACGACTGACGGGGCAACTGAGTGCCCAACTGAATGATACCGATTTAATTGCTAATCATTGATCTAATCACCCGTGTTGCTGTTTTAACCATTTAAAAACGTTTTTTCACACCTTGTATTTTAACATTTATGACGATAACTCTTTCGGATTCAGCTTTTTTTTTTTATAATACTCGTTAAATTTTCATTACAAATGGTCAATTTCATGAAAATAGACCAGTTAAGCGTGACTTAATTACATAGGGCCACTAATACAAAAAGGTTAATAAGTCAAAGATTTGTTTGATAATGATAGGTTAATATTATGACATGTGGTGCCTAAAGTCCAACAATAGACAAAATTTCTACATTATAACCCAACACACGCGAGGTCAATAGGAATTCTACGACAGCTTATTAGGTGTAATCGACCTCCATATTAGACACAGAAACGTATTTACAATAATAATTCACAATACTCTCTGACTGCGGAAGTTGTAATAGATTTACAACGCCAGTAAAATATACTTTCCATTTTTCCAACACCGTCGGCGGTAGGTTGTAGCTGCCGCCGTGCACCGGCGCCTCCAGGATGAGCCCGGATCAAGATAAAACCGATCGACTCTCGTTGCAGTCGTTTTTGACCGCGATACATCGCTCTTGTAAGCGGTTTAAGCGCTTAACTTTATACCAAGTCTTATCTCTGTTCATAATATGGAGGTTTTCAAAATGCAATTATTAAGCAATTTTGTCATTTTTATTTGTAAGCTATAAGAAGCGTAGGAGTTGTCTTCTCTATAAGAACCGATTAGAGAAATATTCTCCTGTGGAGTTAAATTACAGCTGCAGTTATTTTTTTATGGACAAAGGCTGCAGACGAACATACAGTCCACCTGATGGTAAATAGATACTGTCGCCCATACATCCGCGATACATGCCAACATTGGTCCAAAATGACAAACGTTGGCACGACCTCGGATGCGCTGCCTATCTTTGGAGATATACGAATGGATTTGGAGAAAGGATTGGGAGAATGGGGAGGGATAGGGTGGGAATGGGCTTTGGTACATTTCACTCACTACCGAAACACGTACACGTACATTAGGGAAATAAGATAAAGTGGGAAATGCAGTACATATCAAGGTAGTCTTCTGTGAGAGAGTGGTAACGTGTCCAGGCGAGCGCGCCCAGCGGCTGTTGGATTGCAGCGTGCACACTCCCCTTCCCAGAAGTAAGTGGTAAGTGAATATACCTATATCACTAGGATGTTGATATAGAAAATCTATGGATATATGCTTTTTTTTTACAAATTATAATGAAATTATAATTAATTGTGATTGGCCGTGCGGTGTCGGTCGGTTTTAAAACAGCATCACCCCATCTCTTCCCATGGGTGTCGTAAAAAGCAACTAAGGCATAACAAAGCCGATATCACAAACCCTGAGGAACTACACCACCTCTAAAAGACTGAACTCGCCAACCCCACCCACGGTGGTCGAGTGTCGAGCGTGGCGTTTTAAGGCTATAGGTACATATACATCCCTCATGCACAAGATAGTAATTGTAATTGTACGAAATGACAGTAATTATTATACAATGGCTGGTTACGGTGAAAGTAATTATTATACAATGGCTGGTTACGGTGATAGTAATTATTATACAATGGCTGGTTACGGTGATAGTAATTATTATACAATGGCTGGTTACGGTGACAGTAATTATTATACAATGGCTGGTTACGGTGACAGTAATTATTATACAATGGCTAGTTACGGTGACAGTAATTATTATACAATGGCTGGTTACGGTGACAGTAATTATTATACAATGGCTGGTTACGGTGACAGTAATTATTATACAATGGCTGGTTACGGTGACAGTAATTATTTGGATACTCTTAAGAAAAGTCGAATGTACGAATAATGCAATTACATTTTGCAAGATTCAAGCACCCGCTATCACTGTATTTCTAAAATACTGCAATGCAATCCGAGAAGCTTATTGGAGTCCAGTCCTAAAATGGATCTAGTCAAGACTGGCATTCAAAATTCCTAATTTTATGCCTATGTTGTGAGAATACCCACTTCCTTATTCGTAGCTGTGCTGAGTGAATACAATAATACTATAAAACATTGGAATAACTTAGCCATAAATAGAAACAAATCCTTTTAAAGCTGTAGTGAGAGATTACAGACTGACATTTTGTGTGTAAAATCTGCTTACAGTACAAATATCGTTTATACTCGTTGGAGAAGTGTATTGAGCTCCTTGGCAAGAGAGAACGCAATTATAAGATTGGGGAATTATGGAAGTGATTTGCAATATAACTTCTAAGATTTTGAACGAATGAATGAAAGAAAACTTTATTAGACATACCCAAATACAGTACCACATTACATTTATACCACACATTTGCAATGGCACAAAGTAAATATTTTTTTGTATATAAACGGGAACATACTTCAAGTTTTCGCATTTTTGCGGATTTCGCACAATTTATCTATTTACGGTCTTTCTCATGACCTTGGTTAGTGCGAAAACAAGGAAATTATGAGTACCTACAATAACTATGTACTTTTTTATAGAAAAAAGGCGGCAGACGAGCATACAGTTCAACTGATGGTAAGTGGATACTGTCGTCCATAGACATCCGCGATACATGCCAACATCAGTCTAGAATGACAAACGTTGGCACGCCCCCGGATGCGCTGCCTGTCTTTGCAAATTAAGGAATGGATTGGGAGAAAGGGATGGGTAAATGGGGAGGGATAAAATAAGATGGGGTAGGAATGGGTTCTGGCATATCTCAGTCGCACATTTGAGAAATACAATGAAGTAGGAAAGTACATTTCAAAGTAGTCTTCTGTGAGAGAGGGGGTAACGTGGCCAGTCGAGTGCGCCCAGCGGCTGTGGGAATGCAGCGTGCACTCTCCCCCTACAAACAATATGTATATGTTTACAAAATTATATAGTTAAATAGCGTGATTCTAGAAATCACTCTATGGAATCAAAATCAAAATATCTTGATAAATTACTGAGATAAAAGGCTTATAAGGTAAGTAAGTAAATGATCAAGGATCATACAGAATAATGACGTCATTCTTTTAATGCCATTTAAATCATGCATGAATGACACAGACAGTAATAGGTCTCAACCAGGTCCCCACCTCAAATGTCAAGCACTTATTTACCCAGTGTTTTATTGAACTTAGAAAATTATTTTAGTGCGTTTCATCTTTAGTTATATGAAAAGTCAACTACCGTATTATAATGATCAAAATTAGTTTATAATCTTAATTATTAGTTACTTACGGTACCACCGGCCACCGGCTGCCACGATACGTGTGTAGATCACGATTACAAACATATATTTCTATATTGGCATTTCCAGTTATCTTAAGAGCTAACATCAACATTTGTACAAGCGCTTTAATCTTCAAATCAACCTGAGTGACGGATTCATTCAGCCGGGATGACCGAGGATAACGGCGAAGGAGTCACCGCAGGGTGCAATTAACTGGTCACTCGTATAACAAAAGGGGGATTCTATTATATAATAGACATAAGGCTAGAAATAATAATTATTTATTTCAGAGAATTCTCTATAGTTTTAGAAAATTATTTTTTTAAAAAAGATTATATTTAAACGAGCAACAAAACGATACTGTACAGGCAACAAAACATAATCAGCAAACCAAACTATTTTTCAATAACTGAAATAAACAATGTTTAATTACTAAGTATGTATATCCCAAAGTATATCTTTATAGTCACCAGAGAACCTAAAACACACCCACCTTTAAATTTGCTGTCATTTTCAGTATTTCTCCTTTAAAAATAATTATTATTATTAAGCTAAGTTTGTATATTTTTTTAATATTTTTACGTTTGTCCTTATCAATAAATCCATCCAAGATTTTTAGGTTGCATACTTCGTCCTGTTGGCGATTACCTTCAGAACTCTGCTATGCTATTCTTTTTCGCCTGATCGCATAACAAATATTTGTAAAATCCTCCAAAAATGTCATTATCAAACTAAATTAATATACACCCGTTTGAAATGTGTACCAGAATATACCATTAAATCGAGTGATGCACCCCGATCGTGATAGATAAAACAGTGGTGCCTTTATCAATGACTTTTATCAACAGAACTATGTTACGGGGTGATAGCTAGCGACCTGTCTTCGACTCCGTTCACACCTGACTTTCCAGTTTATCATCTTGAATGTCTTAATAAATCATAGCTTGGAAACCAGAGATAACTAGGCGAGACAGTACGCAGGCAAGTGTCTAGATATGTCAGCAATATATCAAGGGAAATTAATTGGATTTTTGCGAGACAGTACATCCCAATGTACAATATTAGAATTTTAGAGCATGAGCAAATCTTAGATTATCTGTTTCCTATTGTACATTTCAGTAATGACAAAAAACATAATACAACCTTTTACCTTTTTATTAATATAAGACTATTCAACAATATTCATGGCTGGGTGCGATTTTATTGATTTGGACCATTGTGATTTGGATTTATTGATTTAAAATGTTTAATTTATAAAACTGAAACACCTTTGCCGTTAACTAACAATTTCTATCATTTGCTTTAGGATAGAGAATGTGATTAAAATATTACAGTAATCATTTTAGAACATGACAAAATGAAGAAAACGAAATTATAGGAGTATAAGCAATCGCGTAACATAACTAACAAACTTATGATAAACATTTAAAATCTGTCTTTCAAACAAAATAAAGAAAGAAAGAACATTTATTTCACAACGACACACACACAACGCCAGGACAAGGACAAAACAAATTTTCAAATAGTAATTACGCGTGTCGCAACGTGTCACTGAAATATTGTTCAGCTCAGCACTGCGAGTATGTTGGAAACCCCTAAATGATTTCCGACGTTGATTTTCAACTGAAACCCAGAGTGACGTTCAGACGGAAGTGACAGCTAAAATACATATAATTGAAAATCAAATACATCTCGACCTATTTTGCACAGGTAATAAGCACATTAGAATCCCACACGCTGATACAATACCCACACAATCCTTACGTGGATAGCTCGTAACTCCCTAGATACCATCACCGCGTGGGAGGCGAGGGGAGCCAACGGGATTGAGGTGTGAACATGCTGTTCTAGGGTCCCGGTGACAAGTACATGAACACGACGCGGGAATTATGACGTTGTAGCATTGTATAAATTTCAGTTGGCCGACATTTGGATTGGGATATGTGGGGCCCGTTAGTAGCCGGGCAAATCGCGAGCATAGGTAAAGGTCCGCCTGTCCAGTCTTGGACAAGTTCATTTGGTATTGAGATGGTAGGTATTCGCTATTATAAATTCACAGACGGTACTTTTGATACAAATATAGACATTATTGATATTTAAGAGGACTATACTTATCAGCGAAGTGCTACTTGCTTGTACTTGATGTGATATTGTAACAGATTAAAAAGAATATTGTAGTATAATTATAATAGTATATAGATAGTATAAACACGTGGCACTACGTGTCAGGCCTACGTGGCAGGGTGGATAGATAGATGAAACTCTTTATTGTATAATTGTTACATTATGAGAAAAATAAGGAACAATTATAAAAAGATAATGCAACCAAGCCTTAAGAGAATCCCTTAAGGAATTCTAGTGAACTTTGTAGTGCCTTCGCGAACGATTTTACGAAAATATTTTATATGTAATGTAAATTAAATCTTTAAATCTAGGGCAAACTTGCCGTTCGGTTCATTGATTATTATTCACCGATCTGCACTAGGCCAGCGTGGTTGATTATAGCCAGTGATTACTAGGAAAGGCTTTTGGCCGGCCCACAAAGACAAATACAAAGAATTATCATCACTATTTAATTTAAGAAGACAAATTGGAGTGGAATCGAGTGTACAACATTATACTTCGCAGAAGAACTTACAATGAATTATTACAAGGAGTAAAAGGCAAGTGGGTGCTAGAAATGTCCCAAGCTAATAAACATTGGTAATGTTCAGTCGAACAACTAGGCGGAATGACTGTGAAGTATCCCAACGATGTATTACAAGTTCAAGCGCACTATTGGTGTGGTCGAATGGGAACTGGTCTATACTATGTAAGTATATTTATTGCATACTAGCGGTGCCTGTGAGTGCGTTCGCGTGAACTTGTGATTCCCATGGGAACTCCATAATGGATCTGGATAAAAAAAATACCTTAGTAAACCTGGCACATAAACTATAACTTTTTTTTATGGTGGAAGGCGGCAGACGAGCATACAGTCCACCTGATGGTAAGTGGATACTGTCGCCCATTCCGGAACCTCTGAAAAACCTCTGAAACATCTGAACTATCACCGTTCTTCATGTCTCATAAACTATAATGAAAATGGTTAGTTATTTTGGCCCATTTTCCTACAAACAGACTGTGTTCCGATATGTGGATAAAAATGTCGATGTTCAGTAAGAAGTTCCTCATCACTGTTAGAACCTTCATCAGCAAGCTTGACCGAGCTACAAAGCTCAGCAGCACATTGACAGTATTCTCATACACGAGTACACGACTGCCTTAAGTATCATCAGGAGTGATCGACAGCTTAGGACAGCTGCGTTTCCTGTGTTTATTTTTTATATTTTATTGTATTGTGAGGAATAAAGGTCTTGTCTACTGTTGGCAACTGTCAATATTCTTCACAGATTGTTAAGTCACCAATGTAAGATTTGATTTGCTTACACCTCCATAGAGGGCGTTGAGCCCTCTGTCTGGTTCGCGGTGTTAAGATTCTCCGCCAAAACATGACCCGCTGTGAATACGAGTATCAAGAATTAAACAGTTTTGTCCTGAGCTCGGTGTTTTCTTGCGAGCTTCCATAAATACCTTGCTGATTCCTCGGGACCTTTTTGGGAAATCTATACACAGATGATATATCTATTTATTTAATTAGCAAGTTGTAGTATCTAACTGACAACACCCTGCTAGGGCACACCAAGTGTTACATTAAGTATATCTATTTTATTACTTAAAATTACATTATACATTATTACAAATTAGTTAATTATTAATTCATTATTATTATGTTTCTAAGTTCTTTTTCTTTTATGGACGAAGGCAGACGAGCATACAGTCCACCTGATGGTATCTGGATACTGTCGCCCATAGACATCCGCGATACATGAGTCCAAAATGACAAACGTTGGCACGCCCCCGGATGCGCAGCGCAGCGCCTACCTTTGGAGATATAGGATTGGATTTGGAGAAAGGGTTGGGAAAATGGGGAGGGATTGGATGGAAATGGGCTCTGGCATATCTCACTCACTTCCGAAACACGTACGTACATTGGAGAAATAAGATAAAGTGGGAAATGCAGTACATTTCAAGGTAGTCTTCTGTGAGAGAGGGGTAACGTGGCCAGTCGAGCGCGCCCAGCGGCTGTTGGATTGCAGTGTGCACTCCCCCCCTCAGTTTTATTTTCTACCATATCTGGGGGTAAACTTCGCTAACGCGGGCTTGTGGCCAAACGGGAGCGAGTGATAGTGAGTGAGTGTGTGGTGTGGTATGATAAAAGATGACGGAAGTGTGTCTGACAAACAGTAGATGTCATGAGTGTCGCTAGTTGTATATTTTATTTCTTTATTTTATTAATCATGAACAAATTATACCAAATTCTTTTATTAATCTGTATAGATCAGATATTACAAAAATCTCCAGTGTTTAGCCGTAGTACCGATTAACTAAATTAATTAATTAAAATTATTTTATACAATTTTATTATTTAATTTAACTTATCATAATCATATTATACATCTAATAATAATAAAATGCAACTGCAAAAATAAAAATACCTACGAATTAAGCTGTCCCGTGTCCCTCAACCATTGCAGCATTGGTGTGGGGGAGGCGTCATGAGGTGGGTTATTATGAGCTTGGATAATAATGCTTATTATTCCTATCATTCCTAGGAGGAATTTCTTTCCAAATCTGTATTTATAAATCCTAAAAAGTACCTACCTTTGCGGGAGTGCCAACGTTCGTTGTTTTTGACTGACTTTGACATGTATCGCAAATGTCATGGGCGAAAGTAACCGCTCTTACCATCTACTTGTTATCTGCTTGTCTGTCACAAAAATATTCCTCACAACCGACGATCATTGACCTTGGATCAAACAAGGGTGAATTAAGAAGCCGATTAAGAAGCCGACAGATCTTCACCCCTAAAACGCCGAAGTCGGAAGCGATGCCACTAATGGACTAACGAACATATCTAAGTTCAAATACCAGTATAATCTCATCCACAGTCTACATTATTTTACCGCAAAATTTACATGCTGCGAACTGTTTATACGGGGTTAGGTTATCTCGCGGCCCTTTCGGCGTGAGCTATGGCTTCCCACTTAACTGTATATTTACTCCTCATTGAGATTAGTGCTGTACCACTACCACGAGTCACGCAAGGAATTAGCGATAGGAAATTCGCACGGTACTGTAACCTACTACGAGTATTGCTCACGCAATGTCTTCTTTGATACATGCGATGTGATGATGATAAAGCATCGAAAGTCGTAGGCAATTTTCAGGGGTCAGCTGTTCTCGAATTGGTTCGATCTTGAAATTCTACTGTATTAAGCTAGTTATGATTACTGGCAGTGAACTATACGATCGCACCCGTAAGATGCCAGTTTATTGCCACTCAGAACTAATAACAATAAATAATGGTCATTGTGAAATATTAAGTAGCTTTGCAACGTTTATGGTACATCAAATTAAGTTAAAAAAAACTAAACAAGAATTTAAAATTTCGTCTACCCTGCGTATTTTTGTCGCTTACGAGTACTAGAATCAAAAACGCACACGACGCGGACGGAGGGTAGACAGCTTTTGTCTGTCAATAGCAACAACACCTTCACCCGCCTCTGCAGTCTCGCCGCGACCGAAATATGTAATTGGACCGAAATATCGGCTATACAAAATAAATAATAAATCGTGAATAATCCATTTACATAAAATTAATTGAATCAAAATGTTGATATGAAAATATTTTATCTTGTGAGTTTATTCATTCGTTTCTCATACTTTATTCAAAATTTTGTTTTAAACTAATTTTATTGCCAAATTTAAACCTATGTGAACGGACTTATTGGACTCTAGTCTGCCTTATATTCCTATGTAAAATTATTTATTAATAATAATAGTAAAAACGGTATTTAAAATGCTGTCTTAAAAGGGTATTTTAGCTTTGTAGCTAAAATACCGTTTCTCTTCTCCTTCGAAGGTTTCATCTAGTCTTCAATTAATAATAATTTTACTGTACTAATATAGTTCTTTGAACATGGGATATCGATCCCACTTATCCATCTATTGATCTATGCATCTATGTAATGAGAAACGAGTGCATCATACGCCCCTTTCGCAGTGGTCATGCATGGCAGCCAATGTAATATGAATACTACTCCCAAATGTAACTCAGACTTAAATTGATCGATAGATCAAATCGAGAACATTTAGTAGGGGCGTAATTTCTCCGTGGAAATGTTGTGTGTTTAGTGGCATGCGAAAGTTCAAACCGATTTTAAATAGGGCATAAACAACATTTTATTGCGATGAAATGCCATTTGCATAGCTAGCTCAAAGTAACCTGTTCTGTTGGTTGGGTACCTAGATAGAGGTGCCGTGTAAGATGATATTTGACCATAAAGTTGTGTCGTAGATAAGAAGAATTATGACGAAATAATATTTAATTAGATTGACGGTAAACATGCAATAGGTAACGTTTGGAAAGATTTAACATCTAATTGTTAAATCTTTCCAAACTGTGTGACTGTTGTTTATAAACTTGTTTATACTCGTATATATATATATATATTGATGATTAATAAATTGTCGCCCATGGACATCCGAGATACACGCCAACATTAGTCCAGATTGACAAACGTTGGCATACCCTTGGATGCGCTGTCTAATTTGGAGATTTAGGATTGGATTTGGAGAAAGAGTTGGCAAAATTTGTAGATAGAATGGGATGGGAATGAGCTCTGGCATATCTCACTGACTAGTGAAACACATACGTAGTACTTACATAGTCGAAATAGGATAAAGGTAGGCGATATCTATAGAAAGACAGATCATAGACGAGTCCTCGAATGAAGACTACGTATGACTTTGTCGGTAGGGGGCGAAACATCGTTTGGATTGGCGATCCTAGGGAGAGAATAATAGATAAAGCGCGCGCCACGAGCAGGCAGAATTTACCAGTCTCGGCTTACCCCATATCAATAACCGAAATTCTTCCTGCTCGTGGCGCGCGCTTTAGATAGATAGATAAAACACTTTATTACACACCAAAACAAAACAAGACAGTAATGTCTATTACTGTCTTGTTTTGTTTTGGTTGTTTGCAACACATGAAATGCACAAAAGGCGGTCTTATCGCTAATTAATAGCAATCTCTGTCGGACAACCTTTGGGTGGAGAGAAAATATTATAATTACAGATAGATAGTGTACTTACTCTGTATAGATTGGTGACATACTAATGAAAAAAGTTGTTTTTTACCGTAACTTTGAACACTTCGTGCGCAAGGGTATAAGCCGCCAAAGACAATATCGCACTAAAAGTTATAAATAAATATTAAATAAGTGACATTGAAACTAAGACATCTTTACAATAATCAATGTGTGACAAATGAGAGAATCGGATGCGAAACCATGTAACACAATGCGTGAAATCAGCTCATACAATCGAGTGGAAATAAATAGTGATCGAATACAAATCGATAAAATCGAAATGACCGTTTGGTATATCGAAATGTTGACTTTCCGTTTACATATATACTCGTATTTATAATTTTTTTAGGTGGTCGTCAAAGGTAGTAGCTTTGTTCGCGGTAAGGATTCAGAACTAATTCGGAACTAGTACTGAACTAATTTGGAATCGTAGTAGAGCGCATGCGCGGTTATAAACCGATTCGTGATTTTTATTTCCGCGAACGATTTCGGAACCAAACTGCGTACGATCTACTGTCATCGGCAGTGTTACCAACTCTCAAAAATATTTATCCCTAAAGCTTAAGTCAAAAACCCCCAAAATCGCCCCAATTACTTAGAAATCCCCCTAAAATATATATATAATAAAAGAAAAAATATAAATTACAAAAATGCAATTAAATTTCTTTACCTTTTAAATCTGGATCTGTTTCCTAAATCTACGTGTACTTCTGACTGTACATTTTTTTATTTTTAGTTTCTTTAGGCATCATTAACAAATTGCTTGTCGGCACAGCAGTACAACAACAAAATCGAATTAAACAAGTAAACAATAATCAACGTACATATGTATTTCCAGTAAGCATAGGCACAATAACCACCAGTCACCACAGAGTAGTTGTAATATATTTGTACTAGATGTCGTTAAGTCGCTAGGTCAACAAATAAATATGATTAGCTATTATAGTTTGTATTGTCCCAGGGCTTACACTTCACATAATATATGAAAAATATATATTCAAAAAAATATATGAAGAGTCAAAAAATCCCTAAAAATATAAAACCCCTAAAAAAACCCATCCCACTTATTTACCCCCTAAATTTGGGGGGAAAATCCCTAAGTAGGCAAGTATTTAAGTGGACCCACCAAAACACATTACTCTTATTAGAGTATTATATAAACTTATTTATATAAACAACAAACAAAATTAACCATATTTTATTTAACCCTTAATAAATTAATAAAATTTATATTTTATTTAACTATTTAACCAGTTTATTAGTTTCTAACCAACTGAATATAGCTGCAGCATGTATGTCAAATGTCGTTAGGTAAAAACTGCGCATGTCTGGAACTACGATTCTTGCCAAAGTTATAGAACTGATAGAACTGATTCTGAACCGATCCTGAACCGAGTTCGACGGTTCCGCGAACACAGAACTGTAACTAGAAATTCTGAATTGTGTGTTCCGCGAACGGCATTATTTGAACTGCGCATGCGTATAGTTCCGAATCAGTTCTGAATCCTTACCGCGAACGAAGCTAGTAAGTCAAATTCGGTACTCGTCTATTTTCGGCGCTCAACAAACACGTTATTAGTACAGCCATCAATTTAAACAGTCAAATTAAACTCTTTACATTCATTTATACCATGGAGATTGTACAATTTACTAATGATATTTTATAGTTACGTTACAGAGACTGCAATGAACCTGTAAAAATAATGAATGAAAATGTTGTCACAAATTAAAAAATAATTGAGTAACAGGATTTTTTTAAAAATAAATTTATAAGATGAGGATTAGATTTTCACAATTATCTTATTTAATTTCCCCAGCTCCAAATAAGTCCCGATCTAGACGAGTATTTGACAAGTTACGAATTAGACGACCACCTAATAGTCATATTTAGTAATAAGTCGATGAAGTGGGGATATGACCTGAGACTCACTCGAAATTGCAAGGATCTCGTGATTGGGAGACTCACTGTGCATGTGGTGGGATGTTATGGGCCGATATTTGAACATAGTGAGGACAGTCCATTATATTCTTATCTGCACTAGGATGGAGTAAAGGAGACGTGTGTTCTGCAGTGGGATTAGGGTTGCCAGATATAAAATTACTTTTTCCGGGACGTTTCTACTGCATGTTCCATTTCGAATATGCAACTAAAAAGAAAACCTGATTGAGGTAACTGCGTATTTTTACTTTTTATGCAAAATCAACTACCTACTATAATTACGAGGACCATTGTGACAAATTGTGATACGAAATGAAGTATCTTAACTTGTGAATCAAAAGTAAAGCATATGAGCCGTCAATACCTAACTGTGTAATTGCAATAAAAATCATTTAAGAAAAATCAAATAATTTTTTTATCATAGTGTGAATTACCGGGACAAACTTATTAAGTTTCTGAACACGGGACACGGAAGCAATTAGCGGGACAATCCCGGAGACTTGGCTTCTTTATACACATCAAATTGACATTTTTTTATTATTAATGAAAGTTAATTAAGTTTTATCTTGAATCAATTTTAATGAAAATCCTCATTTTTAATTGGGAATATAGTAAAAAAATAGCAGACAGGTACAAATTGCAATTAGGTGTAAATTAAACCAATTAAAACGTCAACATCTCACAATTAATCTTACGTAAAACTAGAACGCAAAAAATCGTATAAAATTACACCCCGAGGGCTGCCATTAAAGCCGATAATAACCGATAACTCGACGCTCTTCATCGAATAAAACGGTATTTATCGTAAAAACGCCTCAATTAACGGACAGTGTGCGGTTGCTCATCAATTGCGTGCGTATATGGGAAGTAAATTACAAGCTTGCTGTGATGTATTGGGTAAGTGGCAGCAATGAAGTCGTTTATAGCCTTACTTGTTTGTCTCTACCGCCATAAAAATTACTGTGATATCGTCTCTTATACTGCTCTCCTTATAAAAAAGGCACAAGTAACTTTTAATGGCATTCGTGAGAAATGTAAAATTATTTGTAAAATCATGCTAGAAACTTGGGAGTTTTGGATAAAACAAAATATAATAATAGTTTTTTTTTTTAAATTTCCGAATTAAATGTTATATATCGTCTCACTGAAAATGTTACCGCTAACTTTTCTTGTATTGTTACCATTCTCTTGTTATTCAAAACAGAGTTTCCTTCAGAGTGCTTGCAATTCTCTTATAGAAACAATTTGTATGGATCATGATATCTAGCATGTGTGCAGACCTTATTTATTTATTCACTTTGATTATTACAAAATTGTATTGGAATATCCTTACATCCATGAATGTTTTAAAGCCTCAGTTCACATGGATCCACAATCAAGCTCCACTGGTGGATCCATGGATAATTTTTCTTCCTCTTGGATCCACAGGCAGATTTATAGATAATTCTTTCTCCTCTTCAATCCACAGCTGAATCGAAGTTGTTAGTAATGAATTACATTTTTATTGTTTTACATAAAATGCGTAGTTATTGTATTACTTTCGCCGCCTCGACCAATGTGTGGATTGAAGTGGCCTAGAAAGAAATACATAATTACATTTGAATTCAGAAATTGGTGGAGCGAAGTGGCATAAAAACATGTTATTATATTTGAATTCCTAATTTGATGGATCGAAGAGGAGGAAAAATTATCCATGGATCCACCGGTGGCGCCTGATTGTGGATCCATGTGAACGGAGGCGTTTTAAGGCCTTACATCCCTCATGCATGAGACAATATGCTTGAGGAAGCCCACGTCCAGCGGTGGATACTGAAAGGGCTGGTTGCATTATATTGCATTGCATTCGAATATCCGCCATAAATGTCACCATAGTTTAAATATTAAAAAATATACATTTTATTGTTAAGAAGTCAAATGTCTTGTTAATTAATGTCTTCAAGAGACTAAAAGCAACCTGCCAAATAAAAATTATTTTATTTGCGTTTAAAATCATTGGTATTATATAAAGACTTTTACATCAACCAACATATTATTAAAAATCTAGACTGATCTAGTGTGCAGCGTCAAAAGTAGAAGGGTTTTTGAAATCTATTATGACTTTTGCACAAGTTTTTATTCAACTTCCCATGTTTGTTTGTTCGTTTGTTTGTTAAGGTCAAATCTTGCAAGTCGATTTTAACCCACTTCCACTTGTACTACTGCCTTGATGTTTGACACATGTATACAATAAAACCGATGACAATACAATAATTTGATTATTTTGACCTGATGCTGTAGCCAGGAAGTCCAGCATACTGTGCGACTCTTCAACGGCGAGCGAGGAACACGAAACACGTCGTGTTTGGGCTCATTTGGTGGGCTTATACAGAAGTTTCTGCAGCTTAGAACACTAAAAAGGAGTAAATAAATTAAACGTATAGAAAAATATTTTAAAAACAAGCTTTTATTAAAATGTATTGTATTAAAATGAAGAAAATAAACATAGAAGTCATTGCTATTCAGGAATGAGTGATTTAAATCAATTACAATCATTTCAAATTACAAATCTCACAACTAGCCTTTAAATAGTAATTATCTCTATTATTTTCTTAATTTAGTGCATTTTAATAGAAGCTTGTTTTTAAAAAGTTTTTTACGTTTAATTATTTTGAAAAATGTTTGCAAACGAAGTAGGGGACAACAGCTTGTGACCACATTAAGGAAGTATGAGCTTCAACTTAAGTTCCTCTGTTTTGTAAAGTCGACCCAATACGAGTCGATAATTCATGATTACATAACAATTTTGTTATTAACTCGAGGCGACATCGACGCCTACGGTTTAATATCGATATCTATTATCGATAGAAGCAATTTATGCGTTTCCACATCACTATCGATGGTCGGCTATTAGCATAATTGGAAATTGAATGTAAATTAAAATATTTTGGTTGGGTAATGTTTGTTGTCGTGAATTAATACGAGATTACGACCAGAGACCGACACGGAAGTGACTGAAATATGAGTACTTTTATCGATCACAATAATAAGATAGGTCTGATTATGCAAACAATCTAGTGTCCTGTCACAGAAGACTACCGTCAAATGTGCTGCATATCCCACTTTATCCTATACCCGCAATGTACGTATATGTTTTGGTAGTAAATGAGGTATGCCAGAGGCCATTTGCATTCTATTTAATCTCTCCTTATTTTTTCAACTCTATCTAGGCAGTGCATCGGAAGGCATGCAAACGCTTGTCATTCTATTGTCTATCAACTTAACTGAGATATTGACACATACTATTTCTATATTCTGAACGAACTGACATGTCTTCTTTAGGTTCTATGTAATAAAAATAAATAGTTTTGTTTTACTCTGTAATTTGTATTCTAGTCGTTCCTTGGTATTGTTTAACATTATTTTAAAATCCCATTTCAATACAAATATATACAACAATTTGGAATAACTTTACAATAAAGACAAAACAACGCGTTAGACTGAAGCAATAACACAACAATCGAGCTAAGAGTTCAAGGTAAAGATGCGTACATATTGGCCAATTACAATAAAAAATGATATTTTAATCTGAAATCATGATTATTAATTGTCTGTTAAAAAGACAAAAATTGTTTAGTTAGTGTTGTCATAAATGAATGCTAATCGCTTGACGCTCGAGTGCTGAGTGAGCACTAATGAAACTTTAAAACACGAGCGTTAAACGGTCGTGATCTTTATAGTCAAAATTTTAAACGCTTCATGGACTTAAACCCTCTAGGTTAAAAGCTCTTACTAAAACGGTATATTTAAGGGTCTTGAACCTTTATTAGCTTTGATTTACCGCATAAACGCTCACCGCTCATTTATACACCACCAGTAGATATATTTATTTGCCATTATTTTTGAGCGTTCATACACATTCTTGCATCCGCACTGTATATAATGTCAGTGTAATCTGTATTGTCCATTAGTATTAGCAACATATTTGTTAAATAAGTTACATAAAAGTCTGTAGATTACATAAATAAATAAAATCCGTGAACAATTTATTATTGTGACTTGATTAACGTTTGTATTCGTTGATTTACCCCAACGGCTATCGGTCCTGCGGCAAAAATAAGCTGGCCAATTTAACATGCCGATTCTACGAGCTATGTTGGTGACCTTAGTTTATGTTGGATGTCTTCGTTTCGGATCCTCTCCCGCAAAGAATCTCCGAGCATAGCTCTCTCCATAGCTCACTGAGGATCTTTGAACTTATGGATCGGGCCCACCGTTAGAGGCCACGTTTCGGCACCATGCGTCATAACTGGCAGGACGCACTAATTGAAGACTTTCGTTTTCAAGTATTGTGGTATAGGCGAGCTGCCCAGCCGAGTAGAATACGCCTATCGACCACCTTGCTGTTATTGGACTTGCGTAGTTAGATTGTTTGCCAAGGGTATACATAATGGTCAACACTTCCGAATGCCAGGAGTCCTCGAATGGAGGCCACGTACCGGGTAGCGCAGTATGGGACGAGCTCAGGACAGGTGGCCTGAGGACTTAAAGAAATTCGCCGGTGGTGGTAGGATGAGAAGATCCGGCGAGGCTTGGGAAAGGCCTATATCCAGCAGTGGAGAGACATTGGTAAAGTGCGGTATTCGTTGGTCTAACTCAGAGAACAGGTCTGTTTTACAACGTTATAGATGCAGTTGGCGCCAGAAAGCCTGCTCTAAATATGTTAATAATGAGAAATTTGTGTTTGTTTAAAGCTCAATTGGCCAATACTATAAAGGCAAGTGAATTTGGACACGTTACGATGTAATACAAAGGATCGATCAGGAACTACACAGATAAATGTCATATCTAGTCCTATGTAGAGCGAAACGTGATCACACAATTTAGTTGACAAATTGAAGTCTAATAGAAAACAAACGAATGAACGAAATGAATGAATTCTAACATGTTGTATTGATGTCTTGTGAAATGGCTTAATCAATTCTTGTTGAGGAATAAAGCGACAACAATTGGACTATTCTGTGTTTTATTGTGTCAATATTTCTTCATGTTAACATGACCATCATATTCCTTTTACGTCTTTAGAAACTGTTATTTTTTTATTCATGACTCCTAAACAAAGGCAGCGCATTTGCGGATGTTCCAACTGTATTTGTCGTCGCACATCAGCTCTCATTAACGCACCTCGCGATAATGACGTTTGTCGTATATCTTAATCTGACGTTGCGCCCCACCCATATGCATACGAGACAGTGTACTGATTAACCATTTTACAGATATACCTCTATGCACATACACTAAACGATTTTTTTTAATTTTTGACTGTGGGTAGACATTCAACATTTCCGGAAGACTGAAACCATGAATTCTGTTCATAATTCTGAGTCAATTCACGTATAATGTTACGCATTTTTTTGTAAAAATTTTGTAAATTTGATCGGGAATTAATTGATTACAGCCTCTATATATACATATTGCATAGATATATAGTATAACACACATTCTGTAAAAAATAAACATGTTAAGTAGAAATTTAGTTTAATATTAATTATTCAACTAGTGTGTATCTGTCCTTACTAGGGTTGCACCCCAAGACAGCCGTAGCGGGACAATAAACAGAGTTTATTATGATATCTTTATTATTTTATTAAAATGTAAATGCTTGACGAGTGCTTCTACTCCAATGGGATGTACCTTGTACACAATCAGACAATCTATTGATATCGTCACGTGTCTTATTAACAAGAGATAAAAGCTATAATCCTTTGTATCATGTTCGACATTATTATACTGCTGGTAGTATTCGAATGTTAAGAACGATAGTGAAGGTATAAAATGTGTAAATAAGTATCATTGTAGTGACTTTCGGTGACAGGCAGGTCCGTGATCGAGACAGATAAGAGGTCAAATAAAAATTTGTATCTGCATTTGACGAAATAAAAGATACGATTTTGTACTACAGCTGTTTTATGTGGATATTAAAACTTTTTCACACTCTCTCTATATAAACAACTATGAATTATGAAAGGAATTCATGGACTTCAGGTTTAGTGGAAGGTTCGAACACACCCTGTAGAGCATACAAAAGATCATTATAAATTATTATACTTAAATGAGCACCGTCAGATGATTATTCAATTGAACACCCGCTGTGCATTTTGGAGACAAAAATTCTATACGAATCATTTTCAAATGCTTCATTATATTATAATATCACAAAAATATGGACAAACGACCTATAAAGATAATGATTGTGTTTTTCAAATTGCCTATTATATGAATTCGATATAGTATATTAATAGAAAAAAAATATTTATTAATATTTTAGTCACAAGCTTGATATTTCAGATACTACAGAAAAATACGATACATGTCTTTTTATGGAAAGAAGGCGGTAGACGGGCACAGTCTACCTGGTGGTAAGTGGATACTGTCGCCAATGGACATTCGCGATACATGCCAACATTAGTCCAGAATTACAAACGTTGGTACGTCCACAAATGCGCTACCTTGGGAGATTTAAGAATGGATTTGGAGAAATCTTTCTCCAAATCCATTCCTGATAAGCTTTGGCATATCTCACCCACTACCGAAACAAGTACGTATGTACGTTGGGGAAATAGGACTAAGTGGGAAATGTACATTTCTCGGTAATGTACATGTGAGAGACTACCGAGCGGTGACTAGGCCAGTCGAATTGTAAATAGTTGTCAAATTAGTTTACTCTAATTTGAAAGCTATGATATGACAACTATTATCTTTGTATTCAGTCATGGTAGCCGAATGACTGTTAACAATTAACAATCCATGAACGAAAACGAGGTTTAATTAGTAACACTTTAACATAACATGCAACACTTTTTCAATGATAATATTTTTCAAAATCCTTGATACCTTTAACCAAGTCCAGCCATACTATTATTATACCAAAGGCACCATAATCCACACTTTCGTTTCGTCCGAACTGGTCTCCCGTGGCGATCGTGAATGGATCCGTTCACACGTTACTTTCAAAAACTTGAGATTTACGAGTATGTAGTTGTTACATTGTGAGTGTCATATGTAAATGTATTAAATGAATAAATAAATAAAAAACATAAGAAAGAAAATGTATAAGACATTATCGGTTTTTACGAAATTGTCAAATACATAATGGTCCTATCCCTATCCCCACGGCCTATCCCCATTAGTAGATAATAACTTCAACGTAAGAAAAGCTGTAGAGACGTGTTATCTTACCTTTTTTTGTAATTAGAGAGTAAACTAATATTATAAAGGAAATGCTTATACGAAGTGTTGACTTTTAATTTAGAAACGCAGTTTTTTAAGTTACTCTTAAGTATTGGAAGTCTGCTCAGATAAGTTGAAACCATTTTCCTAATTCAGAAACCGGATGTAAGGCTATCAGGTTTAATCCTCTGTTGCTTTAAGCCCTCGTCGTAATGAAGTGCTTCCGTTTCGTAGTCGTTGTATAGGTTTAATAGAATCAATTTCTAGTCGTTTCTCTAATATAGAAAAGTGATATTATTTTAACATCACCGTTCTGCCCGCCCCCCCCACAACAGGTAGGCTCGTAAGCCAATCTATAGGAAAAGCAACCTTTCCCAAGGATCCGGTTGTAGTTCTAAATATCATCATGTATACACAATCGAATGCTTGCTAATGAGCCGGCCACGCGAAGAGCTAATTAAGGCTTTAGCGGTGAACAGCAAATCATCGCGCGACGGCCGAGTGGGCGGGGGCAACAAGACCACACAGATTCACAGAATTAGCAATGGCAATTGGAATAAATTAATACGATTTTAGCAAGAAATTAGTTCTGTATGACCCAAAAGGTTTTTACATCGAGTAACAAAATATACTAGTCTAGCCAGGGTCAGCTGTGGAAATATTAAATGCTATAAAGATTCTGGTAAAGATTTCTTCGGGTCGAAAGTTATTCCTTGAGGACCTTCAGAAACTACATACTATAATAGAGAAACTCATTTTAGAAGAATTAAAAATTGCGCATTTTCGGCATTCATACAAACTGAAGAAACGTGTACTGATTTGTATCCCAAAACAAATTTCCAAGATACAAATCGTAATATGTCCAAAAGTACAACTAGAGTCGACCCGCGATACACCGACAAATATTTTGCAAGGCAGTGTCGGATTAACCGATTTGTCGGACTATAGAATACTGCCTCCGAGCCCTTGTAGTCCGTTGTAGTTCGGAACTTTTTGAAAAGAAGCACCTTGTAATTCATTCGATATTAAAAGACTTACTTACTAAGAGATTCATTTCGATTTAGGCGATCCAGAATCTCACTTTCTTCTTTAATTGTTAATGTGTTGTGCTTCCGTTTTTGGGTTGACGAAGACATTGCGACATACTACGTGAACGCCCGCGCCGTCACTGCAAGAAAACTGACTAAGACAGTACGCGTCTATGTGATGCAGCCCCGTGACAAAGTGTAACCTGTTCAATAAAACATTGACGAAGATTTGTCGTTCATAAGTACGGTACACACATATTTGGCATGTCGGATTACAAAGGTCGCCGGATTAGTCAGGGGCCGGATTACCGCGGGTCGACTGTAGTACAGAAATCGAACCCGGAACCGATAATGAGACAGTTTTTAAATCCCTATTAAACACGCCATAATAGCTTCATTGTTATGTTTGAATAACTTTGTTGTGTTAACATTTAAAGATTCGGTCCCGTACTTGAAGCAATCAATTTTCGCAATCTATAATGATTATGGCCTCATAATGTTTGTTTAGTCCAGAACTGCCCGATTAGCTTCGTGGGTTCATATGAGCGTTATTAGAAACCGGAGCGTTCACACACGGTAAAAAATATGTTAGTTTTATTATCTTCTCTTCTCTGTGTTTGAAGTTTTGAGAAAAACTAGTTTTTTTTAAATCTCAATATTACCTGTAAATAACAATACATACTCAAAAGTACAATACATACTCTGGATATGGGCTTCTTTATGCATATTGTCTTGTGTATGAGAGATAAAACAGCACGCTTGCCAAGCGGGTTAGCGGGGCCACTCTTTGAGGAGTGACCTAGTTCCTCGGGCTTGTAGCAGTTTTGTTATCTCTTAGCCGCCTTTTAATCCCACGGGAAAAGATGGGGTGGTGCTATCTAAAGCCAAACACCACCACACGGCCAATTGGATACAATGTTCTACAATAATGTTCGCATTGATACCTCTACTCTTGATTCCTCTTGCCAGAAATAGTTACACCAATTAAATTTATCTTGAGTAATATTTATATTATAATTTTTATCTAGGTACACTAGTACATACTTTTTTAGTAGGTAATTATCTAAACCACCTCCTTGTAGCATTTCGCTACATCGTAATAATAATTAATTAACATAACCTGTTTGTTTAGGTTTACAAATATTACGCGTGTTAACATTTCAGTTAATTATTCTATGGTCCCAGTTGATACTCATCTATCAATTACTCTTCTCCTAATAAATATTTTTTCAAATTTGTCGACACTATTTAATTTTAATCTAAACATTGTTTAGGCCTATTGACGCACTTGAGTTCAAACCCAATTGTCCCTTAACTAGCCTTAGACGGGTCCAATAAAATTTTGGCACGTTGTAAATTTCAATCACAGCTCGTAAATATTGTGAGTATACTAATAGTTTCATCGCGGCTTTACTTTTTCACTATTATAATTACTATTATTATCATTGTTTTCTTTATTATTTCGTGATTAAGAAAACCCACAAAAACAGCTCGTAATAAGATCCTGACCTCAAACACAAAGTATTCTAAAACTTTTATGTACTTAATTTATTTTATTAAAATATTATTATCGCACTAGCTCGGCGACGATGATAAACATTCCGATGAAACCTGCAAGATCACGAATTAAAAGAAAGTTCCAAGTCACTTTAAAACGAAAGATTTTTTTCAAGCAAGAAAAAGGAATGTTATAGGTACTTCACATGAATTGAGTTTTAACTTCATGAAACTGATAATTTTCTGTAAAAGTAAAAAACGAATGTGTTGAAATAAACAAAACTCTACTTACTACTGGTATTTTGTGTTAAAAATAAACACACGAGCGTGTTACATTTTGTAGGGGGAGAGTACACGCTGCATTCCCACAGCCGCTGGGCGCACTCTACTAGCCACATTACCCCCTCTCACAAAGACTACCTTGAAATGTACTGCATTTACTACTTTATCGTATTTCCCCAATGTGCGTACGTGTTTCGGAAGTGAGTGAGATATGCCAGAGCCCATTTCCATCCCATCCTATCCCTCCCCATTTTCCCAATCCATTCCTTAATCTGCAAAGGTAGGCAGCGCGTCCGGAGGCGTGCCAACGTTTGTCATTCTGGACTGATGTTGGCATGTATAGCAGATGTCTATGGACGACAGTATCCACTTACCATCAGGTGGACTGTATGCTCGTCTGAAGCCTTTTTCTATAAAAAAAACCCCCCACTAAACTCTATATTGGTATATTCTACTTAACAACTTATAAATCGATAAGTCGACCCCACAAACCGACAGACCTTTAGAACTACATCATATAATTGTCAATCTGCTCATGTGAGCAAGTGTAATGTGTTACACAACACTGTCACTAGAAATTTACGAGCAAAATAAACAATGAGGGCGTTGACCCACCTATCAATAGTTCTTTATGTGCCACGGGTGGTAAAGCTATTGATTTAATTAATGGTGGTCATAAAACTGGGCTTTGTACGCAAATTTACGGCATCAGGGTCAGTT
The DNA here is from genome assembly GCA_914767545.1 of Sesia apiformis. Classification (NCBI taxonomy): domain Eukaryota; kingdom Metazoa; phylum Arthropoda; class Insecta; order Lepidoptera; family Sesiidae; genus Sesia; species Sesia apiformis. The sequence continues at coordinate 3,003,592 of OU611967.1, read as the reverse complement.
ATGACGTCTGTATCTGGAATTTTCTACAGAGTTGTGAAAAAATATGTAAGAACTAGGTGTATAGGAACATGTCTCGACAAAGAAACACACAACAGCAAATAGTAGGGGTAACTGAAATATAAGAACGACTAAGAACCAAAGTATTTTTTTATAAAATGGATGGGAGGGAGACAGGAGATCTGTCTGATGATAAGTGGATAACGACCGCCTATAATAATGAAATAAATCCTTAATTTCAGACCAACCTGATCGGTAATGATATTAGTAAGTACTTATGTTAGCTACGTTACATTTTTAAGTAGATCTGTACTGTATAGATAGACGAGTGTTTTAATGCTATACAGTTCTATAATTGTCCACCTTTTCAACAAGAGTATTCAGTATACCAATGGTACTGTCATGGAGTCGACGTATCGTGTAAGTCATTTATTTGCAAAGTATTGTATATGCTACCAGCGACTGCTGTACGGAACCCCAGTCTTGGTGTTGGTCTTTTGTCGCCCCTTGGTATTGATGATTAAATTGTATGGTCCAATTACAACTGCAGGAAGAGTAAGTACAGCTTCATCTAGATTTCTGATTGACTAGGTATTATTTTCATACTGAAATGGAGTTGTAAGATTTATTTTTGTGATGACGTAAAATCTACAGTCAAAACCGGTGTCGAAAAATAATTTTGCTTACATGTTAATGGTTAATTTAAATAAATCGATACACAAATCAGCAGTCACAATAGTGGTTCCCGCCCAAAAATATCTGACCAAAAATAATTTGGACAAATTGATTAATATTAAACGATTTTTAAACACACAAATCCTTGTGTAGTGCGAGCGGCTAGTATTGGCAAGGTGAGATAAAATCAGAGAAGTTGTGTATTTGGAACACAGAAAAAGACGTAATCATACTTACATCGAAAAAAAGGAAGAAAAAGACCTAAGCGTACCCAAGAGTACTACGAGAGTAATACGAGAATTTCCTATCCCCTATTATTTTATCCTTTTTCTAATTCCTAAATGTAGACAACGCATTTCCAGTGGTGCTAACATTTGTCTTTTTGACTGATACAACAAAAGCCCCCAACCACATTCCCAGAAGCCACTTTCCCTAGGCGTGGGAGCCTTTAGGCTCGTTGCTGCACACACTGCACTGATGCCTTCTGCGCTCGCCCTAAACTACAGATGTCCGGTGATTCTTGAAAGGCCATTAGGGTCACAACAATTTAGCCATTCCGAAAAAAGAACCCTAGAGTATGTTGAACAAATCCAATTTTTCGTGTATCAGCTTGGCCAACTGGTTGATTTTGAGGAAACTGAGCACCATCGTATGTGCAGGTTGTCCGCTTAATTCTCAAAGCCAATACTAAAAAACCGTACTATACGTAACACACGAAATGATCTGGGATGGTGTTCTCATTCCGGCAACATTGTACCGCCTCGGGCACTTGCTTAATTTGAATTTGCTCGTTATTTTTTCGCTACCAATATGCCTTGTCTGTTAGAGACCTCCGATATTTTTTGCTGCTGACTTTTGTACAATTGACCATATAAATTAATTAGTCATAATTTTGGTGACTAATGTTTTTCCAGTCTTGTGTAATGCTACAGGTACTTTAAAGGGTACTTACTGCCTCGATTATTTAGAAATATTGATATCTATTTATCACGTCGAACTATAGAAAAAAATTAAAAGCACTTTGATGGAAAAACTAGATGAAAAGAACTGATATTCAGCATGCTTGAGCGGCTAGAGACAATGGATAATATTATTATGAGATGATTAAGACACGATATAGTGTGATGTGCAGATTATGAAGATGAATTTAAAAGTCATAATGATTTCGGTAATAAACAATTAATAATAATGAATGACGCATGATAATGGATTTATTTATTTAGACGGGTTTTAACGCGAATGTATACCTTATTTATTTTACTCGACGTTTCGGTTGGGTTGCACAAACCACGGTCACGTGTTGGTAAGAGGCGGGTAGTCCGCCTCGAGAGTTGCAGGCAGTTCCATCACCTATCCGCATTTAGTCTTCATAGTCCGGAAAGCTGCGGCACACAACTCACAATATCAGAAGTAGCGTCAGTCCAAAAATCGCGAGGTTTAATTTTATTAAATTTATTAATCACCTAATTTTCCTAATCATCCATTCCATGTCGAGGAAAATTTGTATCCATCTTCTCGATTGAAATTTCTGTTTTTTTTTATTTCAATTGCTTCACGCACAATCCTGGAGAAATAGTGGTGATTAGTGGAGGTTTTTTGGACTATAGAGTTCTATGCAGTGGTTGATCCCGGCGATGAGCACATGGTCCGCAATCATTAATTTATTCGTCTGGCGATTCTTCACAGCTGTTTGTTTAACATCATAAACCCTTGAGAGTAGCATTTTATCTAGTAGTTATAATGACAGTTTAAAGGTAGCTAACACGGCGCTGATTATACCGTCACACACCTGTTCACAAATTACTAATGCCTATTGTTTTGAACAAAGTACATACTTTTTGCTATTGGCATCGAAATGTAATTAGATCTCGATTGAGGTTCGATGATAAGTATCTTATAGAGCCACTCATGAGTTAATCAATTAACCTCCCGAGTGACGTGCAGGTTTCGTTATTCTTGGCAAACATTAATCAAAATTTAGTAATATTTCGTAACATAGTGACATAGGTGAGTGGAAGTAAAAAATATAAAATTAATTTTTGCACGGCTGTTATATATATATATATATATATATATATATATATATATATATTATATATTTTTACAGTTCTCTTACAACCAATATATTTTCATTTATCTTTTCTAGTTTCTTAATTATTTTTGTATGTAGGTTTGTGCATGTGTCAGTAGGTATGTATGTGTGTACGCCTCTGTGTATTTATATAGACATTATTTTTTTATTACACCATCTACCTCCACTCGTCTACAGACTTCTTATCACCCAAAGGTGTCCTGTAAGAAATCGCTTTAGCGATAAGGCCGGCGATTGTACATTTCATTATTTGTAGCTTTGTTTCACTCGTTTGTAATGTGGGGTGTACAATATCTATGGTTTAACTCAGCCGAAATGACAACTAAAATTAAACGAAAATACGTACTGAAATTAACTATTTAAGAAACGTGAATAAGACCAGTTTAACAGATAAATGTTTGTCAAAGACGCAAAAATCATTAATTCCGTTCCAGTGCTCCCATATTCAGTCACGCCCTAATTCAAATTGATGTAACCCAATTTTAAAAGTATTCTACTTAATAAAGTTATCAGCTAAAGGTTGAATAAATTGCCCACAATAATAACTGCGCAAAAAAAGAAGTTTAGAACAAACAAAAGATAATGAGACGATTTAAAAAAGCATAATGATACAGGTCGCCTGGAAGTAACTATAGTAAGCTACAAAAAACGCAGTGTATTTTATGAAGAATCTGAATATATCGGGAGGTTTTAAATTGGTACCGTGTGTAGTAACTAAACGTTTCATGTTTTCTTTCACAAAAAGAAGGTGACAGTCGAGCGGACAGTCTTATTCCACGAGGAATTCCATTTCGCGATAAAGAGGGACTTCTTTCATTCCGTAATACTTCCCACTCGATGCTACCAATGCTACCGTAAAACCGTTACCATCCACCGTAGGAATATGGCCCTCCTTATCATTGCCTTGTGCATGAGGGTTATATGGCCTTAAAACGGCACGCTGGCCAAACCGGTTGGAGAGTCCACTCTTTTAGAGGTGGTGTAATTCCTGAGGGTTTGTGATAGCGGCTTCGTTACCCCCTAGTAGCTTTTTAGGACACTCAAGGCAAGAGATGGGGTGACGATATTTTAAAGCTGACCGGTCTTCACAATGCTAGCCAAGTACTTATATGTTAGCACGTGTGACATATCAGCAACGCGTTATGAAATCTAAAATATCTCTATTAAAGGTCAAAAATAAGCAAAATCGGTGAATTAAGTCTGAGGATCTGCTGTAAAATTTTTCATTGCAATCATCTTGAATATCGAATTTAGTCGCGTAAAAGGTTGTCATAATTCTGAAAAAGTGGAAGCCAGTTGATGTAAGGTTCGGAGAGGGATGGTAAGAATTTCCATGTGCAGGTCATAACTTTGACTGTCTGTTGTATGATCGTGTACTGTTGTGTGGAAGCAGGAGGGAAGGACGATTGAGCAGCCTCAGACGTTTAACAGCGAGCTGCTCCATCGTCGTTTGCAGTTCCTGACAGTATGAATGTATACTTTTGTTTTTGAATAAAAAAAATAAATGTATACTGTTGTGTCAGATCACAACAAATTGTAGCCAGCAATATTGCTAGAAGACCACCAGACTACAACTTTTGTTTTTAAGTAAAGTCGATTTGAAATGAATAATAAAAATAAGTATGCAATAGAAAGGTGGTGAGGGTTCAAAATTTTTTGGTAATAATAGGACACGTCTTTGAGATTAAATTCAGAGAGGCGAGTACCAGTCTACAATAATTACCTTTTTAAACAATTTTAGAATTGTTAATGTTTGTATTTGTCTGTGGTACCCCTTACATTGTATAAGTACAGTTATCACTAGACGCTTTTATTTTAGTATGTAAGCACATCATCGTGAGCCGTCGCCGTTGTAGGCAGTAAGCTAGCTCATTTACTTAATAGCTAAATCAGCATAATGTTTCTCCTGCGCCGTTAGGTCGGTGCGCACGATTTACTTTCAGAAATATGTTTTTGGAGGAAATTTAGTTAAGTGTTCTATGTTTTCTCCCTCGATGGTGTTTTATGTTTCTTAACAAACATCACTATCACACGTAATCGTATTACAGACAAAAAAACCTGAATATATAATATATCTCTTCTTGCAGGTGTTGTAACAGGCGACTAAGGGATAACTGAGTGGCTACTTCAAGCGCTGACCAACTAGATCATCTCTGAAACATCTCTCTGAAACATACATACATCTCTCATGCACAAGACATTGTGATGAGGACACCCATGTCCAGCAGTGGTAAGGGCATTGAAAGAGCTGATTGCATTGTATTTGTAAAATAAACTGATTTTCAAGACCTATTTAGAACTCCCATCCTTTCACATAGCTCACTGCGATTAAGCGGTTTCGACGTACTCGTTCACCTGCAATCAGCTCTTTCAGTATCCACTGCAGGACACGGGCCCCCTCGTGCACATTGCGCATGAGGGATGTATGACCTAAAAACGCCACGCTGGCCAAGCGGGTTGGCGAGTCCACTCTTTTAGAGGTGGTGTAGTTCCTCGGGGCTTATGGTCGCCTTATACAACGCCCGCGGGAAGAGATGGGATGGTACTATTCTACAACCTACCTATTGTCTTTTGATGGTGAATGACCTTCTTCTGACTTACACCACCTCTGGTTTAGTATTTGTAGAGGCCTATATCCACCGGTGGAGAGACACAGGCTGATCGTATGGTATTTGTCACTATCATAATAAACAATCACATAATTATAATTTAAACTGAAAGGTGGCGATTTATTAATAAAAATAAAATTTTATTTAATTTAAGTGTGTCATCAAATGTCTAGAAACTCCTATCCTAGTAATTTATTGTTACGTTACGCTATTCCTATTTACTACATGATGTTCAATCTCAGAACATTGAGCATATATTAAAATACAATAATATGCGCATGCGTTCAGTTAGAGCAAACAAGTAATACAAGAGTTATAAGTTATAACCTACATAAATCCAATTATGTTAAATGAAGCGAAGAAAATTGTGTCGGGTACATCGGACATGTAAATATCATTCCAACATAAATGTATAACTACCTGTATTCCTGCAAATATATATTCTGATTCTGATTCGATAATAACTGTCATTTATTGTGTTTATTTTATTATTATTATTATTTAGTTTTGTGTAACTTTTTTAATTTTTGTAAATAATGTTTTTGTTGAATTATGTCACATCACCATCAAATCTCTATACTATTTGTTCTGGCACGTGATGTTGAACCTACTTATCGCGTAGTAACCGTGCACAGTACCAAGGGATTATTTTTATTTTTTTTATAGAGAAGAGGGCGGCCGAGCAAGCGGTCTCACGTGATGGTAAGTGTTACCGCCGCCCATGGACACCTGCAACACCAGGGGGTATGCGGGCGCGCCGCCGACCTTGCAAAATCCTATTCACAGCTTTCTTGAAGAACCCCATGTCGTAGTGTAATGGGAAGACCTCTTGCGGCAGTTCATTCCACAGCCTACGGGTTCGCGATATAAAATAATTTTTGGACCGAACAGTACGCGACACCTCCGTATCTAGGAAATGTGCGGATGGACCGCACTTGTTTACCTCGTATGTGCAATAAATGCCTATTATTGCACATAGTCTGTATGATGCAATAATGCAATAATAGTCTAAATAAATGCAATAATAGTCTTTTTCCAGCCTAGCCTCAGTGTCGAATTAAGGTTATTGGGGGCCCGGGATTAATTCTAGACTAGACCGAAAATATAGATGAAATTCAAGGTCAGATATTGCTTCAAGTACATAAATGCAAGGTTAAATATTGCCTCAAGCTACTGGACTTTTGATGAACTAACAAACGTGGAGGCGGTCCAAATATTTTGATACCTGTTATTATTAAATTATCAATCCACATTATTATCATTATCGAATCGTTATACAAAATTGTAACTGTCTTATTTAATGACTATATCGAAGAGTCTCGAAGCTTGTTACATTATTTAATGCATAAAACATTATGTGCTCATGGTATTCAAATGAATTATTTAAATTTCCACGTAAAAAAATAAATTACAGTTCATAGTCAATATTAACATAGGAATTAATTGCGTAGGATGATTGCAAATGTAACATTTATAAAGTTTTATATTTACGACAATACACAAACACAAATCCTTATGTCATAGTTTTGATTGAAAACACGAGTGTGATATATTATATTATTTGATCGTACCTACTTGTATATCGAAATTTTGTAACTTGTAATCGGTTTCGTACTTGTATTTGGCCGTGTGGTGTTCGTAACGTTGTACAAATAAGATTTTAGAAGATACTAGAAAGTACAATCTTATTTTTTCCGAATATAAACGTACCGAATTGGCCGCGTAGTGTGGGCCGGCTTTAGGATAGCACCGCCTCATCTCCTCCCGTGGGTGTGACAAAAAGCGACGAAGGGATAACAAAGCCGCCACCACAAACCCCTGAGGAACTACACCTGTTCTGAAAGAGTGCACTCCTCAATCCGCTGGGACAGCGTGCCGTTATAGGGCCATACATTCCTCATACATTGCTCACAAATGGGCCGGTTACGAATCGGGATTAGCATGTTTACGAACTTAAACAAAATACGAAATTACTTTTGTGCCAGAATATCTACTTAACAGAAAATAACTTTAAATTATAAATTGATAATCATGAATCGTTTGACACTAGAGCCGCCCGCGGCTAGTTCACCACAAAACCGTGTATCTGCCAACTTTTTAACAAAACAAACGATTATAATAATACGCACGGTGGTCCAACCGGTCACCGTGACATGACAGATGGGAGCGTGACCGTCTTCCCAGCATTGTTTCACTCTCACAAGCGCGCATAGATATCAAATTATTGAAACAATTAAAAAGAAGGTCGGATACCGCGTTCTGCAATTGATACGTATATAAATTGAGGACTATATCGGTGCACGGCAGGAATAAATGCTCATTTACAAAAGGAGTTTCTCAAACCGTTCGGATGAGAATATTGTGAACAATTCTGTATGCGACCAAATTTCACATCGACAACTGATCACACGATGATGAAAACTCAATGATAACAGTGATTAGATAATAACAATTGTTTACACCTACACGGCAAGCATATTCTTGAAAGATTTTCTCTCTTGCATGTGTTCGATTAATTCTTTGAGAAAATAAGCGTTTACTTGTAATATCGTAGATACGAGTATGACAATTCAAGGTAGCAGGGCATCTATAGATCTCTCACTTGATTCTCGAATGCGTGCTGGAGAGAAAATCGGAATAGGGTCGTCTAGTATAAAAAACTGTTATCTTCATGTGATCTCTGTTATCTTCGAGGTTTTATCATCATGTGTACAGTTGCAGGCGAGAATCGCATGACGTTTGGTCGCATATGAGAATTGTATACAATATTCTCGCCCGAACCGTTCGAGAGACTCTCTTTGTGTAAATGAGCCATAAGTTGATATGCCAGAGCCCATTCCCATCCCATTCTATTCCTCTCCATTTTTCCAACTCTTTCTCCCAATCCATTCCTTAATCTGCAAAAAGGTGGGCAGCGCATCCGGGGGCGTGCCAACGTTTGTCATTCTGGACGAATGTTGGCATGTATGAGCGGAAATCTATGAACGACAGTATCCACTTACAATCAGGTGGACTGTATGCTCGTCTCCAGCCTTTTTCTATAGAAAAAAACCCTTAACAAACAGCCCTTGACTTATCATTATCATTTATCAACTTACTCCCGCCATGCACGGATACGAATATTTTTGTATGATTTTTCTCTAGTTTTTATTTTATTTTATTCTGGACTTTTGTCATCACAAGTCATGCTCTAGTTGATAATTCTGTTTGAATTAAAAGACTAAGAATTTGCGGTGCTAATCATAGTTTTATAGCTATTGTAATTGAAAGAATTTCAATTTTGAAATCCGATTAGCTCAGTTGGTAGTGACCCTACTTGTTGTGCGAAAGGTTCCGGGTTCGAATACTGGTCAGACATTCGTTTGCTTAGAGACAAATGTTCGGGTCTGCGTGGCGTGTGTGGTGGCTGTCTTTGGAGATAAGCCACAGGGAATCCTAATAATGCGTCATTGAGTGTGGCGTTATTTAATTTTTTTTTTTTATTTATTAATTGACCTCTATGGTTATAGGCTGCATTTCGTCATTTTATACCCAGATGGAGGTGAATCGCTAGTCAGTCATAAAATAGTTGCTCAATTTCAAAACTGACGTTTATGGGTTCATGTGAACAAACGTAAAACAAATAACAAAGGGTCATATTGTTCAGAAGATCACAAATCATTTACTAAATGGTTTAAGTTTTTTGACGGCTCCCGATATAACATAGTAGAAAGTGACGTGAAAACCGAACATATACATATGTACAGATACATATACAAAGTGCCACTCAAATAACGCAAAACCTGAAACACGCAACTAATTTCAGATATATAAAACTGTTTGAGAGTAAAATTAAATTATTTTATGGTATAATTCAAAAGTTACAAACATTACTCCGTACATGGTCAGTGACCAGGCGTAGTTGCAATGAGAGTATCTCCTTTGCATACTGCATGTAGAATGAAAGATATACTAGAAATTAACAATAAGTTATACAATATTTATCGTTTGCGTCCACGAGACAAAAATATCCGAGCCGCTCTCCTCATCGAACATCAGAATTCATTCTTGTCGTTCCTGCGTCCTAAATCAGTACACTGACTGCAGATGCAATATCATTTCCGACAATATTAAATATCGGGTATTCTTCTAGATGAGAGGCTCACATTTAGGGACCATATCTTTGCCATGTCTTCCAGAATTTGAAGACTTATCAATATAATGAAACTTCTTCGCATGGGAGCTAACGGGAATGTTTTCTTGTTGATCTACAAAGCTCTATGTTCTTTTGTGTTTGTACTCTATAACAGTTTGGGACAGTGTGGCACAATGTCACTTGATCGCGCTGGAGAGAGCTCAAAGATCTGTTCTCAAGGTTATGTTTCGTAAACCGTTTCGGTTCCCCACCTACAAGCTTTTTCAGGACGCTCAGCTCTTAACCGTTCGACAGCTATATCTGCTGGAGCCACTGTCGCTTATGAAACTGGTAGTATCGATTCTACTCTCGATACTGCTTTCAACGTTTGCTTCATTTTAGTAACACGTTGTATATAGTGTGTAACCTTAAGTATATAGGGGGACTAGAAAAAGTGGGAATTCCCTTCTCAGCCTTCTCTCACAGAAAACTACCGTCAAATGTGAGAGAGTTTTCTGTGAGAGAAGGGTAACGTAACCAGTCAAGTGCGCCCAGCACCTGCGAGATTGCAGCGTATATCTTCCTTCTCCAATTAACTAACATTTTAGAATGGAATCCATAGTTTCAAACTTAGGAATTTGATCGTTTTAAGTAATATACATATCCTGTATATGTATCAATAAAGTTATGGTCTTTATAGCCGTAATGTTCTAGAGTAAAAAGTGAGGCTATGCATGTGAAGCCGCAAGTACATACATGCCAGTTTTAATTAAAACGGGTCTAAAAATCGAGATGGCTTGGCCAAATTGTGACACGATGCGACCAGCCCAAAACGGGCAGATGCACGGGAACGACATCTCTTCAATCATAGCCGGCTGACAGCAAAATGTTTGATCGATCGATTCGAATGCGAGACAAAAGCGATGTTTTGCCATTTCGGTATCCCATGGACACTTCTTGTTAGGGATGTTGCTGCTTAATTGGGAATTTAGAGGGTTTATGAAAAATCTAGTTTGATGTAGGTATTTACTTTAGAGCGATTTCAAGGAGCGGTTATAGTGTGTACAAAAACGTGTGTCATGTATAGGTACAATAAATTACTCAATGTTCATGGGGAAAAAAAGAAAACGAATAAAAAAAGAAAACTTAAATATTCCTTCTAAGAATAAAGTTATAAAGTGAGTTACGAGAACATGTTTATTTGTATACATATGGAACCTCAATTTATTCATATAAATTAAACGGGTCAAAAGATAAACTTATAAGCATGGTTAGTGCATCACAGATAAATAGTGCAACACAGTCGGAACGTAACGGGTGAAATAATATACGAGTATGTAAACATAAGCGTTTAAGACCTGTTTAAACTTGTATGGAAAAAGTCAAAATAATAAAAGTTGTTACCCATACCCCGAGAGAAACAATATGGTGAAATTATGTGTCGACAAAAGTCAGAATAAATGCTGCAAAATCAATAGATGTTGCCGCGATGATTTTCAGCTAGTCACATGATTATAGTGACTCGCAAACTGTATTTGGTAGTAATAAGAACATAATCGTCTATCCAATTAATATCTATAGATATAGTGCATAAGCTGTTCAATGGATCACGACAATTAATGAAATGATGCGAACATCACAGTCAAGCCTGTTGCCGACCAACATTAGCTTATTGTATAGAATTTCTTGAAAAAATAATCCTAACATAAAAACATTTAGTTTCAAGTCTATAATATAAAATAATAATTAGCCGTGTAATGTCGGCCGGTTATAGCATATCTCTTCCTTTCCCGCGGGTGTTGTAAAAGGCGAATAAGGGTAACAAAGCGGCTACCACAAGCCCCGAGGAATTACACCACCTCGAAAAGAGTGGACTCGCCAACCCGATTGGCCAGCATGGCGTTATAAGGTCTTACGTCCCTCATGCACGGGTAAATTTGAATGAAGAGGCCCAATTTAATTTGAATGCAATGGTTACATTGTTGCATTGCAATAATATTGTCCATACCCTACTTTGTTTTTAACACGTTCGTGATCCATGTGAATGATCACATTTAAGTTAATGTGGAATGTCGCTACAATTTTTATAGAATAACATACGATTTATGAAACACCCAGTTATTTTATAAAACTAACAATTTAACCATGTTACTGCAACATCGGCACATGTCAATGATTCGTTTATTGTGCTTGTAGAATTTAATGAACTTATTCTATGCTACTTTGAAAATAATACATCAATTTTTTTGACATTTTGGAAGCAAACATTTAACCAAATAAGTTATAATAAACTCCTATGAGGATAAAGCTGCGGGTGCATTGTGTCATGAGTATCTAATGGAATAACAAATTTAATTAAGACTTCAGTACTCGTAGTAGTTTATAAACTGTTACATCTTTCCACCGCGCCTGTAGTAGCTGGATGAGAAGGGTGGGGCGGCGTGTGTAGTGGCGAGCCTTGTGGCAAAGATATCATGCTATCAGCCTATGTCTCACCATTGTCTCACCTCTCCTAAGAACTGCCACCACACACAGTTTTCTTCTCATCCAGCCACTACCGGCTACTTTATATAAGTCATCAGTCCATCTCTGGCTGGAGGGCGTCTCACGCTACGTTTCTCGGCCTTGTTTTACATTATATCGATTCACATTGAGCCCTTGCAAGTACAAAGGGACGCCTGTTACGTGCAGTTAGACACGGACGTCCCAAATCATCCGGTAATTTATACAATTTATATAAGATACAAATCGACGATAAACCAATTTGCGACGCGGCTACTATAAAAGGTATAACGAAGCATGTCCCGGATTGAAATGCCCAATCATGTTGTTGAACCCCCCTTGAACTCGAATTGAGATGAGCAGTGAATGCTTATTAGGACAAAGAAAAGGGTAATTCAGACTTAAGCCATACTAATGTTTTAAACGACCTCCTTGCTCAATTTTAGCCGATAGATACCACACAGATCTGCTGGGCACCATTTGGTAAAATGCGTCAGCTCTTCTAATCGTCCATACCAGATGACTTGAAGACGAAATGATTCAAATAGTGCATTTAAACAGTTATGTTGTATGCTTGCTCGTGTGGTATCGGCCGGCTTTGGAATAGGACAGTAAGTGTATTAAAAGGATAGTGACGGATAAGAAACCGGCTATCAAATCCCCATGAACCCCATGAGTGAACCCATCAACCCGCTTGGCCAGCGTGCCGTTTTAAGGCCATACATGCCTCGTGCACAAGACAATGTGCATGAGGAGACTCATCCGTTCTTTAATCTGCAAAGGTAGGCAGCGTATCCGGGATCGTGCCAACGTTTGTCATTCTAGACTGATGTTGGCATGTATCGCGGATGTCTATGGACGACAGTATCCACTTACCATCAGGTGGACTGTATGCTCGTCTGCCGCTTTTTTCTCCATTAAAAAAAAATACAGTTAAAAAACAAGCTTTAAAGTTGCTCAGTGAGCGATGAAAAACTGCAATGATCGGAATTTCTTTACGCGCAAGTTTATTTAAGTTCAGAGTGTACAACTGGTCGTACATTCTTGGAGTGGTTATGGTCATGATGATAAAGGTGGTGAGTTGTCACTTCTTCACTTGATTCTTGCACTCGATGGTAACAGTGGTCATCGTGATGTTTCTCCACCGGGCTCTGTAACTACTATTGCAAGAACACTCGACCAAGAAACACTATGACACTGTTTTTTATAAGATTTGTCCAGCGTATCGACCACGTGCAATTAGTATAGTAGTAAAATTCCCCAGTAAACAATTCTAATTACCTCTGCATTCATAGTGCTCCATAGAAAGGCTTTTAGTTTTGTTAGGAGTAAATTAGTCTCGCTTGCAAGTACCGTCTCGCAGCCGGTGATTTTTACTACACTGGAACAGTAAAAACAAAGTCCTTTGCTCCAGTGAGCTAGTACTTAAATATAGGTACAAAAGAACGAATACCGTTAGTTCCCAAGAAAGTTCTTTTACTGTCGACGATTTATAATTTACCCGGCTCGAAGGATTATACAAAACCTGCAGCGTAGTTCATTTTAGTTCTTACGAGTACCGTATACATTATGATTAGGAACGTCTCTGGGGTTCTTTCATAATACGTCATTTGCCTTTAGAAGATTCGTACGATTGTAAGATAATAACTTCTACCATTTTGTATTCTAAATCTGGTCTGAACGCGTATAATAAAGGTATTTGTTTACCTTTTATTCCTACTCGACGTTACCTCCGCATGCCCCGTGGCGTTGCAGATGTCCACGGGCAGTGGTGAACACTAATTAACTAATTACCATCATGTGGGCCGTCCATTCGTCTGCCATCTATTCTATAAAAGAAGTAGGTGGGAATGTCCGTTCGTGATTCCGCTATTAGACTACACCAACAACTCTATTACAGGCTGCACCGTATGCATCAACTTACATTGTTTAAAATATCGTGTCGTATGCTTAAAAGTGGGGTGCCACTTGCCGAAATGAATTAGTAAATCGCCGTCGACATTCCCAATGCGTCCCGCCCCACGAATAAAAAAAGCGGCGACAACGTCTAATTCATTTATGAGAATCAGCAGCCCCCGACAATGGAACGACTTAGAAAGACTTTGTAGCACGTCCCCACAAATATATCTAACAATCCTTTTGAGAGTAATTATTAAACGAAGGGGTGAAGAAGACAATACTGCAAAAGATTAATTTTATTTGATTGTATCGCGAAATTTATTGGTATTCATAATTGAATTCTTAGCAGATTAAACAATTTCGAATTTAAATTCCTTTCCCATTTCTCTGATAGCGCTGTGCAGAGCTGTGCCATTTATTCATACCGATATTAACATTTATTTAAATCCTAATAAAAATAGGCAACAGCCCAGAACGATATTTTAGTTAATTTCGTTCTTGGCTGCTGTTTATTTTATTATTCATTCAACAATAATTTGTTATTCATACATTTGTTTTCATTTATGTCGCTTTGAATATTGAAATTTAGTCTAATTAATTTACAATTCTGTCTCAAAAATAGTTGTCCTCCTTCGGTATTGAATTAGTTGTAGTAACGAAATTCTTACCATTTTAAAGTTATTTTCATTAAAACATAATATATCATGCAAATAGATCATGTTGGTGCAACCTCGTATGGTATGATACGAGAAATTCTACAATTCTGTCGTATTGAAAGATGATGCAACATGTAGTTTTATTTATGTAAGTATCTACGAGTAGTTGAGTATCTCGTGCATGCAACTCTTCCAATCGAAAAGTGGGCCATTTAAATAGAACTTCACTAGCAAGCGATGGCATAACGATAGGCTACATCTACAATTGTTTGCCTTCCTAAAAGTGAAAGAATTTCCAAAATTAAACCACTAGTTTTTGAGTTTATTTTGTACATAAAACAAAAAAAAACGAACTCACAACAGACTGAGTTTTTTGGTTGTTATTTATTTATTTTATGAGGCTTATGTATTGACCATATACAAAATATTTACTAACTAAATTACAAAACAAAATCTTTTTCTATATGTGCTTAAATTACACATAGACCAACGTTAATAAATAACAATGTACATTAATAAGAACAAATAAAATAACAGGAACAACATTTGCCAAATTTTACAACATGCAGGAAGAAAAGATTAAAAGTTACTAAACTTAAATACAGTACAAAAGATCTAAAGATGAATCTAAAGATTTCTAATTTACTCCATTCTTTTGTATTGCATTTAAGTTTGGTAACTTTTAATACTTTTACTTTTCTTTTTATATTATATTATTATTTAAACAGAATCTTGAAACAACGATTTTAAGTTAGACAATGTTGACCAGTCAAAAAGTTCACAATGACAACAATGTCCCTCTGTCACACTATTAGATTACGAGTATAATTATTTATGTTCCGTTTTCAATTCGAAATAACGTATTCGCCAAGCGGAGTCTATTATTTTGCTCATTATTCCGAAGCTGTCACAGTAAATATATTACCACATGTCGATTGCTCAAGATTACGTTTGAATGTCTACGACAATCAAATATAAATGAATATTTATAATGTACAATTAACAAGTTAACAGTTATGGAACACAAGACAATCTTGATATGTTAATTGATCGAGATAATTAATAAACCTGCCAATCAATGATGAAATTAATTACAAAGATATATTTGCAGTCAAAAGTTATTACTTTTAATCAATTTTACTAGCAAATATAGATCTCGAGATATATGGTAGTTGTGACGTTTTACAAAATATAATGGTAAAACTTGCAGATGTTAATTTTGTAAGTGCCAGAACTTGTCCAATGAGACTAATTCAGTACAACAATTTATTTAACAATAATAATGCATTAGCAGGTTTTATTCATTTATTCAATATAAAGACGTGGGTTTGATAACGTTATTGAAGTATGCTGACGAAACGAGATTGAAGAACCGTAACAATATATTCACGAGTGGAATGTAAACTGTAGAAATGATTGAAGATTCAAACCGAAATCCGAATTTGGTTAATGATTATAATTCATGAATATAATACTGAATAAAATGTTAAATACAGCAACAAAATGTAGTGAAATCAAATAAAGACGAGTCAATATCCAAAAAAGACTAGATTGATAGCAAGCGCCAGTACGCCAGTAGGAAGAAGACCGGTTTGATATATTGCCGTTCAAACTGCATATTAGGGATTTTTTTTCAAAAGTTTAACCAGTTGTAATTTTTAGTAACTATTTGTAATTTATTGTAAGTACTACTGAACCAATTTGGCTAATCTACTAACTTAATCGAGACATAGACCTAAATAATGAATGTTTTAATGCCAAACTAGACGTCAATAAAAAAACATAATTAATTGATGATTTGGATTCAACTTTTCTAATATTTACTCGAGATGTGTTTTCTTGTAATTTGAATATCGTGATCTCGCAGTAGGTAGTTTTTTGAAATTGCCCTAAGTTTGAACAAAACAGAAGGAACGAGCACAATCCCAAATAGTATGTCAAGGTTATATAAAAAATAAAGGCCTACAAAAGGAACCAATCAACAATAAATATAACGTAGACAAAACTCGCCCTTGAGACAACAATTTTGAATCAAAGGCCTCAAACATATTTCAAGTTTCAAAATTTCGTCTGGAGCCGCCTTTGCTAATTTATGTCAAAGTGTGATTGATTGATGACTGTTATCTGAGATAATGGAAAATAATCTTAAAATATATAACGTTGGGAGCTAAGTAGACGCAGATTTAATGTTGTTGGTTTACGCGAGGTTATTGGGAGGTACCGGTAGTTTTTAAAGATTTATAAATTAATGTAAAATAACTATTGTAGATTGGTGCGATAAAGTGTGTTTCACTGTGGTCTAAATGAATTTGTGTATACAGTAATTTAAATTAAAGTAGAGGAATAAGCAGAAAAAACTGAATGGCGAGCAGATTTAATGGTGGGTTACGTTTAGGTTCTCTGGTTTGATTACATATGGAAATAGTCGATAATCGATAATAGTCGATTAATTCATATATATTTTGAAAATGGAACTTTCCTAATACGTAGTAGTTAGCTAAGTTTCAAACTTTTTTATTAAATTCCGCTTCACCCCCCCCCCCCTAGAAGTTGCAAACTAGGTTTCTTTGATAAGAACCTATGATGCGTCATCTAGTCTATTCCCATTCTTAGTAATTTAAAATTATTTATTTCAGTTATATTAGTTTATTTTGTTGTTGATGATTTGCTGTTCGTTAAAATATAAGCCGATACATATTGTAAAAGAGACAATTACTAGAATTATGATTTCAACAAGGAATTTGTTTTAACACAGACTTGCTTGTTTAACTGTAATGTACCTTCTAAACAAAGTGTCTTTCAGTTTTAAATAAAAAAAACTTATAAGAACAGAATAATAAAACCAAATATGTAGCAACACGTTTGACAATACCAAAGAATACACAATGATGTATTAGAGTTAGACGATCGGATCGATATTTGACAAATAAATCACCTGGACAGTAGGTAATGTATCCCATACAATATATCTACCAAAATGTCAAACGTCCCTAAAAATATCTGGCACTTATGTCCTTTTCACTTCTATACAATCTCGCATACATTTTAAGTAAGATCAACTTTTGACATACTAAAGTAGAAAAACATCGTAAGTGGCAGTTAAGTTTATAATGTCGCTTACGACATTTCTCGTCTTATTGATTATATCAGCCCCTTATCACAGGGAATAGGTGTAGGATGTGAATATTTTATTTATGGACTCGATTGGACAAAGGAACGAAATTTAACGATAAATCTTGAGGTTGAAACGTTTATTGCCCTGTATTAGAATGTCGGTGACAATAGAAATGGAGTAGGTCTATCGTTCAATAGAAAATACTTACGAGGTGATGCGATGTTAAAATTGTTTATTGACTATTCTATTTTTTGGAGTATTATTCAAGTGTAATTAAAGTAAGTATATTTTATTAAACGTCAGAGATTACAGTGAGTGACACAAAAAAATAAATAAGTAGGTACACAAGAGGTAGCTCTTACTGCCAAAGCAATCTCTTTCAGGCAACCTTTGGGCGGAAGATGTATGCGAACACAAGAAAAATAGGTAGATGGTGCACATATTATAATTACTAGAAACAAATATATAATAAGTATACTTATATACATAGGTATATATATAAAGAACACATATACAATATAATAAAGTGGAATGTTAGATGATTATACTAAAACAGTACACTATTATGGAATCAAAATAAAATTATTCAAAGTAATATTTTCTTAGGTTTTCGCGATTACTATACATAGCAATTAAACAACTTGAACGGTTTAAATCGCGTATATTTGACATTATTTATATCCCGACGTTTCGAACACTTTGCAGTGGACGTGGTCACGGGGTGACTGATATAAAACGGGGTGTCCACTAACGGGATTTAAACCGTTCAAGTTGTTTAATTGCTATTATTCAAAGTATTTTCCTTCTTTAAATAGGTGGCGGATGGGCGGGAGTCTCCACCTGATAGTTAAGTGGTCATCACCATTCAGGAGTGCTGCTGATCTCCTAGAATCCTATTCACAACTCTCTTGAAGAGATCCATGTTGTAGTTTGGTGGAAAATTTTCAATTGACAATAATAATTCTTTCCACAACTTTCGAGCTGACAGGCTCAATAATTGAACGCCCTGTTTTCATTAAATTCATTCATTCACTTCATGTCCTGCATAGCCCAAAGATTGACTGAGAGATAATGCTGTAAGGCATTAAGTCCTCCTTTTATAACGATATACAAAAAATAGTAAATAAACAAATTAAAAAAATTAAATGTGCGGTCAGGGGACCCCGTCAGGAACGAAAATCCCACGCATTTTTTTTTAAACTCCGAATGTAATTCGAAATAAAATCTGTATAGTTCATGTATTTTTTTTTTATTTTGTATCATATTTTCAATGCAAATAATTTAAAATATGGAAAAATCAAAAATTTAGGTTATAATATACAACTAGTGACTAGTGCTTGGCCGGTTGTATATTATAGAACTTATTGTATTGTATATTATGTATATTATACACGTCTGTTATTTTGCTCGAGTCTCGCTCTCGATACTCGCACGCACACACACACGGAGAAAGAGAAGGGCGTATGGAGGGGGTAAAAATCTTACGTGACGTTACATTTTCTCTCGAATCACACACACCGCAAGCCGCGTAAAGGAACTTCGTTCCAAAAACTAAACTGCGGTAAGCTGTTTAGCAGTTTTTAAAACAAGTAGGCATTTAAAATGTGCACCTTAGCTTTTTCTTTTGAGTCATTTCTTGTCAAGCCGAAGATTCAGCACAGTATTTCTTCTAAAATAACATACAGTACTAACGATCATGTATGGTGACGGGCCTTAAGAGCGACCTATATCCAGCAGTGGAAACAGGCTGATGTTGTGGTATTTGAAGAAGAGCGGGTGTCTATATTTTTTTCGGAATGGTTAAATTCTTGTGGGCCTAGTGGCCTTTCAAGAGTCACCGGTCATGAATGGTTTAGGGCGAGCGTAGAAGGCGCTCAGCCAGGAGTACAGTGTGTGCAGCAAAGCAACGACCCTAAGGGCTCCCCCTCCGGTAGACTGGCGCGGCGGAAGGAACGGACCTCAGCTTAGGACGTTACTTTGGGATGGTACCGCAGGATCGCGAGTCGGTGGTTTCTATGAAATTTTCGGATAAATATATATGAACTTTTGGTAAAATTAAGATCGGAACTAACATTACTTTCTAATAAGCATTTAACCGTTAGAGTGCTAAGCGGCGCAAAAGTGATGCGATAGTTTGAATCGAAAATTGCGCCGCAGCGCAAAACTGCCGCGCGCATCGGTGTGTTTTTGGTGCTTCGTGGTAGTGGACGTATTCTAATCTCGCGCATAATTTGTTACGAGAGTGCATATTTATACATTTAAAAACAACTTTTTACAGTTTTTATATATTATTTAGCAAAAATAGCCATGTCACTTGCTATTACTTCGGACGATGATTCGATCTCTAATGATTATACGGACGGTGAAACAACGGATACAAGCAGTAATAATAGCAGTATTATAATGCATCGAAAAAAAAGATTGAGAATTGAAAGTGAGTCTTCTATTTCATCATCATCTTCAGAAATAGACGAAACACCAACTTTTGCCAATATTCCCCCGACAAAAGTGTTTTCTAAAGCAACAAATAATTTTTTCGAGACTCCTGGACCTAGACGGGCGCTTTCTCCCGATGCCACACCTATAACCTATTTCAATTTATTTTTTACCACATCACTGCTTGAAATCATCGTAAAGGAAACGAATCGATATGCTTCCCAGTTTTTGGCCTCACACGCTATTTCAGATAATTCTCGAGCAAAAAAGTGGACGCCGACTACAGTACACGAAATAAAAGCCTTTATTGCAGTCATTTTCGAAATGGGGATTACGAGAAGGCCAACAATTAATAGTTATTGGATAAACACTTCCCGAGGTATACCATGGTTTAGAAAAATGTTTTCAAGGGATAGGTTTCAGTTGATTTTGAAGTTTTTTCACTTAGTTGACAATGGGTCATTATTTGAACCAGGCCATCCAAATTATGACCCATGTGGCAGGTTTGATATTCTTGTCAAACACGCAAACACCGTATTTCAGCGACATTATATACTGAACCAACAGTTATCCATCGATGAGTCGTTAGTTGGTACTCACTGCCACTCTGCCATAAAGCAATACATACCGAACAAAAAACATCATAAATGGGGGATCAAATTTTGGATGCTGTGCGACTCGATTTCTAAATATTGTTTGGGTTTTTTCTGCTACAAAGAAGCTAAAAACACAGATGACAGAGATTTAGTAGAAAAATATGGTCTTGGATTTGCAGTAGTGCAAAAATTGCTTTCACTTGGAAATTATCTGAACAAAGGCTATTTGTTTACAGACAACTTTTACACAAGTTTACGCCTAGCCAAAGCCCTTTTGAAACAGAATACATACCTAACTGGAACAATAAGATGCAATCGAAAAGAGATTCCTCCAGAAGCTAAGAAAGCAACCGTAGGAGAAGCCAAATACCTAGCACATGAAGATGTTTTGATGTGTTCTTTCAGAGACAAGAAGTCCAAACCAAATCCTGTCATATTGATTTCAACCAATGCAGATACTAAGAATGTGACAATCAAGAAAAAGAAAGGGAATTTTGAATACGAAAATGGGAAACCAAGTATGATTGATGACTATAACAAATACATGGGAGGTGTGGACGAGTCAGACAAAATGTTAAAATGTTGTATTTGGACGAGCGAAGAACCCTAAAATATTGGAAGAAAGTAGTTTTCAATATATTTGGAAGAATGGTGCTGAACTCTTATATTTTGTGTCTCCAACACTACTGAAAAAAAAATTACCCGGCTCCAATTTACATCGAAAATTATCGATGATATCGAAATGGAGTGGATGAACTATAAAAATGGCGAGTCGACACAACCATCTTCATCAACCAAAAAATTTGCTCTGGAAAAATTACCGGGACGTAGCTTGCGCCAGTGCACAGTATGTAGCAAAAAAGGGAGTGTAAAGCGATCTCGACTTATTTGCGCCCGCTGTAGGAAAGGCCTACATGCTGTTTGTGCGGCAAAGCATTCTTGTTGAGATATATTTTTTTATAATTTTCATTTCCAAAAAGAAAAAAAAGTAAATACTACATGATATTTTATGTTTATTTTTTATATAAGTATCACAAAACATTTGTTCATTATATTAAAAAAAGAATTATAGTAATTGATTGATATTTGTCTGAATTAGAGTGTTTTATTTGACACCATTATTTTTCCTTTCTCTCTCTCCAGTCGTTCCTTCATTGCTGAAGATCGTGGTCCTGGTGATTTTGCAACCCTGTGCGGATTAAATTCCTCCATTGGGTTCTATCGGAGGCCAGTCTTGCAATGGTGTGAAATTTGAACTTGGAGTCCCTCAGTTGGTCTGACCATCTGGTTGGTGAGCGGCCTCTCGATCTTTTGCCCTCAGTGTTGCCCGTCACTATAAGCTTTTCTAAGCTGTCATTCCCCCGTCGTATTATGTGACCGAAGTAAGAGAGCAGGCGCTGGTAACATATGGAGGATAGTCGCGTTTTTACCCCTAGCTGTGACAGGATAGACGCGTTTGTGCGCTTGGCTGTCCAAGGAATCCTTAACATGCGCCTCCAGCACCACATCTCGAACGCGTCCATCCTTTGCCTTTTTCTCGCCTTTATGGTCCATGTCTCCACTCCGTACATGAATATTGGAAAAATTAAAGCACGGACCAAACGACTCTTGGTGGTGTTGCTTATACCCCGATTCCTCCATATTCCATTCAGACGTGCCATGGCGCTTTTCGCCGTTGCAATGCGTCTCCTAACTTCTGGAACACAGCTCCCATTACTGCATATTCGTGAGCCTAGATAGGTATATTCCTCCACAACTTCTATAGGTGGAATAGTGCAGGATTCTGCGAGTTTTTCAGCACGGTCAACTATCATGAGCTTGGTCTTGCTTTTGTTTATAGTCAAGCCCAACTCCAAACTCTCTGCTTCCAGTCTTCGCAAAAGTTCCTGCATGTCTTCCAGCGAAGTAGCAACAATAACAGTATCGTCTGCATACCTTAGGTTGCATATCCGTTTTCCACCTAAAGGGAAACCTCCACCCCAATTGTCCAAAGCTTTGAGGATTATATATTCTCCGTATATGTTAAAAAGCATTGGAGAAAGAATGCAACCCTGACGTACGCCTTTGCTTGTAGCAAACACATCCGAATAGTCGGTGTCAATCTTCACAAAGGATCGGTTGCTGCAGTAGAGGTTACGGATAAGACCGATAAGATGTTTTGGCACTCCCATTTCCTCCAAAACCGACCATAGTCTGCTCCATACTACGCAATCAAAAGCTTTGGTGTAGTCAACGAAACAGAGAGCAACAGGGCTGTTGAACTCACGACTCTTTTCTATAATCTGGCGGATATTTAGGATCTGTTCTCGTGTGCCCTTTCCTTTTACAAATCCTGCCTGTTCTTCAGGAATCTGCCGATCTAGATAGGCTTTTAATCGCTTATTGATTAGATGCAGAAGAATCTTGCTAGCATGCGATATGAGGGCTATTGTTCTGTAGTTTCCGCAATCAGTAGTCGAGCCCTTCTTGTGCAGCGGTATAAAGACGGATTCGGTCCAATCCTGGGGCCACTGTCCCGTCTTCCAGATGGAATTGCAGATGTTCGTTATTATTTTAGTACCTGCTGAACCTAGGCTTTTAATGAGCTCAGCTGGGATAGCATCCTTCCCTGGAGACTTGCCTAGTTTTAGCGACGATGTTGCCGATACCACCTCCGAAGGTAAAACGTCTGGCTCCAGGTCTTCCATGTCCCAACTATGTGGTCCTCCATCTGCTGATTCATTCTCATATAGCGCAGCGCAGTATTGCTTCCAGCGCTCCAGTACTTGTTTGGTTTCGGTAATTAAAACCCCACATTCATTTTTAATTGCGGATGTCTTGATAGTACGAGTTCTCGTTAGGACTTTTACTTTTTGGAAGAGATCTTTTGTTTCATTCTTAACGGAATGTCTTTCCAACTCATCGCAGATTTCATTAATCTGATTAGTCCTGTCCTTCCGACAACGTCGTTGTACATCTGCGCTCAATTCGGCATATCGGTGGTGATCTTCTTGTGTAACAATACCATTCTCCTTTAATTTCCGTCTCTCCAGAATAACAGCTGCCGTGTCTAGTGTTATAAAATCCTTCATGGTCCCTTTTGGTAGTGTGTTTTCCTTGGCAGTTTCTACAATTGCTTCTTTTAAACGGTTTCATGATAGATTCGGATCGTGAACGCCGTCTTGTGGGAGGTCTTGGATTTTACTTACTATGGCTTGTTTGAAACCAATGGTGTTTACTCGTCGCAGATCAGGTGTTCGAGTCGGTGTGAGCAGTGTCTTAAAACGTAGCCTTAGAGTGGTGACAAGAAGTTGATGGTCACTTCTACAATCTGCTCCAGGTACAGTGAGCGTGTTCATAATGGACGACCTCCATCGTTTTTGAACCATTATATAGTCGATCTGGTTTCTGCATCTGTCTCCGGGTGATATCCATGTGTACAGCCGGCGTACATGATGTTTAAAGCATGTGTTCGTAATGACGAGGTCCTGCTCACTACAGAACTGCAGCAAACGTTCTCCTCTTTCGTTCCTTTCGCCAATTCCGAATCTTCCCACCAGATGTCTTAGATGGGAGTCACCCTCTGTTTTTCCGACTTTGGCATTAAGGTCTCCCATTACCAGAGTCACCTCTCTTCGCGGTAGTTCTTCTAAGGTCTTAGACAGTGTGCTGTAAAACAAGTCAATTTCCTCTTCGCTAGATTGAGATGTTGGAGCGTATACCTGAACGATATTTAAACTACATGGGGATGTGTTCAGCTTGATAGTGATTATACGGTCACTTATTGGTTTGTATCCAATCACACACCCATCCAGCTTCTGTGGAACAATGAAGGCAACACCTCTACTACTTTCTTCTTCAGGTCCTGAGGAGTATATTTTATTACCGTTATCGGAAACAAAATGGCCTGATTTTCTCCATTTCGTTTCACTTAATCCAAGCAGTTGTATTCCTTTTCTTTCCATCTCTTTCTCTATTATGTTAAGTTTACCGTCTTGATTAAGGCCACGGACATTCCATGTTCCAATACGCTGAGGGTGTCTCGCCCGGATCTTCTCAATGCATTGTGCACCAGGTGCATAATTTCCATGTGGTGCCTGGTGAGCCACACCCACGTGGCCGGTAGCATATTTCACACCACCTCTCCCGGAAAAGTGGCGCCGGGCGTTAGTCGGATCGTCCGACAAAATCAGCACTGAGTTGCAATCCACCATTTCTCTCTTGGGAAAATAGTGCAGTGGTTTCCCGTTGCCTTCTGCACCAGTCCTTTTAGGAGCCATTTAGAGCCCCTAGGTGGCTGAAACCTCTTCCAATCAGTTGCCTGGTTAGGATGTCATGGATATACCGCCATTGGTCGGTCGCCAGAGCCTCGTCTGTTATCTGGCAGGGAGCACCACGTGCAGGTGAGGTTGA
This sequence comes from Sesia apiformis, assembly GCA_914767545.1. NCBI lineage: Eukaryota > Metazoa > Arthropoda > Insecta > Lepidoptera > Sesiidae > Sesia > Sesia apiformis. The sequence continues at coordinate 2,978,509 of OU611967.1, read as the reverse complement.
CGCTTGGGGCCGACTAGGTGTCATTGTCGTTCTCCCCCTTACCCCCCCTTTTCCTTTTTCCTTTAAAATAATCAAAAAATGTATAGCAATTTTCATATATATTCACAAAAATTGCTTAGCACTAAAACGGTTAAAATAAGAAGATGGCCTCATTACCGCAAATCTAGTTATGTAACGTGTTCAACCGACCGGCGCCGACAAACCACCAATCATATCGTATCGGTGATCTTGATTGAGATTTATTAGTCGCATCCAATGAGTCGGCTCACTCTATATAAATCAGCGTTCTATCTACCACTTACATCACTTTACCTCCGCACAACAAAACCGAATGTCCTATTCATTAATATTAAGGAGTCAAAATCGAATGATTCTTCAATTTGATATTTGTTGAAAGTTTCTGGTGAAACAGTAATAGAGCTGATATTTCCGGTCGACAAAGCGAATCGATGGATGATTTGTTTTGATCATTCGTTAACGCTTCTTGTCCTTTGCTCTGTTTCGTGGTCGGTGAGGAATGCGCACCGCGGAGAAAGCGCGGTCACATATTAAACTAATCTAACTATTGTAGTACAGTAACCAGACGTTTTCTCGTACCCTGCTCGAATGGGCCTCCTCCATGCACAGTATTGTGCCTGAGGAATGTATGGCCTCAAAACGTCACGCTAGGCAAGCGCGTTGTCGAGTCCAATCTTTTAGAGGTGGTGTAGTTCCTCGGGGCTCTTGATAGCGGCTTTGTTATCCCTTATTCGCCATTCACGAAACCCACGGAAAGAGATGGGATGCTGCTGTTCTAAAGCCGGCCGACACTACACGCCAACTATTGTACCATATTGTACCTCAGCCTATGTCTCTCCACAGGCCTGGATATAGGCCTCGTCCAAAGTCTCGCCATGCCCCACGACCCCAGACTCTTCTCATCCAACCACCGCCTACACGTACAAGTGTATTAGTAAATTTTCTGCTTATAGAGAGAAAACTCACTTGCATTTGGGACGAAATTGTTATAATCTATTGACACGTATCGTTTTAAAAAATAAATACTTTTGTCCACAGAGTAATAAGTATGAGCAAATAGGTATATATAATATGCACAGGCTAGTATGTCCTTATTTTACTTTCATTGCGGACGGGTCTAATTATTTTTTATTATAAAAAAAAATGGTTGAATACCCAGAAAACAATAGCGTATAACTTATTATACTCGTATATTTCATTTACAGTAGCCCCTTAGTTAAGATGCAGGTTAATTTTATTACATATTGTATTTTATTTCTTTAAATAATCAATCGTACATACACATATGTAACTACATTGTCGCCAATGACAAATAAAACTCAGGAAAAACAGTCGAATATTTCTACCGTCATTGGCAGTGAAAACATTAAGGCAAGTTGTATTAGATGTATGGAGAAAAAAATATTTAGTCCACATAACAATGAATCTGATTCGAGATTTAGACAAACAGGCAACACCCTTCAATTTAGAACTACCACTATCGTATAATACTTTATTTTCTTATTAATAGTCATAAATTACTTTCCGTTTCATTTAAATATTGACCTAATCGCCTACGCTAACCCAAAAATTGTAAAACGTTACATCTATTTATGTTTGTTTAACTCGAAAATTACTGGACGGATTTTGTTGAAACCGTCACTAAAACATTCCTTGGAATGTCGGGAGTAAGGCAGACTAAATTAAACAACGCTAGACTTTCAAGGAGTAGAGTAACAAACTCGTAAATTGATCAAGGGAAATAACTAAAGGATGCTTGTATTAAATATAAAGTTGAATATCGTTTAAAGGGTTTCAAGTTAGTCTAAGGCAGTGGTTCTCAAACTTTTTAAATGACGGAACCCTTTTGGGAAGCAAAATACTTGATGGAACCCTACAATAAAACAATTATTTTTATAAGTGTATTCTATATTAATCAGCATAATAAAAGTACAATGTATCAGTTACTAATTATTATTTACTTCACCACTTGGTAAGGACAATAATAGAAAACATTAAAAAAGAAAAAATCTAACTAGTGGGAGGTATGAAACTGTTTTTTATTTTTCATCAATTGCTTGATATCAGGTTTGATGGAAGAAAGTTGGAGTCTCATATCAGCTTCGGCGTCCAGTCTATTGCGATATTTTGTTTTCGTGGCTGCGTAGGTAGAGAATCCTGTTTCGCACAAATATGTAGTTGGGAACGGGAGAAGAATATCCAGAGCCATTTGGCCAAGCATTGCATATTCATCTTGGATTCTGCACCAAAAATCATTAAGAGGCGTCGTTTTGAACAATGACTCCATACTTGTGTCTGATGACATTTCTAAAAGAGATTCATATATCTCATTTGACATGTTTTCAGGCTTTTCCAAGTTGGGTAAAAAAGGATTATGAATCCAGGAGTTCACTTTAATTTTTGTATTGTGTTCTTCGGGAAAATACTTTTCAAAAGATGCGCGCATCGAACTGAGATATTGGACCAATTCTTCAAACACATTATCTTCAAACATTTCTGAGTCGTTTTCGCTAACAAACTCACTGAGTAACGTAAAACTTTCTATTTCTTTCTTACCAATGCAAATGATCCAAAAATCTAATTTTCTTTTAAAAGCAGTTATTTTATTATAGGCCTGAAACACTGTTGTCTGTTTACCTTGCAACGATAAATTTAATTCGTTAAGTTTTTGAAAGATATCCGCCATAAAAGACAATCGGAACAACCAAGTTTTATCATACAAACGGTCCTTCAAATTAAAAGAAGTATCTGCTGAAAGAAACATTTGTAACTCGGCTCTAAGTTCAAATAGCCTTGTTAAAGTTTTTCCCCGAGACAGCCATCGCACTTCTGTATGGAGCAGCAGTGTTTTATGTTTGCTGCCATAATCTTCACACAATAATGAGAACAATCGGGATTGTAGTGGTCGTGATTTGATAAAATTAATTATTTTTACCGCTTCATCCATAACTAATTTTAGATTAGACGGCATTTGCTTCATCGCAAGTGCTTGTCTATGCAGAATACAATGACTGGAACTACAATTAGGCGCTTTATTTTTCATTCGTGACACTGCTCCTGCTGTTTTACCTGTCATCGCCTTGGCCCCATCTGTACAAATGTCAATGCAATTGTTCCAACTGAGATTATGTTCTTCAAAAAATATATTTATTTTATTAAAAATTTCTTCCCCGGTAGTGTTTGTAAGCAGCGATGAACACATAAGCATGTCTTCTTCAAAAGAACTTTTATATGGATATCTCACAATAACCAGCAGGATAGCCAAACCAGCGACATCAGTCGACTCGTCCATTTGCAAAGCGAATCGTGTATTTTGTAGACGTGTAACTAGTTCTTGTTTGACGTAGCTTGCCAGATCATGGATTCGTCGTGAAACAGTATCGTTTGATAGCGGAACAGTAGAAAGATGCTTTGCAGATTTTTCATCAAGCATACATTTTGTTATGTCTAATACACATGGTTTTATTAATTTCTCAGCGATAGTGTGCGCTTCACCTGCTTGTGCAATGCGATAGCTAACTAAGTATGATGCCTCCGTGGCCTTTTCGTTGGTAGTTTGTGTTACATGCATCATATTTTTTTGACTTTCTAATAACTGATCTTTTTTGCGAACAAAAAATTCTTTATTCTTGTCTTTAGTCTCGGGGTGTACGGTTTCTAAATGTCGACGCAATTTGGCAGGTGCCATGGAACTATTAGGAAGCAGTTTACTACAGAGCATGCAGAGAGGTGAGCCGTTGGAATCAACAAATCCGAAACTGATATAAGATTCATCATACTTCCTTTTTTTCGTCTTTGAAACCGTCGAGCTTGACGTCGTGGCACTCGTGGCATCATCTTCTGGATCGGTGATTGCTAAATTCTCCGCGCGCATTGCTTTTGAACATTCAGCGTCATTAGAAGATGTTGTTGGAACACGTTTAACACCTTTAAGCCAACGTTCCATTCTTCTTTATTTATAATGTTACAAGTCAGGATAGTGGGGTTTAAATAATGCACAATCGTTACTGCGTATAAGAGACTAAATTTAGAACCTACAGGGAAGAAATGTATAAAACTGAGACAACAGAATACAGCAGGCAGTAAAACAATGAACACTAGTTTCTCGCTAGCGAGCTTGTAAGTAGGTAGTAACTTATCGCTCCGAACGCTAATCATCAACTGACGACGCCAACGCGCGATCGCCGCTTTTATACTTAGTCCTAGACTCGATCTCAAATATTCTCGAAAATACTCGAGTCGGCACCTTTGATAAACAAAAAGCAAAAATAAAAACAGAAATTTAAAAATAGCGTTGTAAACAATATCGACTTTATCCTTTGAAGTTAGAGACGAAAGTCGCTAGTTGACAACTATAGCGTCTAATTCAGAGGCGGCTTTTATCAAAGAGACTGAGCGCTTACAAGTATACTACCCGCTCGTTTTAAGTTTGCCGCTGGCGATAGGTATGAGTGTATGACGTTCGAAATTTTTTATTTAATTGTAACAATAAAAATTGTGTACGTTAGATATTTGGGTAAAACTATGACACATTATAAGTTTTGTTGTCACGTGGGGGAGGGTACGCGCATTCCACAGACCGGCAAACTTAGAGCGAACGCGTTGTACAAGTATAAAATTGTTGAGACCAAACTTATGAGATATTGTACCAGCTAATGTAACACAAGCTTATACAAATACAAATAAATAAATAAATAACATTCATAGCGTTTTGTCTCCGCGCGGCCGCGGAGTCCGCACAGCCGCGGAGCGACCAGAGAGAGGTGTTTTGATTTTTTTATTTCTAAATTCTTGCGGAACCCCGACAGAGGTATCACGGAACCCTAGGGTTCCGCGGAACACACTTAGAGTATAGCTGGTCTAAGGGGTTGTTTTGTGATGTCATTGACAAACGAGATGTTTATCTGTAACAATGCGTGTGGTGCGCAGTCGGCGCGTTCGGAAATTCAAACTATTGACATGTGAACTGATACAATGGAGGCTATGTTTTTGAACGCTGACTAAAATCATTTTATTTTATAGGATCCTAAGCATGAAATAAAAATATTCAGAAATAAATAATTTAGTTTAAAATTTAAAAAATAATAATTGTCCATACTAATATAGTTTTAAGCAATTCGATTGCTTATAAAAGATATGAGGCTCTGGAGTAAGGTTTTTTAGTTTGCAAACGCTGCCATTGCGTTTGATTCCAGTGTTTTAATTATATTAAGATTTAAAGATTCTTAATGCATCCGCTAAAAGCGTTGCCTGATTCTTTATACAGAAAAAAAACAATTGATGTAATGAGAAACACACTGTAATCATAAGTCATACAAACGGAATACAATTTAAGTAAAAATCAATACAACTGTACATCTTATTTCCCACAGACTTACCTGGAACAAAAAAACATATAAATTAAAATATAACTATTTACAGAGATATTCCTATAAGAAGTTATCTATGTTCCAAAAGTTTACGATTTTAGATCATGTAAATTGTTGTTTAATTCTGATGGTTAAAATTATATTCAAAAATTTTTAAAAGTCATTACGAGTTAGGATTAGAAACCTCATGTTAGAGGAGTTAATGTTCTTAACTAAAAAACGAACTTCCACCGTGTAATACACATATAGCTAGAATCAATAAACAGATTAATTGTAAAGATAGGCATTTGTGGATATGCTAGCGTTCGTCATTTCCTACTTACGTCGCAATGAAAAATATCAATGGGCGGCAGTATCCGCTTACGAACAAGATGACTGTTTGTTCGCTTGCCATCTCCTTTTCACAAAAAAATCTTTACGTTTGAACGTATTCAGAAGTTTTTAAAATTCAAAATGCTGCGTTTAAGCATAAAAGATTTAACTAAAGGTTTTATCTCAGTAATTAATCTTAACAGTAACATTATATACAACAAAACTATCCTGCACGGAATTTTCCCCCAATTACCTCTACCCTCACTATGCGTCACTGACCTTACTTACAGGGTTACAGTTTACCCACAAAACAAATCCCAAAATAGTCAACAATCACCGTTCTTAAACCATCAAATGGCCTGTTAAGGACTCGCTCACCCTCGGCGACGCCCCTAACAGATTTGTTTCAATCACCGACATGACCTATTGAACGCGCCATTTCACTTTCCATCTTCACAGCCCTGCATAAACTAAAACCAACTTTATTCACAAGCAACAAGATTGGATGTTGTTTATCAAGATTGTTATCGGCAGGATTCTCATGAACTGAGGAACGAATTATGAAGTCGCGTGTATGTGGATGATTGAAAAATTCCTAAAGACAGGATTAGTCGGGATGGGATTGTTTGTATGTGACATGTCGAGAGGCTTGGTAGCAATTTATGACCTTTCTGTTTATTTATATACGTTCGAAAAGCATTTTTATACAAATTAATAGCCTTGAGTGAAATGTAATACTACGCTTCGTAATACTTAAACAGATATAAAAAGAGATCTTATATATAAAATTGAAAAATTAGACGAACTTAATTTAAGTGAAGTCTTTTATGAATACAATTTTATGAACGGCGATCTGAAATATATTAGGGCCTCTATGAAATTACCATCTATGAACCCACGCATCAAGAATATTGCTTTTGATATTGATAAAATGAAAACATACATATTTATCAATTTATAATTTAATCGGTCGGTACTAAATTAATCATCAACTAATATTGCTTACATAGAAAACAAATGTTTCTATAGATTTACAAGTAAAATAAAATAACATTAAAATGAAGTATAATACGTAGTACGTATATGCTATATACCGGTGATATTCCAATAGCGCGTAACTAACAGTGTTAGTAACTAAGTTAAGGCCAGTTTTACACGACAGCAAAAAACCTATATATATATTTATTGTAGACTTGTATGACCTATTGTTATGTTATTGTTGTATGACCTAGAATTCTCTTAATATTGATAATATTCAACTAATCGTAGTGTTTACTAGATAATTTAGTCAGTAGGTTACTTAAAAATACATTTACGAATGGATAGAAACAACCTCACGTTCTACTACTGCTGCGCAGATACGAGGTATTGATGTCGTTTTTTGGCTAAACCTAAATAAATAGCTACCAATTTCAATTGATTAATGTGAGATTTGTGTTCACCTACACTCAGTAGAGTGTGAGAAGAGGTGTAAGTACAATAAGAAAAAAGGCCTAATAAGTGTTTACTGTTACACTGCGGGATATAAATCCAGTACTTAGTAGAGAGACGCAGGCTAAATGATTTGACAGAAGACTACCTTGAAATGTACTGCATTTCCCTAATGTACGTACGTGTTTCGGTAGTGAGAGAGATGTGCCAGAGCCCATTCCCATCCTATCCCCCCCCCCCCTCCCCCCATTTTCCCAACCCTTTCCCATATCCATTCCTATAGCTCCAAAGGTAGGCAGCGCCACCGGGGGCGGGCCAGCGATTGTCATTTTGGACATATGTTGGCATGTATGGCGGATGTCCACGGGTACCACTTACCATCAGGTGGACTGTATGTTCGTCTGCCGCTTTCGTACATAAAAAAAAAGATTCCAACCCTAAAACAAAGTTGCAAATTTGTTTATTGCAAAGTGACTCCGTCTACTTGTGACGGATCACATTCTTAGTAGGTATTTTATTGATCAATAGGTTCTTTTCTTGATCATGATTTGCTGTTCCTTTAGTATTTTTATATTTACCATTTTTGAATTAAAAACCCCTACTCAAGCAGTAATTCAGTGGTTAGCATTCGACCTCACGTGAGTCGAGTAATAACAATAACCTATATACACGTATTAGCAAAATCGCCAACCTCTGTCAACCTGTCCATTACTACAGTAACAAAATGCCCAAAGTCGGACAGATAATCGACATCGCACACTTAGCGAATGTGAGACGCGAAACGATTCGGCAGCTAATCGTCCAAGAGATGAACAGTGGCTGTGACGTAAATAGGATTTAGGATACTTACTGGTGGAGCAATGTCTACAAAAAGTACATATGTATATATATATATATATATATATATATATATATATATATATATATATACAGGAAATTTTAGTGAGACGGGTCAATGTGGAAAACTGAAACTAATAGAAATAGAAAAAAATATTCCGAGGAACCATGGCGTCGATTTTAGAGTTATGAAAAATTGCATTCAAAGATTTTCTAAAAACTCATACACAATCGGGAATCGAGCCCGTTCATTTTAGTATGAAAAATGGTAAGTCATTTTATTGTGCTAATTTAACGTGAAGGTTGTAAGGAATAAATCTTGCTAAGGAACCTTGTATGTACAATAGTATACGTATGCATAAAATATATGGATATTAGTGTCATAAACGAGGATTAAGTACTGTGGTACATCAATGAATTCAATGAAGTGCTAATTAAGAATTCGCACAAAGGAAAATCCTACTTTTTATACAAGATATAGCAGACTGGCGGGCGGTCCATCTGATGGTAAGTGGTTATCAAGGGAGATGCGGGTGCGCTGCCGACAGCACAATATTATTGAAATTTTCTTGAAGAGCTGAATCTTTTTATCTAGTCCTTCCTATCCTTCCTATCTAGTCCACCTGGTGGTAAATGGATACTGTCGCCCATTGACATCCGCGATACATGCCAACATCAGTCCAGAATTACAAGCGTTGGCACGCCACAAATACACTGTTTACCTTTGCAGATTAAGGAATTGATTTAGGGATAGGTTTAGTGGATAAAAGCTTAGAGGGAAAACCTCAGTTGGCACTTCACTGTACGACTTTTGGGTTCGTGGTAAAAAGTGTTAAAATATCCCCCAGGAAGTGAAAAGGACGTAAATGTAGGAAGAACATGCATGTATCACATGGGCTCAAGTGAACCTGAAAGGTATGGACAAACTTAAGAATAAACTTAGGGACAAATGTTATAGAGAATAAACATTGGCCCTGAATGTGGTATTTATGCCAATTAATGATCAACAGAAGATATGTGTTTATGGCATAGACGATAAGTGTGTGTGTGTGTGCTTGCCATCTGTTCTACATGTATTGTGAGCTACCATAGCGAGTTTTACTCTCTCATGTAAACACGATAATGCTGACGCATCGAAAGGGTTTCTTAGTTCGAAAAAACAAATCGTTTAACATTGTGACGCGTTCGTAACAAAACACTGAACGGGTCGCGATAATATCGAGCTCACGATTAAAAGTAAATCAGGCTTTATCCCTTCACATTCACAACCCCCAATAAATGTTCCCATTCAACCTAAAAGGGCTGTTTCGAAGAATAGACCACCAACGATGGCCATAGACCAATTGACCACCTTTTAATATTTATGGTGTTCATTGTTTGGTCTAACAACAAGATAATTTGTTGTCGATTCTGTTGTTGAACAACTTGATGTAAAATATAGGGCACTAATAAATTTGTATAAAATTTTTGTTAAGTAGGTAATTATAACTTTTTAGGGATTTTTAAAGCTATTTCAATAAAAAAAATTTCATTTCCTGAAAATTGATACCTGTTGGTGTTGGCCGGCTTTAAAATATCACAATCCTATCTCTTCCTGTGGATGTCGTAGCAAGCGACTAAGTGGTACAAAGCCGCTACCAGAAGCGCTGAGGAACTACGCCACCTCTGAAAGAATGGGCTCCCCAACCCGCTTGGTCAGCGCGCCGTTTTAAACTCATACATTACTCATACACCAGACAAATGTGCATAATGAGGCCCGTGTCAAATAGTGGATGTCAGAAGGGCTGTTTACAATTTTAGGGTTGGTAGTTCAGTGGTCACTTGTTTCAACCTAGACTTCAACTAGATAAATCTAAGTTTAACCCAGAACAAACTCGATTTTGATACTCGAATCTGCTAGCCCAGAAGTTTGACCACAACAGGAGACTTGCAATAGTAATTCCACGAGCGTGGTAAGAGCAAGCTGTCAAGTACGACGAGATGTAGTGTTTCTTACATGAAAAAACAAATGCACTGCGAAACACGACCGCGGACAGGAAAACAAAAAGTTTGATGTACAGCTTTCGAATGAAAGTGAAAGAAAGAATGGTACTCGTATTTTTGCGTGAAGTTCGCTTGTTAGGGTCAAGCTGGAACGTTTGCAAACGAACGTCTGGATACGTAGGTCGGCAGATATGGCAACGTTCAAGAAATCATGGATAATGCCGAATACTTCAATTGAATAACTCATTACTGAAAAAGTGTAGTAACAATATATTCAGTACAATATAATATATAACTCTACAATATGTTCAGTGATTGATAACTGGAAAGTCCTTACACCAGACTCATTATCGTCAGTCAGTGAATCAACATATTTATAGAAATAGGCCAAAAAAAAAGAAAACTGAACGCGAAGTTAGAAATTTATTACTTAAATCAATTTAATTTATGGCGCGGAAATCTTCTCTACCCAGAAAAAATTTTGTTTGTTTAGGATCCCTCAGACTTCGTGGTTATTCATTTTTAAACAACGCGAATCCCTCCTACCCAAAAAACCGACTTTCTCAATTTTTTTCTTTTTTTCTCTTAACATTATCCGTGGTTTCGAGATATCAATAGAGATTTCGCGAAATCACTCATATCATCATTTCTCTTCGACATATATTTAATCGATCGATTGTTTGATGGTTAATCAATCGATCAGTATCGATGACGAAGAGTACATAACAGGATACAATTTAGTAGTATTCCAAAAAATGCATGTTATTTCCGCGAAACTAAAACATAAAAATGTTTCCAGAAGCATCATGAAGTGTATATGTTACGACACATCAAGGAAACCTACAAGTCGAAATGGGGACAGTCCCAGGTCCTACGAGTATGTGCATACTAACACTTGCAGCCACGTAGCTTGGAAGCGTGACAATCATCATTGATTCAATGAATGACTAAAAAATTTGACCACATATGTCGTAGATGATACTTGAGCAATAAGAGTGATGAATTGAGGAATGTTTGACTCAACATTGTAGTTGGAGAATTTTGATTGACGTCTATCATTCAATACATCAGTTTCAATACAAAAATGTTCAACACCCAAAATGTTTAACAGCCAAAATTTTCAATGCGCATAATGTTCAATGCGCAAAATGTTCAATGTGCACCTGTACGATATTGTGCAATGAAGTGTAAATAAATACGGTACATAAATAAAATGTTAAATATACATTTTTTTGCGTATTGAACATTTAGCATAATTGAACAATATGCATTTCGATCAAACTGGGTATTGAACATTAGGTAACGTTGCGTGCGACGCCTTAGATAATATGTGATGTGACGATTTACTTACTTACTGACTGACTTTGAATAAGATTATCTAACATAAAATTTCGTTGTTTTTAGATTATGTTTAAATAGTAACATGTTGATATTTGAGCACAGTTATATTTCTAACATGCACACCACACATTTCATAGGTCATTCAAGGAAGATGGTGAGTCACACTTCGATAGCATAGTCTGCCGGTTTCCCATCCAATCATAAGTAAAACCGCAAAATAGCCCATCGATCGAATTTATGCACTCCGTCGTACACATTACGATGATTTTGCTGTCCTTGTGAGGCAGATGGTGTTCAAGGAATATTACATGTGCATTATACATATGTGTAGACGTGACTTCTATCATATTCTATTATACCTACATACGTCACAGGACTATGAATTGATGATTGTTAACCGCAAATGGCGGAAAACCTTGTATGGTGGTGGGCCTTGGGATAGGCTTATATCTAAAATGGAGACATACGTAATTGTATTGTATGTAACCGCAAAGTTCAGTTTTGGGAGACCAGTTTTCCCAAGGCACGTCATAATCTACATCAAAGTAAATCTTCAGTCTAAAAGATAATTACTATTTATAAATATATTATTATTATTTATAAATTAAATTATGATCATTTATTAAATATAAATAAACATATAATATATAAATCATTGACTTGCTATAACATTTTTGTAAAACTAGATGAAAGATTGTTGCTTTTACTTTTATACAATTATTGTATTTAGGGCGGGAAATATCTGTACTATATATATATTTTAATCATGACAACGGACAACGTTATAACCTATGGTCCACAATAAAATTATTTGATTTGAAAAGATTGAATTGATTTTTTTTTACAACAAAACTATCAGAATAGCTAAGACTTAGAGATCTAAGAATTATGACTGAGCACTTTACTAGTTTCAACGCTGTGTTGGTTAGAAGACCGTGAAGGTTTGTGGTTTAATAGAGATAGTTTATTAAAGTTCAAAGTGCCGTAGTGTTTGTGCATAATGTTTGTGATAGTCAAATGAAAACATGGGACTGCACAATTCGTGTTCTTCCAAGGACTTTCTGTTGTGTTCAGTAACTGTTCTGTACTCAGTAAACCAATAACTTTACTCAGTGACTCCCAACTTGCTTCGACGGTACTGGACATTGACGAAATGTGTTTTGAATTTTTATTTCGAAATTGTTAATTACAAAGAAAACTGGACACTGGCTCAATGTGCAAATTGCGCTATTGCCATCTGAAGAGAAAAAGACTGTCATTTATGATCAGTTTATCAGCTATCGATGATTCATTAAATCTGATGTCTGTCTGCCACCAACCACAAAAAAAAACTGAAACAAATGCAAACAATACTCAGGCATCAAAAGACGCCGAATTTAGTAGTAAGCAGATGACGTTGATATTTGTAATCGTGAATCAGCATAGGCGGTGCTTTGACTCATTGTGCTGTGACAATGCTGTTACCAATTTGTACGCAACACGACACCATAATCTAGGTTAGGCTACCGCAGGCGAACTTTATCTGAATTATTTATTAATGTGACCAATGGAAATACTTGAAGACTTGACTTTCCTGTCTGAGAGAATGACGTTTGTAATAATCTTGTGTTGAACAAATGAAACTAATAAGTACCATTTACTAACTAGTGTATGGAAACTAAATAGGTGCCAAATAATACACTAATTGGAACTAGTTCCGCGGTTTAAAGCAAAATGTAATGTGACAAGTTCCCGCGTACTTATGTAGCATTTCTTGTAAGTGTTAGTTTTTTTATTTATAGAAAGGTGTCAAACGAGCTGACCGTCCACCTGGTGGTAAGTGGGTGCTGTCGCGACTTCCGCGATACAAGCCAACATTAGTCCAGCATGACAGCCCCCGCCCCCGGATGTGCTTACTGCAAACGAACAGTCGTTATAAGTTACATAGTTGAAAGTATACACAGACTTGTGTCCGAATCTTTCTCAAAGCCTAAAACCATAGATTCTGCTTATGATTCTAAGTTATTTTTTTTTGTTTTCACACATATTTGTTAGTAATAATAATAATTCATTTATTTCAGATTACAAGATCCATATTATCATTCTATCATTCATTAGTGTTAGTAACAATTTTAACTTATAGACTATGTTAGTACTTATTATTAAGATTTTATTGCTGTGGCTGCCCAACAGATGGCGCTTACCCTGTTTTTACGTTTTTGGGTAAAAAACATGTTTTTACTCTGTGATAGGTACATAAAAAACGCGCGTATCCGAATGCAACATTGTGTCAAAATTTCAAAGCAATCGGTAAAGAACTTTCCGAGATTTAAGATTTTGAACAAACGAACGTTTACATTTTTATTTATGTAAGTATTTAGATTATATATACATATACACACATATACACAAAAATATATATATTTTACATCATAGGCACTGGCTGTCGCCGCCCGTCACCTTTTGTACAATGCAACGAGCGACTCTACTCAATATCTCAATATCGGGCCATCCACCCTCTCCGCAACGATGCTATTCTTTTTCGCAATATGGCAAAGAAAACGACCGTACGAGCGTTCGCGAACATCTCCGATGCGCTAAAGTAGCGCGGCAGCCCCAACAACACCCTGAATGCGTTGTTGTATTGGATACGATGTTGTTAAATACAAAGCCGTAATATTATATGTCAATGATATTTAGAATCATGAGCAGAATCCAAATATTTCAGTCTTCGGGACCAGCCTGTATATTATGTATTACTAACCGCAAAGATAAAGCCAGCGTACGAGAGACCTCGAAGCAGCATGTTCACCACAGATATAGGGGGATAGATAACGCAAGCTGTCTGTCGCTGCGTGGCCAGAACGTGGCGCTAAGCTCCTACTTTCGCATTGCAGCTTGTCGTTGCTACAAAACACGAAAATGAATAATAGCGCCATAATCAATTGTAAAAATTCATCAACAATATTGAACGGAGTCAAGGGAGATGTTTCGTTTCACCAGTAACTGGTTTCTCATCACTAAAATTTACTCTAAATTTACTTAGTCGTAAGTACAAAATAAGTAACGTGCATGATTTCCATACAATTTATATGTACAGACAGATGATGAAGTGTATGTAGTGCCACGTGCGAAGATAAAGCTTTGTCGTACTCGTCGTACTGGAATTGGCGCCAATCGAACGCAATTCAATTTAATTCATTTATCATGCTAAATAGGTCGATAACAGATGGTAACGTAATTTAATCAATAACAGCACGATGACTGTTCCAAACACTTTTTTTTTAATAAGTGGCTACCGCCGCCCTTGGACACCTACAATATCAGGCGGTATACGGGTACACTGCAGACATAGCAAAATCCTATTCACAGATTTTATTGAACAACCCCATGTCGTAGTGTAACAGAAAGACTTCTGAAGGTTCGTTCCACAGCTTACGGGTTCGCGACATACTCGTAAAACGATTTTTGGACCACGCAGTGCGTACCACCTCCACATCGAGGAAATGTGGACGCACCGCAATTCTGTGACGGGAGATGTGATCGTATATATTTTTAAGCGATATGAGACATCTGAATCCTGAGGAAATCAAAGATCAGAGGACTCGAGAGGATCACAAATACATCGCCGTCTAATGACATTCGTCAAAATCGCATTGACAGAGAAGGTATAATCTTCATTTTAAAGAGGAAGTGGCAGACGAGCCGGCAGATCATAAAATGGCAAGTGGTCATCGCCGACCATGGAAACCTGCAATACACAGGAGAATGCGAGTGCGTCTCCTTATCTCCTTATTTATTTATTTACTCTTTTTGCACTATATTGTACAAAGACGGACTTAATGCCTTAATTAAGGCATTCTATACCAGTCGACCGTTGGTTAAATGTAAAAAATTAAAGCGGGTGTGGAAAAAAATAAACAGGAAAGCTTAATTAATCTGTATACATAATAATAATAATAATAAATTGATAATTTACTTATACGATAAAATATATAAATATACATACTAAAAATATATAATAGGGGTTAAAGTATGAAATTGTCGTTTTATAGTAATAGATACTTTGAATTGACATAAAACCTTCATGGTGTGAGATTTTCGAGTGAAACTTTTTTCACATGATACCTATGAGGTTCTTGTTTTAAAAAATGTGCAACATTCGATTTTCGACTTTCAATTGTTTTTTTTATTCAGCTTAGACGGGAAAGATGGATACTTCGAAAATCCGAGTAATCTTTGAATACGAGTTCCGACGCGGAACTAACGCGGCAGAAACGGCTCGCAATATCAATGCTGCGTTTGGAGAGGACACTGCTAATGAACGAACCGTGCGTTTTTGGTTTAAACGCTTTCGTAATGGAAACTTCGACTTGAAGAACGAACCACGTGGAAGACCGCCCACACAGGTGAATAAAGCTGAATTGAAGGAGATGGTGGGAGCCGATCCGAGTGAAACTACCCAGGAATTAGCGGCATGGTTTAACGTTACCTTACCTACAATATTGACTCATTTGCATCAAATCAATAAGATAAAAAAATATGAAAAATGGGTGCCTCATGATTTGACTGATCTGCAGAAAGAAACGCGTGTTGAAACTTGCGTTGCCTTGTTGAATCGGTACAGAAATGAAGGAATATTGGATCGAATTGTGACATGTGACGAAAAGTGGATTCTTTACGATAACCAAAAGCGAAAAATGCAATGGCTGACCCCAGGTCAAACGCCGCAACAGTGCCCTAAGGCAAAGCTTACCAATAAAAAGGTAATGGTAACTGTTTGGTGGTCTATTCATGGTGTTATTCACTATAGCTTTCTCAGGTCTGGTCAAGCAATAACAGCAGATGTTTACTGCGCCGAACTTCGAACAATGATGGCGAAACTAGCAGTGAAACAGCCCCGACTCGTGAATCGATCTTCACCATTATTGCTCCATGATAACGCAAGACCTCACACTGCACGAGAAACCGTTGTAACTCTACAGGAGCTGCAGTTAGAAACCATACGTCATCCTCCGTACTCGCCAGACCTTGCTCCAACGGACTACCATTTTTTTTGTGATTTGGACAATTTTCTACGTGGTAAAAAATTTTCTTCCCAAGAGGCAGTACAACAGTTTGTCGAATCTACATCCCCAGAGTTCTATCGCAAAGGCATAAATGAACTTCCGATTAGATGGCAACAATGTATAGATAATGAGGGTAAATATTTTTGATTAAATAAATATGTTACATTTTAGAAAAACACGAGTTTTAATTTTTCAGTACAAATCGGCAATTTCATACTTTAACCCCTAATATTAAATAGCCTAGCCATATATACTAGTATAGCCATAAATATTAAATAGCCCGGTACACAAACGTTGGGCTAATTAATACCAAGCGGAGAGTTTTAAAAATTGCTTTTGACTCCATGCCTACTTTGTTTAATGCAAGTTATTGCAAATTTAAACTAATCTAATTACAGCAATACGGTTTTCGTTATCACCCCACTCCATTTTAATATATACATATTGAATAATGATTGCCGTCAAAGTGAGAAAAAACTTTTACGAGTATTTTTCATGACACTCGTAAAAAAACAACTCGTGAGAAAAAACACATAGTTATTTCATTTTTCACGAGAATGACAGATTCAAAATTCAAATGTTTTTTTTTTCTTTATTGTAACGGTATTTATGGCCAGGTATTGACCATACATATGAATAGAATAATCTAAATATAATACTTGTAACACATACATACATATAATAATAAACATCTACAGAGAGATTTCGAAGGTAGTGTTCCCGAAGCTTAGCTTAAGGCTATTTTTATTAGTAACCTTATCGAAATAGAGCAAGCTTCCTGTTGATGCAGTTAAAGATTGATAGATGAGTCAATAGTAGGAATTCAATTCTAAACAGCGGTTTCACTAGGAATCTGAATCTAGCTTTTGACTGCGGTTTCATTTGAGTGGATTTTCATTTAAAATTGACTCTCTCTAGTAAATCTGATCATTTTTTCGAGATCAATGTCCTTTGCCGGATTTGAAGCTACTCTCTGACAGTATTCACAGTTTTACGGAAATCGGTTTCACTTTCACATTGTTATTGTCACATTTCATATTGTTACACTTTCAGACGTTTAATATCAGTGTGGATTAACGTGGAAGTGTGGATGTGGATTTAAAATTCTTGAATGTAATACATAATTTTAATCGGGAAATTGAAGTTTTTTTTTTATTTTTATAGAGAAGAGGGCGGACGAGCAAGCGGTCTCACGTGATGGTAAGTGTTACCGCCGCCCATGGACACCTGCAACACCATGCGGGCGCGCCGCCGACCTTGCAAAATCCTATTCACAGCTTTCTTGAAGAACCCCATGTCGTAGTTTAATGGGAAGACCTCTTGAGGCAGTTCGTTCCACAGCCTACGGGTTCGCGATATAAAATAATTTTTGGACCGAACAGTACGCGACACCTCCGTATCTAGGAAATGCGGATGGACCGCACTTCTGTGACGGGAGGTGCGGTTGTAGAAACCCGAGGTGGGAATTATATTGAACAATTCCTCATGAAGTATGAATAGATAGTTCTTTAGAATCCTCGATCACACAATAAACAACATGCAAAACCACTGTTGTAGAAATTAGAATTAGAAAATGGAGATTCATTCGTGTTGTAAGCAAACTCTTTCGATTACTGTTCTTTATCGAACTTCTGTTCTTAAATCTCTAAGAACTGGCCGCTAATGCAAACCTCAATTCTAATTCTTTCCAACGTCAAATGCCTCCGTTCTGATTCATTCTATATTCTATTTTTTTTATCCATAAGGACGTGCCTATTGCACCCCGCTATTAGTGCCACTTGCTCGGTACCTAGGATACACAGCACTACATAGTCGAAGTTGCTTGTGAAAGTAAAATAAATTGAAAAGACCGCACAGTGGGAATCAACCCTTAGCAACTGCAGAAAAAATCCAACATCCGATCGCTCCATAACCTACCTACACATCGTATCGCAGATAACGTCAGTCGGATCAACCGGCCGTAAAAGCAGATGCGTCTCACTGATACCGCAGACCGATTAATAAAGCAAAATGGTACATGATAATTGCGAAAATTATTTATTTATCAACTAGTTTGCCCACAAGTTTGCGCTGTCGACATTTCTGTCGATTTTGCTATCTACTAAGGCACTGGTTGTGTAGCGAAACGTAGCAAATGGTTGCATATGCAGTTAAGTCATAGAGATAATATAATTTTGTAGTTTTATTGTATTTTTTTTTTTATAAAACTCAATTGATATAGTTCGCTGAATTAGATTTAAAAACAATCTCTGAGATGGAAGAACAGAACAAATGAGGATATATGCATATGGCAACAGCATCCAACATCCAACTGCATGGCACAGACTTCTCCTAGTACCTACATGGGGGGGTTTCAGGCCATGATCTACCATGCGTATCTGCCACTCAAGATTTATTTGTAAATACTCGGGCATGCGGACCTCCTCACGATGTTTTCCTTCACAGGCGAGCTAGTGATCATGCCTAATACGGCTTAATTTCGACCAGTTATCTTTGAGTAACTTTTAATTAGTTTATATTTTTTCCAGAGTCCACGTTCGAATTATGTGAAATCCCATCGTTTATCGATAATCTAGATTTTTTTAAGTTTCATTTGTAGTGTATTAAAAATTACTCATTTGGACAAACAAATCGACTTGATCCTTATGTGTAGTAAAAACGGAATTCATCTTTGTGCCTATTCGGCCGTTCATGTCTACCTCATGGGGCGTATTAGATAGTTTAGATACCACCGATGGCATATTTACAATCATCGTTCAATTTTATTTATTTATCAAACTCTACCAATAGCTGCACTAATCATTTCTAAAATGAGAACAAGATGTAGTTTAAATTGAAAATTATATTTTTGACGCACGTGTTTCTCTTCAAGTGTCTTAATTTTCTAAACCTTCATTTTTTTATCAAAAAAGGGTAGAAAGGGGGTAGTCGAAAAAAAAACCTGGCGATCGGTGGATACTGTCCAGAAAAGAACGCCCCCGGATGCGGTGCTTATCTTTAGAGATTTAGAAATAGGATCTGAGAACATAGGGAATAGAAAAAAGTAAGAGGCGAGAAGCTTTCCTCCTCTCACTACATCTTCCAATCTTCCTTGAGAGGGTGGTGTGAGATGGGGAATAAAAAGGATGTCAACGGGCATAAACATTTATTTATTTATAGAAAAATATACTAGTTTTTACTTAACTACTTTACAGAATTAGCAACTAGAAGTGGCAATGAGCAGAGACCACATTTGCCGTTGGACCAATAATTTATAATTTTATAATGGATGGGGTAAAGGAATGCTTGAATGAAGACCGTGTGCCGGGAAGTGTAATATTTTTTTTTTTTTTTTATAGAGAAGAGGGCGGACGAGCAAGCGGTCTCACGTGATGGTAAGTGTTACCGCCGCCCATGGACACCTGCAACACCAGGGGGTATGCGGGCGCGCCGCCGACCTTGCAAAATCCTATTCACAGCTCTCTTGAAGAACCCCATGTCGTAGTTTAATGGGATGACCTCTTGAGGCAGTTCGTTCCACAGCCTACGGGTTCGCGATATAAAGTCATTTTTGGACCGAACAGTACGCGACACCTCCGTATCTAGGAAATGCGGATGGACCGCACTTCTGTGACGGGAGGTGCGGTTATAGAAACCCGAGGTGGGAATTATATTGAACAATATGGGACGCGTCCGGCCATGTAGACCGAAGACTTGCCGGAATTCGCGCGTAGTGGCTGGACGAGAAAAGCGGAAGATCGTGTGACGGCGAGCCCGGGGAGAGTTCTATTTTCAGAAGTGTAGGAACGAATTTTTAAGGCATGTTTATAAGTCGCATAAGTAGGTACTCTATTTTAATCTATAAGTCGATAGATCGAAAGACTGATGTATCGATTTATCGATCTATTTTCCTTAGACGACAAACACATTCCATGAGCTCCCGATAAAAATTGTCTATTTGCTTTAACAGTACCCTAAAAGGGATTTAAACCCCATTATAACATCATTAACTCATTGCACTTTAACTACAAAATCCTTCTTATACAGTCCTCCACACAACCCTTCATAAAGTCCATCTTAATTCAGTTTTTACGACCAAGATAATTTGGTCTGTATAATGTGGATGCAAACCAATTTTTCTTTCTGTCTTATTAGGTGTTACCACCCCAGAACCTCATTATGCTCATTTAACACGTGTTGGGTCAAAAAAGTTTAAGAGCTCCTACCGAGTCGATTCCCATGGTGACGATTAATCGATGCCATTAGTATCGAGTTTTGTGGTGTTGCCGACGCAATGCGGGTGGTACTTCAGATATTCAGAGTATATGACGCATTGTGTATTTCGATATTCATTAAATAGCCGTCCGCGTCAATGTCCAAACATCTTCAAATGTTCAATGAATAAATGAATGGATGAAAAGAAAATTCTTTACTGCACTCCTGCTTTAACTAATTAATTACATTAAACATAACATATATAGAAGCTAAAGACGGCCTTATCCGCTAGTCACAGGTCACTCTCCACTCCAAATTGTCCACTCTCTTTAGGGTTAAGCGACTACTACAGGCGGTTCTAGACTCACGCCGCCGTGAAGCCCCGCGAAGTCGCGAAAATCCGTGAATGGGAGTGTGAATGGTTACCTTATCACGGACTTCTCACGCTTTCACTGCTTGTTTCCCGGTCAAAGTAGGTAAGCTGTGTCCGCGGCAAAGGGTTCGCGGACGTAGTTCGAGAGTTTACTGATTGCAGTGCAGTAGTCGCCTCAATAAGCAAAGGGGTCCGTAATTTTTTTTTTTTTTATAGACTAGTGGGCGGACGAGCAAGCGGTCCCACGTGATGGTAAGTGTTACCGCCGCCCATGGGCACCTGCAACACCAGGGGGTATGCGGGCGCGCCGCCGACCTTGCAAAATCCTATTCACAGCTCTCTTGAAGAACCCCATATCGTAGCTCAATGAAAAGACCTCTTGAGGCAGTTCGTTCCACAGCCTACGGGTTCGCGGTATAAAATAGTTTTTGGACCGAACAGTGCAAACATAGTAGAGTAAATGTAATATAGAAACTGATATACCTACTGCCGCAAATTAAAAATGAGAACCAACGTCGCAAATATGATAAATCTTCAAAACTGTTTCGACCTAACCACATTTATGTATAATCGACATATGATTGCTTTTATCAACGAACAATTCTCAAATTTCTAACCTGTTTATAATCAACTCAAAGGCTGCATTCAACAGTGTACATGACACGATGGCGTCTCAATTGGGATAAGGTGTTCAAATAGACGCCGAAATGTTTTTGTTATTACGAAAACATCTTCGGAGTAGTAAGCTATGCGAATCAAACAGGTATTTGGTCGACTTTTAATAATAATTATATTCGATTTTAATGGAAGTTTGAACCACTTCTCAATTGTCAAACGTTTCTCAAACAACACTTTATCGCCAGTTGGTGACCTGTGAGAGCAAATTGACTACTTTCTTTTATGAAATGAATTTCATGTAACGAAATCATTAGGAAAGCGAGTTTGATAGTTCATTCGGTAATTTCTAGCACTTAATGACGCTAGTCGACCAAAATTTTAAACATTTCTCATTCAGTTTTTGTCATAAGTAGGTACCTATTACGAGTAATAAATATACCTACTTACCTATAATAAACATCAATCAATTCTGTTCCATTAAATCATATGAACAATAAAATCAAATCGAAATTACTAATATTATCGAAATTAATAATAATAATTTATAATTCTAGATGCAATAAACTGAAAAACATCTGTTGTAGCAAAACAGGAAATATGAAACATGGAAAATGGCAAAAATTAATAAGCAAATTATCAATTTGCAAATAGACGTAACAATTTATATACT
Source organism: Sesia apiformis (assembly GCA_914767545.1). Taxonomy (NCBI): domain Eukaryota; kingdom Metazoa; phylum Arthropoda; class Insecta; order Lepidoptera; family Sesiidae; genus Sesia; species Sesia apiformis. The sequence continues at coordinate 2,956,315 of OU611967.1, read as the reverse complement.
ATGAGATCATTTTACGCGAATTCAAGGACAAGGATATTTTTTTGTAAACTTAGTTCGCACTTGTTCCTGTTTTTGAACGCAGTCCGCAAACGTCAAATACCGATGTGCTATTTATAAACAACCTCTGCGGCTGCGCAAAATTGATGATACATTATAGTTTATTATTTCACAAAGGAAATTATCTGTAATGTTTCTTCTTGTACGTTTATTCATAAAAAGTGTGCTTCGATTAAGTAAATAATGCAACTTACCTTTGCTTTGAGAGCGTATACGGTGTACTGCCTTCCATATCTATTTGCCGCATAAAACACAACACCACCACCGATAATACATGCACAAGTCTTTAGAATGTTATTAAAAGAATTATTACACTTTATATGACTCAAATTTCGACTGGAAACAGGCTTTATCGGCACTTTTTTTAACAAATTTATAGAAGTACGGCTTACAGTGGCCATGTTGGTAAAACAGCTGATTAACGTGAGCGAGCAAGATATTGCGTAAGAAAGAGAAGAAAGACAACGTTCGGCGCATGCGTGCAGGTCATAAACGGACTAAATAGAGAAGACTCAAATCTAACACGAATTGGTAGTATTAGGGTGTAAATTACATTTTGCATATGCATTTCATTTACGCGCCTAATATTTATAAGTATTCACTACACATAATTATTTATTATTTTGCATTCACACACTACCACTGTGATAATATGTGTAATATTTTATGTAGGACTTGAACCTGTGTTTTCATAATTCAATCATTGAAATATTGAATTTTATTTCATAAAATTATTCAAAGAAATTTCAAAATCGGGTTATGATACCAACGTGACAGTTCTACTTCTCTCTGTTTGTTCGTGTTATTATAATAACGAAATCTACTCCCCAGAATAACCACTACCTACACCAGTAATGAACATTTTAACAAAATCGGGGACACTTCTTTATCAAGATCGGTGGTAATCCGCAGATCTAGAGCACTCCAACGTAGGTTACTTACAAATAAAATGTAAAGAAATCATAGAGATATTCTAGACACACTGAAAAATTAATTTCCAAACGAACGAAACCGCAGGCAACTAATATAATTTATATTCCTAACTTACCCGCAAAAAATCCGAAATATAAAACACTAGGTATGTAAGTACATACGACTAGGTACATAGTATTTTAAATTTAGAATCTCGACAAAATACGAGTTAGTCGTATATGCGGCGGAGCACTTAAAATATGAATACAAATACGCAATGTTTCTAGAAATGCTGGACATCTGGCAACTCTAATGCCCCTTATCATATGAGACTTATATACATGCACCCAGTGCCGCTTCTCTCGCTGCTCTATTTACGTGCCAAAATACTTCTACGACAACATCGGAGTGTTCACATTACTGCCGCCCCGTAGGTACATCTTCCATGTTCAACCTCCGCCAATGCAGGTCGTAGAAATTGCTGCAGCGTCAGCGCGGTCTTTTCTACAATTATGCGAGTGTTTTAAAAAGTAATAATATAAAAAGAACACGTCGTCGCAGGAGGCGATGGTGGATGATAGTAAGTCGTCGCAATAGATCGTTGTATTATAAGTCCTTATATACTGGCGCCAAGTGAGCCAGAGCGCAGTATGTACCTATTGTAAATACTTCTGCCGTTCGCGCTGCCCTCCTTTTGAAGTTCTCGCAACGGCCAACGACGGGATGGCAGGGTAGAGGCAATGGCAAAAGCACTATCAGGATGAGGGACTTGTTTACATACTCGCGTTGCCCACTTCTCTGCTGACTGCCGTAGGAGTGAGCTGCATGTAAACCAGGTGATATACTATTGGAGCAACCATCTGTGCTTTATGCTGAAGGTTTAGCATGATACGACTGCGAGGAATGTTCATTGATTTATACTAGTCTACTAATTACGGCTTTGAACTCTTAAGTTATAACTTAATCTTATCAGTACAATGACATGTTTATTTTTACAGTTGCTAACACGCGTCATCTCGCTCTATGAGGCTGAAAACGCGTGAGCGTCGTCACGTAGCATATCCCTAGTTAGAGGTTAAAATTGATGGGATTAGTGTGGGAATTAAAGGCCGTTCTAAACATGTTGTTTAGCAACATACAATCATGATATCTACCTATCTATCTATGATGATCTATCCTTGTTATATTTTAGCAGTTGCTATCTGCAAGTATTTTTATAAAGGCGTCCAATGTAGACAAAAGCATGTTTAATCAAGAACAGTAGGTATGCTATGAAATAGTGCTCTGGCTAATTCTTATATCACTCGTTCATTGGAAAGGTAGACCCTGGAATAAGCTTTCAAGGAAATGGCCGTACTACACCAACCAGACTGGGTCCACCCGGGTGAATTAATCAGGTGGCCCACGAGTACAAGAGTTATACTAATGTGCTGAATTATTAAGTCTAGCCAACGAAACATAAGCGTAGAAAACTAAATCATATGCAGTTAACTCTTAATAAAATCGGGACGAAATGAACGTGATTATTATATAATATATTACATATATACCTATAATTTCTAAAATTATTATCCTCTATTTCAATTTATATTGTTGCGTAGTGTAATCATTTAATCCTTGTAGAAAACATAGAAATCATTGTTTTTAACTCGATTTTTCTTATGATTTTCAATAAAATCAACATCTGAGATCTCTACATTTGCAAACACACAATCAATATACTTATAAGAAACTAAGTAAATTGAAAGTTACAAGATTTTCAAGGTAGGTAGTCTACAAATTTAACTTACTACAATTTAGTAAATGTTATCATGTAAAGAATTCCAAATGTATCGTCTTAACAAGTTTCGTTGGCAAGACTTAACGTAATTATTTAAATAAAATAGTTCAAATCAATTTTACTCATTGTTTATTTGGAAGTATCATAAACAAACTAAACGCCATAAACAAACCTGTCCTATATATTTAGACAAACTTATAAAGAATGTAAAGACCAATATTGCCCTCCTCAGGAAAGGTACTAGTAACATTTTTAAGGAAAGCATAACATTATATTCTGAAATTAAAAATAAACAACGGAAATAACAATGGTTATTCTTCTTGTTTTATCCTAGCTTAAAGTTTCTAGCTTGATTTTAACTTGCATGTTTCTCGAATGTCATACATATGTGCATTTTTTTCCGAGGGCAGAATATTGTGTTTTCATAATTGAATTTTGAATCTAATCGCATAATAGTTAAAGGCCTAAATAGTATGGTACCTATAACAACTGATTATTCCATCATGCCCTATCCACTGATCTCCATCCTTCAAAAAAATCTAAACAGTAAATATTACATTAGTTAGCTACTGTTCATTTGTTGAATTTTTTTTTTTTGAAACAATAATTCCATTTTCACAGTCTCACAGAAAAGATTCATTAATTTGTCAAAATTTTGTGCATTTATAAACGCAATACCATCAGGCTAACCGTTCAGAATTAATACAAATGCATCACAATCTTTTAATGGCTGTTATATAATTAGCGGATATTTATCATGGTATATATCAATTGATATATATTGACAAGAGCGTCGCCAGACAACGCCAACCAATGGGCCAGATGGGAGCAAGATGAGAGAGAGGATAAGAGAAATATGAATTGTAGGTACAAATACAATTTTTTTCCAATCTCTAGAGGGGGGCAACTGCCCTCCCCTAACGCCCCTTGGCGACAACCTTATATGTATATTGATATATATCAATTGATATTTGTCACCAAAACTAGAATTTTGGCAGATCCCACGCTTTTAAATTGCTATACTGACATACATAAAAATTATGATCTCTGCCATTGCCAATGATCCAACACTGAAGATTGTAATTATAATTTAGTTGAATGTCATAATAATGTCAAATAATGTTTATAATGTCAAACTTTTTTGTTACTCTAATTACACTCTTACTTTTTATTTTATTTTATAACAAATAAGTCTATTAATCAAACTCAAACTTTCATTTAACAATTTTGACACATTAAACCCTTTATCCCATCTTTTTTGTATACATGATATACTTGTATATTGGATATATATCAACTATCGGATATTTTGATATTTAGTATAAATATTGGATTTTTACAAACCCTGCCCATGATACTTATTATGAATATAATATTCAGTCATTGAATGTTTGTAGCTTTTTGGCCAGTAATGTCATAAACAAACTAATAGGTCACTGATTTATCAAAATGGCAGTTACAATGGAAAATATGGCTTTTCCAAAAAAACTAATAGATTTTTTCTTAGACATACACTCTTATTTTACTTGCATTTCATTTTATTTGAATATTCTAAATAATTATTGGTATTCTCTTGTTTCTATGATTACTTTATCTGGTTCTTCTCCAATTAAGTCCAGAATCAGTGCAAAGGCCCTAGTTAAGACCAATTTAATAAACAGACATGTCTAAATAATGCAAAAATCTTAAAAATTAGGCTGTCTCAATACTTTGGTTTTGCCCTTCTACATTACTTTCATCATGACTCACTTGGACTTCATGATTTATGACCTCTTCCTGATTGACTCTCACCTCGGACATATTTTGGAAACAGCTCAAAAGCATATGTTTGACTGAATCAGGGTCACTATACATTCCATATTCGGCTTGCCACAGTACTGTTGTAATGAGCTGTTGAAGATTGCCTCTTGTTCGTGGCTCTTTGAACTTCCTTAATTTATTTGCAACATACTCACCAAAAATAGAGTATTCATCTTTCCGAGGAGATACTATAATTTGTTTTTCTGGCTTCTCAAAACTTTGATCTTGTATAAAGTAGCTGGAAAGCCTCCGAGGGGAATCTTCAACTTCTTCTTTAATTTTTTTGTATTTTCTTTTCTTTACTTTTGGTTCGTAGGTGTGGAACGGTTCCTCAAGCCACTCTTCCTCACCTTCATTCATTTGCCTCATAATGTGTATGGTGGTATTGGCATCTTCATTAGCCTGCTCACAATCTGTCTCAGAGTTATCCAACACATCGATCTGTAAAAGAAGATAGTATGAGATTGGCTGGTATTGTAATATTGATACATACATGTCATATCCTATGGGATTCCAATAAAGTATACTGGTAAAAGTAGCACAATTGCAACTAGAAACAAAATTGAATCTATTGCAGAGCTGGTTTTGATGAAACACATTCCAAATTAATCATTTTATTTACTGATACTAGAAAATCTGTTCAATACTAGTCCAAAGATAGACAACAAGAATAAAAATGTGTCATACTGATACTATTTTTAAAATCGGAAATATTTAAAATAAATAATAATCCAGTTTACATAAGTATATAGAATTAAAGAGAAAAAGTTTGTTTTGAAACTTTGGAATCGATCGAATAACTTGGAACTCTGTATCGATAAATTACTATCGATCGAGTTATCAATTCATCATTCATCACAATCATCACAGAAGCATGTGTCAAATGTTTCGATTGGCTAATCGATTAGTGTTATCGGTGTTTCTATTGATAACAATTTTATCCTGTACGTAATAACAAAAGTACCCTTTGTATTTCAAATTTAGGCATTGATTCCTCTCCATCGTCATGGGTGATAATACGTTTTAGTGAATAACTAACATTTTTACTGTCTTTGTAAATTTTGGTATATCGTTTTCCCCGTCTACTTTCAAATACCGATTGATTCGTATCTTCGTCATCCAGAACTCGAAGGGTCGAAGCATCCAGGTTTCCATTCTGTACTAATTCCCACTGAATAGGATGTTTATTCGACAAATGCACTCTTAAGTTCGTCGTATTACCAAAAAACTTGTATTGTGAATCACATAATTTACACGTTACGGCAATACATCTTTTATTCTCTAATACACGATCAAAAAACTGCCACACAAGTGATGGTGATTTGGTTCTCATACTGATCACAACAAACTCGTTTAACTTGCCGCCGAAATTCCGATATATAGATGCAATGAATCGAAAATGATTATTAATCGAACAAATCCCGAATTGAATACAACAAGATGGCGATTGACGCGATTGTTTGAAGTATCGACTATCACGCGACCTTCATTCGATAGTTCGTGTTTTGAATATCATATTGTCCCTTTTACACTTACCAAAATTCATGTTTATAATCGGTTGTCTCTTTCACATGAACTGCTGCGCACTTGAATACCGTATGTCACTATTGCCAACGTTATAAACCAAACGCGTTCAAAATAATGTGTTGATGGCGTTCAGAATTATATAAAAAATGTACAAGTTTCTAATACAAAAAAGAGATTATAAACATATAATACCATAATAATTAGATATGTTTTGGAAATATTACTAAAATAGTTTTTTTTGGAAAGGATGTAAGTCAGTTTTTGTAGGCAAACAACTGTATGCATCACAGACGTCATTTACACTTAATTAATACGTAGAAAAATAACAATTTATCTACTTTATATATCTACTTCAAGTTTTATATAGTACAGCTCGCTGTATTAGAGGTTTTGACATTTTGTATTTTAAAACGTAACCAACGTAATGTGAACCGGATTATTAATATAACTACTTATTAAATTTATCAGTTGTGGTTTATAAGGAAGCTTGAATACGACTTTACAAAGACGTAGAAATATTTATTGAACTATTTTATTTAAAGTAGATTTTTAATTGTTTTTTTTTAGAGTTACCTACATATAATTTCGTCATATGATTCTGCGGCGCGGCAGCAGCGCATCCGTATACCCTCTAATACTGCAGGTGTACAAAGCGGTAGTAGCCACTTGACCATCATGTGGACCGTTTGTCCGTCTGCCTGCTATAATATAAAAAAATGTCTATCTTTTTATCAATATATCATAGGCCCATAAATTCTACAACTAATCACTAATCAAATCACAAAATAACTAATAGTCGATACCAACAAGTACTAATTATACATACTTCTGCTTTTTTTGGATTTCTGATTTGGGAGAGGCCTATGTATATCTAGTTGTGTAAAGATACAGGTTGATAGTAGTATCCTAGTTGTTGAAATTTTCTATGAATATGTTTTTTTTTTTGCGGTGCTTTTCCAGCTTCAACTTACATTTGTCAGACTTCAACAACGCTCGGCTGGAGTTGCAAATTAAAGAAAATGTAACATAATTAAATTTTGTTCTTTCCGAAATTAATTTCATTCAATCTTCGTCATTAGTAAAATTAGACCGAGTAAATAAATGTATCGCTATAACCGACTGAAACCACTAGATGGCATTGCTTTTTTTGTCTTCGAAATGTATGCAAACTTACAAGAGCTGCACTTAGATATTTATTCGTAGAGTATTTATCTATGAGTGGATGGTATTTGCCTTTATTAAGTGTCATCTTTAATGTTGACATTGTATTACTAGCATCATTACATGATTAACTACTGTACCATATTACACTGATAGTGTGGTATGGCTACACTGGTGGTACTGTTCTGTAATGCTGAATATAGAGCTCTACCAAGGTTCGCCACCACACACAATCTTCGGCTAATCTCCATCAGCTACTACCGATGACCACTTGACCGGACGGCGTCTAATACTGCGCTTCCGGTATCTATTCAACTACCATACCATCAGATTGTGTCTCTCAACTACTGGATATAGGCCTCTCCTAAGAACGTGTGTGGCGACGTTCTTACGCTCTTCTCATCTAGCCACTACCGGCGACTTTCTTCAAGTCGTCAGTCCACCTGGCCGGTGGACGTGCAACGCTACATTTCCCGGTACGCGGTCTCTATTCGAGGACTCGTCGCCCGCCCACTGCCACTTCAGTTTGCTGGTCCCTTGAGATATATCGGCAAGCTTTGTTCTTCGTCGAATCTCGTCGTTACGGATTTTCTCCAACAAAGTTCCATCGCTCGCTGAGTGAATTTGTGAATCGGCACCTTAGGTCATAACGGGCTGGACTCACAGATTGAAGACGAAAATAGGCGACGATCCATATTTTCCCAAATGCTGCCCAACTGAGTTGAATGTGTCTGTCTGCCTCTCGACTGAAGTTAGCTACTGGATTGACTGTCCAAGATAGATATATTCGTCCACAACATCTAGTGAAGCTCCCTCGACGCTGACCTGTCCAGGGACGACGCGTTTGTTGAACATGAGCTTTTCTTGTTCAGATTCATCCCAAGACCAACACGCCGCGAGGTCGCATTGAGGCCGTTTAGCACCCAACTTAAATCCTCCAACGACTCTATTCAGCTAACTTACGTTTAATTAAATACTCATTTGATAATAAAATAAAACAACATAATGTTTACAGAATCATTTTATTTATTTGTCGGTATAAGTGGTTGTAAAAAGTTATTGTCTAAAAGTTTCGATCAATCTTTTGGTAGTACTACGTATACAGGTAGATAAATTTTGAAGTGTTTAATGATGACTGAACTGAACAATTTCATAGTGTCAAATTAAATTTGAACATGTTTTTTATGTAACTGCACTAAGCAAATAATAATTAATAGATATTTATGCGATTAATTAAGTAATACTGTTTGACTCCTTGACATTCTTATACACTAGCGGTTCGCACTGGCTCCGCGTGGGGACAAGGCTTCTTTAAGCGCTAGTTCAGATACGGCGGAAACCGCACTGTATTGAGCGCGCGGTTTGAACCACTTCAAAATTGATAGCTGCCCAGAAAAAGGCGACGACCGCACGGATATCTTTAGCTGCCATCAGGGTTTCATTCCAGTGCAGAGATGGAAGTCTATAACGTTCAAAACGTGCGGCTACCGCCAAGTAACTGATCGCCCTTTCGGCGTGTCATCGTGATAAATCCGTGCGGATACCGCTCAAAACTATATAGATTCCGACGGTCGACTAGCGGCAGCCGCGTGGACAAGTTTAAATGAATAATATAAAGACGTTACTGTAAATAGACTTCGCGCCGTTTTTTGCGGTTTGTATCAGCGCGGAACGCTGTGTGTGAGCTAGTGCTTACATGTACAGGCTTTCCCGCGCAATTCCTGTCGTTCACGTGAGCGCTTTAATGCGTACCTACTGCGTACAGTCGTGCGTGAAAGCATGCACATTTTAAAAGGAATTATTATTCCGCCATTTTCTGACCTTTTGAGTTAATAAGTAGCATTAAATTATTTATATACAGCCCAATGACAAATTTAGCAACATTTTATAATGTTACAATGAAGTAGCTATCGAGTATGATGTTTATTATCTAGTGTATCGGTAGGTTGTACCTTGTCAAAGGTATTATGGCACATGTGCATCGAGACAATCGTATTTTAGAATTCTGTCTGTAAAGCCATTTACAAGTTTGAAGTTTTTAAGATCGAAAAAGTGGAGAAAATAAATATAAATCAGGCTGGTCTTCCATGACAATTAATTACACTGGAAAAAAAAAGTTTCCTTTCTATAGCAAAAGATTTGACAGTTCGCTTGTTGGTAAGCGGTTATTGTCGACATCTGCGGTGTATGCTAAAATAAGTCAAAACTGGTTTGTACGTCCGCAGTTGCGCAGACTATCTTTAAGAAATTAGGAATGAGTATTTGGAAAGATGAGGAATTTAGAGGATAATTGAATGGGGGTTTCGCTTAAAAAATTACTAAAGTTTTGAAATTGATGATTGTGGATTATGTTGAGTTTAAACTTACTTTAGGCATGTTTTAAGGTCGTGTTACTTATGTTTTATTAGTTTGTACAATGTATAATGTAGTACAAATTTGAATTTTTTATCTAAGTTTTTGATACAACAAATTATCATGGAGCTTTTATAAGATATACCTAATTTCGTTATCGGAATTGGCATACGAATTAGCATTCCTTTGCTATTTTAAATACGGTGTTTTACAGACAGAAAAATAAAATGACCAATATTGAAATTCCTTACATTGCTTATGTTGAAAGTTTAAATATAAAAAAGACTACAAAACTAGATACTGTAACGGAGAACCATATTCACAATACCGAAATACTGTTTCTACACTAACGTAAAGATCGATTGGTATTTTACAATAACGAGTCAAGTGGGTATAATTACTAACAAACCCGAGAATCGAATAATTTATTTAACGAAATGGACAATAAATCGATTCGCTCATAAACGAGTGACGAATTTTGTTTACATTTTGAGTGAATAAATGCTTTCACGAGCCTTTAGATTTCATGTCCGTTTCGTTATCCTTAAAATAGGTGCTATACATACATAAATTAATTCAAAATATCATTCATCGAATATACAATACACGTTACATCGTGACATAAGTAGATTAACCTTGTACAGAATTTAAAAAAAAATCGTTCTTATCAAAATTCATACTATTCATATTATATTCTCCTTTTTAAAAAAATATTGTTAAGGCTAATAAAATTATTGCCAATATTGACAAGTATCAATCTACGTTATGCAGTTGAAAACACACTCATTACAAAATTGTACAAATTCTTGCATCTCTACGAACGTCATCAACCTACCGTAATCAACAAGTGTATTTAAATTAAAGAAACATCTTTTCACTGGATTTTAAATACTGTTGTTTCCATATTAGTGACTCCATAATCGTAAAATCGTTCCACAATCGTCAATTGGAACTTGCACACTACTTACACTACGAGTACTTCGTGTTCTCGATTGCATTCAGGTTTATTTCCGCTATAAATATTATAGCGGTTAGTTGTTAATGATTTAAAACTGTTTTTATTAACTTCATTTAAAAATAACTTGATCTTAAAGGTACTTTGCATAGCAATGATAACGGCTGTGTAAATACAAAATTAGATCTCTATTTTTAATAATATTACGTAAATGAGAAATATTTGTGGTCAATGTGAATTTTATCATAATCACTTCTACAGTTACTGCATTCCTACAGACAAGACGTTCGGTTGGTGAAAACGTTCGGAGAGATATATTCTGATACGCCATTGACATAGAATCGTAAAGATTAAACCTTTTTAACTTTTCGCTTGTCTCTTCGATTGCGACATTTTGTTCAAACATCTTTGTATTGTTTAAGTATTATTATCATTCCTTATGTTCATGCCTCACACTTTTTTACAATTAGTATTTAAAGCATTTCTTTCATGTTTCTATGACTATAATTAGTGCCTATAAAGAACAATTACTCCAAAGAAACTATCGAATTAATATTAGTAGGAACTTGGCTTTATCGAGTGCTAAATTAAATGGTTTCAGGCTCTAAAAAATCAACAAAATATCAATGGCGTTACAGAACGTAATTAAAATCTTTCATACTAGAATGCGAGGGACCTCTACAGAGAATGTTGATTGCGCATTAAAATCCATTCAATTGCAATATATGCAGCGTAAATAACTCGTACAAAATATTGCCACCAAAGGGACCTAGAAGTATAATACAATATTGCTCACTAATATTAAGAAGCGTATAACATTCTACATATCTACATCGGTTGGAACTAAAGGACACAAGATAATTAAAAAACATCAACTAAAACGTTAACAAAATACGACTTTCTCTATAAAATATAAAATAAAATAAATAATTTACAAATTAGATACACGTTTTTAAAACTACTAATAGTCACATCTCCATCATTAAATGTTTATCACTACATCATTTTTCGGACGAGTTAAGGCAAGTGGTCTCGTTGCACAATTAGTTTCAAATCTGGTATGAACTGGTTTCATCTAGCCAGCGGGGCATATCGGCAACATGTTAGACATGGTGTCGAGTACCCACCAGTCGTGGGAATAGAATTTCTGGTACAGGAGCACTTGCCTTAGAGAGTCCACTATAACCTAGAAAAGAAGCAAGCCGTTTGTCGCACCCTACGTTTATCCTATCATAGCCTAGACCGAAACCAACACTATCTACATTACTCAGTCCAATAATTTCAGTCAATTTTCTTAAGAAGTTACACCCCACGACCGTCTAAGTACATAATCTCGCCAAAATTCCTCTCTGTGACAATCTAATACATTCAAATGCAAATTATTATGGATTCGTCTATAAAAATGTAAAAGCTTCGATATTGAAGATCGTGTTCTCTATGGACATTTGAAAGGAATCGAAATGATAATTACTTAATTTGAATATACTTTTCGTAAACTTGTAAAATTACGATCGTTTAAGATTTTTGGTGTGGATAAATGGATTTTCGTCGGCAACGGATTCGAGTGGTCTCCTATCGGTTCCATTAAGAAATCACTTAGGCTTAATTAAATAGAAATCTTGTAGGTTCAATAGAAAACTGTTTTTGAAGACACTCCTGTATTTTAATATAGGATGGCCAGTGTTTATGGATGACTTCGCTCAAATCTGAAATACAGAAAGCTGAATATAATGTTGAGCTCGAGAATGTTTAGATTGTCACAGACGAGAATGTTATTCCAGCGTCAATGTCTAACACAGTTCCACCTTACCAACAACGATCTCAACTCAATAAAAACAAAAGTTTCACATTTATCGATTAAAATTATCATCTATATTAATAATTTCACGATAATAAGTAACAGTAACTAAGACAATTGGAATATTGCCGATAAACCTACATTTTAAAGCGAACTAGGAATTAAAATTGAGATATTTTCAGTAGCTTTGGTAGAATAATATCATTTGTTTTTGTTAACTGCATTATCAATTGTGGGCGTTTGACAGTTAACAAGCGTATAAGTACCACTACGATTACTTTTAGAAATAAAAGAGAATGACTAAAATGACACACAGTGTTGAGCGGGAGAACAATATAAGAGAGCAGTGCTACTTTTCGCGCGCTATTCCGGCAATTGAGACAGATTCTCAGTGCGGAATTGCAATAAGGAATGATATAGAGATTCATGCACGTGTAAGAGTGGAACGGTGCTAGTGTGCGAGCGCAACGGCTGCTCCGACCGCGACGAGGGACCGGCTCACGCGTGATCGACCGCCTCCTGCGCGGTCCCCGACCGAAAAAACTCTACGTCGGTCGTGGTTGACATCGTCGACATCGTAGACTCTTCCCAGCTCACTTCTGTCGTAGTTGTCGTCCCGTTCCAGAATTTTCTTCTAGTCTTTGGGTGTCTGTGTTTCTTCTTCGGGCCGTTTGCCTTCTTGTGTTTCCTTTTGATTCTTAAATTCTGTCGCTGTACGTGTTGTAAGCATTTCGAAGGTGTATGTCTTGGTGGTGGCCTTTTCAATTTGCCTCGATGTCGCCGCGCGGGGCAGTGCGTGAATTTTTCTCCCTCCCATCGTGAGGTCATCGTCATTGCGTACCTCGAAAGGTTACCCAGTGGTCGATTGGCTGGTATTTGAGTTCGTCTCGCTTTTCCGCGGTTGTCCAACGCTAAGAATGTCTTCTTGCCGCTTCGTATCCGCGAGTATGTGTTATAGTTGTTCTCCTCTATATGTTCTTCGAACATGCAGTCGTCCGACAGATCCTTCTGGAACAAGAGAGAAGGTAATAGTTAGTTATGGCAGGTTAACGCCAACAATTTAAAATTGGCAACGCTTTTTGTGATAGTTACCAGTATGATTCATAATGAGTTCTTTTTGGGGATTACATAAGTATATCTTAGCATTTTTGGATAGTTAATAATTTATATCAACTTTATCTGTAACAGTTGATCAATCAAAGACCCCTGTCTATTTAGCCTCATTCACAATCCGTCCTCACACATATCATCCTCAACGAGCGTCTTCGACAATATCGAAGTTTAAATTGGATCCCTTTTAGGAACACTAGATCGCTCCAAGACAGTTCGCCGTTAAGTCTATAACAACTGCACTTACTAGTAAAACAAATTGGCTATTTTATTCATAAATATGTATAAGGGAATCGCCGTCGGTGTACTAATGCCTCTTAAATTGTCCCAAGACGCGGACATTAGCAATTCGAGAGCATTAAATTCAATCCACGATAGTTCATAACTTACTGCTATTGGGTGGTAGGTGAGAATTACCACCGCACTGATTTATGATATCAGTAATTTTGCCCTATCGGAAGTTCTTTAGGTAACCCGGCCAAGAAGTATTGGTCATGAATATGTGGCATTAACTTTACAAGATTATGGCGGTATAATATTTGAATAATTCTTCAAATTTGAATACGTTTATTCATAAAGGTAATTTATACAAGCACTTATCATGGTAACACGAGAGTTTAAACTCTATCTAATGCGTTTCTGAATGCAAGAGCCAGGAGTAGCAATTACATCAGTTAAGCCCCCCACAGACAAGACAAGAGGTGGAATCTAAGTTGCAAAATCGAACTAACAAACGACCGATTAATTTTATCAAAATAGGTGTATACTTTAATATCTGTGGTACGGTTACATAAATTGTCTGTCTAAAATTAACGTAAATAACATTCGAAAGATTCGCCAAGGTAGCAATTCATTGAGAAATAGAGAGTCGGTAATATATTTGAGTAGATTACGATTCCAGATAATTCTAGAATATATATAATGTATTCGCATTATAATAATTAAAACCCATAAAAGATTCAATTTAAACATCGAAAATACAGAGAAAAAAGGACTGGCATCAGTGTTAAGTTCTATCTCTCCGTAATTTATGTTAGTGGGAAAGTTTAAATCGAAAGTATCACTGTGACTATAGCGATCACTTTCAAAGAATCAGTAGCAACATTATTGTACCTCCCAAGTTATACATTGCAAACGTTAGGAAGTGTCTTTACCACCCATGGAGAAAGCCTACGGGGAATCTGTACTTCTATAGACCACCAGAGGTCGCAATTCCCCTCCGGACTTTACTAAATTTATTTATTGCATCAAGAAACTCCATAACTGTTCCTACTGTTAATCCTTGGCGACAAGTTAATTGCAAGAATGAAACACGTAATTTTATGGCTTTGGGAGTTATTGCTCATTTACAATTGCGTCCGTATATGAAATGCGATTATAGAACAACTTTTAGTACAAGTAATTATAATAAATTAATGAATAGACACTAACATGTAATGGGGTGGCAAGCTAATGGAAGTTTGACATTATGTACTTGACACTATTATATTAGTTCGATTTTGTTTGTGCATTTACTTATAATTGTAAAAACTTTGTCATAATACCCAGGATTTTGTCATATTTTATAAGTGGGTGAACTGATAGCAAAATGGAACACATAATGTTGTATACGGGCTTTAGTTCGTTAGTACATTAGTGTTTGTTAGTAGTAGTGGAAACTTTAGTGGTTTATACGATTGACTAAGTTGTGTGATTTAGATCATCATATCATAGCTAGCGTCAAACCTTCATATTAGTACCTATTTTAATCAACGAGCATCTTCATGACTATGATATATTAAGAATTTTGAGAAGAATACATGCAAATTCTGGAGTGAATACTTACTAATTTATTATTTATTTTAACACTTTAATGCACAAAGTACAATGGGCGGGCTTAATGTCACATGGCATTGTGTTTCAGCCAACCTTCCGGAGAGGAATGATGATAATAACAGCGGCGCAATCAACCAAGGAGAACAGTAAAACGAAAATAAAAAGAATAACGAAAGTATTATTAAAAGAAATTAATAATTAATAAAATATATAGATACTTATTATCACTTGAACATTTAACTTTTTAGATTTTCTACAAATCAGTAATGTCAGTTCGCTTATTAGAAATGAAAATTGCATAACGTACGGCTACAAATAAAAATATCTTTCTTTTCTTTTTTTAGTCACCCAGTTTCTCCGTTAGGATCTCCTTTATCTCCTATTATCTTTTCTCCGTTAGGTTCTTTTTAATAAACGAGTAATTATCCAAAACCATCAATGCATTTTTACCCTTTACTAATGGTTTAATGAAAGCAGGTGTGTAGGTGGCTAATAGTATTATCAATTACTTGCACCCACGTACCCAAAGGCGTTATCTTATCAACGAACTATTAAACGCCATTCTCAATAATAGGTCCAGGATCCTAAAGGAATCTCTTCAAATGGTGTGAGAATCGAAGATAAGGGCAGTATCGATTGGAAGGAGTTTAAGTATCGATTAAAATAAATTGTTTAATTATATCGTTACTAACTATAATAGCCTGCTATATCCATTTTAATTAGATTATGTACGGTCACTTTAAAAAGCAGAATACAACTGCAAATACTCAAAGAATATACAAAATTAAATGTTTGCTCAAAACAGTTGTTTTGCATTTGGTTGGTTTAAAAAGAATCATATCAGCCTATCATTTATTCTTATTTTTATTTGTTTTTGATATCAGCCCATATCATCCCACTGTGGGGCACAGACCTTGTCTAGTAATTACTGGGAGCTTATGAACATTCTAATAAGGTAATACCAATTTATACCGCACACAAATTTTAATCGTAAACATACTCGTACAATTTCTAAACGATAAATCGTGCCAACCTCGCGGGTCATAGACAATACCATTTCGATGTATCGATACCGATAATCGAATATCGATAGAAGGACAAAACTAGTGTGTGCATAGGGTTATCCGCCTCGATCTTTATGGGATTAAAACTACTTATTGATGTAGGAGATCGGTCCATTATTCCGTTGTAAAGGATTCAATATGGCGGAATTAAATTTTAGTATCCCTATTTTGAGGATCCCTTGTTTTATGTCAGTTAAATTACACATAAAATATTTACTCTTTATTTTATTGTGTTTTTATAGAAAGGGGTATAAGACAAGTACATAATCATACATACAAAATTATTTTGAAGTGTTCACTTTATGGCAAGCCAAGAGAGTGTCACTTAGTTTCTTCTTAAGTACCGACTCTTCAATGATCATCAGCATCGTGGTGAAGGAAAACATTGCGAGGAAACCCGCATGCCAAAGAAAATTGAGCGTGTAACATACACTAATTAATCCACACTGGGGCCGCTCGTTGGATTATGGCCCGAAATCCCCTTGTGATTGCAAGGGTAGGCCTGTTCTCTGCAGTGATATGTTATAGATAGATATGGACGCTAAGACAATTAACAATTAATTAAATATTAACAAATAGTATTTTCTATAGAGAAAAGGTGGAACTTACAATTTGCTTGATGGTAAGCGGTTACTGTCATGCGCATAGGAATCTTCGCCATACTTCGTATTTCCGACATAAACCGAATTATAAAACGTAACGTGTTGATTAGGCCAGTTGTCATTGAGTTTTGACGCCAACCGCACACGCGTGCACTTGTCACAAATTCTATAGAGCTGCGCTTGGAAATACGACCTTTGCCGAAGTGTGGCGAAGATTCCTATGCGCATTATATTTCTAGCCGTTCTGTATAACAAAAAACCTCTAAAAAGTGGACTCGCCTACCCGTTTGGCCTGCGTGGCGTTTTAAGGCCATATATCTCTCATACACAATACAATGCCCATGAGGTCTACGGAATGCAGCAGATGCTAAAAGGGCTGCTTATGGTACCTACTTCTTTCCATTAACTTATCTCACGTCATAGTCACTATATATTCACCTAGAATTGCTAATCCCTAAGTGGATTACGCGCAAAACTATTCATAATCTGTAAATGTTCTGTCTATAACCAGTTTACTACAGTGTTATCAATAGAAATGTTCTTAACTACTAAGTACAGATACATTGCGAAACATTGGCCATCGGCTAATCCGGAAACCCGGTCGCATCATCCACGTCATTACGTGTTAAGCTACGAACACACGAGCTGAAAAAGCGCTCGTTGGAACTGAGTGTCAGCGCTTTTAACGCTTCAACAGAACGTTGGCGATATTAGTACAGCTCGGTAGGGTTACAAAGAAATCTTGAATCTGGCAATTGAAAGTTGAGATTGGAAAAGCTCCGCAAATTAAAAAAAAAATAGATTAACACTAAATATTGCTGGAAAAAATATTTTGATACATGGATTCTACTATTTTTTTTAACTTGCCTCGCGTTTTCAGTCACAACTTTCATTTGCCAGACTGAATATTGTGAAGATAACGATTTTCAAATTTCGGAAAAATATCAATTAGAGTTGATCCCATTTGAATTCAAAACACCAATCAGCTTCGAAAATTTTTGAATGAAATTTGTGGATAAATTACATTTCGGAATCAAATATGCGAAAATGTAAAATTTTCAAAATGTAAAAGATAGATTTAAATACGGACTAGTATTTTTTTTATTTTCTAAAAAATGTTCTAGTTATATTAATAGCTGCTTAGTAGCTTGAAGAAAAGCTTGCTTTTACTCTCTAAGCATCTATTATGGCAACAAATGTCCACACAACACATTTTTGTCTATAACTTACTAGCTGTTGCTCGCGACTTCGTTCACGTGGTCTTCAAGTACTAATTCAGAAATCTTCGCGCGCGCGCACAACAACTCACCAAAGTTTCATCGCAATCGGATCAATGGTATTGGAACGCATACGGGACAAACAAAGAAACATTCATTTTTATATATATAGATTATGACTTGATGAGTTACGATTGACGAATGGTTGTTGGTAATTTGTACACTTTGCAGAGGTGCTACCTTTGTAGATCGTAGTCAATATTTTGTATAAGGATCGGGAAGAAGAACAATCTCAAGTATCAATATACTTGAGATTGTAGTAATCAATATACTTGAACAGTAATAGGTTCTCTAACTAGTATAAGAAAATATTATAACCTCTTTTATCCAAATTTTACAGCGTATATGGATAGGATGAGAAGCGAGTAGGCTTCCTACTCGCGTACTATCACTTCCGAAACAAGTTAATTAATATGTTTCAGCAAATTTCTGGGACGATGGAATAAATCAACCAATCGGAAACGCTCAGTCGTCTGGGAGATGTAGTATCGCCTACCCCAGTATTTTTTTTATAGAAATAAGGCGGCAGACGAGCATGCAGTCCACTGAACGGTCTAAGTGGATACTGTCGTCCAAAGACATTCTCGATACCTGTCAACATTAGTCCAGAATGATGGCACGCCCCTCGATGCGCTGCCTAACTTAGCAGTTTAAGGAATGGATTGGGAGAAAGGATTGGGAAAATGGGGAAGGATAGAATGGGATGGGATAGAAGGCAGAGTGGGCTCTGGCATACCTCACTCACTACCGAAACACGTACCTACGTACATTGGAGAAATACGATAAAATACGAAATGCAGTACATTTCAAGGTAGTTTTCTGTGAGAGAGTGGTAACATGGCCAGTTGAGTGTACCCAGAGGCTGTGGGATTACAGCATGCACTCTCTACCTATTATATGTTCCCAGGAAAATGTATATGTTCCAAACATCATTGCTCAAAATCGGTCAATATTCCTTCAAAATGTCATGTTCCACAACATGTTGCGGAATGTCTGTCCCCTAGTGAATACCAAGCATTATTAAGAATACAATTGACATCGAATAACAGCAAAATGTAAGTAAATGTTAAATTAGAAAGCTTTGAAGCCTAATTTACGCGTTTCCAGAGTTATTTATTCAGTAATAAATATGTCAATTACGGTAGCCTAGCCGCGACAGATTTATGCCTCCACAATTCAGTTGCATAGTAAAAATATAGTCATAGAAATGTCTTGTCACACTGTTGTTTAATGTTGCACGTTTACGTTGTACTAAATGAGACGCATGTTTCACCCTTTCACGTCAGTTCAAATAAAAAACTTTCACAGAGTTAAATATCTCCAGGGACCAAAAAGGATTTATAGTGTTTTGCTTAGCAGTACACTTGTTTCCTTGGCGTGTTCCAGTTGAGTTGAAAAAAGAAATGAATGGCGATTGGCGCCAAACTAGCCCGTGGCATAGGGTTGCGTTGCGACTGTTTCCGAGAAATCGAATCGGACAAAAAGATCGATTTGATTAAACGGCAACCAACACTTCCAAGTATTTTGATGGGATTCCTTTAACGTTTCCCGTAAACAGGACAATTCTGGAGTATTTGATGTTTTTGTGGTCGGTCTAGCCTGTCGTCTGTGAATCTGGTGTTAATTTATGCAAACACGGTGACTGGATGACGTCTTTTTAAATTATTAGTGACGAATATTTTACTTTTTTAAATTTGACATTTGGATATAGTTTTTTTAACAACATCGCCATAAACGCGAAACTTATGAGAAGTTTCCCTAGACGTAAATCATAAGTTATGATTTACGTATAAGGAAACTTCATATGGTTTTGGTTCAGCGGTTTTTGCTGTCTCTTTTCTGAGTTACTGTTAAGTAACGTTTGAATAATTAAGTGATGCCATCGAATAACGCTGGTCGTTGTTTGTACCTATATCTTTAATCTGTTTTTTTAAATACATTATGCGTCGAATATAGGACTGAAGCCATACTGTTGAAGTTTTATAGGCACTTATTATTTTAAGAGAACATAGTTTAGTTTGTTAACGTAATCATTTTAATAAATTAATAACATTATTATGCCTCAATGAGTTGTAAAGTTGTCGTATGTCGATTATCTCACTAATTTTTGCAATTAATTTTATCGTTAGTTCAACTCGCAAGTCTAGGTAAATGAACTTCACTTTACCTATAGGTATACAAGATACAAGAGAATATTTTTTACGTGTTAAAACAAAAGGTATAAAATGAAAGGAGATGAAGTGATAAAAAGTTTACGACCCAATAGGATGTCATTGTCGTCACTAACGTCCCAAGTTTATGGGAATTTAAAACTCTCATATTGGATTGCTGTGTCCGAATAGGGTTGAATTGGGAGTGGTGTACAACACGCTATAGCGCTATAAAAATTTTGAAGTTATTCACTTAGTCAAGAGTTAGTAGGTTACATAATATCCTTACTACTCGTAATAATACAAACACGAAAATTGGTTTGTTACCTGAAATATCGCTATTAAAGACACATAATATTATAATAACTTAATTATATGGTTTTTGGATTTAATTATCACATACTGTTCTTGTTAATCTTAATTCTACAGATGTCGTGTGCCACATCTAGTAATCTATAATTTATTTCTATTGGTAAATAGGTAGCTATGTATTTATTATGAACATGCATTATATCTGGAATGTTTGATATTTTAACACAAGAATTTGTAAGATGGAGAAAATTAAATGGATTAACAGAAAAAAACAATTTCTACTCTACGGTTTTAGTCTCTATGAAGTATACTACATTAAGAATAGTAACGAACTCGATATTCAAAAACTCGATATGATTATTAATCAATAATAAATTTATATCGAATTGTAATCTTTTAATCTAACCTGCGACACTCGTAAAGCGGCTTCTTTCGTCCTTTTAGAACAAATTCCTTCGACAATCATAAAAAAGCAATAAAATAAGATTATCGATATTTGTATAGAAGACATTAGTTAAAGAAACATATTCACGGTTTTTAGATTATAATATTTTTCTTATAACCTTGAGGAGTTGAATAAAATCGACTTTTTTAAGTCGGTTTAGTAAGAGTAAATAGCAAATGGTCAAATTTTATAATAAGTTCACCGTTATTAATATAAATAATATCTAAAAAAAATTGTCAATAGCACTGCACTGGGTTTCCTCATCAGAACAGAACATCAGAGAACTTTCGCAATATTAAAAGCCTTAAAAGTCCTGTATTGCGCATACGTACGAAGTCATCTGGAATATGCTTCTCAAATCTGGAACCCTTCATTTGAAGTTTATAAAACTCGTATTGAGGGAGTTCAGAAAAGGTTTCTTCGATTTCAAGACTGGGCAAGTATGTCGTGGCTACTGACTGAAAGACGAAATATTGCATATTGGTAACATATATATATATATGTTACCTCGTGTGTGTAGCCAATGGATCAATTGATTGTCCCGAATAAATTTCCAAAATACAAAAGTGACGTTAAAAAGCCCTTGTTACTTCACGCGTCCTTAACTAAAATGAAATACAGACAAAACTCATTTTTTACGAGGACTATTAATGTTTTCAATAAGTAAGTAGTCAAGTAACGTAGACTTATTTTGTATCAGTACAGCATCAGTAAGACATTTAATTGCACTCTCTAATTATCCAATTGTTTAATTTATGTTTGTTTAAGAGATGTGTATTTAAAATTTTATGCTTTATTTAAGTGTATTTTTATATTTCATTAAGCCTAAATGTTTATTTAGTAGTCAGATGACGAAATTTAATTAACAGCATTTGTTTCGTCGTCTTGTAAATATATATGTATATATTTGTCTTATATTTGTCGTTATACCTAAATTTATCTTTCAAATCACTGTAAATCTTCCATAAAAATAAATAAATAATACAACGATACGTTATATGATTAAAAGTATGATTCTCGCATATTTTATAAATTTTTGTTTAGAAGAATTTTGTTTGGAAGAGTTTGGTCCGAATAGTATAAAATAAGCATTTTCCTACCCAAGGATGCCAAAAATTCGATACAAATAATTCAATAAATTAACATCCCAAAAAAAAAATCCTCCAAACGAAAACGAAACCCCCATAAATATGGCGACATATTAAAACATAAAATAGGATAAACAATCGTAAATAAAAATTACAACGAAAACACACAATGTGATCGTTAATTCAAATATAAATTATGTCTATTTTGGGGGCCGTTTTACACTTTTTTCTGTCCACCATTTTTTGTCATAGCCACATACTAGCGGCGCCTGTGGCGCGGCGAAACCCCTTTAGTCCGAATTTAAAATTTAAACTTGGAACTATTTTTTTCGTCTCAATCAGAGCGATTCTATTTGTGTCGCCGTCATTGTGGCCAGTGTTATTAATCCCTTTCCCGCTATTATCTAGAAACACTCTATTATGTTGAGGTTGAGAGTTTTGTGTTTAACTGTTTTGGTAGCCCCGACTTGTTTTGTGTCATTTTATAGAGCAATTAACTATCTATTTATTTTTATGAATCAAGTGCCTTTTAATTCAACAGTTGTTTAATTGATTCTGATAATAATATTTTAATAAGAGGATCACGAAATACAAATTTATATCATAAGATAGGTTTGTTATAGTGAGGGGATAAGTAGCAAAGCTGACCATAAAGTTGCAGGCGGCTAAAAATAAAATTGCTTATCAATGTCGCAATAAAAAGGTTATGACAATAAGTAGTTATGTTTTATTTAGAGCAATCGCTCTTCGGTGGCCTGATTGCAATGCGTATAATCGCATTATCACTTAATAAATAAGTGCGGGCAAAGCGGAGAAGGGAATGCCGGGAGTGGGGCGGGGGGCGACATCTAGTTAGAATAATCCGAAGGGAAATGATTGAATTTATTCCCACGGCCATGTTTCCATCTTAGAACTAAAATAAAGTTGGAGGTGTAGTTAGATCTGTAATAAGAAACTTAACATACCAATAGCTTAATACCGATTATAATTACTACTTCACCAAGATTTAGTAGAATTACATATTTATTCATTTGGCAAGTTTCATATGTTGTCAGTGATCACACAGCTACCTACTTCAATTCATTTTATTTTACATGAAAAATAAACATACAGACGATTACGGAATTTCTCAAAGAATTTGACGATAGTGGCTGTATGTGGAAAACCGTGAACAGCCTTGAGAAAGGCTATATCCAGCAGTCGAAAGACGTAGGCTAATACTATGGTAAAGAAAATATGTACAAACAGCAAAGTAGATAAGGTTGCATGTAAAAGACTTTGTTCACAGACTAGACGCTCAACCAACAGAGCTACGGAAGGTATGAGAACCGTCAGTAAAAAAAAATGTGATACATTCAGTGAATCAATTAACGTCCTATCTATCTATGTATGCGTGTGTTATTGGCCAATTGCCTGCAAAAATTATCTATTTTGCCGTGTGTACTGTACAAGGGTCTAAAGTTAAAAACGAAGAATTGACTATGGTTTTTAGTTGATATTCTTGCTTGAAGGCAATTGACATCACGTCACTGGTTAATCCGCATTGCATTACAGTCTGATTCAAACTCATTTAATTTTTTACCGTCGCAACTTTTGCGTCCAAGGCCATAGACATTCCCAGTGTATCAACTACCTTCACTACAGTATCGGTAGCGGCTCTTAATGCTTATTTTTGAAAGGAAGCTCTGACACCTGAGATTATGAATGATCGATGCCCATTCCAGTCTCGATGGACTATGAGCTCGCCGTGTCAAGTAATACACAAAGCGAAAGTTTGTCACTTGACTGGAGTTATTTCGGAGGCACCCTCATAACGCACCACGTTAAAATAAGGAGACAGTTTAGACAAAATATACAGCTCAAACTTAAATTTCTGCAATACAATAGTAATATTTTTGAGGGAGTAAGATACAATAACCAGTTCTTATTTCTTTCATGGCCCTTGTAATGCAAATAGTCTTGTGTTTGAAGGGTGTAAGCCTCAAAAGAGGGTTGGCGAGTCCACTCTTTCAGACGTGGTGTAATTCTTAGTGGCCTTTTACGATACCCAGGGCAACATTTGGGCTGGTGCTATAATATTAGTGTAGATTTACTCTCTAATTACAAAACGATAAGTATACACATTTCTTATGTTGATGGTGGCAATGGACATACATGTATTAAAGATGACCTATCTCGTAAGTAAAAGCTATTGCAGGCTGATGGTTAATAAATTTTCCAAATTCTTTTTCACTTCGAAATATTTGAAAATAAGGACAATCCTAGCGAAATTTCTTTATCCTTTATGCATTTAAAGTGTATTAAACTAATCGAATCGAATCGAATGGGATTCGTAAACATATTTAAATGCGTTTGATTTTTAATGGAAAAGAAATCTAAATCACTTAGTGAATGTTAACATAAACAAATATTTTCCTTTGGGAATACTCAACATTGTTTACGAGAAAAACATTCCTAGACTGCTCTGAAACATTCTGTAGCATGTTTTGTAATTCCGACACAGACGAGTTTTCTCAAAGAAGGATAATATATATATAACAGGTAATGTTAGAAAGTTATTTGTCTACTTATTCACTTATTTTATTACTTATTTAAGGAAATAAAAATGTAAAATAAGTAAACAGATTTTTCTACGTAAGGATGTAACCTGTCATGTTGATTTTCGTTAATATTTTATCGCTCTGTCACACTACACTTATAGCTTATAGTGAGTGCATCCTTGTAAACAGGATAAATTCAAAACATTAAGTCGAAACAATTTGCCCGGTATCTGTTGAGGGCCACACATCTTTCTATGACAAATCGATTCTCGTCTCTGGCGCTAATGAATCGAAAACTTCCTGATTAATGGTGTCACTCCCCCTTATCTATGCGTTGTTAGTGTAGCGCCTTCTTAATGGGATCACCCTGATACTTGCACTAAGAATCCAATTTAAAAAGCACGCGACAGTTCTAACATAGGGTGATATGACAGGCCTATTTAAACTGGCAGTTTATAAATGTATTCCCGCCTTCACCGATTAGCGAGCGCAGTGTTCTATTTTTGAATCGAATACAATTTTTCAAATTGTACGCACCGATTTAGAAACGTGTGGCGTACGCGATAGTGATGTGAAAAATCAGTCAAGACCGAAATGTTTACTTTAAAAGTTTTTTCGTAGAAAAAATAAACCAATAGGCCGTGACTGAACAGACGTTCTTTCGAAAAAACATAAAAACAAAGCCATTAATAATGTGCCCGAAGGGTTGCAAATTGAGTTATCGACAATCCCGCTCCCTACGTCACAGGGTGTAAACGAGGACCCAGTGACGGAGATAAATGTTCCGCTAAATGGTTTTCGCACCAGAAGATTTATCACTTACGATCGTTTAGTGTGAAAAATGTATCATTGATGTAATACAATTTCATATTCGTCATATTTTTATCTGAAGCAATAGCGGAAATAGAAATGAACAATTTATAGTTTGAATACTTCAGAACGTTTGTTTATTTTTAATATTTTTTGTGATATTTTTAATATGGGACAAGAAGAGAGGCCTTTGTCTGGACATAGATTAACACTGTAAAACTATAACACTTTATATAGCAATATAAAGCACGAATAGAACGTTTAAAAGCATTTTTCTATTCGATATTCTCTCTATGTATATGTATAGAAAGATAACTTCCATCTGCCTGTCTGTTTGTTCGTGCAAAACTTCAGATTTTAACGAACTAACGAGCCAATTTCTTGCGGTTTTCACTGCTTTGTTGTGTATTTATCCCTAAACGCGATAAAGTCCTTTTTATCAACACTAACAATGAACACGCAATCCTCGTGTTACAGGTATCTATAGAAAACAGTAGTCGACCGGTTTGTCTGTCACATAAAAACAAACTTGACATGATCTTCCTACGCCGCCACCCACAATTAAGTACTCGTATATTGACTAAAGCTAAAATGGATCGCTTGTCAAACATTTCAATTAACAATAGCGCTTTGAGCGAACACAAACGTACTCATACAATCCCTATAACAATCATCCTCATGTCGTTGAAAACCTTTATGACAGACGAATTTGAAGTTAAAAAGCAGTGCAGTAAGAATCACATACCAGTAATTTGACAGTAAATAAAAAGACTAATTTATGAGTGTTACTTAATATTAATATTAATCCTACAAAAGTACTGTTATATATGAGCGCATTATACCACTGTTGATTTTTCTTCGTAATTAACAATAAAGTCGAAACAATTCATCCAGTCCAATGTCCAACAAAAACACATCTCAACAATGTCCAGTCCAATGTGAGTAAGTTAGACAGTTACTCAGTAAAGTGGCAATAGGTTTACTGAAGACAGATGAATAGTCGGCTTCCTTGGAAGCACATGAAAACCTCAGTCTTTAGGCTTTAATTTAATTATCACAAACTTTAAAAATATTTTAAAGTTTAACTAACTATTAAATTATAACTATTATTATTAACTATAACTATTAACTATAATTTTAAAGCACAAAACAAACAATTATTATAATAATCAACGAAAAACTCGACTTCACTTTGCGAGTTCCTATACGTATTTGTTGGCTGGTTTATCTATCTACAAGATTTTTTTTTTGGAATGGCTAAAGTCTTGTGGCCCTAATGGCTTTTCAAGAGTCACCGGACATGTATGGTTTAGGGCGAGCGCAGAAGACGCTCAGCCAGGAGCAAAATGTATATGCAGCAACGAGCCTAAGTGCTTCCTCGCCAGTAGACCGGCGGAAGTAACAGATGTCCTTTGGGAGCGTACCGAGGGATCGCGAGTCGGTGAGAAGTGCCCAGGCACGTGCCGATACCTGATAAAAGTGTTGGTTGTTCACGGTGCGTGTTCACGGTGTAGCGAGGGGACGTCCTCGTCTCCACCGGCGGGGACGGTGTATATGTGAAGCCTGAGAGTGTAGTGTAAGAACCGCATTGGCAGAGTAATTGGTAGTAATTGGTCGTCGGGGTCGTTTAGGACATGACGAAGTCGACGACGGTAACGGGATGGGTCATTCCTATTGGAGACATAGGTTTGGCTGGCAACTACTAGGGGGTTGGGATGGTGAGGGACTCTGTCGATCTATCAAAAGAATCAATGTACAGTTGGCTATACGCCAATATATCCAAAACCATTCGACTCTAGTTTATATTAATAGCGTGTTAACTTCATGGAAAAATATTAATAAAATATCCTAGATTTAAAGTAGGTATAATCAGTGACATATATATTGTACATTTATAATATGCACTAATTGAGCGTTGAAATAAATACAAGCTCCTTTGTAGCTCGTAGCTCATTATCGACTTATTTAGTAGGAGTCAGGTGTCTCTCAGTTAGAGGGTAACTAACTCTCACAGTAGTTACCATTACCATCACAGCAAATAAAATAAACATTAAGGTCAATGAAATAACTCGTTCACGAACGCATAAAAGTTTGTAACATTCGGACATTGTGATTTTTTTTACTAATTATTTACAACGTTTAATGAACTCCCATGATTGCTCATGATGGGAGTTCATGAGGGTCAAAGGGTCATAAGTCCCCGTTTATTGATATAAAAAACTAAATAACATTACAACAATTTTGTAATTATGATACAACTTTCTCTCAGCACTGTTCATGAATCTTTGATTGATGAACTATTCAATAGACGATTTGTATTCGATGAATTATAAACGTATTATTATGTGATTATCAAATACATTTAAAAAAAAACACATTTTAGGAGCGATCCACATTATATGCATTTTTGTATTGGTTTTTCTTATTAATTTATTTACAGTTTTGCACATATATATAATCAGCGTTGGAATTAAATAATGACATTATTATTGTAAAAATAAATTTACGGTTTATAGTGTAAAGACAATAATTTAATTCACAGTCCACTAGATGGCGCAAGGTACCTTATTATATATTAATTGAAAAATCGCCGCGGGCGCACGTGTACGTATCGCAACTTGTCAGTTTATGATACCGCTTCCGTATACCCCGCTTACTGTGATGATTGTTATTGAACAGCCTGTGATGAAATCAATGTACTTAGTTTGTTTTTAATTGGCAGATCTGTTTGATTCAATCGCTTGTATACGAACAGATGTCTAATAGGTTGTTGAGTATTTGACAGGTGGCAATTATAGGTAATATTTTTGTAATATCTACGTTTAGGCCACGTAAAGGGTTTATAGTTCATAGTTACTTTTACAATTTAAAAAAGATAAAATGTGTAAATGTAGGTATATAAATATGACCTACATAAGCTCCGGGCGAACGGCACAAAATATTGAATTTTATGTGACCCTTAATTGGCGGCATTTTATGTCTGAACTTACTTTTTTTTTAAGATATGATAATCTTATACCAAATTTAAAATTGATTCTTTTTTAACCTTTTTAACGTCCCACTGCAGGTCGCACTGAAATAATATTAGACCTATCTCAAGTCCTGTCACCACAAACCATTTTTGTTGCGATTATTAGCATTGTCCTGGTGTGGTACATACTTACATGAGCGTACTGGAACCCGCAAGCGTCCATGCAGAGGTAGAGGCAGGAGGAGACCCCCTGGATCGTCAGGAGGCCGACCTTGTACGTCGCACGCTGAAGTATTGCTGGAACAATACAAAGTTAGAATGTCAATATCGTAAAGGAAGTTTAGGTGTTGTGATTCCTAAATCATCTAATATGATAGCTAAATTATCTGATTACGGATGTAGTGAAGTAATTTTTGAGCGATGTTGGCAGACAGCGCCACTGGCCACTACTGATGTCCACGACTGATTGGATTGGCCGATCTTTTTGTTTACAATGAGCTAATGCGGGGAATTTCGGTTTGAAGTAAGTAATAAAAGTAAAATAAATATAAGTTTTTAAAACAGACAAACTTGCACGTTCCTACTACGTAACACTTGATTTCCTTGACTTGTTGATCTGCTGATGTTGATGATGACTTGTTGTTTGTTGATCTTGACTTCCTTGATCTGTTTGTCCAAAGGTTGACTGGTAGAGAATGCCACAGGGCATTAAGTCCGCCTTATGTACATTTTGTCTGTGCAATAAAGTTCAAATAAATAAATAAAAATAAATAAGCATTTCACGCGAACTCTGAATCATGAATTCTTGGTTCCAGTGATGGAAACTGTATGGGAGGGAATATATGGGAAATATATATATATATACATATATCTATTGTATGCAGTGAAATGTTTTTTGAATAAATTTCTAAAATAGTTCGAAATGAGAATTCGATACTGGCCCTTAGTTTACACAATACTGGTACAAATATTACGTATTTAATAGTACTCTAAACAGGCTAATTGTGCCCGCATTAATTACAAACTAAAACAGTGAAAGCAGCACGTATTTACATAACAAAACTATTGTAATAATAACGTTATAAGTATGCTACAATCGTAACAGTTTGTTACAATTATAAACAAAACGAAGGAAGTAAAGAGAAATGTGAAAAGGGCCGGTGAATGTTTAAGGCGAATCCCTGCAGGATTTTTAAAAGTTGATTGTAAAAATTAAAACTTTAATAAATGATTTTATGAAACGCTTTTCTTATATAATTGTTTTTGAAGAATAAAAGGAGATTGATGGCATGTGGTCATGAACAGTTTCAGATCCAGTTGGACCGAAACCAACCTGTAATGTCTAAAATATCATTTAAAAGGAAAATAGAATCTTAAATATCGTTTAGGAGAAAAGTAGAAAGTTACTTCAGAGCGACGTTGTGCGGCATAACGGGAAGCTCGTTATCGCAAGGCCAACTCTATTTAATAAAATATATGTAATAGCGATAAGTAACTTATTTTGGAAATTTAAATCATTCGATAACGATTTTTATGTGTAGTACTTACAGCCGTGAAGTAGTGACTAGACTTTTTTTTTTATAGAGAAGAGGGCGGACGAGCAAGCGGTCCCACGTGATGGTAAGACTTGCCCGTGACCAGCAACTGTTGAATCTATCTATCTTTGAATCTTTGAAGAATCTATGCAATATTAAGATGACTGACGACATGCGTCATTTTTATACTGATCGTTTGATTTGTTTAAAAATATTGACCTGAATCTTTGACTATTTCAATTTTTTATTTTTTAAATATACTAAGTATATGTGGAATTCATCTCTTACAACACTAAGCGTGGGTATTTTTTGGAAACGAATTTATCAAATGAAGAAATGGTTCACTATTGAGTGATTACGTGAAAACAACCTCTTAATTATGTACTATTAAGCTTAAGCATAAGTTATTTATTTATGTGGTTTCCTCATGCAAATAACTTTTTAACATTTTGAATGTTCGCATAATACATCTCAATTTGGATTATATTTCACTTTTGTTAAGTCAAAATAGAGTCTCCAACCGTATAAAGTTCGCGTATACTGAATTTATATTTTTTTATTAAACATTTGTTACGAAAAAAAAAGAATTCAAAAGGCAAGATGATAGACAACCCCGTATTCGGGGGAAGCATGGCACAGAATACAGAAAAGTGGAAAAAAGATCTTCAGTAACTTGACATATAAATGAAAGGTAAATAAGTTAGTGGTTGTATTGTTTAGGAGCAAATACAAAACCAAGAGATCGTATAAAATAAAATAATCATTCTTTATATACAAAATAAAAGTAATAATATAGTGATTAAATATTAAAAGTATAAATATATTAATGCCTATATACGACACACTCTAAAGTTTACTGCTAAAAATCGAATATACGACATTTTCAGTATATCGATTAATAAAGCCCACTCAAATCCTAGAAGATCATGCACGCGCACACACACAAACACGCGCGAATATACATATATATGCACATAGATAAAGATTATAAGAATAAAATATATTACAGTATCATAGGTATTATGTATTATGGTTCTATATTGACCACTCGCTCGGATTGGCGAGCGACTGCAGCTGGCTCTCACCTCAATATGTTTAGTAATAGATATGTTTAATAACTATTTAATGTAATCTTGTACTGACCTTGTTTTTTTAATTTTAATTTTTGTTTATGTTTATTTTTACTATGTATCGCTGATGGGTTACCAATAAAATAAAAAAAAAACAGATTTGGTGCTTGTGGCATAATGCCTTTGTTATAGAATGAAGACGGCAGTATGTGCATACAGTCCATCTGGTGGTAAGTGGATACTGTCATCCATGGACATCCGCGGTACATGCCAACATCAATCCAGAATGACAAAAGCTGGCACGCCTCCGGATGCCCGGATGCGCAAGCTACCTACTTACTTAGCTACCTACCAAGCGGGCGGTATTACTTCGCCGAATGAATACGTTGCGCGAGAATTAAAAATTGTGAATAGAGTGTTAAAACAAATCTAAAAAGCAGACATCTCCTTATGCCATACATTCCAATGTGGCGTTAAAATTGTTCTCCATTATGTAAAATTGTTTTTCTCTGCACTATTTTCTCCACACAAGGCGTTGGACAATACATTATTACGCACAATCGCTGCAATAAGTGAAGACGTTACTGCTAACGATGCGGTCTTGTTGTGGGTCCTAGAACACATTCACAATGTAGTCGATACATTTACATGTAGTCTTTTGGGTCTTTTTGTAGTAAGATTGCCTACATTGTTTATTCACCGTTCACTACAGAATATAACTATAGAGATCCCAACTTCATGCTGCGAGCTGTTGCACCGACGACTTTATTATACGTGTCCCGCCTACACTACTCCACTAAAAGAGCTAGCGGAGTATATTAAAATCAAGGTGAACATCAACTTCAGGGTGGAGCTGCTCGAGTTGGGCCACTACGTCAATTTTAAGTCTATGGTGCGGGTCCCCTAGGGACGTACACAAGGGCCGACTTCTTGCGGCGTTTTCGAGGGCGACTTCCAAGGGACAACATACATCCCATTGCATAATGCATATGTTTAATTATTTAATGTTTTTTTGTTTTATACTCTATGGGCCTTTGTTGCCTGAAGTAATTAAATAAATAAAACAAAATATAATACAAATATGGTAAAATTATTTTTTTATAACTTTGTATTTCTTTTGTTGAATAAAGTAGTAGGGTAGCGTGGTCATCTGATAGTATGTAACTTACATCAAGTTGGTATAGGTACTCAATTTTTTTTTCATAGAAAAAAGGTGGCAGATGAGCATACAGTCCATCTGATGGTTAGTGGATACTGTCGTCCATAGAGATCCGCAATACAATACATGCCAACATCAGTCCGGAATGACAAACATTGGCACGCCGCCGGATGCGCTGCCTACCTTTGCAGATTAAGGAATGGATTGGGAAAATGGGGAGGGAGAGGATGTGATGGGAATGGGCTCTGGCATATTTCACTTACTACCGAAACACGTACGTACATTGGGAAATACGATAAAGTAGGAAATGCGATACATTTCAAGGTTTCTGTGAGGGAGGGATAACGTGGCCAGTCGAGTGCGCCCAGCGGCTGTGGGAATGCAGCATGCACTCTCCCCCTACCAGATATAACTATATAGGCATAACCAGATATATCAATATAATCAATCAAAACCATATAAACAGAATTTTATTTTTTGTCTGTTTAGTGTTAGGGCCAGGTTAATGTTAGACTCCGGCATAGAGAGAGGTATAGAGAGAGATACAGAGAGAGATCATAGATATTTCTCAATTGCAAAGATAGGGAAGTAGTCCAGTCGGAACGATGTTTGTCACGATTAATTGATTGAAAATTTTATTCAAAAGTATTTAGTTTTCTTTGAAATAAAATGCAGACAAGATACGAAATCATACTGGTTCCTACGTACAATTTTTTTTTCAAATTTTTCAAATTTGGTTCAACTTCAAAACTAATCGTGCTCAGCCGTGTCGTGAGTCTAAAACAATATATCAAGTAAATCCATAAGGAGGAGATAAAGCAATTAAAACTAATGTAATAAAATTAACAAAACGCCGCAGATAAACACGTTCTCGAGATATCAGTGTTGCGATCTGCACGCCAACGTGATTGAGATGCTCCCAGATACTATCGGGTGAGGTACAGGTTGATTTTTAAAGCAAAAGTCCTGTAGGTGAACCGACCGCTAAAGAAAAGTCCGTAACAGTAATGTAATCACGGGAACATAAGACTTCGGGGAGTTTTCTCAAAAACATTGCTTTTTATGGTTGATATCATATTCATACTATATTTGAAATATGTTTGTATTTATGTATGCATGTTAGGGTGTCCCTTATATGGGTGAAAAAAATTTTTTTTCGGATATCGAAATGCATACCCTCTAATTCTTTTTAAACTACCCAGACTTACTCAAATACAAAATTTTATCTTCCTACGTCAACATTAACCCGTGCCGACAGGGCTCTGAAGATTTTGAAAATTGCTGTTTTTAACCCTTTCCGTTATGTAGCTAAATCAATTTAAATATTTATATTTTAGAAAAATAATAATCAAAAAGAAAGTTAGTAAATAGGTACTTATTTATTAAAAGAAGATAAAATTACAGATCAACCAGGATATTTTCTTTTGAGGGTCTCTTTTTTACAGTCTGGATACAGATTTCTATGCTCTTGCACACAGCGTAGCAAAAATTACTTTTATTCTTCCTTTGCAGTGATCAAACCATGAAAATCTTGCATAAGTTTTACAGATCTTTCAGCTGTATCATTAACTGCCCTTAAAGAAATAACCTTTCTTTTTGCCTCTAAATAGGCAACATCTTCTTCCGACGTAGAAACGGGTTTCTGGAGGAAGTTCTCATCAATTTTTAATCGAGAAAATAAATTTATGCTCTTGACAGACACAAAATCACTTAATAATTTTCCTGCAACAATAAATAAGGCAGTATTATTATCAGTTTAGTGACAACAGTGTAAAAAATAATACTATGTATTCCCACTTACCATACAAATAATCAGACATATCTTCTTTCGGTGGAATGTATCTCTTCCCAGAATCATATAAACTCTCTCTTTGTAAGTTCATTACAATGTTTCTCTTGGTTTGTTCATCAACTTCATCATCAAAGAGTGATAAAACGGCAATTTCTTCTGACAAGTACCAAAGATGTTGACTAAACTTGCTCAGAGCTGCTTTGGAAATCAATTTGTCAACAGTTTCATATTCCTTAAGCCTCTTTAAAAAGCACAAATCTTGATTTGGTGCCTTCACCGCCAGACTACATCCAAACCATGGTTTCACATATATAACCGCAATGAATAAACAAACGTCTAGAAGTGCTCGTTTATCCTTGTCGCTAATTTTGAGCTGGGATTGCAACAAACATATTTTTCAAGAGTAAATAGCTCTAGCCATCCCCCTTGCTTGATGCATCGCTCCAGGAGGTCTGATTTTAATTTTTTTCTCATTATCTCCTTCTAAGAAAATAATAGATGTTCAATCAGTTCCCGATAAACGTCACGTACAATGGATTTTTGCAGTTCTTGATTATAAAATGTCAACAATTCTTCTATTGTTGTAATACAAAAATGTTGTGTGACGATATCGGTGTATGTTTCAATAGCAGCAGGATTAATAGTTTTCCAGTTATCTCTAAACTTTTTGAATATTGCGATATCAGGCGTACTTGTGATTTGGTGGATTTTTGTTTCGAACACACATTTTAAAGCAGTTCGTAAACGTGATGGCGGCAAGCAAAGAGTACTAATTCCCTGTCTAATTTTTGTTCCAAAAGTACACAAGCTCCTTTCAATCGCCCTGTATTAGACGCAGTTGTATCACAGCATATTATTTGTACTTTGTCATCGAGGTTCCAGTCATAAAGTGCGTTTAACGCAGCTTTAGCTTGATCTTGACCAGAAGAGCTCTCCAGTTTGGGCACAGCCAGAAGTTGTTCCTTTTCTCCAAATGAAATAAGAATTGGCAGGCGTTCTTCTTTAGAACTTCTCACGTCCAGTCCAGGTAATAATTTCCCATCCCAGTGAACGGTCACCATTTCAGACATATTATTCTGAAAATCTGATTTTATAGATTCCGCTCTATCTTTTCTACTCTGTGTGCGAATGCGTTGAATGGACGATTTGTTTATCGAGAAATCATCACAGCTAAGATCTAGTGCTTCTACTACAGCCTGAAGTAAATAGACAGAATCCCTTATGCTTAATTGACATCTATCTAAAGCTGCAAATAACTTAGGCGTGATAAAGTCTTTCCTTCCTCTTTTTGTAGTAGTTCCAGAACTTACCGTTTGAGATGTCGATGGCAAGGGTTCCTCAAGGCTTTCATCAGAGCTGGTAGGTTGATCGCGATGTCCTTGCGTTTGTATAAAATCTTGTGTAGTAAGAGATGACGATAAACTCTGAGAACACATTTGCTCATGTCTTTTTTTCTCTTCTTTTAATTTTCTCTGTCTTGTCCTTTCTTCTTTCTCGGCTAACTTTTTGTCTACACTCGCTAAACATCCTGGACGCCCTGGTTCTCTTTGTTTTTGTAAAAAGATTTTATCTTCCTCTATTTTCATCCGTTCCAAAACATCGGCTGTGCTATATCGAATAAATTATCTAAATTGTTTTGAAAGTCCTCCTCACGGCGCTCGTAAACATCTTGTGCTTTTTTGGAATTTTTTTGCAACTCTCTCCAAGCATGGTGAAGGTCCACAAGTTTTTTTACACAGTTAGGTATAGCTCTGGTAGGGATTCTAGCTTTTTCCCAAAATATAATACACTCTCGAATGACGAGATTTGCGCTTTCACTAACAGTCAATTTAACTTCGCGAATGTTAAAAAACGTACTGCAAGTTATTTGATAATTTACCTCACCAACTAAGAAAATACTTTTTTTATTGCTTCTTAATTCCACTGCCATCTTCTAAATATAAAACAATGCGTGTTAATCACGAGAATAACTGAGAACAAATGACAAATACTGCGAGTACGCGCTGCTACTTCCGCGCAACTTGTATGAACATGATTCGATGCAAGTCGGCACGGGTTATCGTACTCCAAATAAGGTTAAAATTTATTTCCGAGTGTTTTAAGAGCAAATGAACGAAACTAAGACCTATGCGTTAGAAAATAAAAACTTTGAAAAATAAGGGACACCCTAATGCATGTATACATTTATAATATATATATGTGTATATGGCTGTGTGTATTCGTATAATAA
The DNA here is from genome assembly GCA_914767545.1 of Sesia apiformis. NCBI lineage: Eukaryota > Metazoa > Arthropoda > Insecta > Lepidoptera > Sesiidae > Sesia > Sesia apiformis. The sequence continues at coordinate 2,920,003 of OU611967.1, read as the reverse complement.
TATATTTGAGTATGTAATAACCGTATTATAAAAGTAGTGTCTATACTAGTGTAGTGTTTAGTACTTTATTTAAATACGCACTATTTCTGCCCATTTCATAGCTCACCTATCGCTCTCCCAGGTTTGCTGGTGAAATCTTCCAAGGGGATCCAATTCCAAGCACGCCTTTTATATGTACTTTCTTTTGTAACTATTCTTATCATTTGTGTGTACAATAAAGTGTGTATAATAAAATAAAAATATTTTTAATAATTGCATTTTTTTAATCAAAATCTTTGCAGCTTTTATATGCGAGTAGATGGTCACTAAAATGATTAGGTGGCAAAAACGTCAGACAAAGCAAAAAAGAAGTAGTGTGATTCGATTCCAAATTTTCGTCTCTACATTTCATGAATTAATCGTTTAAAACGATCAATCCATTTAATGTTACTTATTTAAATGCTCTAAGAATTCCAGGTACCTAACTATTTAACTAATCCCATTTAACTTAATATTTATTATTTGTACGAACGTAATCCGGTTTCTTACCTATTACGGAACATCCTGTATAGATATTTTATTAAAGCAATAATTTCTACATATTTCATGTCGTTAGCAGTGCATGTTTCATATTAGAAAACGCAGATTATAGGGCGTTGCTACGTCTAGTCTAGACAAAGGAGTTAACTTATTACATCTACTTAATAAGATTATTCAGATAACGATACTCTAATACAGTTTTAACTGTTATTATTTTTTATGGTGTTCAAGTACAGTAAAACCAACGAGATATGAGCTTTGCGTTTGTGTGAGTGCACACCGATAGGTATATTGATATTTCGACATTCGGATTGGACAATTCGGCACCCACTCACACAGATGCTAAGCTCATGTCTCGTTAATATATGTAATAGGGTAAATTAATATTATAATGGGGACTGTATTTGAAATTGACTAATTTATTGCTTACTCGACAACTAGAAAACAAACTACAATAAACCCAAATAATCTTTTCTAACTAAATAAATAGATATTCTATTTATTTTATTTTTATAAAATTAACGGTTGCTTACATAACATGTGAACTTCAATATTAAAAAAAAAACACAAAATTCCCAATTAGTTACCACAAATTACTAATGCACACAAAAATACACTTGAGTTTGTTTGTGCTGTAATATTTACAACAATTTAACATTTTAATTTATTTATACATACAGTACAATAATAGTTACAAAAAAATAATTATAAAAATTGAATTACACCAACAAAGTTTCCACTAAAATGAAAAAAACTTATGAAAAACTTAAACCTATATGGTAATTTATAAAATAAGTCTAATTCACTAAACTGTTTATTATACGATATACAATTAATTAGTTTTCATATTGCCTAATTTAATTCAGAATTTCTAGATAAATTAAATAAACTAACGAGTCAAAATTACAAATATGTATTGGTTTTGAATTTCGAATAAAAGAGAGCAAATAATCAATTTTTGAAACTAGCTTGTTATACACGATCCATTTATGAATGTCTTTATCAAATACATTAGCAAGCCAAAATTTTACGTTAATTAAGTTAAATAAGCAAATACCTACATCAAGTTCCGAAATTATAGTCAGAAAAATGCCATATACCATATTCCCTCTTTACTTTCCGTAAAGCGTTGTATTAATCTTACTTTCATAGAGTTCAAGTGGAGGATACGCGTATATCATTACAGATCGACATCAGAGAGCTTTGGTCGGCGCCTGCGGCGTTGTGCGCGGACGCAGGCCCACGCAAGGGTGACTAGGCAATTGTCTTGTTGTAGACAAATTCAAAAATATTTTTGTAATAAGTATTGTAAATGTTTGAAAAAAAAAAATAAAAGATATGAAGATATATCTTCGACGGTTTTCTTTTGAAGTAGTCAAGATTTTATCTATGTTATATGCATTTCAATAAGAATTATAAACTGAAAAAAATATTTTTTCAACACACTTTTGTATGTTGTAAAAACACAGTTTCTTTTTACTTAAAAGGTTTTGGTTAAAACTGAGTATGATTGCAATAATGCTGAATAACACACACTCTATAGATTTCAATTCTAATTAAGTCCTCCTGGTTAAATTCAACTTTACGTAATTTAACATTTTTCTTTACGTAGGTGACTTAAATACGCTTAAATATTAATGACTTAAATATTAAATAACATACCTAACCTACAATAGTTAGTTTGGTACGATAACATTTTAGTTGTCTAATTGAAATGAATTCAAAATATATTTTTCTTTTCTTTCGTAATTAAGCATATCTCGCCCCAAACTGCACCAACTCCATTTCAGCCACAAATTTTCAGTTAATGTTGTAACCCTGCCGATAAATACGGTGTATCGATAACTAGCGCTAATTCTCGTTAAAGAGCTGTGAATGAAGCTGCTTGTGCAATTTGCCGATATCCAACGCCCGGTGAGTGGCCAGCCATAACGAGAACCTATTGACGGCGTAGTGACGTACCGCTGTCGATATATCATGTCGATAAATATACAGTCGAGTTGCTGTAAATGTATGAGAGTGGTTATTTAAAGTGGTCTGAGAAGTGGACAGGAGGAAATTTTCATAAATTTGTATTTAATAGAAGCGCGGCAATATTATTAAAATATGCAATAAGTTTACTGCTTTGGTATGGTTTTAATGTGGCTATATTCATGTGAATGTATAAATTAATTAATTAATAACCTATTTAGCATTACTTAAATTTATAAAAAAAGTATGTTTCAATATTAAACTTCTATTTAAAATTATAAATGCATACGTTATGTATGACACATTTTCTATGCTGCCTCAGTGATTATAGTTTAGATATTAAATATTTTTATTTATCGCAACCGTTTATTGACTACTACTAGATATGGGCGTCCTCGTGCACATTGTCTTGGGTACAAGGGATTTGTGGCCTTAAAACGACACGTTGGCCAAGCAGATTGGTGAGTTCACTCTTTTAGAGGTGGTGTAGTTCCTCAGGAGTTGTGGTAGCGGCTTTGTTAAACCTTAGTCGCCTTTTACGAAACCCGCGGGAATAAGTGTAGTGGTGCTCTATTCTAAAGTCGGCCGACACCGCGCGGCCAATAAATATTTTAATTTATCGACAAAGACAATTCACATATGTATTTACCCCCGAGCAGATTGTATCACAACTACAAATTGTTTCAAAACCACTAAACAGTCGCTGTTCTGTCTCTAGTAACAAATAACCGACATTAGTCGGAGTTAAGTGAAAACAGAATGGTGTTTATAGTCGACTCTAATATTAGGGATCGGTGGTCGACACTAGAACCACATTATGGAGGGGAACCAGTAAGTATACGATCTTTGTATAAATATCCTAAAAGCGACGCATCATGTAAATATACTTGTAACGTAAAATTGAAAATGTGATAGCTGAGAGCGGTATTCACACTAATATTTTTTTATTTTAAAATGACGGCAAACGAGCGTACAGTCCATCCGATGGTAAGTGGATACTATCGTCCATAGACATCCGCGATACATGTCAACATCAGCCCAGAATGACAAACGTTGGCACCCCGAATGTGCTGCCTAGTTTTGCAGAGTAAGGAATGAATTGGGAGAAAGGGTTGGGATAGGCTGGGATGAGTATGGGTTCTGGCATATCTCACTCACTACCGAAACACGTACGTACATTGGGGTAATACGATAAAGTAGGAAATGCAGTATATTTCAAGGTAGTATTCTGTGAGAGAGGGTTAACGCGGTCAGTCGAGTGTGCCCAGCTTCTGTGGGAATGCAACGTGCACTCTCCCCCTACAGAAATTTGCGAAATCCCACAATAACGTATAGTTCTTTCATCTGATGAAGGCGGGTTACGCTTAGTAATGGTTGTGCTCGTACATATGAATACATGTAGGTACATTGTTTTAGTGTGCGACGCGGCGCAGCGTTCGCTAACCCAACTGAGCGTTCTCAAGTTTACTCACACTTGAACAATGTACATGTATGAGCACAACCACTACCGATCATAACTCGCCTTCGTGAGATGAGAGAACTATATCATCGGGTGTTCGAACCCCATGTTTGGACTACCGACGTGAACTAATCTGTTATTTTAAATGATAAGACGCAATATATCAAATTTTATTGAGCACAAACTTGAGTGTGCATATTTATCATAATGCGCGTGATAATACTGCGAGTAAAACAGCAATAAATCACTTATTTATGTTTCTCTGGACTTCGACTAGTTGAAAACGTATGCTATTTGACTGTGGGTTTTGACTCTATCTTTCTTATAGTAAACATGATATAGTTTATACGCTGTGTTGAACTTTGTGGTTAGCAAGAAGAATAAAGAGTAATCTCAAGAATATAATGTGGATGTGAGGGTTTCCTAGGGATTTCATGATAATCATTTAGACGTTTCAATAAGATTTCTTACTGATTCCTCTGCATATTATGACAGGAGCTTAGACTAGTATCATTTTGTCCTTATCAACTAAAGTAGGTACTACTCTTGTTACGTTGATCACAAACACTTCTGTTGCATTTGTGAGAACTAAATGGATTGCAATGATTGTGATCTGACATATAATATTAATTACGGGTTTTGTTTACTGTCAGTATTAGATCACGTGATAGATTATAAATAACTATAGTTAATTTATAGAATCAGAAGTTACTTTGCGTAACACAACGCGTGCGTACGAGTATAATTAAAGTATTGATTAATCGAGCATTTGCACAAATTCAAACTCCTTTCCAGTTCATTATCAGCTTATTGAATAAGCGGTTAGGTAGCACCAACCGCAAATATAACGTTGTAGATCAAACGTATTCATTCAGTTAGATCAATGAAAATGAACTTTGAAAGTATTGCAATAACTCTTCTGTTAGAGGTACCGTCTTGTCGGCACTTGTTTTATATAAAAAAAAACACAATTTTGCACTGACTTCGTTCATTTCTTGTTTCACTTGGTGTACAATACGCACATGTCTATTATTAACTGTATACGTAACCAAACAACGCGATATGACTGGGCCTAGTGAAGGCCTATCGATCCGAAGTTTTAGGTATAAATCTAAACTAGCTAGACTCATTGCTGAAGGCAGAAACCGGGTTCGTAGGTGGGTAGCAATTCGGCTAGTCAAGATGGTACCTGCTAAATAAGAATATGAAATGCATGATTTTTTATAGTAATAATAAGCTGACTCCAACGCATAAAAACTTGCATTAATGCGTAAACACATTGATGCCAGCTTATTATGCGAAAATGTTGGGTGTACCAGAACGCAAAAGACGTTTGTAATCGTGCGAACGCTCGGTTGGCCAATGATTTATATTGCGAATTTACTTTTTTTCTTATGTACGAAGGCGGCAGACGAGCACACAATCCACCTGATGGTAAGTGAATTCTGTCGCCCATAGACATCCGCGACACATGCCAACATTAGTGATTCAAAATGATGCGCTGCCTTCCTTTGGAGATATAGGAATGGGTTAGGAGAAAGGGTTGGGAAAATGGGGAGGGATAGGGTGGGAATGGGCTCTGGCACATCTCACTCACTACCGAAACACGTACATACATTAGGAAAATAAGATAAAGTGGGAAATGCAATACATTTCAAGGTAGTCTTCTGTGAGAAAGGGGAACCTGGCCAGTTGAGCGCGCCCAGCGACTGTTGGATTGCAGCGTGCACTCTCCCCCTCAAAAACTGATAAGTGGCGACAGTCAGTAACAGTAGGATTAAGTATCTTACTAGATAAAGAGTGCAAGTAATGAAAAAGTGTGCTTATTGTATGGCAGTCCGCAACAGTAAGAGTTTTTGATTTAAGTACGAGTATATTTAGGAAAAAGTTTTCAAACTCTTGATTGATAAATGTTGCTATTCACCAATAGCGAAGGAGCTCTACTTACGAACGGGTGGTCTTATACAATGTAAAAGAAATTCATATTGTGCGGCCGTCAACTGTAAAGGAACTATCATGTTCCATATTTAAAAGAAAATTAATTAACTGGTTGATGGTACGCTGTTATTACGCTTTTTTATTGGAACGAAGTTCTTTTACGCGGCTTGCGGTAGGTGTGATTCGAGAGAAAATGTAACATCACGTAAGATTTTTACTTCCTCCATACGCCTTTCTCCATCTCTGTGTGTGTGTGTGCGTGCGCGTATCAAGAGCGAGACTCAAGCAGAATAACAGACGTGCAGATTAGTGCGTGGCCGGTTGTATAACCTAAATTTTTGATTTGATTCCTTATTTTATATTATTTGCATTGAAAATATGATACAAAATAAGAAAAAAATACATGAACTATACAGATTTTATTTCGAATTCCACTCGAAGTTTAAAAAAAAATGCGTCAGGATCTTCGTTCCTAACGGGGGTCCCTTGACCGCACACGTTTTTACATTATTTGCTTAAGTAGTGCACTGAGTATTTATAAATTAATTAAATATAATAATAAAATTATTGTAAATTAAGTTTTATTAATCGGATAGAATGTGGCCACAATTCTTTTTTGTGTAACATCTTCATTTGTACCTATATTCTGCAAAATAAATATATTTCATTTTCATTTTGATTACCAATAAAAGATGCATTTCAGGTTCTAGCATGACCTAGTCTCAAGACAAAATGTGAACCAGCACTGAGCCATCGTGGTGGATTGTGGCTCGAAACCTCCTTATGGTCACAAGGGGATCTCTTGCACCCTACAGTGGAATATCATAGGTTGAAATCGATATAAGTTTTAAGACAGATACTTGAAGTCTTTGAAAAGGTATAAACAAAAAAAAAGACATTTAGAAGTAAGGATAAAAAACGATGGAGTGATTGTTACGACCTTAGAAATGATCCTATTCAAAGTAATTCTGTGCTATTACATTATCTGAAAGCGTAGTATTTCCGCTATCATTCTTTATCAAAAGGTGTTATTCCCTGTTATGTAATACAGCCGGTAACCTAATCTACTATTCCATAAGCCACCGCTTCAAAGCAGCGAGGTGCGCGAGCGCATCCGTCGCCACTCGTCACAAACGCGCTCAGTCACGCGAGGACCACACGCGCTGTTGGACCCGTCGACTGATCGCTGCTATTAAATCTAACGCACGGATGAATACGAGACATTTTGTTCAGAAAGAGAAATTTCTTGATGAGGATATTTTTATCCTTAGCAAGAAGTAAGTTGACAGAAATTAGTTTGACATTAAGTATTACATATTTTTCTTGTAAAAATACTTCTTTGTGCTTTATATTTGGAAATATGTACCTTTATTGATATTATTATTCTCTCCCCACGTAAAGATTGCCTGGAAGATATCGCTTTGGCGGTAAGGCTATCTATATGTATGAAAAAATTAGCAAATATTAAGAAACAAATTAAATTTTTACCAAAGAAATGCATTACAATTTCTTTGTAATTAAGTCAGAATCATAAACAGAGAATTTGTGGTTTCAATTTTCGGATATACGTAAGTTTAATTGATATTATTAAGTGTGTTTATGTTACTACTGAAGTGTATATAGAAGCAGCGCACTTCAGGGAACTTATTTTTTTTATTTTAACCAATTGACACTATCCAATTAAGTTACTTATTCTTACTACTTACTACCTAAGTTTGGTTGAAAAAATGTATCATCGTATTCTCAGATATACCGTCAGTTGTAAGAAGGATTAATATTTTAAATGCGATATTAATTGTAATTCTGCCATTGTATAAAAACAAGACGCGATTGTATATAACAAACGTTCATCTTGAAACAATACGCAATAATCAACATTTAGTTCAGTTGAGAAACCGCCATTTACAATTACAGCTTCATTACTGAATTTCATGCTAAGAAAAATCTTATCACATAAATAAGATTCCTTTGCCGACAGAAATTCTCCCATCACTCTAAGTGAAATAACAGAAAAGCGCGCTGCAATCGAGTAACAAACGGACAATACAGGTTGCATTTCAAACAGATAAAGAAATGTGTCTAATAAAATAATTCAAAAGGTTTGAGATAAACAGAGTACAATGATAATTACGGTGAAAGTCAGAAGCTGGTTTGGGCCACCGTCCGCTTCGATTAGATTATAACTAAAATATTTGGTCAGTTATCTTGTAGGTAAGTACTGAAGACAGCGTGATATTTTTGTTCCATTTCCATCTTTATTTCTACTGTACAAGATTTGACAGTGATATGTGCGATTTGCTGTCTTTTATACATTAACATTAAATCACGTAAAAGTAATGAAATTATAAAGTACATATGAATCAATTTGTGGTAATTTGCATTTGCAAGTTTGCATTTGCATTTGCATTGTTTAGTTCATTTGCAAGGAAATATGGATACAGAGAAGAGAAATTAAAAATATTTATTTATTAATTTAAATCAAAGTATTTCATTTATACTATCAATAACAACAACTTCAAAGATAAGAACAAGAAAATTAAAGTAATCCATTCAACAAATACAACTCAATAAATATTAAACATTAACGTATCTGTGATTAGGATTACTGCTTAAAGAAAAACAAAATATTTCATTTAGCAATATCAGAATTTTTAATTAATGTAGATAGAAAGAACAAATCGAATTAAGAAACTCCAACTGTCAATTTATGCTTGATTTTAATTAGAAATACATTTTTTTATTTTACAATATTAAAGTTAAATAAGAATTTAAAAGTAAGCGTTCGAACTACGATACTGTTAAAAGGAGAGTGAAAGTGCTTAAAAGGGCCCGACAATCATTATAAATACTTAAAAATATATAACATTGCTTAAAGCCATAAGAAGAAGTTGGAGTCGAGAAGATAAGTCTTTAGTTTAGTGGCGGACTGCGGATGAGGTTTATGAGTATATCGAGCAGTGGAAAGACTCAGGATGATGGTACGGTATGGGACAATAATAAATATACTTAGATAACTACTAATGTCATAAGTGACATAAGTTACAAAATTAAATGTAGCCAGAAATTACAGCTCGAATTACAGTTGTAAAATCATAGGATATTTTTACAACACAATGTTGGCAGCTAAAATTTTACAATTGATAAAATTAGTATTAATATCTCATATAAATAATCATAACCTTGATTTAGAAGAACCGAATTAAAGTATCCCAAAATTAATTGTAAATAGTTGAAATTGTGACAGTCTAGCTCCTAAACGTTAAACAGACAATTCATTAACATCATAATAGGTCTTAATTTCAGTGCAATAAAGGTTATATTCCGGTTCCTTTGCGGTAAAAAGTCAACAGATGTGCGGTCTACATTAAAGTATGTGGTCGAAACAATTAGTGAGATGATGCAATGAGAATATACGTAAGTAAGATTGATCTGGCTCTCCGATGTCACAATGCTATAAATCATTATAATGATAGTTTGATATCACGAAGGAAATTTAGATAAAGTTTAGTATTTCTTTAATTAATTTCAGGTTTTCAAATATTAGAAGGAGTTTTCTAAAATGGCAATTTTTTAAAACATGAGCACAAGCTGACTTCGTGTCATGATTGGATTTAATCCTTGAACGGTTTAAATCGCGTATATTTAACATTATTTATATCCCGACGTTTCGAACACTTTGCAGTGGACGTGGTCACGGGGTGACTGTGGATGACTGTGACTCGGGGTGCATTTAATCCTGTTGAAACAACCAGTAAAATAAAATACACATGTATAATATCCACATGTATGTATGTTTAAATAAAAAATAGCTATTATAGGACTATATAATATAGGATTATACATATAATCTGTGATAATGTTTTGATAGAAATAGCTCGTATGTGTTTAAAACTGAAATCTTTTTTATTTCTGTTAATTTTCACATTCAAATTTTGGGTGAGCCCTGACACTCAAACTAGATAGTATATCTTGGTAGAGAGTTGGTACCTCAATTACACGGAATTTAAGTTGTAAATAATATTGCAAAACGCGAAAATCTTAAAAGTTATATTGCAAATGGCTACAACTCATACGATATTTCATTTTCAAAATGTACGTTTATGCATCACAGCAACGAATGCCCACTACATCACGATATGATGTTGTATCATATACAATAAGAATTTGCAATATTTTAAGGTATGTATTTAAACAAACAGCAAAAGAACACTAAACGGGCAGCAAATCATGATCAACAAAACGAGCTACTTTTGAATAACCGAAATAAACAATTTTTAACTACACATCCCGGCCGCAAGTAATACACATCGACTATGATCGGCTGGCTTCGGTTTTATAGAGCGTCGTCTCTGTCATAACGGCACACGACAGAGGTGACGCTGTTAGTCTGTTTCTAAAGACCGATGTGTATTACTTTCGGCCTGGAAGTGTACTAAGAATGTTAACACAAACTCGACGAAATCCCGCTTCGCGGAACTTCTGTTTCTCCTATCTACACCAGAGAACCAAAACCTAACTCACTTCTAAATTTATTGCCACTTTCATTACTTCCGCTGCTCATTTAATTTCCTATTCCCAAATTATTTCCCATATTTTAAGTAATTGTAAGTATATTATAAATAAGTAGATAGCGGGACTATCTATACATTTAGCTGAGTCGCTAAAGTTCACATTCGACAAAGTTACAAAGTTGAAAGTTTACTTTGGTTGTGGAGATCGAGGCCTTTACCCAGCAGCATACTTGTATCAGCTTTTAATGTCAAACTGCGGGGCACAAGCCTCCCCTAGTAACTCACTGAAGGTTTCGGGCCAAGGATTTAATTAAACTCACAATCACACGAATGTAAGTCGAGTATACACATCCCAAGTCTATCACCGCTCATACACTTTGAGGCAATTTAGAAAAAAAGTAATCTGCTGTTAAAAGCTCTATAAAAGCCAGACAGTTCCATAAAATCATATCGACCATAAAGTCTCGCGTATTGAAGTCAGTTGGTATCAAGTTCACTTGAACTTCAAACTGTTAACTCAGAGAGATCAATTATCACGGATAAATCCCCGAAGCTGACTTGAAGGTGATCAATTTTGAATCTTATGCAACCGTAATAAGTAAGATAATAAGAAATGTGTGCAGCGAAAATGTTTAATTGATTTATCGCAGAGCATGACAGTGAATGGCGCTGCGAATCGGTGGGCGCACAATGCTTACACAATTTGGACACGGATTCAAATCCGGAGTACACTGAGTACCGTCGGCAGAAGATACGTGTAGTGTTTTATTATTATTTTTTTATAGGCAGAAGATGCCAGATACAGTCCACCTGGCGGAAAGTGGATACTCGCTGTTGCCCATGGACATCCGCGATGCATGCCAACACCAGTATTCTTCTTCTTTTCATGTATTAGCGCATTGTGCCAGTGTCAGTTTTCTTCGTAATTAACAACTCGTCAATGTCCAGTGCCATCGAAGTAAGTTAGAAATCGCTCAGTAAAGCGATAGTAGGTTTACTGAGGACAGAAGAGCCCCAAGCTTTTATTTGATTATCACAAACATTATTCACAAACATAAGGCACTTTGAAGTTTAATAAACTATCCTTATTAAACAACAAAACGAACAATACACGATTTTTATAATAATCAAATAAAAACTCGCCTTCACTTCATGAGTAGGTACCCGTAAAAAGTTCAACACCCGTCTAGATCAGTCTAGATTTAATTTTTGCTGGCGCAAGTTTCGATATTAAATGTTGTACACGATAATGCTATTTTCCATATCATAACCATAACATAATGAAATTATGTTGGTAATAACGTGAGTAATGTTTAAAGTTTAATAGTTTGTTCGGGTCTGGGTGTGTGTGTCTCTAGACCCATAGGGAATTCTAGTATAGAGCAAAAACCGCTTTTCGGTCATCTACAAATAGTAATTTCCGTGTAAACTAATGAGGTGTGAATCTGTTAAAAACGTACGCTTAATGAAAGCCAGCAGACTTAAAATTCTGTGACCTAGAAGTATCTAGATTCGCGTCTTTCCCTTGAAGTCATGAGTTTGATAGTATAAGAGACATTCCGATAGTGGGTTGAGAAGGGGTGGGGGGGATATGTCTAGTAGATCTGTAGTAGTTGGTTGTGTTTTTGCATTGCTCATTTTCTAAATTCTATGGTACATAAATCATTTCATTTCATATCTCGTCACGCCACGCTTGATAAACAAATGAGACAAATGTATAAATACGCATTACCTGCCGCGTGGGAACATTGTGATATCAATATGTTTTCAATAATCCTGTAACAGCGTAGAAACTATTCAACTAAGTCTTATCTGAATCAGCAGACCCGTGACTATGATGCAGCAGTTCTCGCTGGACACCCCACGCCTTCAGTCTCCGTCTATCGATCTAAAACACGTGGTTGCCGTGCATTGACATTCGGCCTTGTTCGCAGTTTTTTAGCGCGTGACGTCACTAATGATCGACGTGCTCCCGCTCACGTATCGCACGCGACTAGTGACGTGCGTGAGTACAAATATCGATGGAAATAAACTATTATCGCAATGTTTATTTAACACTGTGTCGCGGGGCAGATGGAAACAGCTGTTTACTTTGCTAAGGAATCTGTATTACACATGTTAATTATATGACTGTAACTTGTAAGAACAATAGAGAAAGATTGTGAAATCACATCGCACGCCGCCGTAACTGTGGAGATATCTTGAATTAATTATTTATAAGTATCAATAGGTATATAATTCTATACATATAATGGTTTGGTTAAGGAGGATATGCTTATAAAATGTTTATTATTTAGTTAAAATTTATGAATGTTTATAGGATAAAGATAATTGATGACTTCATGAAAGGGCATAAGCCAGCCGTAAAGGTTTATAGAAATATGGTTCAGATTAAAAAAAAAGGTGAGCTAATTAATGAAACAATCAAAAAGAGCTTTTATGTTTGTTATTTAAGGAATACATTCAAACTCAGATTAATTTTAACTTTTCACTTTAATAAATTAATTCTTTTTATTAATATTTTTCTTATTCTTCATTGATATGTTTAAGTAATACTCGTTACGATAATAAAAATGGTTAAAATATACACTTTTATTTCGGAAGGCTAAATTCATGTGGCCATAATGCCAAGAGTCAAGAGCATGTATGTATGGCTTAGGGCGAGCGCAGAAGGCTCACAGCCAGGAGCAAAAAGTGTGTGCAGCAACCAGCCTAAGGGCTCCCCCGCCGCGTGCGCCGGTAGACTGGTAATATACTCATATATAGCCATCACTATATAGCCTCAAGGTTGGCTGGGAGAAAATGCTTTTTACAAGCTTTTATTTAACTTCACCTGTTAGTTAGTATGTTTGGGACAAATCTTGCAAGCCAAATTTGAACTACTTCCTCTAAACATACGACTTTGAAATTTTGTGTGCTTGTTCAGTTCTGATGACAATATACTAAAATGATAGAAATAACCTGATGCTGCAGCCAAGATTGTCTCCTCGTGAGGGCACTCTTCAACGATTAGTAGCAGAGATACGTAACTTTGCATGTAGATTTAATTTTGATAGTTAAACATTATTTACACCATGAACTGATGCTGCAGCTAGGATTGTCTCCTCATGAGGGCACTCCTCAACGGTTAGTAGCAGGACACGAAACTTTGCATAAACGTTTAATTTTGATAGCTAAACATGATCTTCACCATGAACTGATGCTGCAGCCAGGATTGTCTTCTCGTGAGGGCACTCCTCAATATTCATAAAAGTAGGTACCATTTATAATTCGCGTGACAAGCTTGTTGAGAACAAATAATTCAATATAAATTTATTTTATTCGTTTTAGTATATGGCTTGCATAAAAGCTGTTTTAAAAAAAAATACATATTATTTTTTAGCATTGAGGCCGCCATTTGTTAAAACACGGTGTAAATAAATAAATAAAATATAATCATCATAACAGAAAGGTGTGCAATTTTATCAATAAATAATAATAATTAATATAATTACTAGTGGAAACAATACTATTATAACAATCGAGTTATTGTCAATAAAACAAAGGTCACTGTTCTAATAAAACATACAATTAATTACGAGGAAGCTGATAACGTTACAACTATTTCGATAACAATAACGTGTAAATAATGTCTAATTTTGCACAAGGTCAGTGACAGACAGTATGTCACATCTCTCGAAGATCGCATTTGTGATTCATTAGTAATTCATTCATTAGTTCACATTAGTAATTATAATAATTTTATTTTTCAAATGATATCACGACTAATATTTAATTTAACATATTTCATTTCATGAAGGTTAGAAATCATATAGTTTGCACAAAAACTGCTCATTATTTCTGAACAAAATTTCTACAAGTATAAAGTGAAGCTTACAATATCTAAGTTTATGTAAATATGACAATGATATCGATAGTTATATAGACCAATGATGGTCTGGTCTTATATATAGAAATTACAAAAAAAAAAAAATGTTAAAAGTTTCTAATTACCTTTTCTCCACTATAAAACCATAATTAACAGGGTTATGGTCGTAAAATTTTTATGTAACTTTGCATTGTGTCATTTGACCAATGATGGTCTGGTCTTATATATAGAAATTACAAAAAAAATTCAAATGTTAAAAGTTTCTAATTACCTTTTCTCCACTATAAAACACTATAAAATCTGTTAAAAACGTACGCTTAATGAAAGCCTCTAATTACCTTTTCTTTTAAAAGTTAAAAGTTTCTAATTACCTTTTCTCCACTATAAAACCATAATTAACAGGGTTATGGTCGTAAAATTTTTATGTAACTTTGCATTGTGTCATTTGACCAATGATGGTCTGGTCTTATATATAGAAATTACAAAAAAAATTCAAATGTTAAAAGTTTCTAATTACCTTTTCTCCACTATAAAACCATAATTAACAGGGTTTTGGTCGTAAAATTTTTATGTAACTTTGCATTGTGTCATTTGGTTCATAAATAATAAGAAAAGACACTTTACTGCGAAAATTTTAAACCTAAAAATACCTACCTATAATAAAGCGGTGATAGCTTATACTATACTCTACTATACTATACTATACTCTACTATACTATACTCTAGGTAACTATACTCAACTCACATTCGTGCGATCGTGAGTTTACCACTGAGTTTCTACTTAAGTATCGATTTATAAAAAAATGTCACTAACCCTGCGGTGAGAGGAAAACATCGTGAGAAAACCCGCATGCTCGAGAAATATAAAAAAAATCTGGCGTCTATCCACCAATCCGTACTTACGCCCCGAAACACACATTTACTAGGAGAGGCCTGTGCCCTGCAGTGGGACATTAAAGGCTGATACAAAATACAATACCTATAATAATTTGTACTTAATTCTGATTATTGGCATGTTTTGTTATTTACTACTTTAAACCGGCTATTTAGTAGATTATGCAAATCTTATTACGCAACTTTTAGTATCGTTTTGGGATTGAGAAACATCTTTTATATGGACTTATTGGAGACAAATAGGTATTAATGGTTATTAAAATATTTTACTGAAGATTAAACGTACCTTGTTTACTAAACAGTTTTAATACCTTGACAGCTTCATATATTATCACTTTTTATAGACTTTAGCTACGATTTTGTTGGTATTATGTCACATTAGGAATATCTAGGTTTAAATGTCGTATATTTAACCAAACGTACATTTACGGATAAAACAAAAATGATGCGTCGTAAGGCGTCGCTTGTCAAGTTAAAGCAAAGAAAAAAAAAACAATGTGAATCTCGATGTAGTCTTACAAATTTCAGTGTTTTAGATTTTGTCAAACACTAAGTTTATGTTTTTAAAGTAGGTACGAGTACAATTATTACTTTATCGATATCGATTAATTTACTGTTGTCCACCACTTCAAGAAGTAAAGCTCATTGCTCAGCTGTAAACAATAAACCATACACGTATTGGCCTGTATATTGCTTACCACACTTTTATGTAGTCACACTAGTCACATATGGCTTTCAAAACAATTTTAATAACAATTTAACGATATAAATTTAGTTTAAAGGCTAATTTAATTAGTTCAGTGAACGTAGTAACATAAATTGGAAACTGCTAATTTTAGGTTATCTACTGTAACCGTAACCAGCCGCCGTTTTATTGTCCACCGCTGAACGTGGCCAATGACCTCATGCAAATCGTCTTGTGCACGAGGAATGGCCTTCAAGCGCCACGCTGGCCAAGCGAGTCGGCGAGTCTACTCATTTAGAGGTAGTGTAGTTCTTCAGGGCTTGTGGTAGCGGCTTTGTTGTCGGCGGAAAGAGATGCGGTGGTGCTATTCTAAAGTCGGGAGACATCGCACGGCCGAATTTTAGGTTACACGCTAAGAATAAATAAAGATTTCTTGAAACTCCCATGACCACAGGAACTAGTAACATACCAAATCGCTGACATATTACTATATTTACTATGAAACCTATACGTCAAAACCACGTCATTTCCGGTGTAATTAAGGGACAGTAAACTGACTACTGTCACCGTTCGTCAGGTGGTCCGTCTGTCCATTATTGCATATAAATATACAAGGGTTGACGACCGATCTATTTTTATAACTCTTATAACATTCCACATTTTACTGCCCTTCCGCATATTTCATATCGCTATTACCATATGACGTTGGAAAGTAAAAATTAAGTATTTGATGACTGATTTTATAACAGGACTTGATTTTAGACTGGCTACGGTTTACGATAAGTTGAAAGGAATATTGTGATATTTCCAGAAATAACAAATTTTATAAATGAAAAAACTGATAATATGTTTCATATCAATTCTTGGTTAAAAAAAACAACAAATTACTATTAAAATTACGACTGATTGTTGAAAACTGTGCTATTTTGTTAAATGAACAACAATAAATGATAAATCCTAAGTATAACTCGACTTTTATTAAGTTCTCGGTTTTTTGAGGATAATGACTCATTATCAATGAGCAATGACCTTTAGCAGACTTTTTATTCGATAAAGTATTTCTCGTGCATTGCAAATTTACAATCATTGATTAATTCGCTCTCGTTTCATTGAATTGTCTAAGATTTTTCCCAGGAAATTGTCGTTATGCACGGTTTAAATTACCACGGTTTCTAGATTGGTTACTAAGTCATTTCGAATTTGCGACTAAGTTGATCTTAAACCTCATTTACATTAAATATTTATTGAAATAAATTAGTTGCGAATATTTTTTTGGCTTTGTAGTAAAGCACCTAAAAACTTTTTGTAAAGGACGCAAATGTTTTTTAAATTAAATTATGAAGTGAATTGAAAGAAATCAAATTTAATCAAATTGAATGAAATATTCTATAGCGTGGTGGCTTATGGCCCGAAACTCCCCAGTGCACTGGTTTACTAGAGGAGGTATCCGCCCTGCAGTGCCACGTTAAGAATCAAGCTATATACGACCTTTGACTTTGGGCCACGACACGTTTGACTTGTCACGGAGAATTTTGAATAAATAATTAAGACTTGCAAGTTACTTGAAATGTTTTAAAAAAATGACAAAATTTTATCGATAAATATCATCCCGACTGTTGTTGTCTCGACCCTAAAGTCATTTCGAATTTGCGACTAAGTTGATCTTAAACCTCATTTACATTAAATATTTATTGAAATAAATTAGTTGCGAATATTTTTTTGGCTTTGTAGTAAAGCACCTAAAAACTTTTTGTAAAGGACGCAAATGTTTTTTAAATTAAATTATGAAGTGAATTGAAAGAAATCAAATTTAATCAAATTGAATGAAATATTCTATAGCGTGGTGGCTTATGGCCCGAAACTCCCCAGTGCACTGGTTTACTAGAGGAGGTATTCGCCCTGCAGTGCCACGTTAAGAATCAAGCTATATACGACCTTTGACTTTGGGCCACGACACGTTTGACTTGTCACGGAGAATTTTGAATAAATAATTAAGACTTGCAAGTTACTTGAAATGTTTTAAAAAAATGACAAAATTTTATCGATAAATATCATCCCGACTGTTGTTGTCTCGACCCTAACGTTTTTACTATACATTAGACACCTATATTTTTTAATCTCTAGACTCTAGAGGTCAACGAAAAATACCTATCATTTTTGCAAAATTTTATCATTACTACAGTCTGTAATTAACAAGACAATGACATAGTTATATAATTATAAAGATAACAGGTCAATATATTAGTGATAAGTAGGTCAACGATCAAGGTGAAGGGATGCCAGTTAAATATTATACAATAGGCCCTAGTTGTTGTTGTTGCTCTTTATTGTATTCATAATGAATTGTTACAATACGACATTACAATATTACCGTCAGTACAAAGGCTGGGACTTATTATTAGAAGGAATCACTTTTAGACAACTTTAAAATAACAGAGGAATTATGTCATTAGAAAGCAGGCTATAACATAAAATAGAAAATATATTGATACATAGTGGTGGGTCTGGAAATGTTTTTATCTTAGTGTATTTCTGTTTCCATGACACAGTGTGGGCAATTATAATTGGATAACATTCTGCATAACTGAACCAAGCGGCAAAAATGAAATAATACAGGATAGAAGATTTTGTATTTGTCTTTGTACCAGATTATTTTACAAGACGCTTGGACTAATACTAAAATATCGTGTAAAATGTATGTAAAAATTCAAAAATCTTTTTAGGACTTGTAGATTACGCTAAATTGAGAAGAATCGCGCAAAAAATAAAACATATCAAATTTGACGTCTGGACTAGTTATGTACAATTATATCCAATCATGAAACTTATATAGGTATACATTGATCCTAGATCGTTGTGTGACGACATTTTACATGTCGACATGCGACATGTCTCCATTTCCCGTCGTCTGTCGTTAACATTTTCCAAATGCAAAGAAACTACCTATTTGCTAAACTAGAATTATGAATTGCTAAAACTTACGCTTACTTTAGGCACAAGGTGCTACCATTTATAGACATTCACGCGACAGACAACCTTTCAATAGAGTCATATAAACACCCACAAATTCACACACATACTACAAGTGTGTGTGAAAGAGATATCTCATCCACGCTGTTCGTTAAATGCGTTTTAAACTCCTCTTAACAGTTATAGATTCACCGCGGTCCAGCCCTTTTGTACTATGAGTTATTTAACTAAAATCTTTACTGTGTCGCTTTATCATAGGTTAATTATTTATAGATACACATATTTCCTAGGAAAGATTCCAGGAAGATGTAAACAGTAAAAATTTAAAATTAGTCCAAATTTTGTTAAGTTGTAACCAAACAGACGCACATAATACAAAGTCTGCGTTAAAATACGAGTACATCTAAATATGAAGATGGATGGATACTGACTGACCGCGAGCATCGCGTAGATGTAACAGTCGGACATTAGTGAGACGTTTGTTACAGGTCGATCACTTGTAACGTGACACAATTTTTAACATAATATTAATAACTACGAGTACTTATGTTGAGTCTAAAGCAATGTCCGATATGGGGCCATCCATAAATTACGTCACACGAATTGCATGATTTTTGGAGTCCCCCCCCCCCGTCCTTGTCACAGGTGGTCACATTTCTGTGACCCTTCAATTTTAAATTTAGAAATTATTAAATTAAAACAACCTTATAATAATATTGATATAGTTGGTAATATTTTACAGTTTTTCGTTAGAATTGAAGTTTAGTTTTAATACTTTAGATTTATACATGTGACGTCATGAAGCTTATGACTCGTCCCCCCCCCCCCCCCCCCCCCTTGTCACACGAAGTCACACTTTGTTGACCCCCTCCCTCCCCCTTAATGTGTGAGGTAATTTATGGATGACCCCTATCGAACGCTAGTCTCCAATATGAATATGTTCCTACATTGCAATTATTTAACACGATATAGTATTATTAACGATATAATTATATTTAACCCTCATACAGATCTATTCAACTATAGATTGCCTGATAGAGAATGTCAATTTCTGTGCGGTAAAGTTTAAATATATAAATAAATAATAATAATAATACATATTATGAAGCACGATATCGTACCCGTACAATAAGTTTCGTTAGAAATGTGGCAACTTGTTAAATGTTAGAATCCCTCGTACACCGGTAATGACGTTATAAACCAATTTCTAATATATGTTGGCGAGTGCTCCCACACTGATAAGAACTTAATATAATATGAATAATACAACATTTTAGTTACGATAATCAGTTTCAGTTGGAGGATGAGTTGTGGCCCAAGAACAAAATTTTAATCTAAAAGATTGTGATATTTAAAATTTAAATTACTTATAAATTCAGTTAATCGGTTCAGCAAACAAGTAATAATCAAATTAAATCATTTATGTTTCCAAAACACAGGTTAACAAAATATGGTGTTACAATAAATACATTTTTCTTGTTGTGTTGCCCCAGTAGATGTGCAAAAGTCAAGTTTGTAGTCACAATACGTTTATACATACATCAATTCATATATTTAATTTATATCATTACTTTATTAGTTTTATTACACATAAAGTTCCATTATAAATTGCAAATTCTATGTAACTTATATTGTAAAACAGTACATTGTAAAAACAGTTATTTAATAGCCAGCGTAAATTTTGTCTTAAAAATATTTCTCGGTAAGTATTTTAAATCATTTGGTAGCTTATTTTATTATAAATAGGATCGCCATATAAAAAGAATTATGCATTGTTATAATTGTTTTGTTATAAAAACGTAACATTTATTTATTTGGCCTATTGATTATAATGAGTTTGATCATGGTGACAGTTTGTTATGTAAAACGCAGGAACTCACTGATGCACAACTCCGCTTTCAACTTCGTATATTTTAGCTTCTAATACAAATTAGGTACAAAACGGTCTGGCCGAGAAACACATACAATCTCCTATTTTATAGTCTTATTTCCCACCATTACATCCCTCCTTTTTCCTCGACAGTCAAAACATCGGAAACCCGCCTTTTTGTGTTGACATATCAAAAAATATATTCTAACAATTATTTTCCACAGATGTTATAATAAAACATTTTAATGGAAACTTTTTTAAAAATATACATATATCTTACAGTTACAAAATAACATAACAAAGCTATGTACTCGTATAAGAGAATGGGATAGACACGCGAATGCTCTCCCGATCTTACCCGGTCACCTTAAGTTTCCTTTAAGAAGCGAACAGTAATGCAATGCTCAAAGTCGACCTGTTACGCACGCAAAAATGTCAGTCAGTGTCCACCTTTAGATTACATAAGTGTCTCGAGTCATTAAATCAATTAAGTGCACCGGCTCCGTACACGGGTATTCTATATAATTTAAATTCTTATTTTATTACTCGGCTCCTAATACAAATTGAAAATATTTTAACAATTTAATTAAGTCGGTAGACATGATGATAAAACCAAGTAACTAATAGCGCTACTTTCTAGGATTATATCTTTACCGTCATTAACATTTTATGACATTCAGTTTTTTGACTATATCATACTGTGAAGTAAGTTATGTTTTTTTTTTTTTTTATAGATTGAAGGCGGCAGACGAGCGTACAGTCCACCCGGTGGTAGTGGATACTATCGCCCATGGACATCCATGATACATGCCAACTTCAATCTAGCTAGAATGACAAACCTTAGCACGCCTCCGGATGCGCTATCTTCTTTTGAAGATGTAGGATTGGATTTGAAGAAAGGGTTAGGAAAACGGGGAGGGATAGGATGAGATGGGATGGGAATGGGCTATGGCACATTTCACTCACTATCGAAACACTACATAGCATAAAGTGGGAAATGCAGTACACTTCAAGGTTCTGTGAGAGAGGGGTAAGTTTGCAAAGATTGCGGCTTATTACTTCTTACCGCATATTGCGTTATAAATGTGATGCAATCACCCTTTTCAGCTGGACATCATGCATGTTTCGTGCCTTAAAACGGCACGCTGGCCGAGCGGATAGGCGAGTCCACAGTGTGGTAGCGGCTTTATTACCCCTCAGTCGCCGTTTACGACACCGCCGGGAAAAGATGGGGTGGTGCTGTTGTATAGCTGGCCGACATCACACGTCACATAAAACATTAGCAAAAATGTAAATACAGAGAAGAATACATTCATAGAAGATCAATGGGAGCGCCATCGCGCCGCTCGGAATGTCCATTTCGCTATTTTTCACAAGTTTTAGCAAGAACGGTGTTTAAAAAAAAGTTGTAGAGCTTTACAAACCCCATTCAACGACATACAGTTTGTCATACGGACATGGATAGAAAATATATATTTTTTACGATATTTTGAAAAGTTTATAACATCGCAATTTTGGAACTATTGTACACATTACGGGACTTGTCAAAGAAATTATCATATCCTATGGTAACCACTATGTAAAAAATATTATTATTAGTGATGAGTTTAGAATCCGTTACGTCATCACTAGCTCGCCAGTGAATTTAAAAATACTGGGGCGTATGTGTTTATCAATCGGCTTTTGGTACGCTTGTGGATTGTGGCCCAAGCTCCCTAGGGAAGTATCCTGCAGTGGACGGTCATAGGTTGATATCGTATTAATGTAGTTGGATACCTGTGGCATGCAATCAACTTAGGCCTCGCCTTCCAGTTCCAATCACACCCCTCTCTTGTATCAATTAATTAGGTACTTATTTATAGATATTACGATAGTGTCAAAACCTGTTAATTATAATATACTAGCCGCGCTCGCGACTTCGTACGTGTGGAATTTTAGTTTTTAAATTGGGATATATTTTCTTCCCATCAGTCGATTTCGATGAAACAAAGCCTATTCGATGCGCGAGTCTAAGCTTAATTAACCCGTGGAAATCCCATGGATATATGTTCAGTAGTTTTGGAGATTAGCGTGTTCGAACAGACAGACAGACAAGAATTTTCAAAATCGTCTTTTTGTATTCTGATACTCTTCCTTCATCGCCCCCAATCAGTTTTTGGTAAATATATTCAATGTACAGACACGCTGGTTCTACAGTTTTATTATATGTATAGAATGTTTCTTCTCGTGAGCAAGAAACAATTAGTGACTACCTTTACTTTGAATAATGAAATGTACGAATATTATCGAGACATTGCAATCATCAGCTGTATCTTTTTTTTATGGACTAAGGTGGCAGACGAGGATACAGATACAGTCTATGGGCGACAGTATCCATTTTGGACTAATGCCAACATTAGTCCAAAATGACAAACGTTGGCACGACCCCGGATGCGCTGTCTACCTTTAGAGATGTAGGAATGGATTTGGAGAAAGGGTTGGGAAAATGGGGATAAATGACTACGGTTTTGTTAAGTTACTGTTCGTTCTTATTTTATATTTTCATTAAGACAAAAACACAGTCATACTATGCTCAATTCTTTATTCTAATAATAAATATGTAAAGAAAAAATAACTTCTGGTTTATTTCTTAAAAATGTTTGAAACCCCCTTATATGTAAATATGATATGCTAATTTTTTTTAGATACTATTTATTAATATACGTAATGGTATAATTAAGAGCATAAAAGTATTATTAAAAAATATATCAACTGTTAAAATTTCGCAGATTTGTGTAATGAAAAACGTGTTATACTGTTTTTTAAATTTTCATCAGGGGACTAAAATACGGGATTTGGAATTTTGTATGTAAGCACAATTAAACGCAATGAATGAAATTTACGCGAGGTAAGTCGCGGGCAATAGCTAGTTAATACATATTATTTCTCATATATCACTTAATTATATTAACTGCTTTCTAAAAACGTTAAAGCAAAAGTGCAAAATCAAATCATCGGCAAGAAACAATCGAAAATCACTGTTTAATTGACGAGAAAAACAAAACAGCTCCTTTTATCAATCAAATGCGTTAAGGGAACGCGCGCTCGTCCAATTATTACCGAGTTGAATGTGTTGACAGATTTCTGACACGGCTGTCAAGATGGACGGATTAATTTGACAGACGACCCCCCATGTTGAAGTGACGTGAAGTGTCAACATGACGTCGTGTCACTGACGCGTGTGTTTATGTGTTTTTGAGTTGAAATTTTTATACAGAAGTAATTGCAAAGTTTATATTTTTTTTGTCAACAGACTGAAAAAATGATTTCCTACTCAAACTGTAGTTTGAGCAAACGCATGTATGTGTTTGATTTTGTCGAGAATGGTGGGTCGAATTTGGTTGTATTTTTTGTTAAATAATCTTTATAATCTAAGAAATGTTTTAAGGTGTTTGATTGAAATATGCTGAGTAGTTCCGGAGTGATCATGACAAAAATACCATGTGGGTAATGAAGTCTCTCCACTGCTGGATATAAACCTCTCCCTAAGCTCAACACCACACAGGACCTTTGGCTCTTGTCATCCAACCACCACCAGAGAACTTCTTTAAGTCGTCGATCCACTTGGCCAGCGGGCCTCTACGCTGCCCTTCCCGGTACGAAGAAAGTCTGGATAAGTGGCTGGATAAAGAGAGCAGAAGACCGTGTGCGGCGTTCCTTAGAGATCCTGCAGTGTAGAGACACAGGCTAATGGTATGATATATAATAAATCAAATAATTCAAAATAAAAATTTAATTTAAATAAAGATTTAAATTTACTAAACCTTAAGAAAACCGAATACGAGTATCTAGCTGAAATTAAGAAAAAAATTGCCAAAACAGAGAATGTCAATTAATATCGCGTGTAGCCTCCCCGACTCACTATTAACAATCGTCCTCTCTCGGGGATCGTTTTTATTGGATTTTTAATAAAATTATGGGGAATTTTCTCCCATTTCTTTGTATCAGCCCATAACGTGCTACTGCAGAGCACAGGCCTCCCCTAGTAAATCCCTGGGGGTTTCGGGGCGTAATCGACCACGCGGGCCCGTTGCGGATTGGTGGATCACATACTCCATTTTTTTTTATTTCTAGGGTATGCGGGTTTCCTCACGATGTTTTCCCTCACCACCGAGCTACTGACATTTTTTAATAAATTGTACTTAAGTAGAAACTCAGTGGTACGGGCCGAGGATTTGACTGACGATCATACGAATGTGAGTCGAGTATAGATAAGACATACCCGTAGGCTATCACCGCTCGATCAGGGGTAGAATGCTCGGCTGCTCATTTATTTAAAGTAGTAATGTTAATTACCTGTAGATTAGCTGGTGGTAATTGGCGGGATTTGATCATTCTCTTTAGGTCCCAAATTAGAACCATTAGGACCAAAGGTCCCAATGGGTAACTAACGTTTAGTTAACTAACTAAAGGGTAACTAGTTGTTAAGTTAAAATAGAAATATATTAAAGAATTTCCATTGATACATTCTTTCATTCATCATTGTGAATACATAGACGGGAAGTCTAAAGCAAGCAGACTTCAAGTGTGGCCAACATCGAGCCGTAAAACTTCGAAGTACGCAAAGTTCTGATAACAATTTATTGTTCGCCATTATTTGCCAGTGTTCCAGGTGAAATATGAAGGGTTACATTGCAAAGAGGTTGTAAATTTTACATATTGTATCCGTCAATAGGTTTCAATGGAATATAAAATTATTGTATTCCAATAAATATGTAAAGAATTACATTATTGGTTGGAATTGATACGTTCCGCTCCTGTATTTGTATGATGTTATTTAATGTGCAGTTTAATAATGATACAGAGATGTTTATTACCCCTGGCGTCCAAGGATAACAATATTGATGTTTCATTCATTGATGTCGCAGTCTTACACGAGTAGGACAGCTAAAGATCAATTTTATTATTATTTATACGAGAAGTGAGATTTTTAGCTGATTTTTGCTACTTAGGTTTATATCATATATTTTATTTTAAGATTTTTGTAACATTAAAACTATTTTTTTTTTAATTCTGGTGACAAATATAAATTGTTTTTACTTGCGTAAAACAAAAACACAACAGAATTACTTTTTACTAAATGTTTACTTAAGTAAAAAAGGATAAAGATTGAGATGCAAGAGACAATGCACCCAATTTCTAATATTTGCAGTATCGTGATGAACATGTCAATTGTTTAATTAAATAAGATTTTAGATTAAAAACATGAATGACATTTTGCAAAGTACAATTCATATTTTCGTAGATTAATTTAATTTTTAATAAATTTATTTATATATTGCCTAAACTAAATCTTGAAGCCGTTGGTCAGTCAAACGTTCGATTACAAACTTTATTGCGTTTGAAAAAAGTTATCAAGGTGATTTTAAAGTTCGAATATTCCTTGTTCAACTGAATGTTGTTCGAAGGCCGCCGGTTGTTCTTTTAATTACTTGTACGTACTTTGTATTTATCTCTATGTTTTTGGTGTACAATAAACTGTGTTTATCTATCTATAATGAGCAGGTTTTTCATACAACGTTATATTTGTGGTTGGCGCTACATAGCCGTTTATTGAATATGTTGATAATTAACTGCGAAAGAGTTTGTATTTGTGCGAAGACTATTGGCTGATATTTTACATCTTATAATCTACTGAAGCCAGTAAGGTAGGTATGCCTTTGGATAACATTCATGAGGTTAGTACAGTGCAGTGTACGGTATAACGCGGTACAGTTTACGAAATAAAATAGAATAAATTTAATTTAAGAACCAGTTATTTCATCGACTTTTAAGGCGTCTACAAAAAACTGTGTTTACTTATTTTTTTTTTCTTAGCCTGGGGTTGTGTGCCGTAGTTAAGCAAAGCCCTCCCTCCCTCCTGAAGAGTACCAAGCTATTACTCTCTTAGAATGGTCAAGCAAGATGTTTCTAGGGAGAAAGCCTGGATCACAAGTCTTCGAGGAAAGAAGGATACAGAACAGCAGGGATGACAGCATGATAGAGACTATACATAGATTTCTATATCTATCAATTTCTAGGATTTTGCATTCAAGTCTTGTGCTTTGTATCCAGGGCCGTGTGGTGAATGTCGGCTGCTTTAGAATACCACCACTCCATTTCAACCCGTGGGTGTCGCAAAGAGCGATTAAGGGATAACAAAGCCGCTACCAGAAACCCCGAGGAAGTACACCACATCTAAAAGAGTGGACTCATCAACGCCATACAACTCTCATGCACAAGACAATGTGCTTGAGCGTTAAAAGATTAAAATTAGAAGGTTAAATAACAATTTACTATATTAAATTCCTGACATTGGACACCCTTGTAATAGGGTTGTCTGTCGTATTAATAAAAAAATATTTTATCCTCATCATTATCTCGATAACGGCCACCGAGTCTGACTTCATAAATTGCTTGTATCACAGCTAACATCTTAATAAATTAAGATTTTCTCCTATAGATACGTGTATAATATTTTGGATTATTTATGTGAGCCGCGCCTCTCTTTGTGGCAACCGCGGTGGTTATCAGATACGAAAGGATATATAATTTAAAACTGTGAACTTGTCACCCTTTCCACAACTCGTTCTTGTTAGGGTTGTCACGTTACTTTAAACAAAATTAAACATTTATTACAGTATTAGAAGAATTAAAAGTCTTAATATTTTCTTAGGTTTTCGCGTATATTTAACATTATTTTTATCCCGAATTTTCGAACACTTTGCAGTGGATGTGTTAGACACTTTGCAGTGTTAGTCACGGGGTGACTAATTGACCACGTCAATTAAACCGTTCAAAGTTGTTTAATTGCTATAATTAAAAGTCTTATTATGTATCTTATTAGTTTTATTATTATATCGGTATTATTATTGTGTCTTATTACTATAAGACTTTTAACTCTTCTAATACTGTAATAAATGTTTAATTTTGTTTAAAGTAACGTGACAACCCTATTATTGACAATAATACCGTGACAATAATATTAATATATTATTTATCTTGTACTTATCAGTCATTAATGTCCCACTGCAGGGCACAGGCCTCCCCTAGTAAATCACTCGGGGTTCGAGCCGTAATCCACCACGCGGGCCCAGTGCCGATTGGTGGATACACATAGCAATTATATTTTTTTTTAAATTTGTACTTAAGTAGAAATTCAGTGGTACGGGCCGAATATTTGAAGTGACGATCACACGAATGTGAATCGAGTCTTAATTATTAATCCTCGATTTAAATTAGAAAAATATTAAAATAAGATGGATTTTACGCATGGATGATGGATTTACACACATTATAAGTGTTCTTCTTTTTGCGATAAATTTGTGCTGTCATTGCATACAATGATGCTACGAGTTTATCGCAATAATGTTTACGAAAATGGTGTTCTTAAATATCCTTAAATGTTCTTAATATATGTGATAAAAATATTTCTTAAATGGTATCTAAATATTATTGAATTGTTTACTTATTTTTTATTGTACACAGAAATAGTATTTTCTTCTACTTGCTCGGAAATGGCTTCATTATTTTAAAAAAGGAATACGCCAATTGGCTCTTTTCTGTACGCACGCCAGCAATTTCCAACACGACAATAATAGAGATTGTTGGACAGTAGCGAGGTTATTTTTAGTGCATACTAACATAAATTAGGTTTTTTTAGGTACACGATATTTATTATTATAAAGGCTGAATGTGCATTTCTTTTCAAAAGTTTCAAAAAATAACAAAGACCGCGCGCAGTCGAAATGGCGGGAATGAAAATCAGAAACCTACTCTGTATTGTGGATGTTATGTTCTCATAAGTTTATCACAATTTTAAGTTGTCTAATGAACAATGAGTACTAATTCGTTGGAAGGTGAATTAGATTTATCGCCACCAGACATAGCTGAAGAAGCAAACTTCTGTTTCTTGAATTAATTTGTTTATTGCTTCCTCGTAAATTAGAGAAAAATACTATACAAGTCTCGGCCGAAATAGCAATTAACGGCCTCGTTTATTTAAAAAGGACTCGGCTTCGCCTCGTCCTTCCAATATTACTCGGCCGTCAATTGCTTTATTTCGGGCCTGGACAGTAATGTACTATTAATAACTGTTGTTACAAAAGAATTGATGTACAAATGTAGTATTAATTCACTTAATTTTATTACTTACGGTTGTTTTAATGTTTTTACGTTGTTTAATGCTCTGTTTTAATTATCGATATTAATCTATATCGTACTTATAATGTAACTAAAATACGAAGGGGTTTGAGACCACAGTTCAGCACGAAGACAGTTATTTTTTGGCAGTGTGACAACCCTATGCAACCAGTTACAGAGGTAATCCCGCGCTGATGACCGGGAGAATATTTTATACTTTATTCATTTGATATCCATGTTATTACACTTTAGTATGCTGGAAGCTGCTGACAAAATGGTAGGTAGCTTTATGTTATAAACATAGATTTAATTACGCATACAAATTAGCTGTAAATTCGAGTGCATTAACGTAAAAAAGCAATCTAAAAATACGAAAAGCGCTAAAATTTCGAAATGTTTTTTAGTATTATGACGACGTAGCGCCAAACGCACAAAGCAAACAAACAGTGGTGTGCAACGTAAACATCGATATCGATAAATCAGTCAGTAACGACGGTCGCATTTGATTAGTGCCAGATGTTTGCAGTAAATTGCAACTGAATGGAAAATACTGAACGTGAAGCTTGGGGAATTATAATATTTTTTTATCTATATGTTTAAAATTATCATCTTTCATCTGTGCTAATAGTAACCCGTGACCGCGGCTGGTGTAACCCGTGACCGCGGCTGGTGTAAGCCGTGACCGCGGCTGGTGTAACCCGTGCCGAAATGTAGAGTAGAAATAAGTTTTTTTTTTTATGGACGAAGGAAACCAATTTACGTTTGTGAACACCTTACTCCAGCTAACAAAAAATTGCACGCTGCCGCCAGAAAAGTGGCCAAGGATAAGAAGTTCGATTTTGTGTGGGTGCGCGCAGAATATTTATGCGCAAAGACGTTAGCTCGAAGAGCTTCTTTATTAAAGACTTGGAGTTTCTAAGTTCTCTTTGAGCTACGGTTCTCCTTATGAATATTCGTTCTACTTCCAACTTCAAAATAGTGTATCAAAATGTTAGAGGCCTTAGAACAAAAACCGACGAGTTGTTGACCAATGCATTGAAACTTGAGGTTGACGTCATTTTACTTACGGAGACTTGGCTTAATGACTCCGTGTATGACCACGAAATTCTTGACAGTAGATACGCAGTATTTAGGCGTGACCGCGCTTCTGCTGTTAGTGTTAAACAAGACGGTGGGGGAGTTCTGATTGCTGTCTTGAAAAAACATGAACCAATTCGCAAGCTTAAATGGGAATCAGTGGATGAAGATCTTTGGGTCGTCGTCAAAATTAGACAGGGTAATATTTCAAAACATCTATGCATTTGTACACTTTATAATCCACCACCCACTACCTTCGATCGCCTTGACCGCATCACGTCTAGTGTTGCTCTGGTTGTCCAGCATAAACTGCCTCAAAACTCATTATTACTGCTGGCCGGGGATTTTAATCTGCCTCACCTTCAATGGCAGAATAATATTTATACTAATTCGTTTCTCCCGCTTTCTGCGAATGCCGAAGTAGAAAACGTTTTCGTCGATATGCTCTCTTTCAACAACCTTCATCAAATCAACTCGGTTTCTAATATAAATGGACGTATGCTAGACTTAATAGTAACTAACGATACGAACTTCTTCTCTGTGGATTTATTTGCTCCGCCGTTTGTGAAGCAAGATACTCACCACCCTGCACTTGTGATCAAAATAAAGATTGATCCGCTCAGGAGAATTAAATATCTGAGATCTCCCATTTTAAATTACTCTAGGGCTGATTATATTGGGATTAATGACGATTTGGACAAAATTAACTGGAGTGATCACTTAGGGCCTGCCTGCACAGTGGACGAATCTGTTGACATTTTTTATCAACTCATTGTTCCCATAATCCACAGTCACACTCCATCTACCATAAAGATTGACAATAGGTATCCCTGCTGGTTTAGCCGTTCTTTGGTGCGAACACTTAGAGAGAAAGCCAAATTCCACAGAAGATTCAAACTATATGGTAATCCCCGAGATCATTTAACTTTCAGAATGTTGCGAAGTCGCTGTGACACCATGATCAAGGAATGTTCGTCTAGATATAAATCCGACGCTAAAACCCAAATCAAAAAGAACCCAAAGTACTTCTGGACATTTATTAAATCGTTCAGATCTAACAGTAATGAAATACCTGATGAAATGTACCTTGGTAGTCGAAATGTTGAGGGTGGACAGCAGATCAGCAATATTTTCTCCGAGTATTTTGACTCCATCTACAACAGTTCTACGCCATCAGTTCTGCTGACGGATAATTCAAGGACCTGTCACACTTCCAGCTCATTCGCTTTAACAAGATCCGATATTTTGAAAGCCCTACAGTTCATCAACACTAACAAAGGGCCTGGGCCAGATGCAATATCACCTATTTTCCTCAAGCACTGTGCCTCTCAATTGGTCGAACCCTTGCACATTATATTTAATAAATCATTAACATGTGGCATCTTTCCTACCAAATGGAAAACTGCGCATATTATTCCTATACATAAGAAGGGTGATCATGCCGATATAGCTAACTACCGACCGATCTCAATCTTATCTTCCATTGGTAAGCTTTTTGAAGGCATGGTTAAAAAAATATTATACTTCCGCCTGAAGCCCACACTTAGCAGGCATCAACATGGATTCCTGGCGGGTAGATCTACGGCGTCAAATTTCGTTGGTTACGTTAACGAGATAATTGAGGCATTCGAAGACAACAATGAAGTTCATGCAATATATACAGACTTTTCTAAGGCTTTTGACGTGGTAGACCATGCTATACTCATTCGCAAGCTGGGACACGCTGGTATATGCGGATCTCTCTTAAGATGGTGTGAGTCTTATCTTCTTAATCGTTCCCAGCTAGTTATTGTGCGTGGTTTCAAATCCCCGGCCAGGATGGTTCCTTCAGGAGTACCTCAAGGTTCCCATCTTGGACCCTTATTTTTTCTGTTATTCATAAATGACCTCTGCTCTGCATTAGCATCCAGGTTCAAAATGTTTGCCGACGATTTAAAGATCTATAGAGTTATTCAGTCTAACGAGGATGTTAAAAATTTACAAAAAGATCTCAGTGCTGTCAACATATGGTGCATTCAAAACAAAATGATTCTTAATGAGACCAAATGTTACCATATTAAATTTACCCGAAAATTATTCACGCAACATAATGCAACATATTCCATAGATAATAGTGCGGTTAAAGAAGTCTCAAGCATTCGTGACTTGGGGGTTGTTTTAGATCGGAGGTTAGACTTTAGAGAACATATAAACCATATGTCAAATAAAGGAGCTAGATTGGCTGGCTTTGTAATTAGACAAACTAAAACTTTTAAAGATCCTGAAATACCAATTATACTCTTTAATTGTTATGTCCGAACACTGTTGGAATATTGCAGCCAGGTTTGGAGCCCGTCTCATGCGGTTCACGTCACTAGAATTGAGAGGCTCCAAAAACTCTTTTTACATCACCTCACTTACTCCAACAATCGCTGCTGCAGTCTCAAATCATATGAATCTAGACTCAAGCACTATGGGATGATCCCCCTTGACCGCAGACGTAAGATTGCTGATCTTGTTTTCCTCCATAAAATTATTAATGGTATAGTGGATGGCCCTGACCTACTTGAAAACCTAAAGTTTTCCGTCCCACGAATCAGTAGCCGTTTAATTAATCGCAAAACGCTAGTTGTGCCTTTTTGCCGAACTAACTACGGTCAACACTCACCGTTGAACCGAATGTGTTCCTTTTATAACGACATCCGTCTTGAGATCGATATTTTCAATGCATCGGTTAACAGTTTCAAACGATTTTTATATTCTAAATTGTAATCATATTTTATCTTTCCTGCTTCCTTTTTTTTTCCTTATTATTATTTGTTAAAATTTTATTTCTACTGTTATTAAGTGTAAACTATTTTTATGCAAGTTGTGTTCGCATTTAGAAGGCCGTTCAGCCTATCATGTTATTATGTTTTGTTGCTGTTATGTTTTATGCTGCTACGTCCAGTTTGTGAACCGTAAATAAAAAAAAAAAAAAAAAAAAGGTGGCAGACGAGCATACAGTCCACCTGATGGTAAGTGGATACAGCCCATAGACATTCGTGATCATGCCAACATTAGTCCAAAATGACAAACGTTGGCACGCCCCCGGATGCGCTGCCTACCTTTGGATATAGGACTGGATTTGGAGAAAGGGTTGGGGAAATGGGGAGGGATAGGATGGGAATGGGCTCTGACACATCTCACTCACTACCGAAACACGTACGTACATTAGGGAAATAAGATTAAGTGGGAAATGCAGTACATTTCAAGGTAGTCTTCTGTGAGAGAGGGGTACCGTGGCCAGTCGAGTGCGCCTAGCGGCTGTTGGATTGCAGCGTGCACTCTCCCCCTCATAAAAATCCAAAATCCTCATAAGGTAAACAAAAACCTTTAATTTTACGCGTTCAGACCCGATTTGCAATATAAAATGTGATAATATGATCAAGATAAAAATGAGCTTTGTCCGGAACACATTCATTTGTGATTCTAAAAGCTGCGTAATTTCTATATTTGGTATTTTTTTTATTTAAGATTCTAGATTTATTTAGATTTCAGATCCTCACAAAGATTAAAATCGTCTGACAGACACCTTCTTTCTTTTAAACAAAATATGCTTTTATATCTAAGCAGGATTGATAAGTTGATAAGTTGTTGGATTGATCAGTCAAACAACTTATCACATGGCAGCTTGGCTGAACCCGGTAATTGAAAATTGGTTTATCGGAATTTGATAAAACGGGCCATCCATAAATTACGTCACACGAATTTCATGATTTTTGGTGTCCCCTCCCCCCGTCCTTGTCACAGGTGGTTACATTTCTGTGACCCCCCCACCCCTGGTGTGACGTCACATATTTTGCAATTTTAAATTTAGAAATTATTAAATTAAAACAACCTTATAATAATATTGATAGAGTTCGTAATATTTTAAAGTTTTTCGTTAGAGTTGATGTTTAGTTTTAATACTTTAGATTTATACATGTGACGTCACAAAGCTTATGACTCGTCCCCCCTTCTTGTCACACGATGTCACACTTTGTTGACCCCCTCCCTCCCACCTAACGTGTGACGTAATTTATGGATGACCCCAAACAAGATGGCAGTAACGAATCGGAAATATTTATTTATTTACTCTTTTTGCGCTATAATGTACAGAGGCGGACTTAGTGGCTTAAGGCATTCTCTACATGTCGACTGTTTTTTTTCATATTCAAGTAGACGGACGAGCAAGCGGTCCCACGTGATGGTAAGTGTTACCGCCGCCCGTGGACACCTGCAACACCAGGGGGTATGCGGGCGCGCCGCCGTCCTTGCAAAATCCTATTCACAGCTTTCTTGAAGAACCCCATATCGTAGTTTAATCGAAAGACCTCTTGAGGCAGTTCGTTAAATGAGATAAATGAAAACGGTTGCAGTAGAAATTAAACAGTGAACTATATATAATAATAAAATATAATCTACTTATATACCTAACAAAATATATACAGAATAAAATCGATATTAAGTAATATACAAACCGTACATAGAATATGTAGGTGTTACAATTTTATCCTAACATTCCCTTTTATATCTCATACTTGCCAAATAGAACATAAAAATGTTCGAAAATTAGTACCTATTAGTTTTTAATCAAACAATCATTTGAGTTTCTTGAGTTTATATTTCATATTTTCCCCCTCTTTAAGTATAGACTATTTATACATGAAAGCTTTTTTTTAAAGAGATGGTAGACGAGCGGGTGGGCCACGTGATCAACGTGGTCACCGCTGCCCATGGACACCTGCAACACCAGGAGTATGCGGGTGCGCTGCCGACCTTGCAGAATCCTGTTCACAGCTCTCTTGAGAGCCTCATGTCGTAGCGTAACGGGAAAACCCCAGCTGGCAGTTCATTACAGAACTTTCGGGTTCGAAAAAATTACACTAACTTCAAATCTAATTATGCAAATTAAACACAACCTATTTACCGGTAAACCGTTATTTTAATAATCTTGCGGAATCCAAGAAACTTTTGTTATTGTTTTATTAATAAATAGACTCGGTTAGAACGTACGAAGTAAACGTATTCACAATTGGCGTTATTTAGGTTACCCGATATAACCAGTTGATTGTTTATATCTTAACAAAGCGATTCCGTTTATCTAATAACGTGAGATACATTTTGTGGAGATATATAATCGCGATGTAGTCACGAAAGTGTTAACTACTTATAGAAAAGTTCTTAGCGATAAAACGACTGTAATTATTTTTCAATAATATTAGAATACTAATTCGCATGGGCAATACCGTCATTAAGGCGCTTTAAGCATCTAACGGGGCAGTTGGAAAAAAGTGTCAAATGGATGTTGAGCTAATGGCTTTAATGGAAGAGGGCCGTGGAAGACGGCTGGCTTTAGAAAGGCACTCCATCTCTTTCCGTGAGTTTCCTGAAAAGCGACTAAGGTATAACAAAGTCTGAGCAACTACTCTACCTCTAAAAGTGGACTCGCCAACCCACTTCCCCAGTGTGTTTCCAGGCCATACACCCCTCGTGCACCATGACGATAAAAGAGGTGGGTATAGTTAGAGTAAAGACATATAGCATGGTTTAAAGTTTAAATAGACCTTAATTACGTATGTTAACCTTTTTTAAATGTTCTTGAAGATTCGCAGGCAGACTACCCGCCTTTATAGTAAGCACGCAACCATGGTTGGAGCTCAGGCGAAAAAGGTAAACATAAAAATTTAGGACCTTTTTTGATAATCTTAAAATCTTACAAAATCTTAACTAGAATCTTGAAAAATTTTTTAAGACTTCCTGGACAAATTGAAGTCTAATACTTACGTTTTGTTGTGTAGGTATTCTTTCATGTATAAACTATTTCCTCATGTATTTAATAAATATATTTTACGGCACTTTCGCACTACGAGAAACCAGCGCTCGCATATTAATACAGATTTCTAAACTACTATTCAACATTATAGGGAGTGTGTACTGGATATCAGCGATAGAAATAATTGTTATCTTGCCACCAAGAGCAGCGAGAGCCTAGTGCAGTGGTTCCCAAAGTGTGCGGCTCGGCGTCCTGGGGTGCCGCGGCTTCTTCACAGGGGTGTCGCGAAATACTACACAATTTTTATAATTCTGTTTTCATTTTCAATTCAGTATCAATGTTATGTTTTATTTATTTTTACCTAACCATTGCAAAATATATTGGCAATTTCACAAAGGACGCCTTGGATAGGTTGGTGTAAACCAGCCGATACGCGGAGTAAAATAAATAAAGTAAATATACGCGTTAAGACACGTTAAATACTCGACACGTTAATACTACACGATCAGTCTATGTCACTCCACTGTTGGATATAGGCCTCTCCCAAAGCTCGCCATCACACACGATCCTCGGCTCTTCTCATCCAACCACAATCTGCGAACTTCTTTAAGACTTGGGTCCACCGGCCGGAGGGCGTCCCACGGTTATAGAAAAGTTATAATGTCACATTTTATTTAAAACTAAGAAACCAAAGAGTATGGATATAGATATAAGAAAACAATGATTACATAATATTTATATTACATAAGAACTACGGTCTATTGACCCAAATAATAGTTAAATTATGTTTAAAATATCGATTACTGAACAAATGATTTAATACAGAGTTCGTAGTTTACGTTGCAGGCACGCGCCGGGGTCCGCAGGAGTCAGTCGGTTTACGACGACCGAAGAATTTGATACTTTATTAAACATTTAATTTTAATGAATGAAATAATGGTTAAAGTTAGTTATGGTTAAATGGTTAAAGTTTTAATGAATAAATATTATTATATTTATGATGTCATCCTAGAATAATTTTTAATCCTCATACGTCTAATGGTACAAATCCTTTTTCAAATCGAATTGAACAAGTTCAAAAAAGATTTTTGCATCTGCTGTCGAAATTAGTGAGCAAACAAAATGAACTTCTTCATTATTGCGACAAAATATGATATTTTAAATTGTCTACGCTGGCGGATAGGGGCGTTCATAAACGGTTCTATTATATTAAACTGGATAAATATAAGTTATTTATTGAGGGGGAGAATGCACGCTGCTATCCAACAGCCGCTGGGCGCGCACACTTTACCCCTCTCTCACAGAAGAATACCTTGAAATTTACTGCATTCCCCACTTTATCTTATTTCCCTAATGAGATATGCCAGAGCCCATTGCCATCCTATCCCTCCCCATTTTCCCAACCTTTACTCCAAATCCATGCCTATATCTTCAAAGACAAGCAGCGCATCCGGGGGGTGCCAACGTTTGTTATTTTGGACTAATGTTGGCATGTATCGCGGATGACTGCGGGCGCCTTCGTCCATAAAAAAAAAGTGTCCCACGACCCCGCGACTATTAGACTACTTTTCCTAACCGACTGTGATGCAGTCTACCTGTTCTTATAAAACACTTTTTGAATGCTGTGTTCATCTCTAAGGGAGCTGCTATATAATAACATGTTCATGTATAAGTAATTTATATGTATAATGCAAATGTATGGTAGCTTGTTGAAGAACCTAATAAATAAATATATTATTAAGCAAAATGAGCAATAATGGCTAGAGTAGGCTAGGCGTAGCTAATTTATGTAAGCTTTTAATAGCACAGATTTAACTCTAAATATTTTTCCATGTTCACCGTTCACTACACTCACATGTGTATAATGTGCTGCGAGCCATATAAACCAATAATAATAATAATAAAACAATAAAATGAATCAGCAAATACTTACAAGTTACTTAACTGATTTTTTGTTGTATTTAATTTGTTTTCTTATTATAAAAATATTGGACACTTGTACATGAGGAAAATTGTACATTAGTGTTGGCTGTTTATAATTATTAAGTATCAAAATTCGCTGTGCGCGGTACACAGAGGTGTCGTCGAGTGGTGCAGAGTGGGCGAAACCACTTGAAGATAATTTTAACCCAAGCTACCGGGCGCCACCCAGCTCCATTAGTTCCATATTAGCTGCTTTTATGCGGAAATGCAAGCATATTTATCATACTTTGTCCTTTGGGATTCTATAAATAAATCGTTGCAAAATTATTAGCTATGGATATAGTGACTCTTAACACTGCAAGGTTGGTAGTGCTTCCACATCTCTCCTGATGCAGGTATCTATGCAGGTGCTTGCCATCACCTTTTGAGCCGTTAGTCCGTCTGACACCACTTATATATAAAAATAGATTGCAATACATTTTTTTCGTAAATGTGGCTCTTTTGATACTTTCTGTGTTTCTCCTGTGATGATCTGTTGGCATTTGAAAAAACTGTAACAGTTCTTTTCTTTACGCTTTAATAATTTATATAATTAGCTAAGATTATTAATTACAAGATTACCGTAGCGTAACAATCGTAATCAGCTGCTAAATTTTCTTAATGAATGATTAAACTATTGAGAGAAACGTTTCACTTACTGGTAAGAATGATAGTCTAACGGTAGCTAACGGTAACCAGCTCTTTTAGCACCTTCTGCTGGCCATGGGCGTCCTCATGCATATTGGCTTGTGTATGAGGGATGTGTGGCCTTAAAATGCGATGCTGGCCAAGCGAGTTGGTGAGTCGACTTTTTTAGATCTTGTGGTTTGATACTTCAGCGTTTGTGGTAGCGGCTTTGTTATATCACTGTCGCCTTATACGATACCAACGGGTAGAGATTGGGTGTTGGTATTCTAAAGCCAGCCGACATAATAAGTAATATCTATTAATAATTTACATAATTAGTTAAGATTAATAATAGTTACATAATTCATCCTTATTATTAACTGTATTACTGATTAATTAATATTTAGATTAATGTCGCGGGGTTATATATTTAGGTCGTGTGTTGTGGCGGGCCGTGTAGTGTCAGTCGTTATAGGCGGCTAAGGGATAACAAAGCTACTCCACAAGACGCCACCTCTAAAAGAGTGGAATAGCCAACTCACTTGGCCAGGAGTGGCGTTTACAGGCCATACATCCCTCGTGTATTAGGCCCCCATGCATGAGGAGACTGGTTAAGGTTGGGGCAGGCTTTAGAAGAAGTCTATATTCAGCTGTCGAGAGACATAGGCTAAAGGTATGGTAAGATAGTTTACAAATAAGCTGGAGTAAGCTGCACAGGATGCAACATGCCACTATGCCGTTTAATTATGCGAGTCTGCATGCAAAACTCAGATGACAACAACCTATAATTCCTCGGGGGATACACATCTGAGTGTTAATCTCCCATAAACGTGTTATTGACGTCGTTGAACTATAACCGTGATTTTCCATTCGGAATTATAACAACCACTTTTAACAACTTTCCGGAATAAAAGCAGTAAAAAAGATTCGCCATAAAACTATTTACATTGTAGTTTGTTCGATAGTCATTCAAATAAGTTGTAAATTTTAATTGACGTCTTTTCTAAAAAATAGATATTGCCTACATCTAGAAAATTTGGAAGATTATATAAATGGCTTCTTTTTTATTTTGTTTATTTTACATTGTGTAGAATTAACAGATACAGGAAAAATGTAAGATACTTAAATTCTAGTATTCTAGTAATTCAATACTAAACAGTTTTGAATGTTCCTTCCTTTCTCACCAAGACCACCAAGACACACTCACCAAGTTTCTCACCAACACACGTAAAAATAGAATAACTATCGCGGGAACGTTACGTATAGTCTTGTTTAAAGCATAATTATTACAAAAAATGCTAGCAATTCCAATTAACAAAGTAGCAAGATTCGGGTTGATGTCTGATTTCAAAGCGGCGAGAAGAGGGAAGAACACTAAAAAAATAAAGAAAGAAAGAAGGAAGGAAAGAAAGAAGGAAAGTACGTAAGAAAGAAAGAACATTTATTTCAATACAAACTGTATTGTATACAGACATAAGAATTATTCGACATGAACAGGAGTGTCGCAGCGCTCCCCCCTCCCCCCCCCCCACCCCCTGCACTGAAAGAGATGGTCAGCACCCGCTCTGCTCAACACTGTGTCGGACATCACTAATTGCTTTCCGACGCAGATAACCGTTGCGACGCGAATGATGTTTTGGAAAATATCAAAAAATGATTATTTGAAATTGTTTGCATCTTTCTAAGCTCACGCAGGCATTCAGGTTACCTTACGATATTTTCCTTCAAGGCGGTGAACAAAAACACTGTGCACCGTTGAGCTAGTGATAATTTCAAAATCCGTACATAAGTAGAAACTCAGTTTAGCCGACTTTTGAACTCACGACCTTACGAATGAGAGTCGAGAATTTATACCTCTTAGCTGTCACCGTAAATAAATAATTGAAGATATCGATAATTATTTATTTCCTTGTAAATCCGATTAACAGAAGTAGTTCTACAAGAGCCAAATCACCGGTTTTTATAAATGTCTTGATCTTACTACCTCATTTGACTTACTACCAATTTGGCCCCCCTAGAAAGAAATTAAAATTTTCTTTCTTAGGGAAGCGAATCCGCGAACCAAACGGTCTTTTCACAAATGAAACCGTAATTATTATTTTAAGTAATTAGGTTTAAAATACCTGTTGTATTATCGTCAACTGCTGGACATGCTTTGAGGGGGAGAGTGCACACTGCAATCCAACAGCCGCTGGGCGCGCTCGACTGGCCACGTTACCCCTCTCTTACAGAAGACTACCTAGAAATGTACTGCATTTCCCGCTTTTATCTTATTTGCATAATGTACGTACGTGTTTCGGTAGTGAGTGAGATATGCCAGAGCTCATTCCTATCCCCATTTTCCGAACCCTCTCTCCAAATCCATATATCTCCAAAGGTAGGCAGCACATCCAGGGACGTGCCAACGTTTGTCATTTTTGATTAATGTTGGCATGTATCGCGAATGTCTATGGGCGACAGTATCCATTTACCATCAGTGGACTGTTGGCTCGTCTGCCGTCTTCGTCCATAAAAAAAAATGTGCCTAGTCTCATGCATGAGGAATGTATGACCTTAAATTTAAGTATTACTTTATATACCTTAATTTAAATTCAATTATTTTAATTTAACTTGATACTTCATAGTCATTTTTAATATACATACTGTTTTTCCGTCAGCCGACCTATAATAAACTATACAAATTTGTAACAAGAGCAAACTTTAATGGCTTATGTTTTTACTTATTTTATCTATAGTTGTTGTATTTTTGCTGTTTGCTTCTCTTGAAGAAATAAAAAAATTAATAATAATAATAAAAAAACGACACTGGCGATTTCACTGGTAGTTTTGGCAAGTCTTACTCTGTAGGGGGTGGCGTGGTTCCTCAGGGCTCGAGGTAGCGGCTTTGTCGATTCTTAGTAGCCTTTTACAACACGCAGGGGAAGAGATATTATAATGTAGCACTGTTCTAAAGCCGGACGACCTCACACGGGCGTGTGTATCGACAATTATCAGCTTAACAAAATTCTGCATTATCAGATTAATTTGCATTAATTTCATACATGCTCTGGTTTAGCTCGAATATCAAGTGACGTTAAAATACTCTTACAAATGATAAACTTTTAATAAGTTCGGAGACAGCTTCCATAAAGCTCTTACAGGCCACCAATAAAACATCTTCATCCCGACTTAACTTGAATCTCACTTAACTCAGGGACAGCTTAACTGATTGCGTCAATAATTTAGCTTGTAATACGACGTGCGAAGACTGTCTAGCTTAGAACTTAGGACACAGAAATAAATTAAGTAAGAATGGCCTACAAATATATTATTTATTATTGCATCATAAAGCAAGATATCAACATTCAAAGAACAATTTAATATAGTGTGTACAGAATTGTTAAACCCAATTAACATATCAATAATGTGACGACAGCACGATTGACATTTTAGCAATAAATTTAATTGTAAATAAGCTATTGGTTAAAACTAAATAAAAAAAGATAAGAAAATAAAGTGAGTGAGAACAAAACAAAGGGAGGCTTAATTATGACCCCCTGTAGTCAGAGCGCGTTTGACTTTGTTCTTGGTAGTCAGCAATAATATAATTAATAATAATATAAATGAATTTCAATTAAGATACAAGAATAGTAATTATACTCCACTATAAGAACATTTGACGACCGCTTAATCCAGTTAGTAGATAATGCCCCTCCCTGCTGTCTCAAGACTACATTTTAATTGTCTTAAAACGACGATTAAGCGATACATTTTTTCAGTTTGACATCATCCTGAATTTTGAATTCTTCTGAATTTTGAAAAGTACTTAGATTTTTAAATATGTTTTTAAATTGATTAGAATTAATTTAAAAAAACAATAATAAGTACATCAATATACTAATTAAAATACAAATTACATTAAACACATTAAAGGAATAATAATTAAATTAACAGTCCTATCCAGTGTTGCTGGAGAGGACAGTCGTCAAATTTACTATTTATGCATATTGTGGCTTGAAATTTTACTGTTTTATGACTTGTTTTTATACCCAGCATAACCTGGGATTTGTAGCATATGAAATACAATACATCAACACTTAGCCGTTCTACCTGGGTTATATCTCTATGTCACACTTTATTTATTGTGCCAGGTGAGATTTATTTAGCGGATTCATCAACGTCGTGTTGAGGGTAATGCGTTGTTTCTGTATTGGCTTCCTAATTAGCAATTTGTTTAGGAAATAAGAACATTTGCATAGACTTCAGAGGCGGAGGCGTATCTAAAGTCTTCGCACGCACAACATTGTTTTTGCCGTTCGTAAACTATTACGATGACTTTATAGTTTATATTCGTTGCTCTAATGCAGCGATACGTCCCATTGGGGGTACGTGAAAATTATATTGGTAATGGCGGAAATACTGAGAAGTTAAAACAGTTTTAACTTATATAAACATTATTATAATGTATTATGTCTACAATATGTAGTTTAAAATGAACCTTATAACTAATAACTTACTAAGGTGCTAGACTATGAGCGTTGGGTTTGTAAAATACAGTACATTCGTTTGTATACCGCCGGTCTAAGCGGCTACTGTACGCAAAGGATTCTTTGTAATTCTTTGACATTTTTAGGAGTAGGTATGGAGTTATCAGGGGAGGGGAACTCATAAATGAAAAGTTTTATTAAGGGCTACGGGAACGAAAAAAGGTTGGGAAGCACTGATCTAATGAATGAATAGGTAGATATATAGATAGATAAAACTCTTTATTGCACAACAAAAACAATAACAGACATTGTATATACAAAAATGCACAAAAGGCGGTCTTATCACTAAAAGCGATCTCTGTTGTAGGTTTGTTCTACAACGTTCTATTTGCGGTTGGCGCTACCAAACCGCGTATTGAATCTGTTGACAATGAGCTGTATATATGAGTTTGTATTTGTGCGAACGTTCGATTAGATTAAAAGATCACAGAATTAACACTGCAACAAATTATATTAATACAAATTATTCACTTATTAGTAAGTACTGTCTAGCCGTGTTTTAGTTAAGTGTTAAATCTCCGTAGAGCGACTTAAGTTATTAGTAAGTTATGTCTAAGCTTCAACTTAGCAGCAAGACACCGACGGAAGCTCTAACGACTTAACGTTTCATTTTATGATATAAAAACATATAGCAAGTTGTTTGAAAGGAAATATAAACATTTACGAGTAGGCTTAACAGATATAGGCATATTGAATCTGTCGTATACTACCGTATAGATGTATAGATACGTATAGATCTATATACGTATAGATGTGTTATGTAGGTAGCGAAATGTCCTGTATGACAAAGTATTGTATGAAGT
This sequence comes from Sesia apiformis, assembly GCA_914767545.1. Taxonomy (NCBI): domain Eukaryota; kingdom Metazoa; phylum Arthropoda; class Insecta; order Lepidoptera; family Sesiidae; genus Sesia; species Sesia apiformis. The sequence continues at coordinate 2,876,387 of OU611967.1, read as the reverse complement.
ATTCCATTCCGTCAACATATTATTATATGTTATTGTATGTTGTAGCCTGTTTATTCATAACATAACTTTTCTCGGTTATTCTAAGGTTCAATAGAAGAGATTCCTTCTAGCCTGTGTACTTATTGTAGCATGTCTTATTGTAACAATTCATTATAAGTACAATAAAAAGCAACATCAACTTTTTTTTTAATTTTATTTCACATTACGGTATAAGAGGCGAGGTTAATGCCTTAATAAATCATTCTCTACTAGCTAACCTTTGGGTTGATCAGAGAGATACATTGGGAGGTGCGATGAGAGGTATAAATATATTCTGTATATTTGGACTTTTTGCGACTTTTGCGCTGTTGTGCGTCGGACGATTTGGTTAACAGGCATGTGCCGGCTTTAGAATAGCACCAGCCCATGTCTCCGCGGCGTGGCTGGCATAAAAAACTACTAAGGGATAACAAAGCGGCTACCACTGGTCCTGAAGAGCTATACAACCTCTCGAAGCCAACTCGTTACTTGCCAACTCGCTTGGCCGGTGTAGCGTTAACCTTTAACGTTGTAACCTGTGCCCACCACTGGATACTATAAGCGCTGGTTGTGGGTTATGGATAAGACAACTTTATATTTTTGTTGTTCTTAATTTTAATTTGTTACTAAAAAAAAGTATCATTCTTGTATTCAAATGTATTCTTGTATCATTGTCCTATTCGTTATGGATTTTCAAAGAGGTCTCACCCCCGTTACAATCTAATATGAATAGAATTCATTGAACAAACAAACATTTATCTCAAACTCGCTCGAAACACGCCATTTAATTACACTGGCCAAGTAATAATGAAGCGTTATCTCGAACGCGATCTATGGAAGCGCTCGCATCGTACTGTTACGGGCCCTTCCTATAACATTTGCATAACTCGCGGTACTAGGAGTTTACGATCCGTAACTGGTTAATGTAATCGTAACACTGTTGCGAAAGTCTTGTTTCATTCATGAATGTACGGTTTTAAACTACAAGGTGCACAATATAAAATTTGACATGGAACAAATTTCTCCGTAGAATATAAGGAAACATGAAATTACCAATGACAAAAAGACAAAACTATATAAATTAAATATCATAAAAACACAAAAACACAGTGGCATGTGGGTAACGAATTAAACAACTCTTTGCGCACTTTTAGTCACAAGTTCGGCGAATGCTGTGAGTACTAGCATACACGGCGCTTTTCAGTCTGCCCATGTCTCAGTTTTACAATGTGTCCAAAATGCTATATGTGGGTAGTCGCATCGCTGATTTAAAAATAAATATAAGTGTGCAACCAATTGAAATTTTTGATAAAACTTTCGACGGTTAAAAATCTCTAATTAATTACCTTTTAAAATGTTAAAATAAAAACATAAACCAGTCAACAGTTTTGTTAACAATCTGCAATGTTTAATACAACCTATCACAGTCGTCGTTTTTAATTTGGTACAGCAGTGATTTAGAACCACACACCCATCTCGAAACCACTTCGAAATCGATCCGCCGTTTCAAAGAAAAGTTGTCACAAAGAGGTACACAAACATACATACATACATTCTCTTCTTCTTCTTCTTCTTCTTCTCAGCCCTTGGACGTCCACTGCTGGACATAGGCCTCCCCCATTGTCCGCCATTTAGACCTATCGGCAGCGACCTGCATCCAGCGGGTGCCCGCAACCTTTATGAGGTCGTCTGTCCATCTAGCAGATGGACGTACATTCTCTTACCCTACAGGTAAATGCCGGCTATTCGTAATACTAAATGAATTTGACATTTTCGAAATCATTCCCATATTGATCGATGTTTTTGTGATATAATTTCGAGTTTAGATCGAGTTTTCGTAGAGACCCGTTAATAAGGAAGAGTTTCGCCCTTGTCGTAGGCGGTATTTAGCTCAGCATCACCATTAAATGGCTTCAGAATTAAATGCCCATTGGATCGCTGAACGTCGATTAGTGTTAAATTTATAACGTGAATTGTCATCGTTAAGGGAAACTGGGATCGATAAAATTAGGTTAAGTTTTCTGCAACGTTATTATGGAATATTGACTAGTAATTTACTTGCCTTTCATTTATTCTTATGAAAACATTTTTAAGGCACGGAATAAGCTGCCTTGGAACTTAATTATAAGGCGGCCGTTAGACTTTCAATAATTGTACAATAATGTCATTGCACAATATTATTGAATCGCGCCTCTTACTCCATACGAGTTTCAATACACTTCCTGAACGATCGAAAATGTTTTATGGACGAAGGCGGCAGACGAGCATACAGTCCATCTGATGGTAAGTAGATACTGGTAAGTAGCCCATAGACATCCGCGATACATGCCAACATTAGTCCAAAATGACAAACGTTGGCACGACCCCGAATGCGCTGCCTACCTTTGGAGATATAGGAATGGATTTGGAGAAAGGGTTGGGAAAATGGGGAGAGATAGGATAGGAATGGGCTGTGGCACATCTCACTCACTAACGAAACACGTACGTGCATTAGGGAAATAAGATAAAGTGGGAAATACAGTACATTTCAAGGTAGGCCTCTGTGAGAGAGGGGTAACGAGGCCAGTCGAGCGCGCCCAGCGGCTGTTGGATTGCAGCGTGCACTCTCCCCTTCCCACAAACAATCGGTAAAATTTCACGATATAAATCAAAGGTTTACACATAGGTTTACTGACAGAGAACGTTAAGTTTACCTTTTGTACAATATTTATAGGCAATAACGTATAAATAAACAAAATAAATGAATACAATTTGATCATCTAAGGGGGCTCTAGTATATCTAGCAGTTTCAAGATCTATCCAAGTCATCCCTGTTATGGGGAATTGGCTTGCTTCGGCTTTTCCTCAGAATTCACTAGTGATTCTTTGGTAGTGTGTAGGAGCATAAAGGTAAGTCCTTTTATTTATCTTTTACTTGTCAAAGTAAAAATTTATTTTTTGTTTCATTTGTAACCGTGATCGTAATCAGCCCCTTTTTTTCTGGTCCACTGCTTGATACGGGCCTCCTCATGCGAGAGCGAGCTGGCCAAGCGGGCTGCCGAGTTCACTGTTTTATAGGTGGTGTAGTTCTTCAAAGTTTGTGGTAGCGGTTTTGTTATCCCTTCGTAGCCTTATACGACGACACCCACGGGAAGAGATGGGGTGGTGCTATTGGTGGGGTGGTGCTAGCGGTGGGGTGGCGCTAGCGGTGGGGTGGCGCTATTGGTGGGGTGGTGCTATTGGTGGGGTGGTGCTTACTGTATAGATATTATTTGATTCTAAGCCACTGCTTATCTGATCTTAGATTCTGATTGTGCTGATATAGCATTTTTCATTATACATTCACCGACTTGTATCATCCTTGTGTATTTAATGAAGTTATTCTCCTTAAAGTGAGTGCTGTTAAACCCGACCTAACATCAGACCAGATCCTCTATCCAGATAAAGGTACATTCTGCACTGTTAAAATTAATTAACACTTAATTAACGCTTTATTAAATGTTAATTCAGGAATTCTGTCTCTTTATACAGTTCATTTGCAGTATGCCGTATATGGGTTTTCCTCTTAAGGGTTGTCTCCAATGACGAGTTCTAGAAATTTCCTTGTAATGCTGTCAAAATCAGTTCTAAGTCTATAAGATAACTGTCAAGGAAATGTCTTAAGCTGCCGTCTTGCGCACAGTTTAGTAAGACACTAGTATGGCAACACTAAATACTATTTTAATTAGTGTGGTATCATTTACATTTTGTCTGATTTACGGCAAATATTAGAACTGATATGGCTAGTCGCCATTGTTTATTGCAGCCTTCGAAATGTATGAGAACCGTTAAAAACAGTTATTTACTCATAGACTGTTTAAGATATTTTTTGAAGTCACTGAATTCAGCAGGATTATGGGCATCATTGCATAACTTTTTTTTTATAGTGAATTAGGTGGACGAGCAAGCGGTCCCACGTGATGGTAAGTGTTACCACTGCCCATGGACACCACCAGGGGGTATGCGGGTGCGCCGCTGACCTTGCAAAAATTTTAGTATTTAGATTGATGAAATATGGAAAGTTTACACCTGAAATTCAGAGGGTAAGTAACATCTCAAGCTAACCTACTTCTAACATCATATATCGTCATTTTGTTACATGAAAATAAATATTGAGGATTGTAAGAAAGTCGCCGATAGTGGTTGGATGACAACAGCGGAAGATCGTGAGTGGTAGTAGGCCTTGGAAGAGGCACATATCCAGTAGTGGAGAGAACTTTCATATAAAAGAAGTGTAGAATAATCCTGCACTGGTGATATGATATACTATCTCATTGATCGTGCATCCGCCGGAGTTACATTCTGCGACCCCGATAGAGCCTTCATGCACAATACAGAGAGAAACAGTAGATTAACTTAACTATTCAAACTTTCGTACTTTGTACACATTATTTTAATTATTATAAACTAGGTCTTAATCCGTAAAGTTACCACTTTTTAAATAAACAAAAAGTAAATAGCCTTTAATTTTACGCGTTTAATTAGACACGTTTAACAATATAAAATAAGTAGATTACTTTTCGGGAAATAATTAGATTTATGGTTGATTCTTTGAGCTAGAGCTATGTCGACAATTTTAATTTTTATTCGCCGATTTTATTTTTATGGATAAAAGGCGTCAGACGAGCATACAGTCCACCTGGTGGTAAGTGGATACTGTCGCCCATGGACATCTGCGATACATGTCAACATCAGTCCAGAATGACAAACATTGGCACGCCCTCGGGTGCGCTGCCTACCTTTGGAGATTTAGGAATGTATTTGGAGAAAGGTTCGGGAAAATGGGGAGCGATAGCATAGGATGAGATAGAATGGGCTCTGGCATATCTCACTCACTACCGAAACACGTACGTGCACTGGGGAAATAGGATAAAGTGGGAAATGCAGTACATTTCAAGGTAGTCTTCTATGTGAGAGAATTTCTTCATTTTAGATTTTGTCCATCAAAGACACTCAAAAATTATTTATATCCATTGCTCGCTGATGCGGATGCAGGTCGCTGCCGATAGGTCTAAATGGCGGACAATGGGGGAGGCCTATGTCCAGCAGTGGACGTCCAAGGGCTGAAATGATGATGATGATGATAATTGCTCGCTGATCGACTAAGTTTCAGCACTATACTCGTACGTATGGCCAAGATTCAATGGCTCAGATTTTGAGTAAGCGAACGTATGTTAGTTTCTAATATTTCTATGAAGATTGTCTGCTCTGTCTGCTCTATGTGCTGTGCACTCATAGTGCATCATTAACCCACTATCGTCCACTTTATTAACGACGGCGGATTTTAACTCACCCTCCATGTAATAACTTGTGTGGCGCGAATTTATTGCAATTAATCTATAGTAAACATACGAAGTTTCTGCGCGCAGAAACCTAATTGCTAATTGTTTTTACAATAACAGTCTCTCGGTGCGTTAAGTTCCCTGACAGTTGAACTAAGTCTCATAATTCAGTCACTTCTTGAAATTGGGTAAATAGACTGTTGAAAATAAATAAATAAATAACACCACACTCAACGGCCCACACTAGGATTCCCTGTGTCGTGCGTCCAGAGACACATACAAAGACGAACCCAGCACGTGCAAGACCCGAACCTGTCTTTAAACAAATTATTATTGTCCGACCGGGAATCGAACCCGGAACCTTCTTCACAGCAGGCAGGGTCACTACCAACTGGGCTAATTTGAAATCTACTTTTCCGACCAATGCCTGTTATCTGATTTTTATACGAGGGAAAGCGTGGGTTTTCAATAAACAATATAACAGTTGTTATGCGTTCAGGCGTATTCTCGTCGAGATATAGCATATTGAACGCATATGTGTTTAAACGCATATATGTTGAATTCACGTCCAATCAACCCGCAGACGTGTAACCGAACCGCTTCCATATCATTTGTCCGGCATAACATAGTAGAAAAAGACAAGCAGGTTATCTTTATATAGATGAATGAGTCTCGGCTTGCACACATTCGTATTCTCAACTACACAAAATCTGAGTTTCACAGTGAGCCGAATCGGATTTATTGATTCTGTGTAATTGCGTTGATCAAAATAGACATGGATTTTAATGAATTAATACCTGCTAACTAATTTCCTTCATGTTTTAATGTAATGAGATATTATGTTTTAATCATATTATTATTATTGGTGATCATATGAATATATTTATTTTATAATTTCTTGGTTCATTTATTTTCAGTTGATAAATAATGTTGTTAAGTGGTGTTTGTTGATATTACAGGTATGTTGGTTGACCAAGTGAAGTTGTATTTATGTCCTTATTATTCCCATACAAATACCATGCATACAAGCAAGCCGTGATTTGTGTCTTGTATAAAGTTAAGTTACTGGATTTATTTTACTAAGGCCATGATCAACTTCCGCGAAGCACGCGCCTACATCACGTATGCAAAGTGATGCGACAGCGGCTCTCTTGGTCTTGGGGCTATAAAATGAACGATAATATATTGAAAAATGACGGAACAGAACGGGGAGACCAAATGAAATGTTGTGTCATGAGCATGACGATAAAGTGATGGCAGATGTCCGTAAGTTTTGTAGCGCTTTTCTGTAAGATGTTTATTATACAGAGGACCGTATTAGGTGATAGGTCAAGGTGAGACTTTGTGTAGAAAAGTTTTAGTTTGACTCTATCCAACGACGTGCTGTTCGAATTGTCGACGATCCCACTCTCACGGGCGGTTTACCATAGAACCCCTCAGCGTTCGAAGAGACGTTGCGTCTCTCTGTGTATTCTACCACCTGTACAATGGGAAATGCTTTGAAGAATTGTTCAATATAATTCCCACCTCGGGTTTCTATAACCGCACCTTCCGTCACAGAAGTGCGGTCCATCTGCATTTCCTCGATAAGGAGGTGTATTATTAGGTATAGGCTGTGGAACGAACTGCCTCAAGGGGTGTTTCCATTAAGCTACAATATGGGATTCTTCAAGAAAGCTGTGAATAGGATTGTGCAAGGTCGGCGGCGCGCCCGCATACCCCCTGGTGTTGCAGGTGTCCATAGACGGCGGTAATACTTACCATCACGTGGGACCGCTTGCTTGTCCGCCTACTTCACTATAAAAAAGGTTCATGCCTTAAATGTTATGCGTTGTTACACATAAACAACAAATAACACCTCTGTAAAAATAACACGGTTCAAACACGGTGCGTTCTATCATTAAGTCTAAAATAAAATTTATCGATTATCATTACATACTTATGCATAGGTATAGATATATTTCTCTATTTTCATAGAGAGTATGTAAACACATAAACGTATATTATTATTATAAGCAACTATATTATTATTATAAACTATATTTTCCAAGCCATTTGACAATTATGTTGTAATTACTGACAAAGTTAATAATGCGTTTATTTAAGAAATAAAAAATCAATTGAGGCGTCAGCTACGACAATTATTATTATATTTAATTCATATATACTTATATTATGTACTCGTATGCTACACGTAATTTTATGTAGCTCGCTGGTGTAGATTGCACAAAACTAACATAAAATGATGTGTAATCGCTTATCTTATGGCCATGCTTTCACGCTCGATCGACGCTTGCCATATTTGACGCCGGCGAGGACATAATAAATGATGGGCATCGTTTTTGAACGCAACAGGTTAAATGAAGCGGTTATGTAATTTTAGTTGAAATTAAATTTCGAATTGGGAAGTGAACAGATTTTTTTCGTAATAATTTGTGTTATCTACGTTTTTAACGTTGAAAGGATGACCTAACTATTTAGAGTGGTTATTCTGTTTTACAATTTAAATATTTCATAATTGTCTATACCTATTATACGAGTATACACATATGTTCCTACAAAAATAGTGTGAAATATTTTAATATATCAGTCGGCACACTAAAACTATTATATAAAACTGAAACATTTATTTCATCATTTTTTTATTACATTGAAAATAACTATGTAATTGGTGATTAATTTACTCGTATATTTCATGTATATCAGATATATATATGAAATTTCATATATATAAAAATATTATAGTACTTACGCAATGAGTGATACCAAGAGATGTAATCATTGACATTTTCATACTTACCTGAAAAAGAAAAAAATACAATTAACAATTCATATAAATAACATCTACTTGATTTTAAAAGACAATGTTTATTAACTAGAAATAACAAAACAATTTATTATATCACTTTTAACAGTTCTTTTTTTATTTTCTTCTGTAAATGAATAAAAATAAAATATCATCCCAGATACAAACAGCACAAATTGTGATTAATTAATGTAAGTTGTTACAAAAGCATAGGCTACTTATATTTTTATCTGTAAGTGTACACTGTACACTTTTATCTGTGTCTGTGTATTATAAATTATAAGTGACTGTAATAAGATCGTGGAGTAAGTAAACCTTGCGAGAAATACCGTGGAGGAGTAAGTAATGGTGGATTACATGGGGTGTAGTAGATACGAATAAACAAAAAAAGTTAATTCAAAATTGATACAAAAAACAAAATTGATGCCATTTAATGAAGTCAAGTAGCTCGATAGCATAAAATTCAAAATACCTTATAGCAGCAACTCAGTGGTTAACTACTCGTAGATTTGTCACATATAAAATAAGATTTACGGGGACATTTCTATTACATGCCTACGAATTTGCGACAAAAGTCTCATAGAAATAACATTTTGTCACTTTTACTTAATTTTATTAATACACTAGCGACCCGCCCTCGCTTCGCTTCGGTTTATAATAGTATTTTTGTTCTTTTCCAAATTTTGAAAATAAAATATAGCCTATATTAGACACGGATAATGTAGCTTCCTATTTGTGAAAGAATTTTTGAAATCGGTTCAGTAGTTCCAGAGATTACTCCCAATATACCCACAAACAAACACACAATTTTACCTCTATTATATTAGTATAGATACATATAGATTGATCCTTCTAGTTTGTTGTAGTATATTTTGTATTCAAATGAGCAATGCATTAACCAAATTAAATATCACAATCTCTCAGCTCCTTTATCTTTAAAGCTGAGGAACTAAATTCATTGAGTGATGAGTGAACAGCACCAAGCGGATGGGTCAGAGTCGGACGATCAAGCTAGCAAACAGCGGCCCTGCTGCTGCGATGACCCGACATCTCAAAATTAATACAGGAGACCCAAATCCGCCGTGTTAATGTTGTGTGATTGCAATATAAAATTAATTATTACCACATTTTTTATCATAGTGGGTATTTCTTGGACAAACTGCTTCAAATCTTGAACACGGAACACATCAATATATTCCGGGACCAGTCTTGGGGACCTGGCAACCTCAGGTTAAACTCGGGCTCATTAATGTGAGCTGACAGTAAGGTTAGCATAATACTTTGTTATCTGTTTTAATAATATCAAGTATAATTGTTTAGTAAACTCTGACAAGCTACCTTTATTATACTTGTATTATGTTAATTTCGTCATGATAATACTCCTTTACTTGCGACCAATTATGTTAAACTTATAACCGTAAATCAACGTTCATATCTACCTTTTGATAAATAGAATCATGTCAACAGGTCTGTCTGTCTGTCGTATCTGGTCCGACATGTCTGGTTATTGCATTATTTATGTCCAACTTTCATCCTGACTTGTTTTAATTAGAAGTGACTCCAGTAATGGACTTAAAATGGTAGTTTTTTTTAGAAAAAATATCTCTTTATTTGGCAATGCGAGCGCTTTGTTCCATAGAAACACAGTACAGAGGATCCAGTGTTATATCTGTATTCATACGTTATAAATTTAAGTAGTACAATCTAAAAAAGGTCAATACCCGTGTGCAACGTAGGCTATGCTTAATGCAATTGTCTTTCTAAAGGTGCAAAATTCACTATTTAACAAAGTGTATTATTAAGATAAGAGCGGGGTAACTGCCGATCGCTGTATGATTTATCTCTCGGCACGTGTCTCCTCCAGATGTTGCTAAATAGTCAACAAACCAGCTTCGAATATCGGGCGACAATTCGACCTCTTAGCTTACCAGGATGGGTAACACAAGCCATGGGGCCTAAATAAGCCCAAAGGGAATGGATAATTTAATTTTCAATGCACAATGCGGCATTTTAAAGCTTTAACCCCTTCGTTTTCTTTTCGTTGTCGAGACAGATTTTAATTCACATAGCTGAGGAATCGTGCGACATCAGCGTTCGCGTTGCGTCTATGTGCCTGTGCTGCATTTCGAGTGTTATTATGGAGATTACCCCCTGTCTTTTCATTCAAAGGTGTATATTGTGTTTCCATTTTGGATACAGTTTATAAGGCCCCCCAGCGAAGGACTTCTTTCTAACACGAGTGTGTTTATTTTACCTCACGCGCTGGATGGCATTCATACAAATTGTTTTAAACGGTAGTGTGTCAAGGAAATTGGAGAAATAACGGTTATTTACAGAAGATAGTGTTCTTTGCTGTCGTTTTCTAGAGTTTTGTATACAGAGAAGATCCTGTCATTCCCCAGAAATACAAATGTAGACAGGATGTAATCAACCTAGATTCCGTTCATCATTCTTAGTTCATTGACATCAGAGTTATATATACAATAAATAATTATAAACGCAATGTAAATCGTTATTATTCTTTTTAATAGTTTTATTAGAAAATAATTTAATTTTAAATTGAAGAAAATTTTACAAATCATCTTTTTTAAATGTTTTTTCATTTAGTTTTTAACGAATTTTATATACAGAGATATTTACAAAATTCGCGATTCGTACCAAGTGCAACTTGTGCGTGTAGAAGTCCATTTCAATAAACGCTTCGATCGAAGGTGTAAACGAAGCATAATGTTTTGTTAATAAATACACAATGGCGATAGATAATAACATGCCTTTGTCAGACGCGGACAAATAGAGCTTGTTTCCCAGTAGCGACATATCAATCACATTTAAATAATACAAATTTATTAATCAAATACATTACTAAACAGGAAAAAGATCAGCATTAGACTTCAAAACTCATAAATTATGAAGGAATTAGTTGGTGTTATGAATTGCAGATTGGTGGGGATTTATCGACTGACATTGTGAATATTATATCATGTTTACATAGTCATCGGATAAACAGATTTATGTGGAATAAACACGCAATGCGATTTGTGAAGGGTGTGACGTTTTATTAGCGACAGCGGCAAGGGTGAATATGGTATAACTGAACATATGTAGGTACTAATCGTATTTTCTTATAAAAATCGGTCTTAAGAAATCGTTTGGTTGATGCGAGCCCGAAGTTAACCAGCATAGTAATAGACAAATCAACTTTTAATGAAAATTGAGCGATCTCTACAAATTTTGAGATTCAATTTAGTTCGATTTTTTTAGTGAATGACGACCTTTATTAAAACATCTCTGTTCTGTTATGTCCTGTTGCATTACCCACTTTCGTACTGCACGCGGGATTTTTTTTTATAGAATAGATGGCAGACGAGCGGGCGGGCCACATGATGGTAAGTGGTCACCGCCGCCTATGGACACCTGCAACACCGTGTGCTCTCGTCGACTTTACATAGTCGAAACTAATATTAATTCAAAATAATAATGGCGAAAATCAGAAGGATTTTATGTATAGTTTAATGTTGTACACACGTTAATATTGGAAGGCAGGAGATATCCTAATTGAAGATTACAATTATTATTAGCAGCCTTCTAGTATTAGCACTACTATATGCAGTTAGAGAGCAGTAAACTACATGTCCAAACCCTTTATTAGTTCCCAGGTATGTACGTACGAATGTGGCCGACTGTAGTTCGAAAACTCATAAATGTTTCATGATCGTCATATGGATTGGGTTTATTTCTAGATGAATCACGTGCGTACTAAATTTAGAAATTTCCGAGTTATGAGTTTTGGACGTGACCGCACAGTTATTATTGTAGGAATGTCACGCGGACATTTCGACAAATTGTTCGGACCATTTCGCATGTAAATGCTTCCGTGAACAATTTATTAGAGAGGCATATTAATGTTGCTATATGCTAATATAATAGATTTAGTGTACTTTATAACATGGCACGATAAATGGTTCCATGTATTTGTTGTTGAATGACATGTTCCGGGATTACCTAGTTTATAACCGTACTATACCATCAGCCTATGTCTATCCACTGCAGGATATAGGCCCTCTCCCAAGGCTCGCCATCACACACGATCCTCGGGTCTTCTTATCCAGCCAGCACCGGCGAACATCTTCAAGTCAACGGTCCATCTTGCGTCCCATACTGCGCTTACCGGTACGTGGCCTCCATTCAAGGATCCGTCTCCGCCTTCAGTTATCGGTCCTGCGGCAAATATGGCCTGCTCAGTGTACCTAGCATACTGATTCTACGAATATAGACATTTCGGATATTGGGATAACAAGACTCCAAGCACGGCTCCCTCAGTAGCTCACTGAGTCTAATCTAGTCTATAATTTAAAGGTGAATATAACAAAGAAAATAAATGACATGCTTTTATAAAGTCCGCGCTGGAAACCAAAACTTAAACAAACCGACGACTGTTTGAGCGATTATAAACTTTTGTCATGCATAAACGAATTATTACGGTGATTTTCATTCATATTCATTGCTCTAATGAAAGGTACAGGTGTTATATACGTTTGGATTGGAATACTTTATCACGTGTTACTACGAAACATTTTCCACGAAGCGTGTATAACTTAGATTCCGTAAATTCCGTTCCAATACAGTTTGCCGAAAACGATAGCAAATATCAAAATATGTAAATCAAATTATGTATATGGAAACAATTATTTCCTCACTATTTAATTTAAGAGCGTGGCCATTACCTCGGGTCGCCATGTTTGTTTACATTTTAGAGAAATTGCATTGGATTATGGTATAGGGCGTCTTATAGATTGCTTAAAATTCTATTTCTCAGCGACCATATGCACTAGCATATTTATTCTTGCACTAGCTCTATTGTAAACTAGATATTATATTTGTCATTTCTAAATTTATCTAAAGGAACAAGAACTCACTGACAGTTTCGTAACATTTATTATAATGACGATACTTTAATTAGGTCTTTAATCTGTGCTTGTGTTTTATCGATAGGTTATCGCTAGTTGACAATAGAAAATAATTGACGACAAATAGTTGACAATTAAATATTATCTAGTAATGAAAGTACGGTCCCTGTATATTTTTGTTTTGTACAACAATACCAGAATAACACCTCAGATAAAAATAATTAAACTACAATTAATGTAGACTAATGTGTATGTCAATGACAGATTTAAACGTTTAGGTATATACAATACTTTTTATGTTTAAATTGATTAGAAGTATTTGATTTATTGATTTTTGTAGACGTGCTGTAGAGGCTTCCTAGACGATCAATTATGTTTTGTCATTTTACGGATTACGCAACGTTTCTACCTGCTTATGGAGTGTATCGAAAATCGAAAAGAAACTCGACGTTCGCTTTTCGTTTGGCGCGGTACAATAATATTGTGCAATGACATTATTGTACAATTTTATTACACTAATATATCCAAATTAAATACATACCCATATTAAACCTCAAAAATTATGCGGCCGAGGATGTGCCAAAGTTTGTCATTCTAGACTGAAGTTGACATGTATATCGTAGATGTGACAGTCTAGGTAATAAATTATAGATAATTCATACTATACTTTCAGAAATAAAATGAACGGTGGTCGTTAAGAACACTCAGGTATACCTACCATTTATAAAAAATGAGTATTGTAGGAAGGACCTAATGCGTTATTTATTACTCTTTTATCGCTAATAATTCTTAGTTACTGCCACCGCTTCAAAGAAATGGGTTGAGCTAGCGGTCACCTTGTATATTAATTAGTGAAAAAGTCGATTCAACAATATTTGAGATTACAATGAACACGAAGAAAGTCGCTGCCTGCTGAATATAGAAAATACTACAATAAGATTAAGTATAAAAATAACTCAATTATTTTTAAATGCAGGAAACAATATTATGGAAGCGTTTTAAGGAGAGTTTAACATCTAAAATGCTAAATATTGAACCGGAAACCAAAATGCATTCACACTTGAAACAAGCAATTATAGTTCTAAATGCTAAACCAATAAGACAGAAATGATGATTAAAAAAAAGAAAAACAATTTTGTTGCGTGTGTTGCCATAAGGGAAAACGTGTCTGAACAGGGAATCGAACGGGACGTTCCAGCTTAATTGCGTCGATTGATTGGCGTTGAACCACGTGGATGCCGATAACATTCCAAACTTCCTTTTTTATTTGCTAATTAGAATCGCAAATAAATTGAGTATCACAGACTTACAGCAATTAAGTTGATAAATTAAAACCTGCCTACGCAAATGTATCAAAAAAGATCTTAGGTTCTTTAGAAGCACGCCCGTGACATAATTATAGCGTAGTCGCACAAAGTAAAGTAAAGCGTAGTAAAGCTTCTTTACTGTACCGTCTTTGTCTAATTAGAAAAGTCTTAATGTCCTATATAGTCTCTCTGGCAGCCTGACACATACCATCGAAGGTTGCTATAGTCAATAACTTTTCTTGGGATTACATGATTCTGCCAGTAATGATATTAAAACAGTTTACGGGACGTTTTCGCATTGTACAATATATATGCTATATTTTTAAAATATTTTTCTTAATTGTACCATTTTATCAAATATATAACATATTTGAATTCTACTATTCACTGCTTTTACTCGTAATATGAGGTGCCACACGTCATGTGCCGAAAAGATAAAGACTTTTAACTTAGTATTTTTTTATTAAATAATTTTATTCATTAGTTCCCTTTAATCCCAACAATATATACATTTTTGAATTTTACTCTTGATTATTTTAAGTATGATATCTCACGCGCCGCGATTCAAGTAGATTTTTTTTTCAGCCGCCATATTGGATATATAAAAGTATATAGGTATATCCTATCACACTCGCGTAATCAAAACGAATAGATTAAAATTCATTTGTTAAAATCAGCCCAGTAATTTATGAGCTTTGATGGAACATGTTGGCAAATTCATAACCCTTCCCTTTTGGCTTCGTCGTAGTCGGGTAAAAATTAACGATTGAAAGAGATGTATTTTAAATAGAGTTGACAACACACGCGACCCCAGAGGCTCCTATTATGAGTAACAAAAGCTCCTATTATGAGCTGTTATTCGCAGTCACTTTACCTTGTAATTTCGTATTATGAAGGCATTGTTAACAAGTCCATAAACGGTCCCAGCTAAGTCGGCCGACATCACACGGCCAATCGTTTATTTTGATTAACTTAAATTATAATTTAAAAAAAAAATATATAATTGATTAACTTCATAAAGCGTTATCTACTTAATATGTTTATTAATTGACTTATAACTAGAGTGTAATCACGCCTTAAAAATTGCGCCATTTTTATCTAACCTACAAACGAGATCCGGTGCGTATAAAAACTAACCGATTATTGTGCGACTTACACGTAATCATAGGTGTCAATCTCGGAGCGAGTGTTAATGATACGGTAATTGTGGAGTGATTAGTACGCGCAAGCGTACCACAGCACGTGGAATGCTAACTAGGTACACAATAATTATATGAACAGTAAGGTAACATGGCTTTTTAAAATGTCCAATTAGTTTATTTTTGTCTGAGAAATTGTATAGTATTTACCTATTTAAACGGGTATGAACGCGAATGTTCACCCTATTTATTTTACTCGATGTTTCAGTTGGGTTGTACCAACCATGGTCACGAGCTGACCACGGTTGGTGCTTTCGCGGTAAGACCCGTTTAGGTAAATATGTGTGAAAAACGCGAAAAATCTCAAGAAAATCAGTATTTCTGCAGGTTCCGATATAAACGAGCTTTTAGTCCCGGGTCTGATGGTTCTACAAAGTGATAATCCTAGATATTTTTAAATCCAGTCTTTTTCTAATTTTCGAGTATGCGCTGGTTTCCTCGCGGTATTTTTTTTCACCGCCATACGAGAGATATTTTAGTAACGCGTACTTAAGGGTGTAGATCGTGAAAATCACCGAAAAGAGTGTTACGATTTTTCATATTTAACCTATTTACATATGATTGATATCAATGATAATTTGTATATATTACAATCAAAGACCAATAAGTATGTTCATGCTTATATTAAACTCTTAAACCTAATAGTTGTTATATAATAAACGTCAACAAACGCACAAAATTGAGTAAAAATGCAAAAACATGACTTCGTATTTTTCAGATTTAACCCCATAAATCAACACAAATTGATAAAAAGAAACACTTTTTGAACACTGAAGAAACCAATAAGTATAGCTGTATACTTCTTTTTATACCTTTACAAACAAAGACTTCCTCTTTTAAAGCCCTAAAATCTAGATATATTTTAAGGTAAATTTTTCATACACAAATGTATGGGATAAAACGTTCGTTTCATTCGTGCAATCTCGGTGGTCTGCAGCGGCAGTTCCTTTCTGTAAGTGAACGCGACACCACGCTTGTCGACTGCAGACAGCAGAATTACGTATTGTGAATTTGTGTTTTTTGTAAAAAACTGTAAGTATAACATTTTTATAATTAATTTATTTTCAGTTAGTAGAAAGTATCGATATAATGAATGTCTGAAAGAAAACCATGATGGAACTAGATATAAATCGTAAAAAATACAATATCTACACTAATAGGTATTATAAAGAGGAAAGATTTGGATTTTTGTATGTAACGAATAAACTCAAAAAGTACTGGACTGATTTTAATAATTCTTTTATCATTCGAAAGCTACATTATCACTGAGTAACATAGGCTATTTTTTTCGCAGGACTGATTGAATTTGAGTGGCATGCCAGGGAAAAGAAAGTTTTGTACGCATTATAAAAATATGAAAGCCAAAAGATCTCGGAATAAAATGTAAGTTCCTCCCTACTTATTTATTATCGCATTTGAACAGGGTACATTACAAAGCTAATACAATATGTCATATGATTTAGATCGCCCGATTCAGACATATACCTACAATAACATGTAAATATTGGTTTGTATTATCTATATCTATACTGATAAATAAAATTGAAGTATCTGTATGTAATACAGTAATATCAAAATAATAGGATTTTTAAAAAAAAAAAGGCGATACGGAGTTCGCCGGGTCGGCTAGTATTGTCTAAATATCAAATTGTGGAAGTAGGTAGGCGACAGCGCAACTTTGTCGACATACCTATACCGCCAAACAGACGCGAGGCGCCTAGCGTCTGGCTTAGGGTTGTACAAAATAAATAAAAAGTGGATAATATTGATGAATAATATTTCCAGTATTGAAAATAAAGAAAACCTTGGGGCCGAGACTCTGAGCAACAATGCTACGCGCTGTATAGAGGTAAGTTGTTATACGTAATTCTTGTAGACTTGTTACATAAATAAACAAACTACTTAGTTAGTGATGGGCGAAGACAAAATCTCAATACCTACCTATAGATTTTTCTTGCAATATTTATTATTTTCATCGAGAGACAAACACCTTAGTACCGAAATACTTCTCAATTACTTTCTCAAAAGAAAATTTACGTTCAAATAGGTGACGTCATAAAAAAACAATACCTAATGCGTAAAGAAATTATAATTTCTATTCATCAGGAACCTAATATTGTATTAATTCTTTTGCATTTTTTTAAATTTTTAATTATTTTTTATAAAAAAAATCAAGCCATTATCTTTCTTTACAGGAACTAGTTATTGAAAACGACCAAGAGGGAAAGGTGGATGAAATGGAAGTTGGGCGTAGAGTTGTAGACGTTTCTTTTTTTTTTAAAGCTCTTCAGGCCATAGGGGACCACGGTCCAATGGATTGTAAGTTAAGTTACCTCAGTATAATAGGTGAAGTAAAAGTTGGTCTGGACTCAAAACTCATCATGAAATGTAGTATGTGTAGTATGAAATTTACTGTGTGTTTGATTGAAAAGAAAGAAGATAGAATGGAAGTGAATCATCAAATTGTATCTGGTATCATATCATCTGGTGGGAGCTACTATCAGTTAAAAACATTAACTGCCGCAGTAGCCCTACCAATCATGTCACCTTCATTATACAATGAAATTAATAATACGGTTTGCGATTGGTGGGAAAAGACAGCAGCACATTCCATGGCAGAAGCTGTCAAGGAAGAAGCGGAGTACGCAGTGTCTATAGGTAGTGTTGATAAAAATGGTACACCATTAATATCTGTTGCTGTTGACGGTTGTTGGAGCAAGAGATCTTATGGTAAGAATTTTTCCGCCTTGTCCGGCGCAGCTGCGATAATTGGCATTAAAACTAATAAAGTATTGTTTTTTGGAGTTAAAAATAAATACTGCGTAGTTTGTGCACGAGCCGCAAAGAACGACAGTCAGCCCTCGGAACACCGTTGTTTCAAGAATTATTCGGGATCATCTACCGGTATGGAATCGACCATAATAGTTGAGGGGTTTAAACGTTCCATTGTTGATCACGGTGTAATTTATAATAAATTTGTAGCAGACGGCGATTCCAGTACTTATAAAAAAATATTAGATTCGCGACCGTACGGTAATTTAACAGTAGAGAAAATTGAATGCAAAAATCATCTTTTACGAAACTACTGCAATAGCTTGGAGAAACTGTCGAAAGACACTAAGTATCCTTGCGAATTGCGGAAATTCCTAAAAGAAAGGTATTTGCGTTTAAGAACGGGTGTAAAATGCGCTATTAAATATTGGGGCGATCAAAATCAGTCACTCGAAGAAAAAATAAAAAATCTTAGTGAAGATATCCTAAATGGTCCACAACACGTATTTGGTAATCACCAATATTGCAAGGAGTATTTCTGTAGACCTGATACTCGTCGAATAGAACCTGTTGGGTTGCTTCCAGCAATTGTTGGATGCGGATTAATGGACGCGGTACACATTTTAAGTAAAAGACTGTCATATCATTCTAGAAGTTTAATTCATAATTGTACAAGTAATATAGTTGAAAGTTTTAACGCAGTGATTGCCAAATTAGTAGGGGGTAAGCGTGTAAATTATTCTTCCCGTGGTTCTTATGCGGGCCGATGCGCAGCTGCTGTTGTGTCTTTTAATACAGGATCGATTCATAGTAAAACTCATGAAGTAATATTTAAATCTAGTCCTAATCCTTTGATCGCGAAAGTGGAAAATTGTAATCGTAGAATCCGTTTAATTGCTAAACCTAAATTAAGATTGAAAAAGAGCCACAGCGCTGTATCGAAAGACGCTCACTATGGACCAAACTGCGAAAAACCTGATCTGAGTCCAGAATTATATGAGAAAGCCAAGTCATCTTTTTTAGCCGATTTAAAGTTGTCTTGTGCTGAAAGAGAGGAGCTTGAAAGGTCGACCCATTTGCAAAGAAGTAGTTCTGAGTGGATGAGTACAAGGAGAAAATTACTAACCTCATCATCGTTCGGGAAAGTTTGTAAAAAACGAGAGAGCACAAGTTGTGCTGTTCTTGTTCGTAAAATCGTTTATGGTAGTAATATCTCCAGTTTGCCTGCTGTACGGTACGGTATCGAAAACGAAGAAACCGCAATTAAACAGTTAGAAATTCAAGAGAATATTAGTATACAAGGTTGCGGTTTGTTCGTCGACGATCAATATGAATTTCTTGGTACTACACCAGATGGCATTTATGCAAACGGTTTAATTGAAATTAAGTGCCCACATTCTTTAGCTGGCATGACTCTTGATGAAGCAATGGCCAAACATACCTTTTGGGTTAAGGACAAGGCTTCCAAGGGTTATGTCATAAATAAAAATCATAACTGGTATTTCCAAATTCAGGGACAGGTACATATTACTAAAAGAAACGTTTGCATGCTTGGCATCTGGTTTGGTGCTACTGTACCTATGAAAGTTTATATTATAGAAAAGGACGACAAATTTTGGGAGGAGAAAATGGAGATGAAATTAGTTAGGTTTTATTACGATTGCCTACTTCCAGAATTAGTTGATCCTCGGCAGTCACGAAGCATGCCCATTCGTGACGCGCCCAGTATCATAGAGGCTATGAAAGAGAGGAAAGAAAGAGCTTTACGTGTTATGAAAGAGAAGAACGCCTAATGATTTTGAAAGATACAGGTAACTTAACTACCCAGCCAGTCGATTCACGTAAACACGCCAGTCCAAAAGTCGTTTTAACTTAGGAACTTAGAAATCGCCTTTTGGTTTTCTGTTTTAAACGCACTTACTTATCTAGTCTTGGATTGTCATAAATCTTCCAATAGCTCAATTACTATACAATTTCTGAGTTACCTGGTGTAAAGAATCATAAAAATTGGTTCAAAAATACAGCGAATTGAGAATTCTCCTTTTTTTAAGTCGGTTAAAAGGGCTAAATTTGCAAAAAACGAAGTGACGTCACTGCGCTACAGTTTTTATTACTTACGTGAATCGGGCAGCTGGTAACGTTTTCATTCTGATAGGTTTTGTGATAGCCATTGATTTTATCATCAAATTAGCAGAAATCAGAACTTGATCCGTAATCGAATGAAAAACCATTAGAATTTTGAACTCATATTTCGTTATTGTTTAATTACATACTTTTAATTAGTATATTAATAATTTACAAACTTCTGTTAAAATTAGTAAATAAATGAATTATTTACTAATTTTTGTACAACCCTAGCACGCTTTTGAGATAGCGAGTAATGGCGACTCATATTTGTTATTGTGTAGTAAATAAATCATTTTTATACTTGTGTTTCATTTATTGACATTTTTTTTAAAACCCTAGGATTTTTTTTAGATATCGACGAGGTGATCGTAAACAAAAAGTAAGTATTTGAGTTTACGCAATAGGCACATTTCCTTGCGTAGAGATAAACACACTTCCTACTGAATTTGCAATTATTTTATTGAATGAATATTTTACGAATTAGAATAAATTTTGGTAGTGAAATTACAAATAAATAAATAGTTGGAATTTTAGGTAAGTAGAATACAAAAATGTCAGATGTCAAATGATAGAAAAACATAAAAATTGTGTCTCAACTACTCTTATTAATCTATTAAAAAGAATCAACAGCTAGTTTCCAAAAATTCAACGTTATTGTTATGCTGTAAATATTCAAGTTCAATAACAATTTCTCAACGTGGAACGTTTGTTGCAAAACATTTTGAAAATCGCGCTCTCTAGGTCATTCATCCGCCCCGTCGGATGTTACATTAAACTTTGGCGCTGCGGTCGCTCGAAATCGAGATCTCAGGCCAACAATCTACACCCTTAAACCAATGACCACTGGGCTCATTACGGGGTTCGAACACATGACTTCACAAATGAGAGTCTAGGACAGATATTTCTAAGTCGCCTTAAATCAACCCTTTTATCATGAGGGGTGTATGACTTTAAAAAGCCACGCTTAAGGGTGTAGATTGTTGGCCTGAGATCTCGATTTCGAGCGACCGCAGCGCCAAAGTTTAATGTAACATCCGACGGGGCGGATGAATGACCTAGAGAGCGCGATTTTCAAAATGTTTTGCAACAAACGTTCCACGTTGAGAAATTGTTATTGAACTTGAATATTTACAGCATAACAATAACGTTGAATTTTTGGAAACTAGCTGTTGATTCTTTTTAATAGTTTCTATCATTTGACATCTGACATTTTTGTATTCTACTTACCTAAAATTCCAACTATTTATTTATTTGTAATTTCACTACCAAAATTTATTCTAATTCGTAAAATATTCATTCAATAAAATAATTGCAAATTCAGTAGGAAGTGTGTTTATCTCTACGCAAGGAAATGTGCCTATTGCGTAAACTCAAATACTTACTTTTTGTTTACGATCACCTCGTCGATATCTAAAAAAAATCCTAGGGTTTTAAAAAAAATGTCAATAAATGAAACACAAGTATAAAAATGATTTATTTACTACACAATAACAAATATGAGTCGCCATTACTCGCTATCTCAAAAGCGTGCTAGGGTTGTACAAAAATTAGTAAATAATTCATTTATTTACTAATTTTAACAGAAGTTTGTAAATTATTAATATACTAATTAAAAGTATGTAATTAAACAATAACGAAATATGAGTTCAAAATTCTAATGGTTTTTCATTCGATTACGGATCAAGTTCTGATTTCTGCTAATTTGATGATAAAATCAATGGCTATCACAAAACCTATCAGAATGAAAACGTTACCAGCTGCCCGATTCACGTAAGTAATAAAAACCGTAGCGCAGTGACGTCACTTCGTTTTTTGCAAATTTAGCCCTTTTAACCGACTTAAAAAAAGGAGAATTCTCAATTCGCTGTATTTTTGAACCAATTTTTATGATTCTTTACACCAGGTAACTCAGAAATTGTATAGTAATTGAGCTATTGGAAGATTTATGACAATCCAAGACTAGATAAGTAAGTGCGTTTAAAACAGAAAACCAAAAGGCGATTTCTAAGTTCCTAAGTTAAAACGACTTTTGGACTGGCGTGTTTACGTGAATCGACTGGCTGGGTAGTTAAGTTACCTGTATCTTTCAAAATCATTAGGCGTTCTTCTCTTTCATAACACGTAAAGCTCTTTCTTTCCTCTCTTTCATAGCCTCTATGATACTGGGCGCGTCACGAATGGGCATGCTTCGTGACTGCCGAGGATCAACTAATTCTGGAAGTAGGCAATCGTAATAAAACCTAACTAATTTCATCTCCATTTTCTCCTCCCAAAATTTGTCGTCCTTTTCTATAATATAAACTTTCATAGGTACAGTAGCACCAAACCAGATGCCAAGCATGCAAACGTTTCTTTTAGTAATATGTACCTGTCCCTGAATTTGGAAATACCAGTTATGATTTTTATTTATGACATAACCCTTGGAAGCCTTGTCCTTAACCCAAAAGGTATGTTTGGCCATTGCTTCATCAAGAGTCATGCCAGCTAAAGAATGTGGGCACTTAATTTCAATTAAACCGTTTGCATAAATGCCATCTGGTGTAGTACCAAGAAATTCATATTGATCGTCGACGAACAAACCGCAACCTTGTATACTAATATTCTCTTGAATTTCTAACTGTTTAATTGCGGTTTCTTCGTTTTCGATACCGTACCGTACAGCAGGCAAACTGGAGATATTACTACCATAAACGATTTTACGAACAAGAACAGCACAACTTGTGCTCTCTCGTTTTTTACAAACTTCCCCGAACGATGATGAGGTTAGTAATTTTCTCCTTGTACTCATCCACTCAGAACTACTTCTTTGCAAATGGGTCGACCTTTCAAGCTCCTCTCTTTCAGCACAAGACAACTTTAAATCGGCTAAAAAAGATGACTTGGCTTTCTCATATAATTCTGGACTCAGATCAGGTTTTTCGCAGTTTGGTCCATAGTGAGCGTCTTTCGATACAGCGCTGTGGCTCTTTTTCAATCTTAATTTAGGTTTAGCAATTAAACGGATTCTACGATTACAATTTTCCACTTTCGCGATCAAAGGATTAGGACTAGATTTAAATATTACTTCATGAGTTTTACTATGAATCGATCCTGTATTAAAAGACACAACAGCAGCTGCGCATCGGCCCGCATAAGAACCACGGGAAGAATAATTTACACGCTTACCCCCTACTAATTTGGCAATCACTGCGTTAAAACTTTCAACTATATTACTTGTACAATTATGAATTAAACTTCTAGAATGATATGACAGTCTTTTACTTAAAATGTGTACCGCGTCCATTAATCCGCATCCAACAATTGCTGGAAGCAACCCAACAGGTTCTATTCGACGAGTATCAGGTCTACAGAAATACTCCTTGCAATATTGGTGATTACCAAATACGTGTTGTGGACCATTTAGGATATCTTCACTAAGATTTTTTATTTTTTCTTCGAGTGACTGATTTTGATCGCCCCAATATTTAATAGCGCATTTTACACCCGTTCTTAAACGCAAATACCTTTCTTTTAGGAATTTCCGCAATTCGCAAGGATACTTAGTGTCTTTCGACAGTTTCTCCAAGCTATTGCAGTAGTTTCGTAAAAGATGATTTTTGCATTCAATTTTCTCTACTGTTAAATTACCGTACGGTCGCGAATCTAATATTTTTTTATAAGTACTGGAATCGCCGTCTGCTACAAATTTATTATAAATTACATCGTGATCAACAATGGAACGTTTAAACCCCTCAACTATTATGGTCGATTCCATACCGGTAGATGATCCCGAATAATTCTTGAAACAACGGTGTTCCGAGGGCTGACTGTCGTTCTTTGCGGCTCGTGCACAAACTACGCAGTATTTATTTTTAACTCCAAAAAACAATACTTTATTAGTTTTAATGCCAATTATCGCAGCTGCGCCGGACAAGGCGGAAAAATTCTTACCATAAGATCTCTTGCTCCAACAACCGTCAACAGCAACAGATATTAATGGTGTACCATTTTTATCAACACTACCTATAGACACTGCGTACTCCGCTTCTTCCTTGACAGCTTCTGCCATGGAATGTGCTGCTGTCTTTTCCCACCAATCGCAAACCGTATTATTAATTTCATTGTATAATGAAGGTGACATGATTGGTAGGGCTACTGCGGCAGTTAATGTTTTTAACTGATAGTAGCTCCCACCAGATGATATGATACCAGATACAATTTGATGATTCACTTCCATTCTATCTTCTTTCTTTTCAATCAAACACACAGTAAATTTCATACTACACATACTACATTTCATGATGAGTTTTGAGTCCAGACCAACTTTTACTTCACCTATTATACTGAGGTAACTTAACTTACAATCCATTGGACCGTGGTCCCCTATGGCCTGAAGAGCTTTAAAAAAAAAAGAAACGTCTACAACTCTACGCCCAACTTCCATTTCATCCACCTTTCCCTCTTGGTCGTTTTCAATAACTAGTTCCTGTAAAGAAAGATAATGGCTTGATTTTTTTTATAAAAAATAATTAAAAATTTAAAAAAATGCAAAAGAATTAATACAATATTAGGTTCCTGATGAATAGAAATTATAATTTCTTTACGCATTAGGTATTGTTTTTTTATGACGTCACCTATTTGAACGTAAATTTTCTTTTGAGAAAGTAATTGAGAAGTATTTCGGTACAAAGGTGTTTGTCTCTCGATGAAAATAATAAATATTGCAAGAAAAATCTATAGGTAGGTATTGAGATTTTGTCTTCGCCCATCACTAACTAAGTAGTTTGTTTATTTATGTAACAAGTCTACAAGAATTACGTATAACAACTTACCTCTATACAGCGCGTAGCATTGTTGCTCAGAGTCTCGGCCCCAAGGTTTTCTTTATTTTCAATACTGGAAATATTATTCATCAATATTATCCACTTTTTATTTATTTTGTACAACCCTAAGCCAGACGCTAGGCGCCTCGCGTCTGTTTGGCGGTATAGGTATGTCGACAAAGTTGCGCTGTAGCCTACCTACTTCCACAATTTGATATTTAGACAATACTAGCCGACCCGGCGAACTCCGTATCGCCTTTTTTTTTTTTTAAAATCCTATTATTTTGATATTACATACAGATACTTCAATTTTATTTATCAGTATAGATATAGATAATACAAACCAATATTTACATGTTATTGTAGGTATATGTCTGAATCGGGCGATCTAAATCATATGACATATTGTATTAGCTTTGTAATGTACCCTGTTCAAATGCGATAATAAATAAGTAGGGAGGAACTTACATTTTATTCCGAGATCTTTTGGCTTTCATATTTTTATAATGCGTACAAAACTTTCTTTTCCCTGGCATGCCACTCAAATTCAATCAGTCCTGCGAAAAAAATAGCCTATGTTACTCAGTGATAATGTAGCTTTCGAATGATAAAAGAATTATTAAAATCAGTCCAGTACTTTTTGAGTTTATTCGTTACATACAAAAATCCAAATCTTTCCTCTTTATAATACCTATTAGTGTAGATATTGTATTTTTTACGATTTATATCTAGTTCCATCATGGTTTTCTTTCAGACATTCATTATATCGATACTTTCTACTAACTGAAAATAAATTAATTATAAAAATGTTATACTTACAGTTTTTTACAAAAAACACAAATTCACAATACGTAATTCTGCTGTCTGCAGCCGACAAGCGTGGTGTCGCGTTCACTTACAGAAAGGAACTGCCGCTGCAGACCACCGAGATTGCACGAATGAAACGAACGTTTTATCCCATACATTTGTGTATGAAAAATTTACCTTAAAATATATCTAGATTTTAGGGCTTTAAAAGAGGAAGTCTTTGTTTGTAAAGGTATAAAAAGAAGTATACAGCTATACTTATTGGTTTCTTCAGTGTTCAAAAAGTGTTTCTTTTTATCAATTTGTGTTGATTTATGGGGTTAAATCTGAAAAATACGAAGTCATGTTTTTGCATTTTTACTCAATTTTGTGCGTTTGTTGACGTTTATTATATAACAACTATTAGGTTTAAGAGTTTAATATAAGCATGAACATACTTATTGGTCTTTGATTGTAATATATACAAATTATCATTGATATCAATCATATGTAAATAGGTTAAATATGAAAAATCGTAACACTCTTTTCGGTGATTTTCACGATCTACACCCTTAAGCGCTTTAAGCGAAATGGCGCGTCCACTCATTTAGAGGTGGTGTAGTTCCACAGGACTTGTGGTTTTACGACATTCACAGGACGAGCTGAGTTGGTCCTATTCTCAAGCTGTTCACTAAGGCCAATATACGTACATAATGAATTAATGATGTATTATTGATATACATATGTATACAATTGTTGCACAGGACTCATCAAGTCATCAAGCTCTACAATTTATATTGTCTATATAATAGCTTTGTTCGCGGTAAGGATTCAGAACTAATTCGTAACTAGTACTGAACTAATTTGGAATCGTAGTAGAGTGCATGCTCGGTTATAAACCGATTCGTGATTTTTATTTCCGCGAACGATTTCGGAACCAAACTGCGTACGATCTACTGTCATCGGCAGTGTTACCAACTCTCAAAAATATTTATCCCTAAAGCTTAAGTCAAAAACCCCCAAAATCGCTCCAATTACTTAGAAATCCCCCTAAAAAAATATATAATAAAAGAAAAAATATAAATTACAAAAATGCAATGAAATTTCTTTACCTTTTAAATCTGGATCTGTTTCCCAAATCTACGTGTACTTCTTTTTACATTTTTTTATTTTTAGTTTCTTTAGGCATCATTAACAAATTGCTTGTCGGCACAGCAGTACAACAACAAAATCGAATTAAACAAGTAAACAATAATCAACGTACATATGTATTTCCAGTAAGCATAGGCACAATAACCACCAGTCACCACAGAGTAGTTGTAATATATTTGTACTAGATGTCGTTAAGTCGCTAGGTCAACAAATAAATATGATTAGCTATTATAGTTTGGATTGTCCCAGGGCCTATACTTTCACATAATATATGAAAAATATATATTCAAAAAAATATATGAAGAGTCAAAAAATCCCTAAAAATACCCCTAAAAATATAAAACCCCTAAAAAAACCTATCCCACTTATTTACCCCCTAAATTTGGGGGGAAAACCCCTAAGTTGGCAAGTATTTAAGTGGACCCACCAAAACAGATTACTCTTATTAGAGTATTATATAAACAACAAACAAAACTAACCATATTTTATTTAACCCTTAATAAATTAATAAAATTTATATTTTATTTAACTATTTAACCAGTTTATTAGTTTCTAACCAACTGAATATAGCCGCAGCATGTATGTCAAATGTCGTTAGGTAAAAACTGCGCATGTCTGGAACTACGGATTCTGGCCAAAGTTATAGAACTGATAGAACTGATTCTGAACCGATCCTGAATCGAGTTCGACGGTTCCGCGAACACAGAACTGTAACTAGAAATTCTGAACTGTGTGTTCCGCGAACGGCATTATTTGAACTGCGCATGCGTATAGTTCCGAATCAGTTCTGAATCCTTACCGCGAACGAAGCTATTAATTTCTGTCTTTTCGACTAGATCACGCTATACGCATGTTTCTTCAACTGTCATCCAATCCAGTTAGATAATTTGATTGGACAATTGTAATGATATGTCCAGGACAGTTATATCGTATCTATAACTATCAAAATATTTTCAACATCAAAAGACACATTGACCTTCTAAACCAAATTCACACAGCTTAAAAAACACACTTTTTGGTTTATGCAATTAGCAACCGTATTAGCATATCAACAATAATCCGTCGGTTTTACAATCACTGACTGATGCTAATGCCATCGCTCCGAGTCATAGGCGTTGAGCGATTTTTGTGAAAATATAAAATTAGCGACAGGGAATGAAATAAAAAGAACAGATATACAGATATATTTAATTTATGTCGAGTGAAAATAGAATAAAGGAGAAATGGTGGAAATTTAACAGGAATACATATCATGAAATTCTTGATGAAAACACTGCTTATATCATGGAATACAGTTAATTTTATACACGTATACGATTTTTAAGAAGAGAAAATTAGTACTTAAACTATTTTTTAATAAACATGTGTTATCCACTCTTGTATAATTTGACTATAAGTAAGTCAAGCTATATACTATATAGGCAAATTAGTTTTCCTGTAATAAAGACTAGAATCCAATATCCGAAAATATAGTTTTTTTTAACTATTGTTCACACTTATTCTGAATGAAGCAGATGAAATCACTCGATTGTATTTTTTACTATCAAAATTTCAGAATTATCCGCTCTTTACTTACCACTCACCACTAAACATAACGTCTGAAAAAAACACCCGCCACTAATCACAACATCTGACAGTGATCTGTTTCTCAGCGGCCAACAAATCAAAGCATAACGTCTCAATACGGGAGATTAACGCTTTTTTGCCGAAACCTGTTGATTCATACGCCCTGCGCCGCGCCGCAGCTGAGTTATTTTTATTGATTTTTATTCAAAGTTGCCGCAGTTATTCAACAAATATACCTCGAAGGTTGCCTTGCATTCACTCACAGTTTCTTACGATTACTTACAGATTCAATTCAGAAATTATAATCACTCAGTTGATAATACTGTTGTTAATAATAACTTCAATATTAGCCTATGAAAGCTTGCTGGGTACAGGCCTTCCTTTGCCGTCTCAAGGGGGTTATAGGCTTTAAAATGTTGTGCTGATTATTGCTAGTTGACTCTTGGGGTGTTTAGGTCAAGCGGCTAGTGGTAGTCGCCCCGGTAAGCCGGGGAGTCGGGTTATCGCCGTGCGATATTTGGTGTTGGGTTGTTGCCTAGATACCTTTTATAAAGGCTTATTACAATGGCTCCCCTAATTATTAGTTTACTGTATTCTTCGTCTTCAGATACCGAACAAGTGGGTGCTACAGTAGAGCACTATAATGTACTATAGTATATGTACTATAGAGCGCTATAGTATTATGAAGTTTCATATGGCGTAAGGGACAAACATTGGTTTGTAATTTACGCCATATGAAACAACATGCAAGACGTAACTTCCTGTAAAGTATTGACTTTACAGCGACGGGTCAACTTTATTAGTGTTACAGCAACTGTATTCACTTTTTTATAGAATAGATGGCAGACGAGCGAGCAGGCCACATGATGGTAAGTGGTCATCGCCGCCCATGGACACCTGCAACACCAGGCAGTTTGCAGATGCACTTTAAAGATCTTAAGGTCACAGCAATTGTTGTAACACTGATAAAGTTACAGAGAATTTTCTATAAAAATTTTGTTTTATGTCCTACCTGAAAAGTTGTGCTTTGTCGCGTACCACACTATACCATCAGCCTATGTCTCTCTGCTGCTTGATATATGCATGCCTCTCTCATAGTTCGCTACTACCTACACACGATCTTCGGTTCTTCTCATCTAACCGCCACCGGCAAATTAATTCATGTGGTCGGTCCACGTACCCACCCGGAGGGAGTCCTACGCTGCGCTTCCCGGTATGTGTGTTCTTCATTCCAGGACTTGTCTCATCCCTTACGTCAATTGTAATATTCTCGATCGACATGTGGGCGGAATGGGTGCGAGGCGAGTGTAAACCGCAAAGCTGCGTCCTGGCGGCTTTGTATTTTACGAACTATGAATGAACAAAAAAATACTTCTTTTCTTCTTGTCTTTGATATGAGTCTCATATCATTAATTTCATTCGATGTCGAAACACCATAAAATACATCATTATATATACTAAGTGACGCGGTGGTAGGTATCATAAAAACCTCATCAAACGTATCAATATATGACAGTAGAGGTGGCAAAAAATTGTATATTAGAATGCATTATTATAACATGCTATAAAAACTCGCCCACGTGTACTTAAAAGATAATACAATTCCAATGTGAGAAGTTTTATGTTAATCTGTTTCTTTATGACTAGCTTGTAATAAAATATAAAGAAAAGCTACATTGAACGTTTGACAACGTAAGTAAAAGCAGAAACAGTTTATGACGTTCATAGATACACCATTAATTTCCATAGACACAACCTCCTTTGTATCTCGTCAAGATTTACTACGATAAACGTTAATTAAAGTAGATCAAACGCAATAAATTAGTAGCACCCAGACATAATAAATTTCCACCGATTCCATATTTAGCCGCAACATTAACGCTCTGCAAAAAAACGTGTCCATATATCATCACGCGTTGTCGACGAGTGTATTAGCAGATATAAATAAAGCGTGTATCTACCTCATGCAAAACGAACAGGCAGACAGAGACGGAAGACTGAGATTGGATGCTAATGGGCCGTAGAACGAAGAGTATGGATATACCCGACTGCGGGTCTGTGATTTGTAATTTACAAAATTACTACAATAATAAGAGTACAAGTATAAAAATACGGTATTAGTAAAATAATTAGCATTTAACAAATTAAGCTATGGGAATTTGTGGACAAATGTAAAATTAATAAATAGGTAATCATTTTGCAGAATTGTTATCAAAATGATGTGTTCTATTAATAAACTTTTGTAATTAAAATTTTCATGTTCGCATTATTTCTTCAGTTGTTGTAACGTTACTTTTATCTTTTGACTTATAACTAAGTAACGATGGAGAGAGAGTATTAGAGTGTATAAAAAGTTTTTGAGTTTCGTCGATCGAGATAAATAGACGATTCTCGGTTTATAAGTGGTGGCAAACCCATGGAAGGCAACATGATGGTAAGTGGTCACCACCTCCCATGAATATCTGTCTCTAATTCTATTTGTAAATGAACTCTGAAAGAATAACACATTAATTCAAAGAAACCTATACGCTTAGTTTTAGTTTGGGGGTATTGTAAGTTGAGTATACTACATCTCCTATCCATGTCGATTACGCGATTTGTATCGCACCGTTTCAGTTGAACACAACCTCTTCAGACGTTAACGTAATTTATATTTTAATTCTTGGTAGTTCGACACAATCATGGTCAGTTGTGGCTTCACATTTCAAATTATGTACAACAAGACGCCATAATTTTCGAGGAGTAGATTGAACGTCAGTAAGATTCGGATTTGTGAATGACAAAGGTGATGGCATAAATTTCTTATATTTGTATCAGGTAAGTCCTGCCTATTATCTGACATGGGAAAGACGATGTTGCATCCCTCCATTAAGTGCGTGTATTAACAGGCCGAGTCGGATTTTCTCGGAAGGCTGCTGTGAAATGTGCAGGGAATAAGATTTGCCAGAAATCCTCTCCCATCTCATAACCAGATTATATATACATCTCATTCACTCCCGAAACATATAACGCATTTTTCGGCAGTCTTCTGTGAGAGTGGGGTAACTCGAGTAGCCACTCTCAATTGATTATGGGATGCAGTACCTCCCTTTATCATAAATCATTCAAATTATCCTATATATTCGGTGTTCTAGACTCGAAATTTATGCACTGCACTGCAATGTTATTTCTACAGTTTTTGTCATGTAACAGCGTATCACATTAATTGATAACGAGTTTTAAAGGGATTTGTTTGAAGGTCTGGTTGGTCAACTCCTTAAATTATTATTATAAAGGCATTTCATATAGTGACTAAAACGATCAATATGGACCACAATTATGGATTTTAAAACATCATTTTTTACTTTAATCTATATTGCAATCCGTCAATATTCAAAACCACGGTACACGATAATGTTATTGAAAGTCTAGGGGTTACCTTTAATATTACACCTCTAAATGTCACAGGCCAGTATAAATTCTATGTCATCTCTTACGGATTAGCACAAAAGTCGCTAATCATGCGCTCATATGGATTAAATAAACAGCTTTAATCAAATCGGACAAGTGACCTTTACCAACAAAAGATCTCAATTAATTTAATCCCATATGTAAATGCACGTGATTTATAAGGAGGATTACGTATTACACTTTGCTTTGTTGTGGTACAAGTACGGATAAGCATTCGTGTCGACCATAGGCTATAGAAACACGCCTCAATGATTGTACATTTTAGGAATTGCACATTTTACGAATTACAAAACTTTGTGAATTGCACATTATCTGTCGAAACGCTTAAAAGTGCCTTAAATGCTTAAAGGCCAACGTGAGTTAGCATATAAAATGGTTTTAAATATAAACTTATTTGCAAAAAATACTATACAAGATTATTTTTACAAGACTTACGGCTATTAGATTATTTTTAAAAGACTTATGTTTTACTAAAATAATCTGTTATATGAGTGTTCGTGGATTGCGATTACAGCGCCTACTAATTAATATAAGAAGTAGATTACATGCTGAGTACGTGTCCTACATACGTACGTGTCGTGTATAACAGGACTCTCACCCTTTCCAACTAGTTGAGAACATATGCCACTTGATAAATAATTCTAACCCTTTCATGCTAATACTGATTCAATATCCATTGATTTAGATTTTTTGCCAATTTTGAAGATTAAGAAAGCATATACCAGCGATAATTCAAACCATGAGTGAGAGTCAAAGCTCTAAATATCAAGTAGTGCATAATTGTTTTCAGCGGGCAGGAGTCCGGTCATTTGAGTCTTATGCTTAGAGTATAAGCAAGTTATGTATGTTTATGCTTATCCTACCCTGCATATGTATACTCTAAGGTCTTATGGATTGGAGTTTGTTTTTAGGTAGGCACTAGCCTCTAAATATTTAGCACTTTTGCAAAAATCATGCATCTCAAGTGTCAGATTTTGTATGTCGCTGAATTCGACTGAAACTCTTGACATTCTAAAACATGTTAACTACAAATTTCAAACGTCATGTAATAGCACTCGAGTGAATGCATAATGTAACTATTGTTAATATACTCATTTTGTTTATTATTAATTTAACAATGATTAGTAACAATAGTTATGGTTTACAAATCTTTTTTAAGGGATTTAAAAAGAAGTATAAAGCACTATTTTTTGTTTTTGTTGAAGATTGATTTCTTTTGACTTCGCTCAAGTTACAAAGTACGCTACTTTCGTAATTGCGTTAAAAGATTTTTTTTAAATATTTAGTATTCAAATATAAAAATTTTATTAGTCCCATTTTTGGTTAGAACTGCAATATAGGTCATAGTTCAACGTCAATCCCGCTAATTGCTTCACACTTGCACCAACCGCCAAAACTCAACCGCACTGACCCGCTTAAAACCACCAGGTTTGCGTTACATAATCCTAGACAAAACCCTATAAATAAATAGTAAACGTATCACGCGTCTATTTTTGTAATAAGACTAAATTACTACACGCATCACGATATATGCCAACTTTTATTGATTACATTCTCACGGTACGGTACAGTCTACGTGACCAACGTCACTCACTAGGAATTCTACTCTTATATAAATTAAATGATTTATACATAGGCGTGGGACATCCCACGTCCAGTAAGGGTTCTGAAATATTATACACGGTGAATCAAACGAATGGGCCCTTGAGGGAAAGTATTATAAATATTAAAGATACAGAGCAAATATTACTTACAGGAGAAACTATTTTTTTTGTAAAAATAAGAAAAACTGCGCTCGTGGTTTTGGAAAGTCCCTTGTCTGAGCCGGGAATCGAACAAATGCTAAAAAAAAAACAGCATTTTTATAGTACCAATGAAATGGATCAAAATTATCTAATAAACGTTATATATTAAATTATGCCAAACGCGTTCCACTAATTAAACACATTTAATCGTAATATTTTGAAGAGAATTAAGATTAATCGTAATTCTAAATAAATAAAATAAGTTTCCTTTGTGTAAAATTTGCTATTTAGGGTACTTTCCCTAAAGGGCCTATTTGATTCAACCTGTATACTAGCTTGTACGCGCAGCTTCGCTCCTGTTAAATTAGGATTCAAAACTGTCTGGAACTGTTAATCCTGGAACTGTGAACTGTTATACTAGACAAAACTAGTATAAACTTAAATATAAAGTTATAAACAATTATAAATAACTAACTATCTTATTATATTAATATAAATAATGAATTCTAATTTAAATATTATAAATTGTATACACAAAATTAACGTACA
Organism: Sesia apiformis; assembly: GCA_914767545.1. Lineage (NCBI taxonomy): Eukaryota > Metazoa > Arthropoda > Insecta > Lepidoptera > Sesiidae > Sesia > Sesia apiformis. Next base: position 2,841,901 of record OU611967.1, on the reverse strand, counting down.
ATACAAATATTTTAACTACGCCGCAGACAAATCGACATTCGGTTTTATGATGTGTTTATCCAAATATTAATATTAGAAATAAATGAATAAATAAATAACTGTATACAGAAGCTCCCATCCAGTGTATATAATAGTAATGTCGGTAATGTCGACGTTATGTTGGATATGTAGCTAGGAAAATGTAGTAAAACCTTATGAATAGAGTGGATGGGAATAGACTATTCAAATTGTTGGTGTACAAGTTTATGATGTCGTTATTCCTCCGGGCAATGAATATTTTCTTAGGTGTCACGAGATCATAAATTTCTATACATTTAATATAATACATACGTATATATAAAGGGAAACATTTCTTTGGTGAAAAGAACGGAAAAGAACTGCTGGCCACGAGAGTGAACTCTTTAGGAGGTGGTTTAGTCTCTGAGGATCTGTGGTAGCGGCTTGGTTATTCCTTTACTACACCCGCGGGAAGAAATGGTGTGGTGCTATTTTAAAGCCGACAACTACACGCCAAATGTTGACCATCAGTATTATTATTGAAAAAAAATAACTATTTTCTTGCAGTACGTTTACTGCATTTCATAGTAATATTATTGAGATATTATCATAATATTGAGATTTTCATAGTAACAAACGTCGATGTTCATCTCGATTATTTTTTATAAATCGTGTTATTATCATGACTTCAATGGAATTCAGTTCCAACGTAATCTTAATCCAACGTAATCCAACGTAATAAACGTAATCTTTAATTAAATTGTCTAATTAGAAAGGAGAGACCAAGGTTAGAGGGTGACTCGTGCGTTTGGATATTTATCCGTGGATATTAATCGGATTTATGGATTTTATGGATATTAATCTTGAATTCCTTTTGGTTAAATCTGTGTCTGTTAATACGTCATCAGTGATATATATTTATTTTTTCGGTTAAAGTTAAAATCTACACCCTAATATTAGACTTTTCGGCAGGAACTCGATAAGTGAAGTGGAGTTTATAAAAATTGTTTATTTGGGGGTTTTGTCGCTTATTAGCGATAGCTTATTAAACTTCAAAGTGTTTTTATGTATAATGTTTGTGATGATCAACTAAAAGCATAAGACTGCGCTTTTAGCGTGCTTCTAATGAGTACACTTTTCTGTTCTCACGAAATCTGCTTAAATCACTTTACTTAGCGATACCTAACTTCATTCATTGACATTGATCAGTTGCACAATGCTGGCACAATGCGCTATTGACATATGAGTATAATAAAAGCAGCAGAAACCGTAATATCTTTCTATTTATTTTATTAGGTTCTCCAACAATCTCCTATATCTCCAAAGGTAGGCAGCGCGTCCGGAAGCGTGCCAACGTTTGTCATTTTGAACTAATATTGGCATGTATCACGGATGTCTATGGGTTACAGTATCCACTTACCATCGGGTGGACTGTATGCTCGTCTGCCGCCATCGTCCATAAAAAATTACAAGCCTCCATAGATTTGCCTTATAAATATAAATTACTTATACATCAACATGTTATTATATAGCAGCTCCCTTACAGAAGAACACAGCATGCAAAAAGTGTTTTATAGGAACAGGTGGACTGCATCACAGTTGCGAAAAATACGTCTAAATCGAAATAATTGCGATAAACAACTGACCATAGACAACAACTCAACTCAAGAGTGGAATCAATGAGGGTGACTTGTTTTTTATACTACTCTTCTTCAGCTTTGTTATTATCAAATATGTTTTGCAATTCTTTTGTAAATCCAGGTAACAATCCCTCACATATATTTAACTGAGCCTCCCTCCACAAGTAATTACTATGTTTTAAAATTTGTGATAAAGGACTATATTTACCAGCGTTAGTTCGATGTTTTTTATAGATAAGAAATATCGTGGGACCCGATACATTTACCCGGTTTAATATAATAGAACTGTTTATGAATCCATTCATGACTTTATAGAGGAACGTCACTGTGTTACTTACTCGCGTTATAATTCTATAGTGTTTGTATGAATCAATGTAACACAGAAGCAAACCCACAAACACGCGGTCGAATTACACAAACTACCAGTGATTAATTACCGAAATTGAAAAGCTGTAGGGACTCCATAGTGAGTGTTTTATAGGAACAGGTGGACTGCATCACAGTTGCGAAAAATACGTCTAAATCGAAATAATTGCGATAAACAACTGACCATAGACAACAACTCAACTCAAGAGTGGAATCAATGAGGGTGACTTGTTTTTTATACTACTCTTCTTCAGCTTTGTTATTATCAAATATGTTTTGCAATTCTTTTGTAAATCCAGGTAACAATCCCCCACATATATTTAACTGAGCCTCCCTCCACAAGTAATTACTATGTTTTAAAATTTGTGATAAAGGACTATATTTACCAGCGTTAGTTCGATGTTTTTTATAGATAAGAAATATCGTGGGACCCGATACATTTACCCGGTTTAATATAATAGAACTGTTTATGAATCCATTCATGACTTTATAGAGGAACGTCACTGTGTTACTTACTCGCGTTATAATTCTATAGTGTTTGTATGAATCAATGTAACACAGAAGCAAACCCACAAACAGGCGGTCGAATTACACAAACTACCAGTGATTAATGACCGAAATTAAAAAGCTGTGGGGACTCCATATAGTGGAATGGGCATTTTTATAAATTTCTACTCTATAACTAAGTGTAGGTTAATTACTGTTTCGACCAATTTTCATTTTGATAAATTATACTTATAATTAAATTTTAAATACTGAAATGTGTTGCAATATTACTTATTTCTTGTTATTTTTTATTTTATATATTCAAGGCCTCGTCTACTCCATCAGTCCTGCGATGGATGTAGCCTGCTCGTTGCCACTTCACCATGCTGATTCTAAGAGCTATGTACGTAATTGTGGTCCTTTGCCGAGCCAGACGTCGATGCATGATTTGAAGAAGTACGTCGGTAAGAAGAACGGAAGACCATACGTGATAAAGGGCCTTGGGAGAGGCCTATATCCACCAGTGGAGAGGCAGACTGATGCATATTATAATGTAATGATTCCACGTATCTTTGGATATAAATTAGAATTAACACAAAGCTATCTATCACTGACCTATCTTAGTCCGACCACTGCGCTTTTTTTGACTAATATCTATTAAATGGGCGTTTATGCGATTGAAAGATGTTGCAACATACAGTTTTGAATTTCCTTATGAAGCTATATTTAGCATCTTTCAATTTGGAAAGCGTCCATTTAAATAGATTATAGTCAAAAACTTTGCGTTTGCGGTAGCTTTGCGTCAAATCATAGTAAAAATAACAAATAGATACGAAAAATGGGGCGCAATGGATATTGGACAAAATATTCGCAATTTATAATTCCATTCAATACAATCCTATACGGCAGCGGAAGCACACCAGTTGGTTAATTTTAAACAAAAGAAAACAATAAAAAGTCAAAGGTTAATTGTCTGATAGGTTAGAGTAAGGAAAAAAAATAGGAACATTAAATACCTACTGTACACATTTCCCTGTCCAAGCACGATAATTTCAACAATTAGGTGATACAATTACATTGCGGTTGGCGCCTTAGGACATGCAAATAATTGTTGTTTATTTCAAATAAGGCATAATGGTCTCGTTTCAATATATTAACACTTATGGAAGGCTGTCTTTTATACGCAATTTATTTGTAAATTGTTTTGCAAATTGATTTCATGTCTCGTATATCAAACTAGAGTCTGCACCCGGTTTCTGCTATCTGGCTCCTTTATCTGATAGAGTTAAGAGTTATGGTTGATGTTAATCCCAAGATATACCAGGATTAATTTAACTTGGGAAAGTTAATTAAATTGGAAAGTGCGTTAAAATTGTGTCCGTGAAACGTCAATGTTGGCATGAAAGTCGATTTGTTGATTTGATTTTCACACCAGATCTTTGATTTTTCCGTTTTTATTACCAAACGAAGATTTTCACTCGAAACCTTTGATCTTTCCCGCGATATAGTAAGCTTCTGTCTATATCTGTAAGGCTTTGTCACTTAGGTCCAGTACCCAATGATGTATGTGTAAGATATGACGTAGATAAAGAGACAGCTACCTATTTTAGTTTTTGTAGAAGGCCTTCTCTGTCATATACCGTTGCGTGGTGCCTCAATACTATGCCATCAGCCTGTGTTTCTCCACAGCTGCATTTTTTTTTTAAAGAATGGTTGGCAGACGAGAGGTCGTGCCACATAATGGTAACTGGTTACCGCCGCCCATGGACACCTGCAACACCAGAGGGCTTGCGGGTGCGCTGCCGACTTTGCAGATACCTGTTCACGGCTCTTTTGAAGAGCCCCATATCGTAGCCATTGCATTAGCCATCTGCATATAGGCCTCTCAAAAGGCATGCCACTAAGCTCAATCTTCTACTCTTCTCATTGAGCCCTCACCAGCGACTTTCTTTAAATCGTCAGTCCATCGGTGATCGGATGACGTTCCTACACTTTGTTTTCCGATATATCATGTGGCGTCTAGCTGAGGATTCGTTTACTTCATCGGTTATCGGTCCTGCTACAGATATTCCTTTCCCACTGCGCCTTCAGCTTGTGATTCTACGAGTTATGACGCTAACTTCGGTTTCAGATACAAGGACTTGGACGGTAGGACTGATCCTTAAGTTTAAAGTCGTCCAGCAAGGGACGGAAAGAGTTATGCTCAGTCGGTTTTGCAGGACAAAATCCGGGAGTAGATAGATAATAATGTGGAGCTGAAAATAACCGATCAAGACCGATAGTTTCCTTCTCATTAACAATGTGAGACAGATATCGCCGGCTACTGTACCGTTAATTCCGGTCTGCTTGCCTCCTTTCCTTTACAAAAATGATGATCTTTGATGAGTCAAACTGTGAAGTATTTAACCCTCAAATACAACAACATACACGCAAGTGAACGCATTATGTGCATTGCATTAGCACGTACACAATTGTCTTCTTCGATGTAAAGGAGATCCATTTTTTTCACATTTTATTGGTCGCTGGCATTGAGCCAGATGAGAATTTCGACACTTAGCCGCTTAAGGAGAAGTTGAATGGCGGGAAAATGTGATAAATTTCACATGACGAAGAGAAACGATGATAAAAAATATATTTTATGTTGGCTTGTTTTTAAGCGAGCAGCAAAAAATACTAAATGTACAGCAAAGCAACCTATTTTTTAATAACTGAAGTAAACAATTTTAAATAACTGAGACTGAGTCCTATTTATATTACTGAGACTGAGTCCTATTTAAATAACTGAGACTGAGTCCTATTTAAATTACTGAGACTGAGTCCTACTTAAATAACTGAGACTGAGTCCTATTTAAATTATTGAGACTGAGTCCTATTCAATTTACTGAGACGGAGTCCTATTTTTTTATTGTCACCAGAAAACATAAATTCATTTCTTTTTTATTTTTACTTGACGTCGACTAGGATATACTAACAGAGGTTACTGTCTTACTCAGTTATCAGAGTTATCACGTACGCGTTTAAGACTCGTTTTATTTATAGCTATGTGTGTAAAATGTGAAAATCCCGACCTAACTCACCAAAGAGGCATTCGGGGGCGTGTTAACGTGCGTCTTTCTAAACTGATATCGGCGTGTATAGCGGATGTCCACGGGCGACAGTATCCAGTTACCATCAAGTGGACTGCCTGCTCGTCAATTACCTTCTATAAAAAAAAATATAACATTCCACTTCCACGTTCAATCCTCTTCTTGTAAATCATGAGAGTCAAGCAGTTTGAAGGAATGAATGCAAAATAAATATTTTTACAAAAAAAAATCACTTGTCGTCCACTGCTGGCCACGGGCTTTTTCACGCACATTGTCTTGTGCATGAGGGAGGTATGGTCTGAAAATGACACGCTGGCCAAGCGGGTTGCCGCGTCCAATTTTCTAGAGCTGGTGTAGTTCCTCAGGTGTTGCGATCGTGGCTTCGATACGCCTTAGTCGCCTTTCACGACGTCCCCGGGAAGAACTGCTACTTAATTGTCATCTCACCAAATAAAATCAAATAATTTTCTTTTTACATAATCCTTCGCCTTAAATTAAGAACGATCTAGCTGTGTGGTCCTATCATTCCCCAGAATATATTTCAAGACGATATTTTAATTGGCCACCTCAACATGTCGTGTAATATTTTGTTAATTCCGTTTATATGTGTCATTTAGAAAATTCGTCACAGAGTTCTGTGAATGTGAAATAATGGTCTTCGTGATTTATCTACTCATAGTACATATTTGCCAACCAGTATTGGGTCACGTGGTATCAGCAGACTTTAGAATAGTATTATCCCAACTCTTGCCGTGGGTGTGTTAAACAACAAAGCGACAAAGGAAAAAGAAAGCGGCTACCACAAGCCGCTTGGTATAATTGTGTACCATCCTGAGAAACTACACCAGCTCTAAAGAAGTAAACTCGACAACCCGCTTGGTGAGTGTGCCGTTTTATGGACACACATCCCTCGTGCACAAAGGCAATGTATATGAAGGAGGCCCCATATCCAGCAGCGACCGGTGACGGAGTCTTTGCCAGCATATGATTGTTATATTCTCGCGGAATAGTTTAGAGAGGAATCGTTATTTTCTCGCGGAGTATTTTAGGAAAAACCAGTGCGTATAGAAATAAAGTAAACATTTATTTCAAGTTTCTCTTTAGTTTAATTTTCTATTAATATTCGTGGAACAATATCCCGCTATACACGTATTTGCCAACTCGATAACGCTTGAAAGTGTTAATATTGGAAAATGGAACTAAATTATCTATAGTTTAGCGTCTACTTGTGAATTGTATAGCGGAGATTATACAGAGATCTTCGAATGGAGATCACATATTGAGAAATGATATAACCACTTATATGATTATTAGTACTGAAAAGGAGAAGAAAAACTGAGAATGTTGTCCACGGCGTCGCCCGGATTGAAGAGGATAAGAACTAGGCAGTATAACGGCATGAATTTTCCTCATCCTGTTACACCATGCCCACTCGTCCACGAGAGGGGCACATGAGATGGGATCGGATGATTAATTCATTATATTATTTCATTTTACACATTACATTATAAAACACGATTGCCTTGAATTAATGATGTTTATCAACGCTTCCTTGTGCATTATTTGTCGAGATATATATATATATATATATATATATCCTTATAATCGTTTAGATATTAATAATCATCACCTGCATTTCGAATATTAAACGGAAGCGACGTTCCCATAACAAATAATAACCATTTCGGCGCGCGTTTGATGTTCGTTTATGTGTTGGGTCGCATCACATCGCGATTCCAAGTTTCGCATTAGTTCGCATTAGTGCACACGGTTATATCAATATTATAGAATCTTTTTGTTCAGTCGAAAAATGCTCAATTACCAAAGGCTACCGAGTCTGAAAACGCGAAATGATTAATTCTCAAAACGAGCTATTCTGAAAACGGCTAGTTCTATAAACCACTAACTTTTGAAACAGCCAGTTCTTAAAATGACTAATTCTACAAATGATCAATTCTCAAAATGACTAATTCTGAAATGGACTGAATATTGTAAACGAAATAAAATGGCGATCTCGATGTATTCAGGGGTTACCTACTTAATAAAATACTAAAGGAACCAAGGATTAATCATTGTAACCGCGGAGATCAACATATCATCCGAGCTAAAATTTAAACCGTACCATGTTAATAATAAGCGAAAAAAGTCTGAACTAATTGTCAAAATTCACACAGAGGATTACTGACGTGTTGCCGATCTTTATACAACCCTATTGAAGAGTCTCATGTCGTAACTCCTCAGAAGGAAAGCCATTAACGTAATCCTCGCGCTTGCAGCATAAAATGTCTGGATAGCCCGAACAGTATCCAAGAGTCCTCAATCAAAAAAGTATGGATGTATCGCGCTTCGTGACGTGAGTTGCAGTGATAAAACGAAGTATTCGTTGTGTTGAATAGTTTCCAAATTTTACCAATAAGTACACAAATGGAAAAAAATGTTGGAATAATTGCAATTTTAGAAAATCACCCAGAAGGCATTCGGCGCTAAAGTGATGTAAGTCTAAATTTAGTGTGCTCTAAAATAAAGACATTTGTATATATGTAGATAGGTATGTTTATTTCCTGTCTATATATACACCACTTTTATTGTAACTACAATAATAGATTCGTTGGATACATGTTATCGGTAACTACGAAATTTCTATAGCATTCCCATTCCTCGTTTAAAGATCGTAGAACACTTATAGAGGATGCAACATTTCTCTGAATACTGATGTGTTTTCGATGTGTTTAGGCGTGTGTAGACTGATGTATTTTGGGTCGGTGAGTATGATATTCGTAGATATGTGCACCTTGAAGTTTTCATTTGGCACAATCATAAAAATTCTTCACCTCAACGAGCAATTACCAAATTTCAACAATTTCTTTCCCCATTCATGACAAAATTATATTTAGCGCGGAGACAGCAAAGATCTTGATAGCCGCTCAATATTAAACAAAACAAGCAGAAAACGAACTGGTACGTTGCCAAATGGTTCAGTTTGAACTAAAATGTCAGTTTGAGTGGTTCGAGTTTTAGTATAATGTAAATACGCGGAAGTGTTTAATCGTTAACCTTTCATTAACATTTCATTTCATACTATTAGATTCTTAAAATTATAATTTTAAAACAATACTAAACTTCAAATCACAATCTACTCAAAACCCGTAGGCTGTGGAACGAACTGCCTGAAGAGGTCTTTCCATTAAGTTACAATATGGGGTTCTCAAGAAAGCTGTAAATAGGATTTTGCAAGAATGGTGGCGCACCAGCATGCCCCTTGGTGTTGCAGGTGTCCATGGGCCACGGTAACACTTACCATCACGAGGGACCGCTTGCTCGTCCGCCCATTTCTCTATAAAAAAACAAAACTAAAAAACCAACAATCACCAAAAACAACTTAACATACATAAAAATAATATTTATTATTACAGTAGGTACACTATTAAATAATTTATTGATTTGAATTAAAAAAAATCAACCATAATTAAAACTTCTGCAAATAAAATTCAAATATAATGCAATACGCGAATACACACACGATTTACTAATTTGTCACAATCAATCGAATCTTTTACCAAAACTCCTACACGAACAAACCAAGTGTATAATATTTTGGAATTTCCTATTTTCATATTTTTAGTAGGTTGTTATATCCAATTAAACTTCATGATTGTTAATTATTGTCAATTGTATTAGTCGCATGGGATCGCAGCTCCAAATGTCTGTGGAACAATACGACATCAAAGCCCTTAAAAACGGAATTAATCTATAAGCTTGTTTCTCTCCATCGCTGAATTCTTCGAAGATCCGTTACCACACAGGATATTTCGCTTCTTTTATCCAACCCCAGCCAGATCGGTCACTGATCAATCTACGTCACCGAAGGGTGTCTCATGCTACACTTCCCGAGACCTCCTCAAGAACTCGTCTACTTCATCGGTTAGCGGTCCTGTGACAGATATTGTCTGCCAATTACCTGTTCAACTTGTTAATTCTTTATGCTTCGAAGTAACTTGCGATCTTCGTCAATTTCCGTATAGTACTAGATGTCGAGATGATATAGTAATAGTACTAGGAGATTGGATTGAATGAGAAGGAAGAGCAAACTGCTACTGACAACTCTTACTCACTATTATTAAAACACGTTGGTTTTTACGGCAATTTTCAGTTAAAATAGGGTAACTGGTCGGGCCTGTCCAATACTCAGAACTAGTGCAGTTCCATTAGATAAATCTAGATTTACTTATTACTTATATTAAGTATTGTAGTTAGGTATATTATGGGTTAGTTAACGAGTAGATACTATAGGGGAAAAATTAAACTTATGAGTAAAGTAACAAATATGGTATGAAGACCGTAGCCATCGGTAGCGAACTAAATATAAGAAAGGTGGCGATCACAATAGATCAACAATGGTCGCAGTGATACGAGTATTTATCAACTCACAGAGCCACTAACCCTCAATAACAGTAATGTAAGAAATATGTTTCGAATGTAGTTTATCACGACACTATCTAGTTTTATCAATTACTATTATCATGATTACAACGCATATTTCCGCATTTATCGCGTATTTTCATAACTATTTATTTGCTGTTTTAGATTTCATATCATATAAATCAATAAAATAAACATATAAATCAATCCTATCGATCTTGTTTGTTGGAACAACTAAAATGCGTAGTTGAGTTGAGATTATACAATATTTTTAGTGCGCTGATATTTTATGTTGCAGCGAAGCATGTTAATAGACCATTAAATATAGTTACTGCAGACGTTTGTGTGCGACTTCAGTTTTTATTATGCAGACGCAAAATAATTTCAGTTTGTCACACTGCAGATTTACTTATAATTGCAGAGATTGCTTGATTACATTATCAAAACACCATATCGATGTCATTGACATTTGTTGTAGCATATACTGAGCTGCGGCCTTTTGGCATAGTAGCAACGACTTGTAATTCGTATTCTTATTGATTCTATTTTTTGTATAACTCATTCATTCATTGACTTGTGCCCGACTAAGGGTAATAGTCTTCTTCGCCATGGTCTGCCCTCTGCTTTTCCCATTCAGTCACTTGAGATCAGTGACGGGAAATGTCGTCAAGTTGGCACGAGTTCTTCAAAACATTGCCCACTATATGAGCGGTACTGATACTTTTACTTTAACATAAGTAATTGTGTTTGAGAAAACTTCATAGAGGAATTAAACGGAATATTAGAAATGGGATTAAATCAGTGTATGATAAAACAAAATTTTCGTCGCGTGTCGTCGGCCGGCTTTAGAATAGCACCACCTGTTAACGTGGATGTCGCTAAAGGAGACTAAAAGACAATAAAGCCCTGAGGAGCTACAGCATCTCTAAAAGAGTGGATTCGTCAACCCGCTTGGCCAGCCTGGCGTTTTAAGGCCAAACATCAGTCAGGCACAAGATGTGCATGATGAGACACATGCCCAGGAATGTACAAGGGCTGGTTACAGTTATGAAAAACTAAGCTGATGTTCTTGAGGTACCACTTGGTAATCTATTGGAGGAAAACTAAAAAAAAACTGAAGATTCAAAACGCAGCCAAAGTCATTGAAATGTTGGTAATAATAAAAAGAAAACGTGGGCCGAAGATGCCAATGCAGAAACACTCAATTTTATTTTTAAAGCGATCCGTATGTCTGTCCCAGATTCTTTTATTTCAGATTGTAATAATACTAAAAACGTTAATACGACTTCGTCAACGGGCGGTTGTGCTAGGTGTTGTATTTATTTTAAAAAAATACAATATATATCAGATATAGTTGAACTTCAAGTTATAAGTTATGATAAGAGCTATAGTAAAATACCATGTCAATAATACCCGGGTTGATGCAACCCAACCAAACCTTATGGTAAAATATGTCTCGTTAAAAATTTATTATACAAGTACAATCGTAAGCAGCCCCTTTTTGGTTCACTGCTGGACAAGGGCCTCGTCATATTGTCTTGTGATTTGGAAATATAGATAGATAGATACACTAAAAACATACAGAGAAATACAAAGTACAAATAATTACAAATACAACTGGCCGCTGTATCGCTAAAGCCAATTGTAAAACAAAAAATATGTAATCATTTACTACATATTATAAAATAAATTTATCTGCACGTTTGAGACAAAAGTAGAAACTATTCCACAGTTTGCGGAGCAGTTTCCGCTTCACTGGGTAGTTTTCGCCATATGCACATGGCAAGTGATTACATATTATGGTATTTTAAAGTATATAATTTAAGTATCAAAATTTGTACAATATTTTTGAAAATATAACGGGTTTTATAAAATAAGATTTTATGAGACAAAATTTAACCTTTTCTTTAGCTAAATCTGGTTCTTATGAGTTAATAAATGCAGGCAAAAGTTAATAAATAATAATTCTTTAGGATTAAGTCCGCCGTCTCACATCAATGTGGAACAGGTGCATCGTCTGTGCTCAAAGTGGAATTCAACTAGCCCGTATCTATGAATAACTATCATATATTTTACAGAGAATCATACTGAACCAGTACCGCAAAGTTTCGATTTGAAACAAAAGAATTAATTATCTCAATAGCGCGTGCCGTTTGAAAAGACAGATAATTTATTAATTTATCTAAACGACTTTGTGACTCAAATGTTTTAGAAATTCATTTCAATATATCCAAGAGAAGAGAAGAGCCGAACGAAGATCGTATGTGGTGACAGACCTTGGAAGAAGCCTATGCACTCGTATTACCACGATATTTATTAATTTATAATTGTAGAAACAAATGGAATCACCACCAAAACGTAAAAACAAAAATCGCCTTGGAATCGATTGATTTTAAACATATAATTTAAAGAATAAAAATCATTGGTCCATAGATGATTTAAAGCACTCCAAAAGCAGAAGTGATTCGTCTGTATCAACAGAAGATTAATAATAAGATTTTATTTGGTGTGCCGAGACATATAACGTTTTAAACTTTCGCGTTTTCTACACATTCTATATTCAAAATCAGGTTTGAACGCGTGTAATAAAGGTATCTGTTTACCTTTTACTCGACGTTTGGACACGGGTTACACCAGCCGTGATCTGTCACGTGGTCTGTTTACTGTCAACTCGTGACGACGTCTGGTTCAGACCCGCGTTCATATCCGATTTAGAATATAAAATGCCGAGACATATGATGACAAGAAATATAAAAAAAACCGTCTGTCTTCCCACGATGGAGCATTTACGTAGAGAAAAAGTTGTCGTAGTAAGCGGTCGACAGCCGCATTCTAAATTTGTTCAGGTCTTACGTGGCAGTCAAGTGGACACAGAAATATACAGTATCCGCCTATCGAGCGTTCGCAAAAATACAAACTCCTTTGCAGTTCATTATTAACCTATTCAATAAAGGGTTAGATATCGCCGACCGCATATATAACGTTGTAGAACAAACATGTTCGTTCAGCTAAACCAACTTCAAAGTCATCACAACAACACTTTTACGAACGCAAAGAAGTTTGTGATCGTGCAAACATTCAGTTGACCAATGTAATTTACAAAGACCGCTAACTGCGCCAATTACCGTAACCTGGACACGAATTTCCACATCCACACTGTCTTGTGCATGAGGTATGTATGGACTTAAAACGCCACGCTGGCTAAGCGGGTTGGCGAGTCTATTATTTTAGAGGTTATGTAGTTCTACATTCGGCTGGCATCATACGTCCAATTATTAACCGCTATTACGCTAATTACTAATCGCTAATTCAATGGGTCTTTTAATGATTCGATCTTTTTAATGGGTGACTTATAATGGAAAATTATATATATTTCAATTTCAACACACAAATAATAAAAAAGCTTTTATTATTTGCAAAAAATTCGTCTCTCCGTACTGCTACGAAAAGTATTGTATTTATGTTATGAATCTCATTCTTTGTTCACAGTGATTTTCAAAATTATTTTCTATTAAACGTTCTGAAAAAAAAAAATAAAAATAAAATAAGACTTATTTGAAAAGAGCTAGCGTCTTTTTATGGCATGTATTTTTATACAAGCTGTAGAAAAACATTAAACCGGGCAAATCCAAAAAATCAGTAAAAAAACAATATATTTTAATAACTGAAATAAACAATTTTTAATTATTAAGAATGTCCACACAAAGTCGAAGGAGTCAGACTCCTATTCCTTTGTCACTTTGAGTATTTCTGTTTTTTTTTTCAGAGTGGCTAAATTCTTGTGGCCCTATTGGCCTTTTAAGAGTCACCGGACATAGAGTAACATTTGTAATTACCAATCGACGTAATAAACTTCATTGAAAAAAACTGCATACGAACTTACCTGTAACAACATTTTTTTTTTCAATCTGATATCTGAAAGGCTTTTAAGTAAGATTTAAAAAGAGGTGTGATATTTATTTATTTAATTTTCAGGCTCAGAGGTCAATGCAGGTTATTACAAAATTATAGACCAGGAATTTTTTTACAAAAAAGATATAGGTGTTATTCCATTCTAAGTTGGTTATTTCTTCTAGCGTCGGATCGGTCAGCTTTGCAGAATCAGACCAATTTTGAGAATGATAAAAGTAATAATTTAATAATTAATTACAGGTACTGTTGCGGACTCCGACGAAAACGATTGGTTCTGCAAAAAAAATGTATCTTCTTAATCTTTTTTGTAGGAAATTTCGGAACCATAGAAAACCAGATTTTGACTTTTGACCTTGAATATCTCAACACGCACACGCGATATCAATGTCCATTTTTGATAAATGTTATTAACAACACTGTTACAAAGGTGTGTGCCAAATTCAGCTAGGATTGAGACGATTGCTTGATTTTTTCGCTAAAATTATTGGGTTACATCTTTTCTTTTCTTCCTTATTATTAATTTATTTCATGTTATGTGTATATAATAAATTACTAAATAAATAATTCTATTTAATAAAACATTTCCATCATAATCTCATTCACATCCTGATTCCTCCCTTAACATGAACTTTTTAACAAAAAACGTTTTAATATCCTTCACTCTATACTTGATAAAACAAGATGGGATTGGATAGTCGGTAAAAAGTATAATAAGTGTATTTTTCTATAATTTGCCAAAATTACTTTCTCGATTGCTACGAGCCATCAGCATTTTCATTATTCTTATAAATTGTAGTAAATGAAGTGATAAGACATTTACACTCTAAGAGCTGGCAAGCGTTGTGATAATATTCATACGAGTAAATTTTAAAACTACAGTATAATTCTAACAAAGCACACTTGAACTTGAGCTACATATTCATTGCAATTATTTCGCTCAAGGAATTTCAAACCGTGTTGTCATTTGGCAAAGCAATGCATATTATAATAATTATTGTTACATTTGATAATGCAAGCCTATCTTTACCCGACTACGGAAAAGTCAAAGATAAACTAATTTGTTTGTATTTATTTGTACTTATTCATTAACACAAATTCACAGCGAAACTAATTAAAATAAAACTTACATCAATATAAACTATTCTTATCGTCACGAGGGATTTTACTATATCGACATTTATTTCAATAATGAATGTATCGTAGTAACTGCAAATGGTGTTTGAAGAATTGTCACAATATTACAATTTAATTCACCATCATAATAAACTTTTATCTTCTCGTTTCATGGACAAAGAACAGTTTTCTTTTGAGAGCGGATTAGCTAGATTTTATTATACGAATAAATTTGGTATACTTTAGTGTAATTCTAATCAAAACAGTGAGTTCTTGTTTACAACTTTCGAAAGGGCATTTTAAGTCGTAGTCGGGGGTTTAGTTCTTTAACTTTATTTTTTTAGGCCTTTCGAACAGGTTGATGAATTTTTGCAGGTTATATCCAGGTCTTAGGTTATATCCATCAGTTATACTCTAGGGGGTGTATCCCTGCTTTTCTTACACAGAGTTCTTGGAGTAATCCGCAGCCAATTAGAAATGTGTACCGCAAAAGATTTTGAGTGGTGTAATTAAAGCAAGTAATTTATTATCATCATTGGCTGGACCGTTACTTATCAATATCATTGAAATTTAATAAACTAGAATCGTTACATTGTATTTAGAATTTCTGAAAGCAGTGATAAAGAGGAACTACAATTGACATATATTCTAGGACGCTATAGATAAATATGGGAGAAAAAATAATGTCTAGGCTGAAAGCGAGGCCATCGGAGACATCTCATCATCTCGGTGCTTTTACAGGTGTTAAAGAAACTTTTACAGGTGTTAACAAAACTTTTATAGGTGCTTAGTCCCCGCCAGCAGTCACGGGTAGAAGCTAGTTGAATAAATAAAACTTTATATACATGATATACTTCAATAACCATCCCAAACGATTGAAATCACTCATTTTGGCTCGGAGTACGCAATTTACAAGCATCTGGCATTCACAACGGGTCATACACCTGTTTTAGAGCAGAATAGACTATAATTCATCGCAGTTATGTTACTCGACACTACGTCACTGTCAATTTCGTTGCAACTATCTCTCTCTAGCTCTAGTACTATTATATCTAGCCGTCTCTTTATACCACGACCTTGCCAAAAAGGTGAACAGCCCGCGAAGTATGAAACATGTAAATATAAAACGTTTATGATATGCTTTCATCTCATTGTATTTGAAGCGAATGTGTAATGTAAACAATTTTTTAATATGTTACATAAACTACTTTCGATATGAGATATTTCAGATGGGGTCGTTCAAGGTTGGATAAGTAGGTACGTAGTACTTTATCAGAGTTTACAATAATATGACATTCATAGCATGGTTAGCAATGGTTAAGTTTACGTCTGCCATAACAATCCAGCGTGTCTCTTCCTTATATATAGGTCTCTCCCAAGGATCACCAGTACACACGATTTTCTACTAGTGTTGTAAAAATGCTCATCGATGTCGTCGTCACCATCACCAGCCGTTTTATTATCCACTGCTGGACTGGGGCCTCTTCCTGCACATTGTCTCGTGCATGAAAGATGTGAGGCCTTAAAACGGCACGCTGGCCAAGCGGATTGGTAAATCAACTAACTCTTTTTAATGGTTCTGTATTCAGCACTTGTGGTAACACGGCTTTGTTATCTCTTAGCGGCCTTTTACCACACTCACGGGAAGAGAAACGGTGGTGCTATTCGGACACCACACGGCCGACATTAGGCAAATAACATTACTTTACGATATTTGGATTATTAAACAAAATTATTACAGAAATAATACAAACATGTGTAAGTGAGCGTTAACTTCAAGTGAACGCTTTCCCACAATATAGCAATTAATGCAAATTTGTACATATAATGACATAATCGACATCCAATTAACACTATTTATCGCACTTCCTTCGCTTAATGAACGCGATCTTTAGATAACGCACACAGACGTCTCAGTATACTATAAAGATATGATTGCATCAGTGTTTCCATTGCTGATAAGAGGTTAATGCCTTCACAAATCAGAAGCCGTTATCAATATCGAATGTAAGCAGATAGCACATACTGTGCCGAAAATTATGCAAAATATTACCGGATACTGAATAAAGATAGTTTTAATATGTTGACAGTATAATCATATGCGTAATATCGCGATATACGGATTTGATGCTACTGTAGATACATATAAAAAAGATAAATAGACAGATAGATGTTTTATGAGCATAAGGACGATTCCAATCGTATGCTAATGCGGACATTCATTTATGTACAGTAAAAATTATAAGCGGTACAATTTGATACTTCTTTTGTAAAAAGAATCTGATCTCTCCCTTGTGATCCCGTGTCAAGCACGATATTAATGTTATATTGTTTCAACAAAGTGTATTATGTTATCGGAAATGTATATAATTCAGGAAGTTTATACATTTCCTAGGAAATTTATAAAATTGCAAACGACCTTGACGACCTTGACGACCTTGACAAAAGTTGCTCCCTGTGGCGCCCTACACTTGATAGTATGATAAAACGTGGATGTTATGAAGTCCCTGGTCCCTTTAAAATGGGTATAGAGATTCACCCCTAGCTCGGCGGGGGTTAACCGCAGACAAAAATGACCGTGACAAAAGTTGCTCCCCGAGGGGAGCAACTTATCGCCCTTGTAACCGCTATTCCGAATTTAACACATTTCCGATTTCTATTTAGGAAATATATACAACTCCTAGGAAATGTGTCCAGTAAGATTTATTTCATACATCTGACGATTTTAGGTATTATATACATTTCCTGGGAATTATATATAATGCCGTATTTGATACATTTCCGTTAACTATATAAATGATAGTCTGCCTGTGTACTGAGGTAGTTACCACAGGCTTTGGAAGCGGTCTTTTTACATCTTGTTTGATGCCTGCCTATCACTCACTCTAGAGTGAGGCAAATGAAAGTGGGTACTAGGAAAAAGCGGCAAATAAAACAATAGTTGGAAAAATAATTTTAATATGTAGGTACTTGTGCTAGGCTAATTTAAAGTGATACCAACACTTTTTAGATAACCTATTTTTTTAATATGCTACGCTTTTCCAGTCTCGACTTTCATTTGCCCTTTTTGGTGGGAACTCGAGAAGTGAAATTCAGTTTCTGTTCGATTATTATAAAATTTGTGTATTGTGTGTCTTGTGATTTAATATTAAACTTCAAAGTGTTTTTGTGTAATATTTATGATAATCAAAGAAAAGCATGGGACTGCGTTTTTCGAAATTGCATACTACGAAGAAAACTTGACACTGGCAGAAAAAAAAACTTTCATTTACCAAACTACTTTTATTCAAATAGTTACCTTTGGAATTTTATACTATAAAAAACCTTCGACCATTGACAATAAATAGATTTTTTTAAATTAGGGAGATTAATCATGTCAGCTGATAGTGCGCTCACACTTGTCAAGTGAGACACGTGATTTGTCCCTGGAACAATCGATTTTTAACACCAAAGAAACAGTATCGAGTCAATCGTATTCATTTCAATGATGATTTATATAAATGTGACCGTACGCAAAGGGGTCTTATTGTTGGCATGGGGATTATTGAATTTGGTTAAGATTTTCTGATATAAAATTTCGTTGTTTAAACAGAAACATATAATTAAATTTATAATTTGCGTCTATTACCGACAATCTATTATTATACTTCTCTTAAATATCAGTGTAATCTGTATTTATTATTTATTAAAAAAATCACAAACTTAAACTCCTATTTACACTTCAAAAATGAAGCCGTGTGCTGTTGCTATCCTACTCGTACTCGTATGTCAGGCGTCAGGCCGTGCAACGCCCTATTATTATTTGGCTATTAACACTAGCAACACCTAAATTTATTAAATAAGTTATTTATAAGGGGCTTCGCTTTGGATGACATCGTTGTTAAAATATATATGTATCAAAGTTGTCTGGAATCAATTGCTGTGAGGTAGCAAGACCGCCTGGTTGTATTCTCTTCCTAAAACATTGTTCTATGGAGGTACTGTGTTCAAGTTGGTATGGGCGGCTTCAGAAGGTTGCGTAAGTGAATCACTATTGCCCTCCATACTATTATTATATTGTCTGAACACATGAATTAACTAAAAGTAGACAATTCAGTTGGGCATGCGGTAGACGCCTGGCAGGTACCGTGTGGACAGCCACGTTCTACCACAAGTTACTGACAACGTAAAACACCGTGGGCGTTCTGCGTACAGTGTCGTCACTGTGTCTCTATAGTTCTTACAACCAAATACAAAAACAACCAAAAACCTTCTTGGAAGTCGTTTTCAAGTCCAACTTTTTGGCTGGAGGGCGTCTCACGCTACGCTTCCCGATACGAGGTCTCATTCGAGAACTCGTCTACTTCATCGGTTGCCTGTCCTGCGGCAAATGTGGCCTGTCCACTTTAGCTTACTACGAGATACAATGAAAAATATAAATGTATCCGTGAAAGAAGTTGCATCTATTTAAACCGAGTAAGTAAAGAAAGACCCGTCTTTCATTACTCGTCACACATAAACGCGTTACTACACATCCCGGTCGAAAGTAATACACATCGACTACGATTGGCTAGCTTCGGTTTTGTAGAGTGTCGTCTCTGTCATGTGTGACAGAGATGACTCTCTACAAAACCGAGGCAAGCCAATAGTCTCTTTCTAAAGGCCGATGTGCCGATGCCGATGTTACTTTCGGCCGGGAAGTGTACGTCAATGATATTTATCTACATAGTGACATATTGCTTGACCTATGATACTAATTAACCTACGTCTTTACTATAATGCGTCTGTCAATGTCCTTAGCGCGATATATCACATAATGTGTGTAATACATCTCTCTTTTACTTAAATATAATTGTTAACAAAAATAGATGGCAAAGCGATGTATATTGTTATCAAATGACAATTGTTATTGTATTTAGGGTTATTGTAAAATAATGTTGATAATGTTTCACGATGATAACAGAGTTGTGAACAGAATTCTGCAATGCAGACAACTCATCAGCTATACCAGGAGATCCATGGATACCTATCCACGGACGGCTGTAACCACTTATCATCAGGTAGACCGTGTACCTGTTTTCCTATAACCTCTTCTATTTATATAAATTTTCGTGTCAAAGGTAATAATTAATAAATCAAATATCTATGTATCTATTTATAGCTTGTTATAGCATATTGTATAAAATAAACAATTGTACAATATTGTGATTGATTAACCAATTATCTCTCTATTACTCAGCTGCATTGTAACTATATTTTCCTATCTAATTCTGTCCCAAGTCCTTGGACTAATAATTATTTTTGCACTCTAAATCGCGCTGCAAAAACATTATGACGTCATCAGACCTGTTTTCCAAGATTGTTAATAACCAACACCATTATCCGTATTATAATAATTCCATAATAAACCCCATCAAGGCACCCAATCGACCAACCTCTAATTCGCTTCAACAACTTAATAATGCCTAATAAAATTATACACACGAAAAGTAAACATAAGAGGAGGCGAGACTCAAAAACCTATACTTTTCTGTTTTAAAATTTGATATCTTCATCTCTGGTAATCATAATGTAGCCATCAAAATTACGGCCACCAATCACGTTCGAGAAGAACGCATTTGAAATTCAAACGTTTTTGTTCAAACATTGACTAACTGCCAACGCGTGCAGACGTGTGTTTACTCTTAATTTCGTTTGTAATTTTCGAAATTAGAATGCATGATTCCAATTTTTCGCTACACTTTCAAATTTGAGTGTCGCTGAACCCTGAGGTGAAAGTACTTGACCGTGTAATTGAATATTTTATCAGTGAACCGGTAATGGCTTCCCAGCCGCGGGTTGGAGCTCATGAATATGAAAAACGGGGGCCCGAGGCATTCGTTTAACAGCTCTTACTTCAGATAAAAGAGAGGGAGCTATGGAACTGAAATGCTATTGTTGGCTGTTGAACTTTCAATTTCGTTTTGCCGAGCCTTTCAATTTTAATGGAATAGATCCTTTCGACCGTTAAACGTAAAATCAACGCAGTAACGTTCCATTTTATAATGAATATAGAAGATCTAACTAACTTCGCTAATTACTTTACGATTTGTTTTATAGAAAGAAGGTAGCAGAAGATTAAACAGTTCACCTGATGGTAAGTGGATACTGTCACCTAAGGACATCTACGATATAATATGCCAACATCAGTCCAGAATGACAAACGCCGCCGAAACTCCGCCTACCTTTGGGAGTACTGTTTGATATATGTAATATTTGTCAATTGTATCTTTACCGTATGGTGTTGGCCGACGCGACGTTAGAATATCACCACCCCA
Source organism: Sesia apiformis (assembly GCA_914767545.1). Taxonomy (NCBI): domain Eukaryota; kingdom Metazoa; phylum Arthropoda; class Insecta; order Lepidoptera; family Sesiidae; genus Sesia; species Sesia apiformis. The sequence goes on along the minus strand of OU611967.1, from coordinate 2,820,586 downwards.
CCCCACAGAATATCACCATCCCACCCCATCTATTATTCCCGTGGGCGTCGTAAAACGCGACAAAGGGATAATAAAGCGGCCACCACCAGCTCCGAGGAACTACACCGCCTCTCCTCTAAAAGAGTGGACTCGCCTACCCGCTCGACTACATGAGGAGGACTTTTAGTATTTTAGACTGATCACGGTATCTGTAAATAGTGCATCAATCAATTATTGGATGATTGATGCACTAAGATTTTCTAAGATTTTTGGTCAAATTCCCGAATTTATTTGTTTTGTATTTACTATCGCTTATCTCTAATGATAAACTGCATTGGGAGTGTGAACCCCGACCCCGATGCGGTTCTATTGACTACTGCCCTCATTTTGTATTAGTTCATTAGACATGTGTTAAATAACAAGCACACAATAAGAAACACACGAAAGAAAAAGAACACGCTAAGAAACATGGAAAACGGGGTACGTGACACGGGGTCACATTCACATACCTCACATGTATGTGATCATCAAAGGAAATACGAAATATAATTTGTTTCATATTGGCCATGGAAAGAACAGCTCGATATTTTCCTATTCTATTTGGCTGGTCTATCTAGCAGGTGGTTCAAAGTGATAATAGATAGCTCTTGGACGTATGATTATAGAAAAATACCAGGATGCAGGTATTATTAACAAGTTGTTGACGATTATGTCTATCTTGAACAGACCATCGAACTAAGCAAGTTCAACTAAATTAACATAGCCTGACGCATTCAGTTCGGATTTCAAATGCTACCCAGCATTTGAAATAATGTGTCATATTTACAGCACCCATACCAAAATGAATGAAGCCGAAGTCAATGCCAGTTAATATGACGTACGATGCCAAGACATGAACGCTAATTGTTGGCCTGATCCATAAGTTTAAACGTAAAATTGTTCAGCGAAAAACCTATTCCGGAGAAGGCTTATGTTTGTAGTCTCCGACACAGCTCAACAATTAGCATACTGATGTGGCAATAGGCGAGTTATATCTGCCACAGGACGGACAAACACTTGAATGGTGACAATGTGGAATGCCCTCTGATCAAGTTAACCGACAATTTGAAGAAGATCGCCACTGGTGGCTGGATGTGAATAGCAGATGAGTATATATGATCGCGGGCTTAGGGAGAAACACAAATCGCTTAACAATAATACAATATATTAATTATGTTACGCAACTACAGAGAGCTGCCAAAGCCAATATTCTGTCAGGCTTGCTGTAAATGATATCTATTACAAAAACACATTTTCAATTAGCAACACGCTTAAAGTGGTACGATTCTAAAACTGCAACATAAAACCTTGTGCTATTTTCGTGTCCGCTGCATAGTTGAAAAAAATTACTCATGAAAAATAAAAGATCGTTTGGAACGTGGCTAGTTTGCTGGCAGGAAGTCAGACTTGCCAGACAGTATGTTTTTTCGTTTGTCTACGGCCACGTGTTTAAATAACTTATTTGCCTCAATATCATGCAAATGTTGACGGGTAATGAGACTCCTCGTTTGAGGACTTTCTGGAATATACTTTTTTGGCAATAGGTGGCAATTGAAGGCAAAGAAAGAAGTTATTCAGAACAAAATTTTAGGTTGATATTTTGTTCCTTGCTGTTGAATCCGTAAGCAATGTTAATAAGATTAACATATAGAAGATCGTCTATTCAGTACAATTATTATAGGACACATTAAACTTATCGAGTAAGAAAATGTTTTCTAAGTACACATTTGCTGCACATGTGGTCCAGGTCAGTTTTGGCTTTGTGAAATGTTTTAACTAACCTAAGTGTTACTTCAGATGTACTGTTAAAATAATGTACGTTAAGCGTTTTTTAAAGCCTGCAGTGTTATTGTAAAAAAGGTCAATATTTATAGGTAAGTATATGAGTAATGTCGTGTAGAGTCGACAGGCACCATCCCATCTCTTTCTGTGGGTGTTGTAAAAGGCGGCTAAGGGCTACCGTAAGCCCTGAGGAACTCCAAAGAGTGGATTCGCCAACCCTCTTGGCCAGCGTGGCGTTTTGAAGCCATACACCCCTTATGCACAAGACAATGTGCATGAGAAGGACCATGTCCAGCCGTGGATGCTGGTTGCTATGCGAGTAGACCTTACTTCTTTCTGATGCTCCTCCAACACTTTTCTTTCTACGATAATTTTACTCACAACTTTCTTCAAAGATTGATGGTGTTACTCAAACGGGCCGTAAGTTAATTTAATAAATTAACATTAAACAATTAGTAATGAACAATCAGATAAAGTTGAACATTAATGGGTAAATAAGAAATCCGAGCAAGGAATGTGACATTGCGACATACTAAAACGTTAATTAACTAAAACGCGGTTAGTCTGAGTGAATCTATAATGGTAGTACAACATAATCGATTTCATTATTGTGGGTTTCTAAAACATACATATATTAACTTTATTTTTTAGTAAATAGTTAGTTATTTTTTAATTTTTTAGTTACTAATCGTTCCTGCGACTTTGTGCGCGGCGACGTTAGAGTATGTGTGGTTAGCTTGATTACCGTGCGATCTGTATAATAATGTTAACTAAGCATATACCTAAATTATAATATCTATGCCAAGTTGTTATAACTATGCTTTTTACACTGAGTTTCTTCCTAATAAGAACTTTTAATTATTATAGCTCGGCGGTGAAGTAAAACATTTTGAATAAACCCGCATATCCCCGAATTAAAAAAAAAACGAATATATTAATAAATAATAAGCAGATTTGAACGATTATAGTTTCAATAGTTTTGGGTGAAGAAATTGGGAGAACCGAACCTTCTCTTCCTCGAGGGACTCAGAACGGAAGGAGCGGTAAATACCGATCCAAGAGGTCGAGAAACGAAAAATAATAAAAATCCGATGAAATCTCTAAATTTCATCAAAATAATTTGTAAAAAAAGTACGTCTGATAATTAAAAATCTGAAATTACTAAGCATTATAAAGAATAGTAATGATTTATCAATTTCATTATTATGGCGGCGTTTAGTTTAATACCTGGACTTTTAATTATGAAAACGTATTTCATTATTAACCTGTGACATATTTATCAATCCGCACGGGGCCCGCGTGATAAATTATGGCCCAAAAACCCCCTCGGGATGTTCTAGGTTTCATATCGACGAACTGCCTGCTGAGGTTTTTCCACTTAGTTATGACTTTTGAGGCTCTTCAAAAGGGCTTTGAATAGCATTCCGCAAGGTCGGCAGCGCAACCGCACCCCCGAGGCTACTGGTGTTGCAGATGTCCATGAGCGACGATGAGCACTTACCATCTCGTGGGCCCCACGCTCGTCTGCTACTCCTTCTATAAAAAATATTTATTCCGTAGATTCAGAAATACATATACAGAAAATATACTCCTTATTTCCTCTTCAATCTCACGCTCACATCTGGGTCGCTTGCGTTTAAATTATTTTAACTGACCATCGAACCTAGGACCGTGCGAGCTGCGATCTAATATCAATAAACTTTGTATTTACTATCAACGGCTAGCTGTTTGTTGTAACTACAGGATGTTATGAACTTAAGTTGCATTTTTAATTGAAAATAAAAACTACGGGAAAATGCCCATTTGAGGCCCCCACTTTTACGGAGTATAAATTATAGGGTAACTAAATATAATACATATAAACTTGACGCATATTTTAAGGGAATCTGTAAGAAAGATTTAAGCAATTTGACAGAGACTGACCGCAGATTATAAACTTAGACTCTAAATTAGCATTTACGAATCTCGTTTGTACAATTAATCGATTATTATATTATTACAAATATTATTTTAATAAAAAAACGTTTAATAACCCACGAATAAAAACGTTGCTCGTTTTACAGTTGCTAAATTATATATTGCTCATATAAGAATATTTGGATATATTTTTTTCTTTTGCGCAATAAAACATATCTTTGTAAATTTATTACAAAACCCGTGGTAGTCCACTATTAATTAAATTGAACAATGAACCAATATGATGTGCTGAATTATCTTTGTGTAAATCTCTTTCCACTCGTCGGCATGTATAAAGTATATACTTTGCGTATTTGTATTTTATTTATATATGTAGATAAGTATATTATGTATTTCTATGTAAGTACGTATATTATACTATATATACATATATTTGTCATATATATGTACTTCGTACGTGTGTACTGATCTTGTGTACTTATTTATATTATAATATGTACTACATATATTATAATATGTACTACATGGGGTGTATGGGGTCCCAACCTACATCTCTGGGACCCAAGCCAACCTCACCGGCTCGTGGTGCACCCTGCCGACCAACGAACGAGGCTCTGGCGACCCGCCACCACGCACTGGACCAGCGCGGCGGGTTACGGTCCCCCCCCCCCCCCCCTATGGCAGAAAAAGTAAAACGGCCCCAAGTTCCCGGCGGCTCCAGTCGCAACACCGGCGTGGACGGGCGCTGGTCGAGCGCTGGAGCCAGGGGTGCTAAGAATCTCCGGGCGGGATTCCACCGTCGAACGACCAGGGCTTTTGACATGGATCACCGACGTAGGTTGTCACTGGTGACTTACAACACGCGCACTTTGAGGACAGACGAGAAGATCGCTGAGCTGGAAGAGGAGATAGGCAAGTTGCACTGGGATATATTGGGGTTATCAGAAATCCGAAGAGAGGGGGAGGACACGATAACCCTGAAATCCGGCAACTTGTTCTATTACCGGGAGGGCGACCAGCAGTCCCAAGGTGGTGTCGGGTTTATCGTCCACAAGTCCCTCGTAAATAATGTTGTAGCCATCACGAGTGTGTCGAGCAGGGTCGCGTACCTTATACTCAGAATATCCAAGAGATATTCGTTGAAGGTCATACAGGTCTACGCACCGACCTCGGCACACCCGGATAACGAAGTGGAAGCAATGTATGAGGACATTAGTAGAGCCATACATGCTTCGAAAACACACTACAATATTGTTATGGGGGATTTCAACGCGAAACTGGGCAAAAGAGGCGACGATGAGTTGAGAGTGGGGCAATTTGGATGTGGGCACCGGAACCAGAGGGGCCAGAGGCTGGCCGACTTTCTTGAGAAAGAGGGACTCTTTATGATGAACTCTTTCTTCAAGAAGCCGGCTCATAGGAAGTGGACCTGGATGAGCCCCGACGGTTCCGTTAAAAATGAGATAGACTTCATTATGGCCACAAAGAGACAAATATTCAATGATGTCTCCGTGATCCACAGGGTGAAAACCGGTAGTGATCACCGAATGGTTAGAGGCACATTGAATATAAACGTCAAGTTAGAAAGGTCCCGCCTGATGAAGTCTACGCTCCGACCTACTGCTGCCCACATACAGAATCCCGAAAGCTTTCAGCTTGAACTGTCAAATCGCTTCGATTGCCTAGAGGATTGCGTTGCAGTGGACGATATCAACAACAGGTTGGTAGAAACTGTCCATACGGTGGGGTCTAAATTCTTCAGACATCGTCGAAGAGATGGACCCCAAAAGCTCACCGACCACACCCTCGACCTCTTGGCGGAACGACGTTCGATGACACTGCAGACTCCTGATGACGCGGAAGCATATCGGCAGCTCAATAGACGGATTCACCAGTCCTTGCGACACGACATCCGTCTCTTTAATACTAATCGTATTAAGGAGACGATAGAGCGGAATAAAGGCTCCAAAGTGTTCGCAAGAGACTTATCTATTGGGCAGAGCCAGTTGACGAAGCTGAAGAGGGAGGACGGCAGTGTCACTTCCGACAAACAAGAGGTACTGAGGGAGATCGAGAAGTTCTATGGACAGTTGTATACCTCGGTCGCTAAACCTGTTGGCAACTTGGCCAAAGACCCAAGAGCCAAGTTGACCCGACACTATACCGAAGACATCCCGGACATCAACCTGTACGAGATTAGGATGGCCCTCAAACAGCTTAGAAATAACAAGGCGCCGGGTGAGGACGGAATCACTTCAGAGCTTCTGAAAGCGGGTGGAACACCGGTACTGAAAGTCCTTCAGAAGCTCTTTAATTCCGTCTTGCTCGAAGGTATTACGCCGGAGGCATGGAACGGAAGCGTGGTGGTGCTCTTCTTCAAGAAAGGTGACAAGACCTTGTTGAAGAACTATAGGCCCATCTCGCTTCTGAGCCATGTTTATAAGCTGTTTTCGAGGGTTATCACGAATCGTCTCGAGCGCAGGTTTGATGACTTCCAGCCTCCCGAACAAGCCGGTTTCCGAAAAGGCTATAGTACCATAGACCACATCCATACGCTGCGGCAAGTTATACAGAAGACCGAGGAGTATAACTTGCCATTATGCTTAGCGTTTGTGGACTATGAGAAAGCCTTTGATTCGATCGAGACTTGGGCAGTGCTACAGTCCCTCCAGCGGTGCCATATTGACTATCGGTATATCGAAGTGTTGAAGTGTTTGTATAACAACGCCACCATGTCAGTCCGAGTACAGGAAGGGAGCACGGAGCCGATTCCATTGCAGAGGGGTGTGAGACAAGGAGATGTTATCTCTCCGAAGCTCTTCACCACTGCGATGGAAGACGCTTTCAAGCTCCTGGAATGGAAAGGACTCGGCATCAACGTTGATGGCGAATGCATCACTCACCTTCGATTTGCCGACGATATCGTGGTCATGGCAGAATCGCTGGAGGATCTTAGCACAATGCTCGGAGACCTCAATCGAGTTTCCCAACAGGTGGGCCTTAAAATGAACATGGACAAGACGAAAATCATGTCGAATGTCCATGTCGTGCCCACCCCAGTTTCAGTTGGGAGCTCGATTCTCGAAGTTGTTGACGAGTACGTCTACCTAGGCCAAACGGTCCAACTAGGTAGGTCCAACTTCGAGAAAGAGGTCAATCGACGAATCCAACTCGGCTGGGCAGCGTTCGGGAAGCTACGCAGCGTCTTCTCGTCCAAAATACCTCAGTGCTTGAATACGAAGGTCTTCGACCAGTGTGTGTTGCCAGTGATGACCTACGGCACCGAGACGTGGTCTCTGACTATGGGCCTCATAAATAAGCTCACTGTCGCACAGCGAGCTATGGAGAGGGCTATGCTCGGGGTTTCCCTACGTGATCGAATCAGGAATGAGGAGATCCGTAGACGAACTAAAGTCACCGACATAGCCTCTCGGGTTAGCAAGCTGAAGTGGCAGTGGGCAGGGCACATAGCTCGTAGAACCGATGGCCGATGGGGCAGAAGGGTTCTCGAATGGAGACCACGTACCGGCGGACGAAGCCGAGGACGTCCATCTGCTAGATGGACAGACGACCTCATAAAGGTGGCGGGCACCCGCTGGATGCAGGTCGCTGCCGATAGGTCTAAATGGCGGACAATGGGGGAGGCCTATGTCCAGCAGTGGACGTCTAAAGGCTGAGATGATGATGTACTACATTGTGTTCGGTTAAGCAAAACTGCTTTGCACCATCCTCAGGCATTCCTCTTTAACCCTAGTTGCCTGGCAGAGAATGAAACTAGGCCCTCTGTACAATTTCTGTGCGGTAAAGTCTAAATAAAGAAGAATTGAATTGAAGCTATGATAGAAATTACAAGATATAAAGCAGATAGGATTTGCGTTAAATCGATTAATCACTCGATGCTACAACCATCGTTACAAGCTTACGAGAACACCCCATGTCTGCGCAAGCACTCGAATCGATCCTTATATCGATTAGTGGTTATTTGTGAGCGCGCACGCTAACGGTGCATCGGATCGTTATTTAAACATCCTTAAACTAATTCTAATTCCTTCCTTAACAAAACAGACAGAATAATATGGATACGGCCTTAGTCAAAAATAAAGGAGAGCTTTAAAAATAAATGTTTCTTAAATTACGTTAGGAATTAAAATTATTTATTTCTTTTCGTTAGAGAATATAACCTTAAGGATCAGTTAGTTGTAACTAACTGATCCTTATACTAATTAATTATTATTTGTATATAGAAAATAATATAAAGACCAATCATAATAGAATTACGTAAGGAACACAGAATTCAGAAAAAAAAATGAAGGTGGCGCGTGAAGACTATAAACCACGGACTAATTAACCTAATTCGTCCTTGCTACAATGGCTATAAGATATTTTGAGGAAGCCGAATTTTTGACCATTTAAACGATTCTTGACCTAAAGGGGCATTATTCTCATCCTGTCCCTCGAACCCGGCCTATTATTTAGGGCAATTAATAATAAATAAATACCTATAATAATAGGTAAAATGTCCTGTACTCATAGTTAGACGAAATAAAATGAAATGTGAAATAAAAATGAATGAAGTGTCCTAAACTGCACAAAGGTCAGCTGGAAGAGAGTGCCTTATGACATTAAGCTCGCCTTTTGTAATGTTTGTTAAATAAATAAAGTTCCTAAAATAAATAAAGGTGGGACCTAAAAAATAGGCCACTCCCCTCGTAATTCTTAGTTGCCACCGCATCCATATAAACCTTACACCCTACCATGATACCCCATTAAATCACAATGAAAATATTTATATTTATTATAACAATATTGCTATCTGGGGTGAATTATATTGTTAATGCCCTCATAAACTTGGGATTTAGTTTGTTTGTTTGTTTGTACGGCCCACCCGGAAGCTGGGCCATTAGAAATTATTGGCTCCTGTGGGTTTTACAATTATATTTTAAAATATTTGAATACGGTAGGTCTTGATATTGATACCGCATTGTGGTATTATTGTATGTCTGGGACATTATGGACACAGTCTAGGTATCTATATGCATATAATAAAATTGTAATGAAGCTGTGTCTGTACATTCAAGTTTTTAAAAAAAGGTCATTGCAGTGTAATGTACGAATGATACAGCGCCCAAAACCAATTTTTGAAATTTTTGTATGTTTGTCTGGACGCGTATCACGCAAAAACCACTGGAGGGATAACCTTTAGAGTACTTTTTATCAAGATTATCAATGATAAATTTCCCACGGGAATCAAGTTACACATACACATACGCGCACGAATTCGCGGGTAGGTACTGCTGGTTGATTCATAATAAACTGTTGTTGGTTCGAGATTCAGTGAGAAAAGTGGATAAGTAAAATAACTTCACTTCACTTCACTGTAACTTATCACTTGTGAGTGACAGTTGTGACATACTTGTCTTAGCAAATAGGCTAATGTAAAGCTGTAATTTGAACTTACGACCGCACGAGGGAGAGTCAAGAATATATACTCTTGGGCTATCACCGCTCTTCTTAACTATTTAAACAATTTAATGTGGAAATTCGCACTAATAAAATATGGATCTGGAGCAAAAAAAAGAGCATTCGCACTGAGCCCGTGTATTGGGTTAAGGCCCGAAACCTCCAAGTGATTTACTGATGGGAGCTGATGTCCTGCAGTGTTACATTAATTCACGTTATAGGCTTATATTGATTTACTAGTGTATCATTGGGATGACAGTGTAGTATCATACTTGCATTGACACAAATTTGTTATAGAAAACGAAAACAGCCTCAAGGGATTACTATCTCCGAAATCTAGAGGGCGAATGGTATTTGTACTCCTTTTTCCTCCATATTTATATTATATGTATGGTTTATATATATTTAATATCTATTTTTAGTACGTATATTTATATATTTTATCGTATAAGTAAATTATCAATGTATTATTATTATTTATACAGATAAATTTAGCTTTACCTACTGTTTAATTTCATCAGCACTCGTTTTAATTTTTCACAATTAACCATCAGTCGACTGGTAGAGGGTGCATTAAGTACGCCTCTGTACAATATAGTTCAAAACGAGTAAAATATATAAATAAAAACGCTGATAGCGCATGTATTTCGTTATCTTTAGGGGACGCCATTTTCCCAACCCATTCTCCAAATCCATTCCTTAATCTCCAAAGGTAAGCAGCGCATCCGGGGGCGTGTCAGCGTTTGTCATTTTGGACTGATGTTGGCATGTATTGCGGATGTCCATGGACGACAGTATCCACTTACCATCAGATGGATTGTATGCTTGTCTACCACCATTTTTCCATAAAGAAAATAAAAAGGTTTTAGGAAAAAATATTAGACAAAAGATCTTGTACGTATGTAGGTATTTATTTACTGTCTAGGGCTGTTCTAGGCTGTTATGTTTTAGTGGTTTGAACTATTCTAGTTTCTCAGTCATGGAGTTTAGTTTATTTTTAAAAATTAACCTAATTTACTCGTATTAACCTTTATCTTTACATTAAAGTCAGATGGTAAAGCACGTTCCTATTTAAACAATTTAGTTATTAGTCAACCAATCCGCACCGTGGTGGATTATGGCCTGAAACACCCCAGGGATTCACTAGGGATTCAAAAGTTTGTGTTTTATTTATTTATTTTATATCAGGCATTAAGGGCTTAATATATACACTTAATCTGCACATATATAGTAATAAAATAACTATTAATCACTATTACGGATTTTATTGTGTTATATTGACCGCAATAATATCTTTATCAAAAGGTTGTGAATGACATGGAAACCCGAACAGCGAAGGCGGTCGCCAATGATAGCAATCAATTGGGTTGTGTTCCTAATCGTCACTGATACGAGCATTATTTGCAATTAAAAGCAAATACAAGTGACGTTGTTAGTAAATAATTATGTATTTGATGAAGCTTTATTATAAATACTTATAAACTCCCATGTAACTTGGTAGTGCAAAAATCCTATTAAATTCGTGTAAAAATATCGGCGTCGCAGTACTTGCAGTTTACGCTGCAACACACGCTGAGTTGGAGCCGATTGGCACAGCAATTGGTATTCATTATGTATGGTATTTGGTATGTTATTGTCAATAAAATGATTTTATTGCCGTCTTTCCTTCTTTCTATTTCATCCCATTACACTGTTTCTTCCTTGGATGGATGGGGTGGAAAGTAAAAGACAGGGAATAAGGAGTTTTCTTTATACCATAATACTTTCTACACAATAGAATTGACGGAGATCGAACGGAGACTAGGACATTTAAGTGAATGTGAGACTTTTATTACCCCTTAATACTTACCACTCAATGTAAAGGTCCGTAGATCGTATATATATAATACATTAGGATGTATACCGGAGACTTTCTTCTGCCGTTAGCTTTAGAAATGTACCTTTACGTTAATAAATAACATTTTGCTCTTAATGATAGCTGCATTAATAAAGTGTCTGAGACCTACAAAAGTTAACAATCTTAGATATATGGCGACACGAACACTCTCAATTGCAGTAACGAGTGGTCTTTCGCGAAACTTATTCTATACATTTTAGTATCTACAGACACATATCATGATGTAAGGCTAAGAATACACTGTAAAATTACACTGTTTTTACATTTTATTTTCTAAATTTCTATACATAGGTATTCTTTTTTGTTATAAATATCCAATTAGAAGTGTTCTTCCAAATTGAAAATTTCTTTTTTAATTAACGCCACAGTAAATCACTCACGTGGGTCGTGGGTCGAGACATACAAAACGAACACAAGTCAAACAAGATCTTTTCTTTAAAGAAACTCGAACCGGACCGGAGTTCGAACCCGGTATCAGCAGATAGACAGGGGATACTATCAACTGGATTAATCAGTAGAATCATAGCTAATCATGTCATATCATTGTGTGTAAGCAGCGAATTTATTTTTGTAAAATACTTTCAATACTACCTACGTTTCTCTTTTCTTTTTCGGAGGGTATGAGAAGAAAAAAAAAATATTGTTTTATTTTAGAAAACCACCTCTATAAACAAAGTTCTCTACATACAATTAAATAAATCCGACGTGCATTAGTTAAAATCAATTAAAATACAATACTAAAACTAAAATTTAAACTCTAATAAAAAACCCATTCGTCATCCATTTATGCCCTAAGCTTAAAGCTCACCGTACACATACATGAAAACGGTTGCCAAGCATAATGAACGCGGCGCCTTTGCTCAGTGAACGGGCCGCAGATAACAAATTTGTTAATGAATACGCCGTGGCTTAACATGGACATGTATTTCCCATTCCCACTTTAGGGTGGAGGCCTTTTTTGCAATCTCAAGGAAGTTTCAGGTCATAATTCACCCAGTGGGATTGGTGACTATTATACATGTCCCATATGGATGTGTGGTGTCGGCCAACTTTAGAATAGCATCTTCCTGTGACTGTTGTATAAGACGACTGGAATAACAAAGCCGCTACCACAGCACTGAGGAACTACACTATCTCCAAGAACCTGCTTAAGTAGCGTGGCGTTTCTCTTATGCACAAGACGATGTTCATGAGGAGGCCCATGTCCAGCAGTGGACGAAAATAGGGGGCTGGTTACTGTTCGATTTACACATGTCCTAAACTTTTTATGCTCGAGTACAAAAATCACTGGTCAGCTTTTAATATCTCACTGCAGGTCACAGACCTCCCCTAGTAAATCACTGGGAGGGTATGGGGGGAAATCCACCACGTGGACCCAGTGCTGATTGGGGGATACCTACACCTGCTCCAGATTTTTTTTATTCCTGGAGCATGTGGGATTCGTCAGAATATTTTCCTCGTTAAAATTTTAAAATCATTATTTTTAAAAAAATCCGTATTTAAATACAAACACAGTGGCATGTGTCGGGGATTTGAACTCACGATCACATGAATGTGAATCGAGGCCATAGCAATCTTTGTCACCGGGCTATCACTCTAACTAATTGGGAAATGGATTTTTTAAGAAATACCGAAATTCTTTTCAAATTTCGAATTTCGAAGAAATTCACGAATCCTTCGCGTCGCCAGTAAACTATCGGTTAGCAATAAAACACCATCCAACTGCCGATCTGATTCATTACTGAAATGTGACACGATACATTGCAAAATTAAGATATTGATATCTTGTACACATCAGTTTCGCTGTCAAGCATTCTGCTATGGGATAGTGGTAATTCATGTCTTATCCATCCTTTTCTTTCTTTCAGAGTTTTTATTACGAAATTTGTTTGCCAAGTGGGCCATGTGAGTGGTTTATGACCTTAAAACGTGTAACAGCTGATAAGATTCCGGGCGGCTTTAGGCCCTCGGCCGGTGCGGAACCCTTTTACCTCCCGAATGACATGCAAAACTGATTCTCAACCTTTTTGTTTGTGCTTTAAATATTTTAGGGTTATCGCGGACGTGTTACTAAACGGACGTTTGCCACCTTTTTTATTAGAATAATATGCAGGAACCTTTTTCGAGACATAAATTTTTATTTAAGCACGCTTGTCATCGTGACGTCATGCGTTTGGGCTTTTCTAAAAAGCGTTTTAAACAGAATGAAATCAGAAAAAACGTTTTGGAACTAAAAGAAATATTGTCATTAATAACAAAGTACATAACTTTTTGGTTAAATGAACAAGTCGAATATATGTTAAGGAAATTAATATGAAAGTAACATAAGAAGACAGACTTTTTTTCTTTTACTTTTTTCGGGTAGCTAATTGCGTGTACTTTAAAAAGTCTTCCAGTGAATGGTAAATCATCAGGCTTTTGGGGGAGATTTCAAAAAATTCTTAATAATGCGGAGACCAAGATGATCAAATGGAATGAGATGGCATGGAATTGAATGTATCTCATAGTCTGCGCCTCACATTACGCTTCCACTATCTGTGGCCGGTTTGGGATGGGAATTGCGTTGTGGTGAGCTGCGAAGGGAAGGGCCATGAGCTCTACAACGGTTGCTTATATTTCCTTTGTTATAAAAAGAATTCGTCCGACTACAAACCACAGCCGTAAGGGTGTTTTGGATCATAATTCATCACGTGGACCGAATGGGAATATTAATCATGCTCGAGATTTCTTTTAATTCTTGGGCACGCGGATTTTTCTTACGAGAGTTTCGTCATCACAGAGCTGATGATTATAAAAAATACCCCAAGATCCGTAAATGCGACTTGATCGAGTATAGAAGGTCAGAAGTCATATAGCATGATAGGTTAAGTAGAAGTGGTACAGGTTGGGGTTTGAATTCATGACTTTACGGATGTGATTAGAGAATAGTTACATAATTATCTATATATAAAATAATAAAATAACAAAGCCGTGTCTGTACATCAAATATTTTTTGGAAAAAGTCGTTGCAATGTAGTGTAGGTACGAATGATATACCACAGAACCCAAAACAACATTTTTAAACGTCTGTCAGTTCAAACGCGGACTACGCAAAAATCACTGTACAGAATTTAATAAAGCATGGCATAGTTAGAGCTTATGACCTGAGTTAACATTTTGGTTCATTTTATGCCGATCTGTTTTGTAGTTCTCACGAGAATCACTCGTAAAGATCAGGCGAATAAAGTCATAGGCACCGCTAATCTTACATATAAGTACATACGTTTCCTGTAAGAAAAGAGTAGATACGAGTACGTCCAGGACCATATAGTAGTCCCTGTTAGTAGACACTTCCCGTTATCATTTGAACATTCAATAAATATTTTATTACACAACATAAAACATGTAAAACAACATCAAAATTCAATTAATACGACATTAAAAATCTATGTCAACATCGCGCAACGAAGGAGACAAGGACCAAAATTGATAAGGTTTTTATTAGTATATTATCTGGGACTCACAGGCAGATGGAGCGCGAAGCAATCAAAAAGCGATGGACATAAATTTTTTACTACTGCCTAATCTAAAATTTCGCCTGGATTTGCCGCAGTATAAACATGGGGTTGCGTAAACCCCAACATTCACGAATCGACTACGCGCTTGAGAATATAGAATATAGAGAATATATTGCATAATTATGAAATGATGATTATTTTTTTAATTTTATTGAAATTAAACAATGAAGTTAAAGTTCAATGTATTAAATACCATTGCCATAAATTATATGAAGTTAAAATTAATTCATATTGAATAGAAATGCCATTTATTCAATTTATAAATTCGTCGACGGTATAGAAGGCCTGCTCGACGAGTCACTGTTTCAACCTTAGCCTTTATACATTGGGCAAGTTTAAAGCATCGATTATATTGCTAATAAGGTTTATTAATATGGAAATAAATAAATAAGACAAGGGAATAAATAAAGCTTAACTTTGTGGTGATTTTCTTAGATGATATTAATTAAAAACACGCATCTAATATTAATTTATTAAAGCTTTAATACACAAAATATTATACAAAGAGGCGGACTCAATACACTCTGTGCCAGTCAACTTTTGGTTAAACTGGAATACGGGTTTGTCACTATAGACACATATTTTAGAATTGGTTCTGTCTTACAACTTTTTAGGTTTTCACGTTTCCTTTAGACATTTTTATTGTAAGTCGGTTCTCGTAGCTCTCCCTCATCCTGAACTATCCGCCTCTTCAGTCAACTCATGATAACTCTCGGTGTCGACTCGGCCGGTGCACTGCCGAAACGTCGAGTAGATATTAATGGTAAACAATAGTCCTGTCTGGACCTAGAGAGTGTAGGAATGTGTACATAACACATACAACTACTAGAAACAATGCATTTAACCGCTGGATGGAGCAATTGGTCCATCAGATTGTCGTTCGATTTTCGTAGTCATTCAGTCGCATAGCCCAGTCTGGTGATCAACAGCAGGCTTTAAACTTATAAGGGCACTAAAATTTTTACGAGCTCCAAAATAAAGAGCGATTATCGACAAATTTAGAGCAGTGTCTATAGGTTATCGAGAGGTTTCCCATCACTGTTTTATGGCTATGAGAGAATGATAAGAAGTCATAAACAGTTTTTATAACGGAAAATTAAATTAAGAACAGATTGACCAGTCATTAATTATGTTGCGTTTTTGTGTTTCATGAATTAGTAAAACTTGGTGGGAGAGCTGTAACACCTAAGTACAAGTACCGTCAGCCTGAGTCTCTCCACTGCTCGATATAGGGTTCTCCATACATGGCCAGCCACTACCAGCAAATTTCTTCAAGTAGTAAGTAGATCGACCCGATTAGAGGGCGTAGCACACTTTGTGTAACTAAATTACCACGGACATGACTATATCTCATCTGGGATTGGATGTAGCAAAGATAGACAAAATATTCAAGGCCGTCTGGAACTGCATACCTATAACAGATGGCAGCGAATAGTATAGGCGGCAGTAACCCACATAAACACTATATCAAATTATCATAATCATCATCACTATATTATGAGTACATAACATAAGCTTTGAAACAACAAATTGTGTGTTTTGATTTCAGTCGCATGCAACTCTAAATTCCCAATTTTTAAGTTTGTTAAAATTGTCGTTGTTTGTTTGTTTAAATTTGTATACCGGTTTAACATTTTTATCTTAATATGTTGTGTTACGGGGTATTTTAACCTTTATTTTAATAAAAGTATAAAAGCAAATGCAATTAATGAAAAGCAAACTCTTCTTCGATTTCAAAGTTCCCTTAAACCTTTCTTATTGTGGTAATGGTACTCGTATCAACCAAAACGTTTTTCGATCAAGCACGAACACTCGGTTCCCAACATTTCTGCTGCTTCTTAAACTCATAATGATATTTAAACAGCGCAGTCGGCCAATAATGAAGTCCTATGGCTTCATTAAAAATAACAAGGACTGTGTTAGATTTACTAAACGATCAGAACACGTCTTATTGGTCATTGGAAGTGAATTGAAATGCAAATGGAAGGATCAAGTGCTTTAGATAACTTGCAAAGTGATTCAGTGATTAAATAATGAATTGTTAGATATACTACACACGAGGTGTGTTTAACATGACTCCATAGAATGAATTGATAATAACAATCGCAAAGATTAAATTAAATATAAAATTGTAAAGCTAAATTAATATATTACGAGGGCCTTCCAGTTTATATATTTTTTAGTTTAATTAGTTGTTTGAAACTGTTTTGTTTCAAAGTTCTAAAAAGTTTTGTTATGTTTGAAAGGGCTGTTGTTAGAAACCTTAAGACCCTTAACCTCAAGGGTTTAAAACCATCAAACGTTAAAAATCTCTTCACGTGGATGTCGTATAAGGCGACTAAAGAATGACAAAGCTGCTACCACAAGCACCACAAGCCCTCGGGTACTAATCCACTTCTAACAAAGTCGACTCGCGAACCCGCTTAACCAGCGTACTGTTTTGAGGCCTTACATCCTCCATGCACGAGACAATGGTGCATGGAGAGGCCCATGTTCAGCAGTGGCCGATAAAAGGTCTGATTACGATTAAGGACATCTAGTATAGGCAATACATTCTCAACACTGTGAAGAATCCTTGGTGAGCACTTTACTTTATAGTCGAGTGACACAATTTGAATGTTATGTAAAGGGCTATAAAATATAATTGCACATGTTCAACATGCAAATTACATGCATCATTAATACACATGATAAACGTTTGTACGTTTAAACGTAAACGCGTCATGAAAATCACATTCTACTCGTATGTTACGTATATTTCTGTTGCTGGGGTTTGTTGCTGGGAGCGCTTAGCTATTGTCCTGGGGTTTATGCGTCAGTGCGACTGTATAAATACAGCAGTCTTAAGGTGCGTACAAATTGGAGCATTTTTGACCAGCATTGCCTGGACATTTTATTGACATTTTGTATCTTTTCGAGCATTTTTGTATAGGTATGTTACAGGCAAATTGCACTTGGGGTGTAGAATCAACACTGCCCGGATAATGCTAAGTCTGAACCCCAATTCAACTTTCTCCGTAACATATTAACTTTTAAGAGTAAAAGGATTTTAACCGTGTGGAATCTATTGCCTATTTATCTTTTTTTAATTTTACTCGACTTTTCGGCTGTTACCTCTAGCCATGATTACGAACTGACTGACGTAGCAAATAGTTCATGTCGAGAGCTGAGATCAGTTTTCTTAACTACACACATTCTGTCTCCACAATACAGAAAATTGTGGCACACAGCGCTTACACCGTTTCAAGTAGCATCAAAAGAAAAATCGCGAGGTTTAACGTTATTCAATTTATTAACCACCGGATTCCAAGTCAGGGATAATTTGACCTATCTTCTCGAAATTATTTTGTATCTAATTACAATTACTTCACGTACTATTCAACAGGAATAGCGGCGGTCAGTGGAGAGGATTTTTGGGCTATGGAATTCTATTCCAGTCGTGTGGTGTCGGCCGGGTATAGAATAGCACCCTCTTCCCTGTCATCTCTTCCCGTGGGTGTGGTAAAAAGGGATTAAGGTATAACAGAGCCGCTACCATAAGCCCTGAGGAACTACACCACTTCTAAAAGAGTAAACTCGCCAACACGCTTGGTCAGCGAATTATTTTAAGGTCGTGCCTCCTTCATACACAAGACGATATGCGTGAGGACAGTGGACAACAAAATGGGTGGTTACGGATTGACTCCACAGTTGGGTACATGGTTTGCTATCGTGGATTTATTCATCTGACGGTATTTTACAGCTACCATATATTCTTTGACTATTTACATGTTAGGTATATAAATTACACATATCACAGTCATAGATGGTGCGCGAGAATACAAGAGCGACGATTACGATCAAAAATACTGAATTACAAGATAAAATTAATCGAATCTAAATAGCGGTCACAATCGCTACAAAAAAAATGGTTATAAAGAAAAGCGAAAGAAAGAAAGCGTTATAAATATGATGCATTTACGAAATAAACGACTTACGAAATGGGCTTTTTTGGGAGATGAACGTTACGATCCGACAATTCGTTCATTTTGTAGTATAGTTAAAATAGTAGAAATTTATTTCTTTAATCAATAACAACACCTGTGCGAGGGTGCGGATGAATCAGAAACCGGCATGTAGGGCATCGTACACACCTGGTACAGATGATCAGCGTCACGTAGAACTACTAGATTGAACCACAAAAATTTAGATTCAAATTATTTTAAGATTTTCGCGTTCTTCAGACATATTTATTTATTAGACGGGTTTTAAACGCATGCATTTACCTCTCTTTTAATTTACTTGTCGTTTCGACTGGGCTACACAAACTATAGTCACGAGCTAACCATGTTATATACATAAATATTCAGATATTATATTTGCTAGAGTACAGGTTAATTCACAGTAGATGCTTATAATTATAATGTCCCAATGCAGGGCGAGCTACAACGGGATTTCGGGCCATAATTTACTACGCGAGAGCAATGCTTTTTAAATTGCCGGCTAATGAATGGGTTTTCTTCGCGATTATTACCTTAACCACCGAGAATGTGATAATTGGAAAAATCTGTATGTTAGTAGAGGTTTACTCTTACTAGCCGGGGCGGGGTTTTTAAGAGAGGTTCAGAAGTATTTCGTTTCGAATTTCTTTCTGCATTCACTTATGTTTCAGTTTCATACTAGTTTTATAATAAAAAATAGAAAGTATCAAATGAGGTTTCATTCAGTTTAAATAACGTCCCACTAGTTTTGACAGTGCACCGCGTCGCGCTTCATATAAAGCTAATGCACTGTACCTCAACTTTCTTCAAAATAGTGTGTTCACCACGTATCAACAGGCTGTAAACGAGTAGCTATTCTGGTATGTTTGTTTTACTATGAAAATATAAACGAGGGCTAACGACCAATTTTAGTTTATGTAAAAATCTTCAAGGATACTTGCGCGATACTTTACGTGGGGATACAGTTGGGATATAAGACAACAGTGTATTATGATTGTAATGCAAAAGATGTAAACTTCTTAAAATACAATATGTATACTGTTAAACAGTTTCTTGTAAATATGTTTGGAGGTTTTTAGCCCACACTACCATATTAAGTAGTTTATATACCATCACACGACCTGATGGTTCATTTACACAAGGAGAGTTTCTCAACGGTTCCAACGTGAATATTGTATACGATTATCGTATACCAAACTTCATACGATTCTCGCCTTCAACTGTTTACATGATGATAAAAGCTCGATGATATCTCTGATAACAGTGATCAATTGATGATAACATTGTTTATACCAGTTTTTGACGCATTTTCCAGCCTGCACGCGTTCGTGAAACTATCCGTGTGTAAATGAGCCTTAAGGCTCTACCCATTCAGCCACTACCGGCGAGTTTCTTCATCAGTTCACATAGCTGTAGGGTGTTAAACGTTTTCCCGATACGTGGTCTCCGCTCGATGACTCTGTAGTCTTTCCTGCCATCTATATTATCTATCGGTCGTTGCCATTTCTACTGCTTGACTGTTAATCTGCAATAAGTTTTCCTATTCTACAATCATTAAAAATATTTTAAAAAGAAATCAATAATCAAAGTCGTAATGCCATCGATTCATTCATTAAAGATTTTGATTATCAATACAAAGTAATAAAACCAGATCATAAAATGGAGGATATTAAATTTGATAACATTAAGTTGAAATATGAGAACGAAACGATATTGTGAACCAATCAAGGAGAAAGTGCTCCCTAAAGTAAAACGCGGTAAGTCCAATATTTAGAAAAAACGTTCATAAAAACGTCACATTTATTGCTACTGCTTCTAATGAATACTTTTTAAGTTAGACATGAATATTATAAAATAAAATGTCATGAAACTTGGTAAATAAATAATTAACAACGGTTCGTGGACTCTTTAATTTAAGGAGGAAGTAGCCAGTTCAAAGAACTTTTAGTTTGACCTATCGTAGACTCTAAAGTCGGATTTATTATTCGAGTCAGGGATATGACATATACAACTGTCAAACAGAGTGAAATTAGTTTGTACTTCTGTTGACTTATTTATCTTTTTATTATTCTTTTATTTATTATAATCTTTTATTTATAATTTTTTTTTATTACCATCTTTGACTACCATATATAAGTACAGGTTGCACTTAAATAGTACCTATATGATTTTTATTTTTGGCAACGGCACTGATTTGTGCTTTATGTTGGCATAGTCAAGTCAAGTTAGAAACGAAGTTAGAATAGAAGTAGAATAGAAGAACAGAATAGAAGTTCCTGGTTTTGACGCCAGGATACCGTATTAAAAGGTAACGAAAAGTTGGTAGAATTAATCAAATAACATTGTACTTAATTATTATTATATAGACGAGTTACTGTTTTAGTATACCTACCCTTAAAATTCTTAAAATATGTTTAACACGCCCCATCGCGTGTTAAACAGTTATTAAATAAGCCAGTAAATCAATGTAATTTTGATAAATACCTACCTCGATCCTTATCCATTATCCTAATATATTTGTTTAATCCCATCAAAGAGGGCGGTGAACTACTCGTAATTCATTTCGTGAACTAATTCATTTCGTTTCAAATGAGCCATGAAATACGGCCATTACATAATAGGATTAATAGGTAGCACATGTCATGTAGTGTTACAATTTGTTTTACAAAAAAAAAACATAAAAAGAGTATGAAATCGAAATCGACAATCAAAAACCGGTAATTATCGTAAAAAAACATGGGAGTGTATTCGCGATGTGTTCAAATATTGTTCAAATCAAAAATACAAATCGGACTTTTTGGCGGGAACTCAAGAAGTGATGGTTGAGTTTTTGTTTGATTAATGTAAACATTATGTATTGTGGCTTCGTATTGTGTATGCATTATGTATTGTGATACGTTTATTATACGTAAGTGTTTGTGCATAATGTTTGTGATAATCACACAATAAGACTGCATTTTAGCGTTCTTCCAAGGAGTCCAACTCTTCTGTTCTCAGTAAACCCACTATTATATTACTTTACTGAGCCACTCCTAACTTGCTTTGATGGTACTGGACATGTGTTTTGCCTTTAACGTTGTTAATTACGAATAAAACTCGACACTATCAGAATGTGCTAATTGACATGTACGAAAAGAAAACTTAACACTGGCACGGTGTACTAATTCCGCTACTGTCATATATGAAGAGAAACAAACGAAAATATCGAAATTTCGGGAACTATCGATCGAAATCCGAATTTATAAAAAAGAATTCTCTAACTAAATGATTTGAAATAACCACGTCGCGTTCGAAATGTGTTCGTACAAAGTATAATAACAAGATCTTTTTTCGATCGTGTTGTTATTATGATTTATGACTGTAGTTTGTGGAATTATGCATCGGAGTCACCTTGATCGAGTTTTGACGCAAGTTCGCTTATGCAACAAGTGCGTTGAAGGCCTTATTTGAAGCCTAGTGATGCTAATTCACAAATATTTACATTTCTCGCTTGCCTTTATTTTGCGGTTGGATTGTTGTGTTGTGTTTGGAAGACTACATTTTTTTTTTAATAATTTTAATACATTACAATACTTAGTATATTAACATTAATTATGTCTCTATTGATCGCATCAATTTTAGTCCATCATGAACTAAAATTGATGCGTTATTTATTATGCACAAAGATATATTACGTAATACTAACTATGCACTAGGAAGATTGTAAGAAGAATTTAAAGTAGCACATGCATCATATTGTGTATTTTGTTGAAGTATTGATATAGCAGATGTTCTTCGGTTAAGGTAAGATTTTTAAATATACCTACTTAACTACCTATTTTTAAATAACAGCTGAAGATAATAGAAATCTATCTGTAAAATCAAACTCAATAAATACACTAACAATTAAAGTAGATAATTTTATAATGAATTTGTAAAATTGTTTAGTCACATGTTTATTTTCTTCAATAATTATCGAATAAACAAATTTGACAGTAAACAATAAATCAATTTGAGGAATAGTCAACTAGCGCACTTACCTAATTTAGTTAATGACATACGCACAAAGACAGAATAATTATGCAGTACAAACGTATAGTATCTAGATCGAGTAGCAACTGCATCTATTTGTGAAAAGTATAGACGTAGAAGATATTTTTACTCATGAACCGAACGAAAGCAACCGGAACTTGCTATTGTAATATTCCTTGACCTCACGATTTTGGCTCCAAATTGTTTTTAGTGTTTCCAGTGACAAGACAGGTGTAATAACGTCACCACCGAAAGGAAAGATAATTCTTTTTTTATTAGAAGTACCATTGGCAAACGCAAAGCTCAGCCATCTGCCTATGTAGTTTCCAATAAAAATTAACGATTTTATAATTGCGAGGAGGAGCGCGGCGAGATGCGTCGGAGATAGGCCGAGATCCCGCGCTGGATACGCCGCGATGGCTCACTTACTACTTTATTAGTGTGAGGCTCCGCCCAGGATGGAAATATTTCTTTATGTCTGGATTAATATGAGAATTACATAATATGTTTTTTTTAAGATTTGGATCGTATCTTTGATATTTTTTTAGGAAACATACGAATAGTTACATAATATGCGAACTTAAATATAAAAAATACAAGAAAATACTAAGTAGCTTCCACAAATTACTAACTCACTTAAAGATGCCCTTGAGTGTGTGTACTGTAATTACTGCATTATTTAATGCAGAATTGCAAGAAAAACTACCTAAATAAACTAACCAGCCAAAATTACAGACACAGGTTTTAAATTAAGAATAGACATAAAAAGTAGCTAACAAGCGAACATTTTATTTTGAACTATTTTTTATTTCGAATTTGAAATACAATACATCTAGTTCGGAAAGTGACTGTCAACATAACAGTTTATCAAGTATTATTTCAAGTTTTATTAATGTCGTAAATATTATTTATGATTTGTTTAGCAGTGTATCCAGAAACTATAATCTAGAACCTTGCTGATAGATTATGCCTGAATAATAATAAGATGGAGATAATTTATGACATGATATGAAAAGGAACTTAACAGACGAGAAGACAAGTAGAATACAAGAAGTATTCGTTTAAAAACCACCAAATAGATACAAAGGCCTAATTCATAATCCATCATAGCCTTCATCTTTCCACTGTTGAATATAGGACTCTCTCAAGGCTCGCCATCACACACAATACGCTCTTCACGACCATCAGACCATTATGTCACTTTGAACTATATTAAAATACACCGAATCTTTAGTAGGCATTCGTACGTTACGACTTTAATGTTCCCTTAACCAGTTATGCCATGTCCTGAGCATATTTGTATTGGTGCAGTGTATCACAACCGCGTCGGCGCATACAATATTGGAGAGGCACTTTCAGAAAAAGTTTTGTATTATTGTTCTATAAGGAGTGACATGACATCGCCTCCAGTTGCATTTGCAACACTATCTATATATAAACAAGATAAAACGTCATCACAAAAACATAGGCAATTTTCATAGTATTTTGATGACAAACTACTCAGAATAATGTTTATCAAAATAATTGATTACGAGTACATTTTGGCGTCACGGAAATTCCAGTCGGACTCAATAAGGCTATCATTCGACATACCGAGATAGGTATGTAAATTGTTCTATAATTATTCTCGAGCATGATGCAGACGTGAATAGACGAGTCCAAATGACAAACGTTTACATGCTTCCGAATGCGCTGCCTACATTTGGAGATTCAGAAATGGGTTTGGAAAAATGCTTTTTTCTAGCTTGTGACTTCTAAGCACTTTATTTTTGTAACTTTTCAAGATCTTTTTGTTTCGATTTGATAGATTTAATTTATTGAATCATACATTATATATCTTTTTTTAATAGTTAAATATGGTCGTGTTACAAACCGAGCTATGAAATTACGACCTCACACATAGTTGAAATTCTTAATTACTAAGCTACCAACGTTCAATTTAAACTACATATAACAAAATTATAACACCGTTAGAAACGGTTAGTATAATTAGTTCATTTACAACTTCAGATACGGAGCCTACTGTACCGTAATATCGTCATTATAATGTAATTGCGATGCAATTATCGGAATTATTATATTTTATCCTTCGCAAGATCTGTTATTAATATTATTAATAATGGACTTAATCGCTGTACGGATGTATGCATGTATGTCTAGACGTGTGTTAATCTAATCTCAATTATTACAATAAAAATGCGGTTGTGTTACCACTTTTATTTCTGTATTTCAAACCAAAGCCAAAGTATAAAATTGTTTAAAAGAACTAATGGAAAACAAGGAAGTTAAAATTAATGGAAAACAAGCTTGATAATTTCGTTAATTCATTTGTTTGTTTGTTTGAGACAAATTACAAATTGTTGAAAAATTGGATTGTTTATAGAAAACATAATATTTACATTAATATAACATTTAAAAACAATAGTTAAGTTTAATTGAGAGTTTTGGAATTATTACCTCTTTACGCAAGACTATCAAACGGTACAGAAAAGTGGCTATAGAATTAATATTTGGAACAGCAGTTGTAGTAAATACATGGAGTTTGCAAAGAAAATTGTTTGAAGGTAGGAAAATGCTGCTTCTGCGTTTTAAAGAGAGGATCCTGGAACGACTGATGTTTGATGAAAACACAATACCTCCCCAAGTAAGATTTCCTTCAAACTCTCAAGAATCGAAAGCGATGCCGTGAATGTTATCAGAAAATTTACGGGGTACGCGGAAAGAAAGAGGCAGATCGCAAAACAAAATAGGTGTCAACATTTTGCAGTGTCTGTCCACAAAAACCACACTTGTATTTGCCCTGTTTTAACAATATACATAACAAATAATTAGTTTATTATTAACTCTACTATATTTAAAGAAAATAATATGCTATTTTTTGTAATAGATCTGAGATTAAAAGCTTTTTAATGAAACGTTCATGACTTTGTTTCAATTTTTATCATTTTTCTCTGAACAGTCCTTCAACCGATTTACAACGAAGCCAGTTTTATATAACTCAGACAAACGGTATGGCGGATGTAAGAAAATATAATCATTTATGCTGCCCGTAGGAGATGAAATCGTGTTTGAATAGCTTAGCGTAGTTCGAGGCACATATGCCTCGCGCCGCCATAAGGAAACGATGAAGTTCACGTCATCAGTGCTTCGCCACGTATAAAGACAAGGAACAGTTTCTAAGGCATCCGTGTCTCGCTTCGTCATGAACGTCTTAAAATAAAATTAAAAACACTTCATTTTTATCATGATTTAAATCAATGATTAAATCGAATTGATTTAAATCATTCATCCTTGGTTTCATGATATATTTAGATCGTGTCTGACATGACCACGATTGATTCATGTGCGATCTCAGTTTTAAAAATGGTGACAACCTTACTATTCAAATATGTCCTCGCTCTTGAGATTGGCTTATTAATTTTTACACCAAAATCTCTAAACTTGATTAAGCCCATAACAAATAAACCTTTATTAAAAATAATTAATTAACGTTATTTTTGTCATTCTCAATCAAAGGCCACTTAATTGACATTGAATGCAACAATTGCTTCTTTGTACGAGCATTGACATTAACCACACTGCCGCATTGAGAAGTGAACATCACGCAGTCTTATCGCTTTCTAGAATAAGACTCATTTCGTGAGCAGTTCCACTCATCTGAATGCGTTTTCATGCCTAATGATGACTTTAAACATTTGATCCAATTATGATTAGCAGCAAAAAAATTATGGATATCCATCACAATAACAAGCTTATTTTTTAAATCAAAAGAAAAAATATTGTTTCTTAATCTAACCTTCGTTCTTGTATAAATATTGGTACGGAGAATGGACTTGGAATTGAATAATAATTATTATATTAAACTACATTGAATTTCAATTCACGTTTATTTAAATAATTAGATAAATAAATAAATTAACAGCTTGTAATAAATATATTATTTTTCTTTCAAAGTATCGTATTGTTGAATTCTGGATCCCTCCTTTAGCATAAGTGTATATACCATGTGAAAGATGTGCGTTCGTACAAATATGTCACTGTAATGTTGTAATACAATGTTTCCGTGTGTACCTACACTAGTCGGTAAGTCTAATTTAAATAAATAAATGCTTCTACATACATATCCACATTGTACACAGTTTGAGGACTTCGTAATCTCTACAATTTTAAAGATTACCAAATCTACCTTTTGACCTTTAATTCTAATGACAATCATAAACATAGGTATCATAATTATTATTATTTATTTTTTTATAGAGAAGAGGGCGGACGAGCAAGCGGTCTCACGTGATGGTAAGTGTTACCGCCGCCCATGGACACCTGCAACCCCAGGGGGTACGCGGGCGCGCCGCCGACCTTGCAAAATCCTATTCACAGCTTTTTTGTAGAACCCCATGTCGTAGTTTAATGGGAAAACTAATAACTACTTTCTATAAACATGTATGTCCTAATATTCGTTTATTCTATTTAGCGTGATTATTGCACAGAAGTCTTACCTATCCAGAAAGTATTGGGCTCGTTTACGTTACAAGAGCGGAGAGCGGGCGGGCGATCGGGAAGGTTAACGGAACGCAGTATTACGAGTATATGTATGTAGGAAACAATTCCCTATAAATTATAAAGACAACTTACGTAATACAAAAGCAGAATTACAATAGGCTCGTCTTGATTCACATGCACTTGTATGGCAACGAGAACACACGTCAACAAATTGTGTTTGTGGATGCAATTAGTGTTCGTATATTGTGGTAGGCGAGAGAGATATTTACGTTAATATGGTATGTGTGAGAAATATTAACCCATTCGGTTTGACAATTTTAAATGATTTTTTTAATGCTGGTATCTGTTGTTTATTAACTCGTCAAGCTATATGACCTCTTTTGAGGTCTTTGCGTTAGTCATCCGATTTGTAAAAGAGGGGAGACGAGGTACAATTACATCAATTAGGTGTAATTATAAAGGGGTGTAAAGGTTCACTGTACATTAATTGTATGCAGAAATTAAACGAATAAGTAATTGTTTTACCTGTCAATAAACCGATAATACGTAATAAACAAGAAATAATCTATACATATGTATAATAAAACAGTAAAAGTGTTGAGGCTGTATGTTGACTTAATTTAAAAATAACTAAATTGGGGTGTCTCGGGATGGTCTTTAGAAGCTACAGAACCCGAAACAGTGGTTTTTAAAAAAAATGTCTGTATGCTGGGCTGTGTGTCTGTTTGTTTGAGCATCACTTAACAACTACTAAATGGATTTTGATCGGGTTTTCACTAATGTATAGCTAAATATCCAGAAGGAAAACTGCTATCATCTGTATCATCTTCATATGACACAAGGAAGTTGTAAAGGAAAATAAAAAAAATGACTTTTAATAGAATTACTCAAAAACTACTGGATGAATTTTCATCTGTGAAATCCGGTAATGTTCGTGCTTTTGCAGGTGTTAAAAATCTCAGTCTAATTACAGCTGCTTAGTCCACGCGAGCGGAGCCGCGGGCAGAAGCTAGTAGGCAATAATACTGTGGGCGCGGTGAGAGGAGAGAAAAACTACATAATGGGTGTGTCCGGGTAAGACACCCGGGACACGAGGATCCGGTTGGACCCGGAACGGAGGACAAGCGGGGTGCGAAATAATTGGAGGGAAATAAACGTAACGAAGATGATTAAAGTAAATGTCGAAACTTACCCGGGAGATGAAGCGCAGCACATCCGGGACAGCCGGCTAAGACGCGGCCGCTGTCGCCGCAACGCAAAAACTTCACTAGGGTCGCGACCCGATTGTTATTGTTTTGATAAACTATTTGCACTGGAGTTTTTGTGGTGCGTTGCGATGGAGAGAGGTTTTAATACGTAGTTTTTCTTCCGGTGATATTTGTCAGTCGTCATCTGTCTGCACTACAAGACCGCGTTCAATAACATGGCCAAAACAATAAACGACGCAATTTTGCTCACTAAAATATGTACGCAATTGGAAATACAATTGTAAGGGGGGAATTGTATATGTATATAAAAGAAGAGTTTATTCACTACTGGCAATACTCCATTGAGTAGACTAGAGTACGAGTACAATGTGTACAAAATAAACGAGTCCTCTTATGGTATTGACCAAGTGATAGACGGACACTGGGTTCCTTTTTAATAACATTTTATTACAATTTTTAGACTCGTGAAAAATACCGCCTTGATATTTTAATTTTTTTTAGGAACAACCGACTGTTCTATATAAGGAGCTCACATGAAGGATGATGGCAGCCCATGTACTGAGATGCAAGGGAGTGACGGTGTATAAAGCAAACTCCACCAACCCTTTAGACATCAAGATGTATAGTTAGTAGATGGCAAAAAAAATTGCATTTTTGAAAAGAACTTAGTTCGCTATAATGGTCAAAAATGACAGCAAGACTCAACTGGATGGAGAAATACAACCAATATGAAGTTGAATTGTTTGGCTAAAATGCATAATTTGGATAATTTGGTCGGGAATTATTGATAATAAAATACAGGTTAATTGTATTTGAAAATGGTGAGGACACACGTATTATTGTGAATATTAAAAGTCGTTGAAAAACGGGTGTCATGGCAAAAAATATGAACTTTTCGGTCAGTAACTTTCAAACTACAGGGAGATCAATTTTCTTTAATACATAATTTTAATTCAATTTCTCCTTTTTTTTCAATTCAATAATATATGCACGTCTAAACCACAAAATACATCAACTTTACTAACAAAATTTTAAAAATATTAATTTTCTTCTTGAAATGGTGTCTCAATTATGATCACTTATGGACACTTGTAACATCAGGAACCTCTAAATACCGTTCATACAGAGCCTTTTTGAAAAATTCCATATCAAGATATCTTTGCGCAGCTCAAGAATGTCCGGAGGTAGATACCTAAGTTCATAACCCTCGGTTTCACGGCATGAAATGTTTGGTAGCCCGTACAGTACGCGATTTATTAACCCGCCTTCACCTTATAACTTGTACGATTTTAAAGTAGTACGAGACGAATTTAATATATCAAAAGGAAGACTTACTTAAGCCAGCGGGACGCTGACAAGGGCCACATTACATGGTTTCTGCAATACATGTCTCCATTTCACCAGGTCATCAGGCGCCAGTGTCTAAAAAGGTTATGTGTTAAATACTATTACTATTAAAATTAAGTTTATTGGTGATTATTCATAAATGTCTCTTTTTACAAACAGGCCTTTTTTTACACAACGCTACTCACAACAAACTAACCGTTTCTGACTAGACTTTATTGCATTCTTGTTTTACTTTAAACTACAATAATTTTCAACCTAAGATAATTCATAAATAAATAATTCATTCAAATCGAACCTCATCCCTAGAAGAACTTGGCTTCGGCCCGAGCACTTTTGCCTTTTCATATAGAAAAAACGAATGTAAAAACATAATAATAATAAAATCTATTTGTAATCATAGGTACCTACACAAATACAAAGATGTTAAATGTTTAGTATTAGTCCGGCTATGACTTACCCAAAGGGTGTACACATCTTTAGTCTCCAGTTTTATCCTACGTATCATATTATTCATCTTTATTTGATTTTATGACATAAAATTAATTACAAATAATAATGAAATATAGATATATATGTATGTATAATACATACATAAATTCAAGTGATTAACATTCCAAAACCCTGATGAAATTCTTGTTACTATATTTCTCATTTCGTGACGCCACCGACAATGCGAACGGCACCGGCCTCATACAACCGTCCAAACGTTCAGTACGCAACATAAACCCGATTCATTGCAGACAGTACAGACCACCGACTACTGAATAAACGGAAAACGGAGCAAAAAGTAAAGTGTATTCAACAACTTTATTAATCTGCACTTAAAAGGCACTGACTGTCCTACTATTGGACTGTGAAGTTTGGGACAACACAACAAAAGAAATCGAATAAAAACATTGTATAATAGCGATATATTGTTTTACGAATTCACAGTGAAGGGACATATATATCTAAGTAAAACTATAAAATACCATATATGATACGGTATTACCTTCAAAACTCAATGTCCATTTCTAGTAGGCACTGGGTCTTTTTTTTCGGAATGGCTAAATTCTTGTGGCTCTAGTCACTAGTGGCCTTTCAAGAGTCACCGGTCGTGTTTAATTTAGGGCGAGCGCAGAAGGCGCTCAGCCAGGAACAAAATGTGTGTTGCAACGAGCCTAGGGCCTCCCCCGCCGGTAAACCGACGGAAGGAACGAACCTCGGCTTAGGGCGTTGCATTGGAGATACCGCGGGACCGCGAGTCGGTGAGAAGCGCCCAGGCACGTGCCGATACCTGGTAAAAGTGTTGGTTCCTGGCACGGGGTCATTGAGTTGTATAGAGTAGGTAATGAGCGCTAAGAACGTTTAAGATAGAACAACAAAACTTGACGTGTTTGTAATTATTGATTTATTCCCTAAAATAATTTTATTTTTCGCTGGAACTTTAAATTAGATTTTGCGTTGTTTCGATGACACGTTATACGAGTAGGTGTAGTATGGAACGGAGCATCAACTAGCTTCTGAAATTTATGTCAGTGACTACTTTACGATGGGCCTATCCTCACTTAATAAGAAGTTGAGTCTCAAGAGAAATTTCAAGTTAATAACATGTAAATTACGCCGTCGGTGTGTTTACACCGAAAGTTACATTAATTCATCAGTCTTAATGAAATTTGAAACTCGTTGACATAACTCTACATCAAGCGTTGCTATTTCAAAGAATCGTGGATGAAGCGTTATATGACACGGCATTTCGTTCTTGCGAAGGCCATAAAAGGGGCGAGAGGGCTCGGGAAAAGCGATGACGCACATAAGATGAAGGTAACAAAGGTCATATGAAATTTATCAACTGCACATGGTCATTACATTAAATATTTTTTTGGAAAAAAGCATCGGTGTGTACACTGAATAATATAAAGACTAAAACAAAAATATTTGGAATTTCTATCCGTCTGTCTGTCTCTCAGTCTGTCTGAACGCGCATTATACAGTCCAGTGTTTTTCCACTGGACGGATTTTAATGAAACTTGGTATAGTTATAGCTTATATACCGGGATAACATTTAGGATACTTTTTATTCAGAACTATTATAGAGTTCCCACGAGAATCAAGCTAACCACACATATTCTAACGTTTTATTCGATTGCTTTTGTCGAGTTGTCGTAAATTTTACAGTTCGATTGTAGAGTGATATTATTGAAAATGATCATATAAAACTTAGACATTACTAAGTTACATTACTCTTAACTATTATTAGATAATAATCAAATGGGGCCTGAAATAACCGCGGAAGGGGAATTTATTATTATTTATACATTTAATCGCCAACAAAGTCCTATATCCATAGGGATTAAATATTTGTTTTATAGAAGAGATGGCAGACGAGCGGGCGGATCACGTGATGATAGGTGGTTACCGCCCCACCGCCCGTGGAGACCTGTAAGACCAGGGACATGCGGGTGCGCTGACGACCTTCCAGAATCCTTTTTGTTATATCGTTTACCTATGAATAATTAATAATACCTATTAATAATATCATTTACCTATTTAACTTTATTGCATTTAAGTATCGCTTAAATACCGCTTACTTTATGGCCCTACTTTTATGGGCGCTGTATACATGCCCTATCTCAATGTTTTCCCGACATGTTGAATTTGACGTCAAGTTTGAGCTTCGTTTGATATGACGGTGTGTCAAGGTTGAGAGGTCGATGACCTTCCCGATACCTCTAGCCTTATGTATACTAAACATTAGGATAAAGAGATAATTTTTACATTGAAGTATTTGATGGCCGACAACTTAGTAGTAACCTTACTTGCGATTTAACACTTACTTAATGTTGGTGTGCAATAAGGAGTTTACCTATTTATCTTACCTTTGGACATTTACGAGTAGGCTTGGAAAATTTTCCTCATCGCGTAAAAGTATCAGAAGTCTAAGACAGTCTCGAAAGAATTGCCGTTGATGAACTTACTGCTGCTTGTCACATACCTTTAGAAGATGAAAATAAGTAGCAAAACAATTATAAGTAAGTAAGTAAATTGTAAGTTGTAGATTAATGCAAATCGTAAAGTAATTTTGGAAAATTGGGGCTAGGGGGTTGAAAACACTTTTGTAAAATTAATTTGAATTAAAAAATACTTACTAATTGAACTACGTACGCAATTCATTTTCAAATAAACTAAACGTTGATTCTTAAAATCTGTACGAATCCGAACAGGATTCTGCAAGGTCAGCGGGGACCCGCATGCCCCCTGGTGTTGCGTTGCAGGTGTCCATGGACGGCGGTAACCACTTACCATCATGTGGCCCGCCCGCTAGTCTGCAATCTATTCTATAAAAAAAAACTTTCGAATTGACGAGTATTCATCAAAATAAATACGAATATTTATTTTACTAGACGTTCGATCAGCTCGTGACCACGGTTGGTGCAACCTCATCGAAATCTCAAATGTTAAATACTAATATTCCGGAAAATCCCTATTGTTTATCTAGTTCCTAAATCACTGCACGCTATTGATCTCTCGAAAACACGCAGAAGTGCTAGTAAATCCTTGCCTTCTATAATGCACCTAGTAAGTAATAATAACATAACGACACAGTCACGTGTTAAATTGCGGTGGGTCAGTGACACGTCAATATTCACGTTACGACACACTGACATTATCTGTTCTGTGTCCGTCCGAGTTACAATGTAACGCTTGTCATGTTAATTCGTGTATTATAACGTTATTTACAGTTTGTGGCAAATTTGCAGTAGTTTTATAGGTAGATATTTATATATAATAATATACTTCAGGTTAGGTGAATGTAGAAAATATATTATTTGTTGATAATTTGATCAGACAAGCGCGGTTTGGCCCAATAGGGCGATTATTGCAAAAGGGAACAATTAAGGTCAAAGGTAGTGTTGTAGAAATTTACACTGATCCTTAAGAACCTTAACCTTAACCGTTTTAGATTCAAGGGTTTATTAAGACCTCAAAGGTTAGAAACAGAGTATAAAGCTCACCAGCGTTTAACCGTTCAATCTTAAAGGTTCAATTGCGTACACTCGTTCGAGCGTCGAGGGCTCAGCGCTTATTTTTAACAGCGCTTAACATTAGCCAAAGGTCACATGGCTTGATTAGTTAATTTGCATCGAAAACTGATGGGGTATACGAGTTTTTAAATGGATAAACGGCATAGCTGAACGGACGACTTTGCCAATAGTGGCAGAACGAAAAGATGTAATCGGCCGATATTCACATAATATATTTTAAAAATAAATGTAAAACAATGGTTAACTTTAATCCAAAATCGTGAACAAACCTATGCATTAAAATAGTATAGATAGATATTAGATATACACTTGTTTGCGTACACACACTTGTGCACACTCAATTTTCAAGGCGTTTGCCAACAACCTTTGCATACTTATGGAGCTAATATTCCGACATAAGAACCACATTGAAAATGTAAATAATAAACAATATTGAATGATGGGGATATTGTATAAGAAGAGCAGTGATAGCCGAAGGAATAGATAGGTGATAAATATATATGTAATATATAGCCTATCTATTGTCGACTTTCATTGAGATACGATGGTGAGTTCAAATATTCGGCCTGTATCATTGAGTTTCAAATTAAGTACGTATTTTTAAAATTATCAATAGCTCGGCGGTGAAGGAAAACATCATGAAGAGTCCAGCTTGCTCTAGGGTAAAAATTTACTGGAGCATGTGTATTCACTAATTTGCACTGGGTCCGCGTGGTGAGCACGACAGCAGTCTCTCGCGTGACGATGGATAGATGAAACACTTTATTGCTCGCCAAAACAAAACAAGACGGTGACAGACATTAGTAAGAAATGCACAAAAAGCGGTCTTATCGCTAATAGCTAGCAATATCTGCTAGACAACCTTTGGGTAGAAAGGAAATAAATATTTCAATTCCAGATGATGTACAGTATACATAATTACGTATAATACATATATACAATATATAAAGTAGTAAAATTAAGTATATGTAATAAAATAATTAGAATAAGAAGTAAGTAGTAATACAAGCGTTGAAAAAACTTGAAGAACTAAATAAATTTATAAATAAAAGAGGCGTTAAAGGAGATAATTAAAACTAAATAATGAAAGAGAAATACGACTAGAACGTATTATGTCAGTAAATTAATGAATGATGACAAAGCTAGTGCTTAGTTAGGAGACTCCTGAAGCTGGATAAAGATTGAGCACGTTTTACGAGTATGTTGAGCACTGATCTAATACTTAGATGTTATTTTTAATACTTAGATAGCCACATTGATCGTCAACTTCCGTTAGATGTCACCAAAAGAAGATCGGTAATTCGCTTCCAGTACAGACCCGTCTTTAGACATTCAAACTACTTAGGATTTCCTTAATAAAATTTCCCACGATCATCTGCTAATCTGATAAGGATACTCGATCTAAAAGGAGAATGCCCAATGCGCCGGTGGCAGCATCCTTCACTACGCGACTGTCAACTGTCAGCGCACGGAAAGCAACGCCCACGCGCGATATAAGCGATGTTCAGCGAGGTTTAAGTTATAAGCGACACTGTACACTAGCATATTCAAGAATGCATTAATTATACGTATTCATTTGAGACACATAAGTATAACAAAATAACGGGTACTTATACAATACTATTATACATATTTACGTCTACCTTCTTTCTTTTTTTTATGTCAATCAGTTTAGATATCAAGTGGAATGCCGTGTTATCATCATAAGAATTCTGAACTTGGTCTAAAGAAGAGCATCCCGTTACTCTCCGATTACAAACGTCAGTGGGGGGGAAGCAGCGGATACGGTGGATACTGGTAACCACTACTTTAAGTGCTTATTTTAAGTTATAAACGAAACGAACTAGTATACTGAAAAATATATAGTATAGAACTGGTATATTTGAAAAAAAATACGAAAATAAATCTAAAAGGGGCTGAATCCAGTTTAATAGTGGTTTTAAAAGAAAGTATAAAACTACACGTCAAAACCAAGTGCTTTTTTTATAAACCTAAAAACTAAAAAAAATAAGAACGTGCCTAAAAACTAAAAATTATAGATTTTTTTCAAAAGATAACTTTTTTTGAAAAAATCTATAATTAGAAGCCTCGCGATGAAAATTAAAGTGACGACCACGATGGAACTAACAATGTAGCCCAAATAATGTGTGTATCATTTGAAACAGGAAACGATTCATTCACTTACCATTTGTACAGGGTTGCCATCAGAACTTTAAAGAAACTAGAATTCCTGACCCGAAAATCCCGAACATTGGGTCTCTGTAACCACGGCCGCATTAAACATAAAAACATACCTAAAATCTTGTTGATAATCTGCAATTGTTTAATACAACCTGTCACAGTCCTCGTCGTGCATTAAGCACTTCTTCAAAACCCCGGACACATTTAAAATCTCCCCGGACGTCCTTCAAAAGAGAACAGTGTCCGGGAAAAAGAGGACGGATGATTAACCTACCTTTTCAGTACCATTACTTGCTTTTTCACCTCTCCCATATTTGAAAGACGGAAAAATTGGTAACGTCCCATACTTACCTGAAACAGATAGAATTTTGTTACATTAATATCTATTTATTTAATCTTTATAATGCGTAAATGTGGTTGATGACAGCCGACAGCGGAGCAAGTGACCACGTGACGTCAGGTCCATCTTACGAAAATTGAAAATATGTATGTACCTTAAAACTTTTCATGGTTATAGATTTTGAAATACTGCATTTTTTGAGTTGAAATTAAAAATAGAGCATTGTACAATAATTATGACTTTAGTCTACTTAAGCGTCAATTGATCGATATCAGTTATAAAGTCCTTTGCGGTGTTAAGACTTCCTCTTATAATGCCGAGAAGGTTTAAACTATAGGAAATATTATAATGCCACTTCCAATACAGAAAACGCTAACATCACCTGACTTACAAGTAGCTTCTCTAATTGATTCCTGTCCGCTAACTTTGATATACGCCCGGGACACGTGAACGGGTTACAGAATTGGCTGCAAGGATTTATTATCTTTGCTCATGCCCTCTTATCCTATTTAAAACTAGCTGGATGTTCGTCTAAGAAAGTGTTGTTTTTATTTTTTTTATGGTTCTTCCAGAATATGGATACAGTACATTTTAAATCAACTATCTGTTTGCAAAAGTTTGGTGTAAACATCAACTAGAAAAGAGTGGACTCGCCAAGCCGCTTGGTCAGCGTGACGTTTGAAGGTCATACATCCCATAGGCACAAGACAATGTACATGACGGGTCCCATGTCCAGCAGTGGACAATAAAAGGATTGGTTACGTATTACTATGTCTAGGTTTAGAATTTTCCACTAAATTTATTAATTTATTTTTCCAGTGTTAGAGATACCTTTTAGTCTTTCAGTGGTTGAAGTCGCTAGAGTAAGTATGTTTTAGAACGTCCGTTATTAAAGGGACATGCGGGTGCGCCGCCGACCTTGCAAAATCCTATTCACAACTTTCTTGAAGAACCCCATATCGTAGCGTAATGAAAAGACCTCTTGAGGGAGTTCGTTCCACAGCATACGGGTTCGCGGTATAAAATGATTTTTGGACCGAACAGTACG
This sequence comes from Sesia apiformis, assembly GCA_914767545.1. Lineage (NCBI taxonomy): Eukaryota > Metazoa > Arthropoda > Insecta > Lepidoptera > Sesiidae > Sesia > Sesia apiformis. Next base: position 2,783,315 of record OU611967.1, on the reverse strand, counting down.
CGACACCTCCGTATCGAGGAAATGCGGATGGAGGATATACGTGTCTTAAGACGACATCGTGGTGATATTGTCATCGAGCAATATTCGCTGTAGAGTCAACATTAGATCAACCTATACCCATGGAAGCCTTGAGAGGGGAAGCGGATTTTAAAAATAAGTATTTTTTCAATTGATTGCAGTCTCGGCAGCTAGCGATGCCACTTCATCGCCACATAATAAAGTGGCTGTCTTTATTATCACTTATTTGAGAAAATTAAGGTTTCGTATTCCCCTGTTTCCTCCTATAAAAATGGATCGATTTTAATTTTCTTTTTTTTTTTAATAAATAATTTTCCTATGTCTTCACGTTTTGCTCTTTTTAAGTGAGAGTTGTTAATTGTGCACACTATACTTCTTTTTGCTGACGTTTGAAAGGGGCAATGTTTTCTGATTCTTGGAAAGTTCCTAGCTCCTATAAGATATAACAAATCAAAATAATCAAAACGTACGGACATGCTCACGATATATAGCTGTAACAAATTAAAAAATAATTGCACTATGGCCCTAACTCAGGGAGAAAACAGGGGAATACGTTTGTATGCACAAGACGCCGCTGTCGTCCCCTCTTAAGGTGCTACTAATAAGGTCCGGTTTCGAACTGTGCATGACGCTTTATCGCCACTATTAAGACTACCCAAATTATAACCAGAGCTCTTTTATTGTCCACTGCTATTTTGGTATGCTTTGGTCGCCTTTTACGATACCTACAGGAAGTGATCAGGTGGTACAATTATAAAGTCGACTGACATGTCATGGCCCACCAATACACCAAATATTGCAACAATCGGAATAAACTTTAAGGCCTTTTCAACGTCAAATATCATAAATTCATAACCGATATATTTTGAACATATACACATTGGATCGTATTCTTTCACTGATACAATTGTCAATATGTTTACAGTGTCGAGTAACAAGCTTCTCAGACAAACGGTAGTATGCGGTGTCATGTAACGCTGGCTGGTTCGGTACGATTTCATTGTTTCTGATTTTTGCATATTTTTTGCATTTTTGCATCTTAAAACCATAGAAATCTAAATAATATTTTCTTATTATTTAGATTTCTATGCTTGCAACAGTCTAGTAAATCGTAATTTCATTTTGTACTTATTTTGTGGTATTAACGGAAGCGACGACTAATTATAATTATAGATCAGATATAAAAGTACAGAAAGTTCAGTGGAAAGATCCGTAAAAACAAAAAACAGCCCTTTTAACATGGGCTTCCTCAGGCATATTGTCTTGTGCCTATGGAATGGATATATGGCATTAAAACTTCACGCTGGTCAAGTTGGCGAAACCACTTTTTCAGAGGTGGTATAATTCCTTATCACTTAGTCGCCTTTTATGATACCCGCGGGAAGAGTCTTTTTTATTCTCAATTTTATCAGGAACTTTCGTCCTCATTGAGTAGACATTTAAGTCCCATTATAGCCTATACTAATTAGATTTTCATATAGCATCTGAAGATGGTTTGGCCAAAATGCTTTGAAAAATGGGCAATATCAACATTCTTTTATGCCTGTTGCTATTACATTCCCCTAACAAATGCAAACATCTTCTATCTTCCCACAAGTCTCACAATGAGGAGATATGACCTTTTTCATCAAATAAAGATATTTGTCGGGAAGAGATAGGAGAGGAAATATCATTTAATTTTGATGCTATTCAAATAAAATATCCACAATCATTATTTTGACAGTTTTTTTTACTCAATATCTATAATGTAAACTGTCAAATTTTTACATACAAAAATAAAAATTACAAAATAACTGCCTAGAATTTTAAACAGCCCATCGCGTGACAATGGCTGCATTTAAAACACAATAAATTCGTATCTGTCGGTTTGTAGGTGTGAATATGACAGAACCATTTATCTCACTAAAAGGTGCTGTTTATTGAGTAGCTAAAACATAAAAACAAAATATGTTACAAGAATATATAACACGTGCGTGGGGAATTGATAGCAGACAATTCTGAATACGTAATACAAGATGTAATAGGCAAAAGACATTTGTCAAATGTGGTGGGTGAACTCGCGTTGAATAAAAATATTTCGTCATATTTAAAAAAAATCCTTATTATATTATGTGTTGTAAGTACTTCAATAAAATGGCAATAGCCAATAAAATATCTATACCTACACATGTAGGGCACAGGGTGACACAGTATCGAACGGGGAGCCTGATGGGATGAAGGAATACCAGTCCCATTCCATCCCATTCAATACTCCGTACTCCACATTTCACTCTATCCAATTCCATGGAACATAGAATGTAATGGGGTGAAGGAAACTCCTTGTCTCGTAATATTCTTTACTCTTAATCCATTCCTAATTCTTAAATGTAGCCAGTGCATCCAGGGGTAAACCAACGTTTGTCATTCTTGACTGACGTTGACATGTATCGAAGATGTCCATAAACAGTGTCCGCTTACTTCCACCTTTCATTAAAAAAATAAATACAAAAATTTTAGTACAGTCATGTTATTTTTTTAACCACAAAGCCAAATGTTATATGGATGTGAATTTGACTGATACAGATGAAAAAATTGCTTCGTAATATAAAAAAGCGTTAATTTAATATTAAATGAAATGGAGAAATTTGTAACTATTGCATTTCTACTAATAAAGTTCATTTATCGTATATTGCAGTATCAATATAGGTACATTTTTGTTACATAAAAATCGGCAAATCACGTAGGAAACAACGGGACAACGCTTACGCTGAAGAGAAAATCGCGAAAAACGAGAGAACCTCTTCACTAACAATGGGACACAATTACTATCGGTCAAATAAAAAATTAAAAAAAAATAGATTACGGACCCCTGCGAAAATGATGGCAATATCGTCGCCATTGCATAATTCTGTGAAATGTGAGCTAAAATTGGTACGAAGAAAAAATCGGAAAAAGAGAAAAACACCTTTCAATGAGTACTATCTATCCTTTTTCATTCAAGGTGGCGTGTACTATCTATCTCAACTTGTCGGCCAACTTGTGACACGACACATCCATCACTCTATCTTATTTGCATAGGGTAATCGTGATGCGGCAAATATAAGTCTGGTACACCTGACGAAAATCACGTAGGGTTAGCAAGGTAAGACGAATTCTTTTTTTTTTAATGTTAGCCAATTTATTTATTTGCTTAAGAATATGAGTAGATATCTTATGTTAAGTTAAATACAGCGTTACAAATTCCACCAGATGACTACAATGCGAATATTAATCAAGATACTGTATCAATATGTCAATAAGTAATTCAAAGCTAAATGTCGAAATATGTCGATAAATCGAAGACGTATGTAAATGTAGAACAGAGAAAAACGTTTGAATTGAATAGACTTTGTCAAAATTTTACATTGTTTTTCATTTGTAAAATTGGAGACTTTATTGGCTCGCTCGCTTTGACCGTAATTTTAAAGCGTGGAAACTATTAAAAACTATATTTGTTAAACATGTCTCGTAGATAGACTATTTATATGGGTTAGGAAGGAAGCGAACCCACGTGGTTTACGCAAATACTCATAGATAGGTAAATCGGCGCTCGATAACTTTATCAGCACTACAGTGTTATCACGTGCCACTCACCGCCTGCGAACCTGGGATTGATGAAGGCGACCGACGAGTATTTTCACCTTACGGAAACTGTAAAATAAGTGTCAATTTTGTGTGAAAGCGATACTTTAATAATGCGTGTAGTGATTTTATTTTTCTTATTTTTAGCGCAAGTATATAAAGCTGTATATTTACCAATGACAACGCAAAATAATTTAGATGTTTTTCATGTTCAATATAAACGTGATTATTTAGCAAATATTTAAGATATAATAGCGTAAATATACATAAGATAATAATATAATATATAAGATTAATATATTGACGGAATTAGCGACACGTCGACATACGAAATTAACGTAGAATAAAATATGTTTAACTACATATCAGACAAATAGATATTCAGTTTTATGATGTGTTTATACAATGTCAAATTATTATTATGCTATTGCATTAGAAATAAATAAATAAAAGGAAAAGAAGAAATATCAAGGTTTCTTCTTCGGACTATATAAACTCTATGAATGATTCCTTTAATCTAAATGAAAAATAGCTGTCAAAATAAATTAGAAGCATTGTAGTCTGGTCAACGAAACCGGGCACAAGAAAATAGCGACAAAATAAAAAAAAAACAATTGATGGCAGCGCCAGTCGGAAGAAAGATTTCGCTAAGAAAAAAAATGCGTTTATACAAAAGTTTCAGAGCTTCATGAGCATTGTCGAACGACATACTTATGTTTAATTTTTTGCAGTTTTAGAAATGTTTATATTTCAATGTTTATACACTAGGCTAATATATTTCAATATTATTTTTCACACTATTTTTTACACAATAACAAAAGTGTACTTAAACTTTAAAAATATTGGGCTGTCATTCTCATTAGTCATTATAATAAGGTCAAAACTTGAAATTTTATAATTTTGTAACATCTAACACGATTAATTAACTACTTTAATTCAGTTTCTGATGTATTATCCTGAAGTTTGTTTATACCTAATAATTTTCAAAAATTTTAACGTTTGTGCATTTAGGTTGATTTCCACATCGTACGAAAATCACTGTGTCAAACTAATTCATGCTGCGTCCTTTACTGTAGGTAGGTACTATGAAGATAGAAAAAGATGCACAATTGTAATTATTTAATTGTCAAAAACGCTATGTAATCCGTGCATTTATAAACCTACACAATCAATAGACACAAAAAAAATTAAAAGCGAAAATTTATTTATGGCATACAAATCAAATTAAATACAAAACCAACTGTTTGTTTTTATTTGTAAAGACCTGGATGACAATTTAATAGGTAACTGTAAAGATAATTAAAAAAATGTTCCCATGTAAAAATTCCCGATTATTACATTGTAAATACAAAGTTTCGTTAGTCAGACCGGCTGATTAAAATTCGTTCCGATGCCCATAAAAGTAAACTGGTCAATGGTCATGTAAAATGAAACTGGCCTTCTGCTAATTTTCACGTATTGTACTCTAAACAGAACCTAGTTTTCAAGCGCACGTTTTAGCCCAAATATGGCGGCGCCAAATGAGCGGGAACTTTGACGTTTATTGTGTTGGCGTCATTTTATGACGTTTTATAAACCTGGCTTAAATGTGAATTTTACATTAAAATGTTTTGCTTTTATTTGATTTTATTACGTTTCAAAAGTTAAGATTATGTAAATATGTAAATAATGACATATGTAATAATGACAGCAGAATCGTTAATATTGTCGCAATGGAATTATTAGCTTTAGTTAAGATTATCTAACTTAATAATTTCGTTGTTTTCAGATTCTGTTTAAATACAATAGAAACATGCTTTACGAGTAATATCTGATTTTTAAGATGAATCCATTGATAATAACTATGGATAAAGAATTAAAAATAGTGTTACTTTTTAAAATATGTTACCAAAAAAACCTACAACCCTGACCAAGCGAGTTGGCGAGTCCACTCTTTTAGAGGTGGTGTAGTTCCTCAGGGCTTGTGGTAGCGACTTTGTTATCCCTTAGTCGCCTTTTACGAGACCCACGGGAAAATATATGGGGTGGCGCTATTCTCAAGCCGGCCAACACACCACAATATGAATAACTACTAAATTTCCTCACGACGTTTTGTATGAATACTCAAAATTCAAAGGATTTCTGAGTAAAATTATTCAGGATATACTTGTATTCAGACAATAAAAATAAATATTAATTAAGTAATTAGCATATTAAGTATTTCTTTCAGCACAGCAATCATGTTAGTAGCGCATAGCCTTACAGAAACTGTATGCCAATTGTTTTTAATAACAGTCATTTATTATTATTATTATCAAGTATACTTGCGATTTATAAACTAAACATGTTGGTGGTCGAGTAAGATGATATGTCATCTAATTATAATATCATCATCATCAGACCGGCCCATCTGGAGCTGGACAGTTACAAATTAATAATTACCACTTAGAAACTCGACCTTAATATATTATGCTTCGTTTGCACGGGCAGAGCTACTTGAATACCTGCAACGATATATTATTTATAACGAGCTTGTTATTAAAATTTAAATTAAAGGAAAGTGAAAATTAATTAATTCCTTTACTATCCTGTCTCAGTGATCGTACGGAGATAGGTTAATTATTCTTAACAAATGAATTAATGATCTCAAATTCTATGATATACTTTAATGCGTATATAACGTGTCATAGACAAAAAAATAATTTTAATAGCCTCAAAAATGCGTCTCACTGTTGAACAAAAACACTTTTATCCTCCTTAACCCTCTATCAAATTCGAATTGAGTTCACAACTTATTACGCATTAAAAAAAATAAGTTAAAACATAAATAAGCGTTGAATAGTTCAATATTTAGTAAAAATTACAAAATTCATTTTATATTGACAACGTTATGAATATTATTAAGATAAAAAATCGGATAAAAAATCTACCAAAAAATCAGTGCCTACAAATTTAATTTTTTTTCGGATTTTATTTTATTTATTATGGTTTTTATTAGTCTTAATGACTTTATAATTGTCCCCAAAATATTGTTATTGTAAGATATGACGGCAGAAAATTGATTAAAACATATGATTAAGCTTTTAATAGGTGATATTACCATATTGAGAAGATTAAGTTCCATTTCTTGATTGAAATTATACAGATTCGACAAGTGTCATACCGTTTAAAGGCAAGGATGCAAAGAAAAAGTGTTTGTTGCAATTGCAACAAACACTAGATTGACTAGATAATTGACAACAATTGTTGTCAATTATCTATTTATTGGTCGTGTGGTGTCGGCCGGCTTTAGAATACCACCACCCCATATTCTCTTCCCGTTGGTGTCGTAAAAGACGACTAAAGGTAGCGTTCGGATCATAGCGACCACTACTCGTGACCACGACGGGAGACCACGATGTTAGACCGCAACAGGCGACCGGTGGGCGCTCAGTCGCGCGACAGCACCGCTCTGGACACAGTGCCGCCGGGCGCCGCGCGGCCGTACCTTTCTATACGCCAAAAGGGCGGCGTTTTCTGCTCAAGACAAGACACAAGACAGTGTGTACGACGAGGCCCATATCAGTGGTTATCCAGCTGGTTTACGGTTACCTCGAAACATGTCATTATTTTTGCTTGGGAACGCTGTCGTCAGTTGGCTATTTCACACTATTTCTGTTGACCCAATATAGGGTCACTGGATTTATAAACTCTGCGTGCCTTTTGTAAGTCAAATATTCAAATCGAAACAACATGATACCCACGATACCATTACCAATGTAGATAGTGTGCCAGAACGTTCGAGTGTCTCACTGAGACGTACCGGGATTTGGTGTTTTATCACTATCGTTGTAGACATTTAGTAAATACCTGCCTTTTGCTATGCTCTCGGTACGTGATTTATAAAAGAGACATGATTATGATTGAAAATGTTACTCTTATAACTGCAAACTGCATGCCTTTCAAATGATCTCATCGACTCGTTAGTACCATAAACGTAAACAGTAACCAGCCCCTTTATCGTCCACACCTGAACGTGGAGTTTGAAATATAGTAAATAGAAACTTTAGCTTTTAATAATTTGTTGGTATATTTGTTGATTGCGTGGGTTTGCAAATGTATGTACAGATGACATGATAAATATTGAAAATGATGACAGAAACTTAATTAAATTTACTAATTTGAGAGATTATAAAATATCAAGTTGATTTTGTCCCGACTATAAATATTAAGAGACTGAATGTTAAGATATTTGATTTTTTTTTTAAATTTGCCGCTGTTAACTTGTGCTACATTTCGTTGGCTAAACTCTAGCATGGCCTGCGGTAGTGACTAAACGAGACGAGTAAATAAAGAATGATTGGTGACAAAGTGAAATCGTAAGTGCTGGGGACGCTTGGGAACCTGGTGTGACTAGATTACTATTATTATGTTTTAGGGTAATTCGTAATTAACGATAATATCAAATTTTCATTTCAATATGAGGGATCAAATAACCACTTGTCCTGTAAAATATGCACAAACGAGTCTTTATGAGATCCATTTTAAGGAAAGAAACGGAGTTTTTTGTAACATTTTATGAGTGAAATTGAAAGCAATAAAAACTCTTACAAAGTGAAGAATATCCGTAACCAGATTCATAATAAGGTACAGTACCACCATAACCAGCCCTTTTTTCATGCGCACCGCTGGACACGGGCCTTCTCACACGCAATGTCTTGTGCCTTGCCTTAATACGCCGCACTGGCCAAGCGGGTTGGCGAGTCCATTCTTTCAAAGGTGATGCAGTTCCTCAGGGCTTGTAGTAGCGGCCTTATTATCCCATCGCCTTCTCCGACTCCACCGGCAAGAGATAGGGTGGCTCTATTTTAAAGCCTACCGACACCACACCGTCGTCATATGACACTGAAAATCATGATAAAGATAAAACTATGGACCTCCATAACAAGGCTGCAATCCGCCTGTGCCTGTTTCAATTGCAAATTGAAATCGGATCATTAATCAAGACAACCATATATCAATAGGGTTCACTGTGGTGACCCAAATTATATAATGCGCTAGAGTTCATTTGTTAGACGCTTTGACATACTGACTGCCTTGACAAGGTTTGATCTTAATCTTTAATTGGTATATAATATACTGTATACGGCCGAGGGGTATCTAGTCTCGAAGTAGTATTGAATTTATATTCAAGTGCGGATTTTTTTAAAATATCCCTAGCTCGGCCGTCTGAGGCGTAATTATATTTAAAAAATCTGGGGCATATACATATTTTCATCAATCCGATCTAGGCATGATGAATTAATTGATTATGGCCCGAATATTCGGGTCTGGGTGTGTGTTTATCTTTTTGTGTGTCTCTGGACCTATGACACAGGGAATCCCAGTGTGGGCCAATGAGAGTTGTGGCCTTTATTGTTATTATTATTATTCTAAGTAATCCAAAGGATGTCTCCGTAGACACTGACTCAGGATAAGGGTATTTACGATAAGAGACGGTTCCAGGAACCGTTCCGCCACCCTGAATCTCTTTGATTTTTTACCATGAGAGGCTCTCATAGTCTTGGTCATACTTTCCAATCACTGGAACTTTCCTCTCAACATAATAATAATATATTAGATATTATTAGATAGACAATATAATAGGTGTTAATTAATTATATTAGATGTTAAACTAAATTCAGATTATATACATTACACGTACATCACCTGGACTGGACTTCATTCATGTCACCGCTTCATATTACACCCATAAGGAGATGTACTACACAGGATAAAATAATGTACGAGTATATATTTAAAGAAAAACATACCAGGTGGCAATTTAATATTAATTTAAAAATTATCATAAAATATATCAGGTCACCGTCTCCTCCGAAAATTGTTAAAATTCATTGAGATCGTTTAGTTCACTAAATACAAGTGCACTTATTATTTATCTATTTCATTTTCTTTATTTTTATGGTACACATTATAGTCTATAGAAAAGACATAAAGCTTGTGGGCATTACGTTACAGACCATTCTATTAACCAAAATTTTGTGTACTCATCATGCAAATATTTTGCCATAAACACGTAAAAATAGGTATAAATAATATATAAATAGATAGATGTAAATAAACAGTATCTTATGAAGATCATCAGATAGTAATTAAACAGCAATATAGAGCTGGACAAGAGCCAAATCACATCTTTAACATCGGGAACGCGACTTGTGTTTTGTAAGGACAAATTGGATACTATTGAGTATGATCAGCTTTCTCACTGCCAAATATTAAATGATTTTGTTATTACGACAAGCAATGTTCTTTATCTTTGGGTAATCCCCATGTTTAAAATTCAAAATATGATAAATAACTGACGAAATATGCATTGAAAAGAAAATAATAAAAAAAAATTATATTAAAATGGCTAGGTCATCTATCTTAGGTATCTAGGTAACTTATGATGTAGACAAAGTAAGTAAAAATATAAAAAATTTCATTGAAGACAACACAGGTATACAATTTTATAGTATATAGTACACCTGTACTACTAAAAAAACCTATTGTACCTACACTATTGTAAACCGTTACAATACAATGTATAAGTACAATTGTATAAATAATGATGAGTGAGAACTTAAATAATTAATTGTTCTCTTGTCCGAAAATGAAGTAGCTTGTCTCCGTTTAAGAATATTTATTTGTTAATTGCTGTGCTCTAATATCACACTCCAATTTAGCGTATAATTAATAATAGTAGATGCAACAAAAGACAACGCAGCACTTTCACCAAGGACAATGCCGTATCGACAGGTCGAACAATCATTGTGTACGGTACAATGCAACCGAATCGTATAGCCGATGCAAATGCGCACCATTGTATGCGATGCGATACCATCGTGTTTTTACAGGTTACATTGCCGTGCTCTGTTTACATTGTTTTAAGTGTGGTGATGGCTTAATTATGGAATTTTATGGTAAAGAGGTATGTATTATTGCAGCAACTCTTGGGATGAAAAAAAAGTATCTGCCTGGAACTACCCGAAACCGTAGATTGCGTTCTTTGTTGCGAGTAGAGATGGACGTGAAATTTTAGGAATCTTCTTATTCAAAAAGATCGTAATGTTTTTGTTAAATTTTTCATACATACTCTTATTTGCTAAATACAAAGCCGAATTTTGTTGATTTTTCCAAGGAAAAATCCCGTAACATTTTATGTCACAAGTCACAACTAGCAGTGGCCACAACTTCGTTCGCGTGGACTAATGATTCCCGTGGGACCCTATAATGGATCTGCATAAAATGTACCCCAAAGGTTAACCCAGCATATATGCTATGGCATATTAAAACTTGGCATAGTTTCATTTCGTTATAATTCATTTTTTCTAGCATAAGTTGTAAGTTTTATTATTCTAACATTTAACGGATCCTGTGTCTGACAAATATTGTTTATTATTTATTATTACAAAACCTGTCCAGTGGTTTTTGTGTGATGTCAGACAGACAGACAAAGATTCTAAAACTTGTTGCTTTGGCTCTATATCATTCGTACATTATATTGCAATAACTTTTTTTTAAAAAAAGATTTAATATACAGACACGGTTTTGTTGCCGTTTTATTCTAATAATATGTATAGACTTCACCTTAAATAGCTACTGGAATACTTTTACAGTATTCTGCATGTTAGTTTAAAAAATATAAAATTATTTTACTCATTTATAAACACATTTAAAAATTTATCAATGTCCGTGAAGTTTTCAAGTACACGTCAAGTTTATAAAACTGTTGCTTAAACTATTTTAATTTAAGATTAACGATGTTATCCTAAGGTTAACATTGTTTCCCTAACATTCCCTAAGTTACATCCTTCACCACTAAAAGCATGTATGCATGCATACACTTTGAATGTTAAGCATTTGAACCCTTTGAAAACTCCTTCGTAGAGGATCGTAAATAGTTTGATCGAATTTCACTCCTTAATTAATTAGAAATAATTTATACAACCTTTGAGTTGTAAACCTTTATCGACTACATTTATTGCCTACATCTCGTTACTGTGTTTTGTTAACTTTGTTAATTAAAATTTATTGTGGCATGTTTATGCTTGATTTTGAGGTAACAATTTCGAGTTCTTTCACGATTGTTATAACTTTTATTGTATCATAATTTAGAGGGGGGGGGGAGGGGGGTGGAGGGGTGGATCAAGCTGAAATCCCACAGCCCCTAGGTAAACTCGACTGCAAAGGAACCACGTTACCCTGTCTCACAGAACACTGCTGTAAAATCTACTACATTTCCCACTTTATCCTATACCAATGTACGTACTCGTAGTTATTCTGGTGGTGAGTATGATATGCCATACCCCATTTCCTCCCCACTTTCCCAATCCCTTTCTCAAAGTCCACGTTATGATCATTCGAATTTTTTTGGCGAATTACTTTACTGTACATTATTGCATTATACCATAACCAGCCACGCCACGGCCAAGCGAGTTGGCGAGTCCACTGTTTTAGATGTGGTGTAATTCCTCAGGGCTTGCGGTAGCGACTTCATTATCCGTTAGTCGCCTTTTACGACATCAACGGGAAGCGATCGGAGGGTGTTATTCCAACGCCGACCGACACCACGCAGCCTACTAAGTGATTATAATTGTACAATTTTTCAGTACATCACGTATCACGTAACATTCTCATGACTTGTAATTGATTAGTCCATAGTTGTCAACAAGATGTTATATCACTGTGGTCCTTTCAATTTGAGAAACCAATAAACATTTTATTATCCTTAAGAAATTTAGGGTAACAACTAAAGATCTTTATCTGGGGATCTTTGTACGAGTAATTAGGCGTCGTAGGAGCTTAATGTCCATCTAACATTGACGTCAACATATATATTTTTATAGTTTTTCACACTAACCATCGATCAATCAAAATACATAGATAAGTACTTTTAGGGTCGTAACACTAACACGGACCTAAAAGGGAGGCATTTATAAACAATGTAATGTAGTGAATCGTAAACAATCTCGCCTTTTAAATTGTATAGATTACGCAAAATTAACATAGAATATGTTTTTTTTATACGAAACTGATTTAACACACGATGCATACTAACATACTAATTTTATACGAACTGATTTCTGGTAACATACGGGAGTGGGGCCGGCAACGCGAGTGTCGCCGAACTGTTTCGCCTCGCGAGAGACACGTCAAAATATTCGGAGCTGATTGCGAACCTCCACTATAACAAGACGAAGAAAATATTTTTAACTTCATCGCAGACAAATCGACTTTTGACAAATTTGATTTTGTGATGTGTTTCTTCAAATATAAAATATTAACATTAGAAATTAATAAAATAAATAAATATTTTGGTAGACGGTCAAATTTACCTCTCGTCAATTTAGTCTGTCATTTGGCGGAAAAAAATACCAACTTTAGGAAAACTGTAATATTAATAAAAATTATATTTATCTATTAATACCTATAGTATATCGCGGTAAATGTGTTACGTAACTGATTTTAGGTAAATAAATAAAGTAAAGGCTTTTGAAAATATAATTACTACTTCTCATTATCAATAAACATTATATTAATATCACTGACATCACTCATTCCCGGAGGAAAGTAATACACATCGGCCTTTAGAAAGAGACTATATTTTGTTGAGCGTCGTCTCTGACGTGTGCCGTTACGATAGAGACGACGCTCTACAAAACCGAAGCTAGCCGATCATAGTCGATGTGTATTACTTTCGGCCGGGATGTGTACACAGTTTTGCTACAGTTTTCTAGGTATTTTGCTTGATGTGTGACCCTGACTTAAAATAATTGGGATTCAGCTACAAGCCAGTTAACTCAACCTTGCCGTTATGCATGTCTTATCTACCATTATCTTCTTTGTAGGTACTCGTATTTATGTATCTATTGGAATAGACTGAAAGAATATTTTTTTATATATTGGACTGACATTGCAGATGGTAGTACAATATTTACAGAGTAACAAAAAATACCTGAATCATAATCAGCTTTATATCATCCACTGCTGAACATGACATTGACTCCTGCATGAGGGATGTGTGACATTAATCGCCACGCCAACGTGTTGGCAAGCCCACTCTTAGAGGTAGTGTGGTGAGATGGTAATTTTTTCATTTTGTGAAAGCACTTTCACAAAATGAAAAAAAAAAAATGTAAAGTACATGGAAAATGTAAATAAAACATAATTCGCAAAAGAATAAATACTCATTATCATTATATAAACATATCAACTACAGATTTTCATACTCGTACATCTGTAAACGCATTACCGCCCGAAGCATGCAAATAGGCTAAACGAAAACGTTCAAACGATGTTTTATGGACGGACGGACAGACCGACAAAGAGTGTACGCCTTAATAGAGAGACTAGCTCAAGTTATAGGGGTTTAACTTAGGCTGGGGGGACAACGAGTACAAGATTTTTTATTTATTGTTTTATTAGCTTCAAAAATATACTATACGTATAACAGTATTATTATATATGGTATTTAATATGTATTATTAGTTAATTTATTTCTTTAGTATATGGTAGATGTGTATATTATATATTTGTTTCTAGTAATTATAATATGTGCACCAATCTACCTGTTATTCTCGTGTTCGCATACATCTCCTTACATTAGGTAAGTACACATTATTTTTTCTTTGAGCAGAGGGCAGGTGAGTTTTTCTATTGCCGTATTTTCTCGACCTTTTTTTGTTATGCTACACTCCACTGAAAAGACACGGACCTTCCATTTTAATCACATACAGTTTTCGGAATATAATTCACCATTTTATATTGTAAATCGGGTCTGAACGTGTAAAATTAAAAGTTTTCGTTTATCTTTATTTCTACTCGACGTTTCGGTGTGGGTTACACAAGCCGTAGTCGCCAATTGAGTGTTGACTGAAGATGCCGAAACGTCGAGTAGAAATAAAAGGTAAACAAAAACCTTTAATTTACAATAGAATATTAACAATATAAATATTTACAATACATTTAATTTACAATCGTTCAGACCCAAATTACAATATAAAATGTATACAAAACGCGAATGTTTAAAAAGTTATATAATTACAATGCTGCCCCCATGCCATTGTGTTAGTGTTATTGGTCCTTCTTTTTTTCTACCTTAGATATATATAGACAAATGGTATTAGTCTGGATTTTTTTCCAATTTCTTTAATTGGATATATAAAAATGATATTGTTTAAAATACTGACAAACATTGTTTGTAGAACGATTAGAATTTTAAAAACGATTAAAAAATAGTGTTATAATTTAAAATACTACTGTATGTGTATATATATTTATAAAATATATTTATAAAAATACCTAAATACACTTATTATTATAAAAACAAACAACTACCTACTTACGAGTATAAATATGCAAAGAAGAAAATATGTGTAAATGGTTTTTTAATGTAAAATATATTGGCTGCGGATCGAAATTTGACACCTTTAAGATTATGGCAAAGTGGAAGAGATTAATATGCACATTTTTTAAATAACAGTTGACAGAGTGACGGACTGGCGCGAGTGAATGAAAAGAAAGCGTCTGTTTCCCTTTTTTTTTATCATGTCAATACAAATGGTCAGTATACAAACCCTTTCAACATTAAAAATAATCTCGCATGATATTGAATAACATTAAAATAAATATTTTGAATAAATATTATTTTAGTTATTCGCGATTTATTTTATTTTCTTGTACGTTATTAGCAATGCCCATGACTTCGTGCACGGAAGTATATACGGTTAGCTTGATTCCCGTGGGATCTTTATAATTGATCTAGACAAAATACCCTAATTTTAGTAGTTCTTGCGTAATGCGCGTTCAGTCAGAGAAATAGACGTACCAACAGATAGACAGACAAAAATTACAAGACCTGTTGTTTTAAGTTCCAAATTAAAAATATTAAAAAAATATTTTTAATTCGAATTTAAAGAAATATTAAATATACAGGACACGGCTTTGTTACAATTTAATTATGTATATGTAATAATAGATTTCATTATATGTATAGATTTGTAAATTACATAGAGTTTTATAATCAAAAAAAAAATAAGAATGACAGTTTATTTCAGATTTTCCATTTGTGTACCTATCCTTATTCCGCCTACGTGGACTACCGTCGTCGATCGAAGCGACGTTCGTTAGTTGCTGTCGCAAACTAGACTGCGATTTGCGGAGTTATGCCGTTTTATGTTGAGATTTGTTGAGTTACCTCCGCGTCGTCAAGGACGAGTCCAAACACAGATGTTAGATGTGCGTAGAAGGGGCAAGGCATTTGTTTTACTTATAACAACGCGTGTCAACTTTCAGGTCGAAGTGGAAGAGAGTCGCGTCAGTCTTGTATTTGAAATCGAAGAGGCTTCAGATCTAATCTTGATTTGGGGTTCTTTAAACTTAGTTGATTTCAACACTAGTAAGACGCAAGTTTGTGCATTCCCCTTTTGTCGTAGCATCTCGCTTTCAGAGCATACCTCTCAAAATCTCGGAGAGTATCGGGATCCTTGGTGTCGACATTTCCAGCAAAGTCGAATTTAGGAACCATATGGAAAATAAAGCCAAAATGGCCTCCATAAAGTTCGGTGTGCTGAACAGAGCGAAGCGGTAGTTCACCCATGGGCAACTCTTAACGCTCTGCAACGCTCAGGTTAGGCCCCATATGGAGTACTGCTCACATCTCTGGGCCGGCGCACCGAAATTTCAATTGGACCCATTTGACTCCATCCAACGATGTGCTGTTCGAATTGTCGACGATCCCACTCTCACGGGCGATTTAGAACCCCTCACCATTCGGAGAGACGTTGCGTCTCTCTGTGTTCTACCGCCTGTACAATGGGAAATGTTCTGAAGAACTTAATATAATTCCCACCTCAGGTTTCTACAACCGCACCCCCCGTCACAGCGTCACAGAAGTGCGGTCCATCGGCATTTCCTCGATACGGAGGTGTCGCGTACTATTCGGTCAAAAAATCATTTTATACCGCGAACCCGTAGGCTGTGGAACGAACTGCCTCAAGAGGTTTTTCCATTAAGCTATGATATGGGGTTCTTCAAGAAAACTGTGAATAAAATTTTGCAAGTACTTATTCTTATCCGCATCTTCTTACGCGGTGTAATTGTAATATAAATTGACAAATTAAAAGTTAAAATTAGATTTAAGTCTCTTCTTATAATAACCAATGTTAAAGGCTCGAACGCACTTATCACGAGCTACCGAAATTACGAGTCACCCTTTAAGACTTTAGTCTAAGAATAAACCAAACGAATACATCGCTTTAGAGGTGGCCACTCTACCTAAATTCATACTCTGTGCTCGCGTTCTTCTTATTCTGAGTTATGTGCTCCTCGATTTTGCATCAAAATACGACGGTAAACACATTTTATCACCCTTAATAAGATTAGTATTTAGCCAATATGCGGGTGGTGAAAAATCTGTTGAGATTTACGAGTATATGGCGCTAAAACCTGTCGAGGCTCTTTAATCACAACTTACAAGATACGCTAACTTGGATACAATTTAACGTTATGAATAATTGATGTTGTAATTATTAAGAAGTATTTTTTTATTTCTATATTTGAATTTAATTATTCCTAGTTCGCCTTAAAGATTTCGCTTCAATTATGAGAATTAATTAAATGAACTGCAAAAAATATTGAATGAGTAGCAAATCGCAGCAAATTTAAAGGTAGATTTAGGGGCTTCGTTAACGTATGAAGCCACTAAGGCATTGCAAGGTGCGATGACCAGCAAGCCCTCTAGTGTTGCAGGTGTCCATGGGCGGCGGTGACCACTTACCATTATGTGGCCCGCCCGCTCGTCTGTCATCTATTCTACATTAAAAAAAAACTAAGGTTGCGTGCTGACAAGAAAGAAATAGGAGTCCCGCGAACGTCGACTCTGTGATGATTGATGAGATTCATAGTCATCATAGTTCATACTGATGACTGATGATTTAAATTTATTTCTTATCGAAGAAATAGGTTGGCAGTTTCTAGGGGGTGAATCAGATTAGGAAGGTTTCAGTAAAAAGTCAAATTTGAAACTTCGTACTACGTAATAAGAATATTCGGTTTTCAACACACATATGAATCAAACAATTCGAGAGTGAACATAGAACACAATTAGACTGTAACTTCCCTGGCCTAGAGTGCTTGTATAACGTATCTAGTATGTATTCTTAAATCGATGGAATCGATAAACGAAGAATGACATGATTTAGTAGTAGACCGAGAGAAATTTACATCGCGCATGTAACGAGCTCTACTTATTGAGTGGTTTTCCGTTTAAATTAAAAGTATACATGTTATTATAAATAAATGACACGTTGATAATACAAATCATCTTAATGGAAAGAACAAGACAATTTGTAATGTTAATTAGAAGTCAGATTTTTCTTAATATAACTAAAATTCTGGTTGTCACACGGAAGAAGTTAGAGTTTCTTTCAGTTTAGTTCTAAAATATGTAATTTGAGAAATGGTATTATAATAATGGTAACTTGTCTCAATGCTTATAGAGGAGCTCCAAATCACTGTATAAAAGTACTCTTTTTTTTCTTTTAAGTGGATACCCACTGAACCAGTAAGTACCATTTCTTCAAACCGTAAGTATTTTTTTTATAGAAAAAGGCAGCAGACGAACATACGGTCCACCTGATGGTAAGTGTATACTGTCGTCCATAGACATCCGCGATACATGCCAGCATCAGTCCAGAATGACAAACTTTGGCAAGTCCCCGGATGCGTTGCCTACCCTTACAGATTAAGAAATGGATTGTGAGAAAGGGTTGGAAAAATGGGGAGGGATAGGATAAGATGGGATGGGAATGGGCTCTCACTCACTACCGAAACACGTACGTACATTGGGGAAATACGATAAAGTAGGTAATGCAGTACATTTCAAGATAGTATTCTATGAGAGAGGGGTAACGTAGCCAATCGAGTGCGCCCAGCAGCTGTCCACTCTCCCCTATCTCCCCGTAATTACAGAATTGTTTTTTACAATCATTACCACATCATGACAGCCTTCGTTTATTCATTCGATGATTCGTAACTATGGCATTCGATCGAAAGTCACATCGTGCTACTCAACAATTGAATTATTCTCTAAATGCCAATAAAATTAAAAACTTCCTTTACTGTTGTCTCTGTATATAATTTTCATAACACAATGTACTTATTGTATTAAATAACTCGCATAAATCGCAATGAATAAAACATTCGTTCTACACCAAATTCCTTTTCGACGTACACCGACAAGGTCGGTCTTACGACACAACATTGAATTCGGTCTCTTCTTTCCTGTAAACGTTATTATGGGTTCTCGACTCGAACTCAATAAAAAAAAATCTAGTGATATGATCCTACTTTGTTATAAAATTAAGTATTTTATATTGTATTATTAAGTATTAAATATTATTAAGGATAAAATTAAGTATTTTATATTGTAAATTGGGTCTAAGCGAGTAAAATTAAAGGATTTTGTTTACCTTTATACACACTCGACGTTTCGGCACGGGTTACACCAGCCGCAGTCACGAGTTGACTGAAGAGGCGGGTAATCCAGGCTGAGAGCTGAGAGCAGTTTTATCAAGTACCCACAATTGATTTTCACATTCGGATAGGCCGTGACACACTATACCAACAATGTCCGCTGACATCTTCGACGGTAAATTGCATGGTTTTAATTTGTTAACTCGTGACCACGGCTGCCGGCTGGTATTACCCGTGCCGAAACGTCTCGGTTATTATAAATACGTCGTTTATTATAAATAAAATTATATCTTCTAAAACTATTATTTGAAATAAAAATACTCATAATGACCAATTTTCGGTATTTTTTTTACTTAACTCAAGTCTGTTCATAATTACGTAATCTAAGAAAGATCTTAAACACATATTTCTATTAAAATTTCAAAGTAAGAATCCAAAAAAATATATTTTTTTAAATTCCGAAATTTTTGGGTTAACATCTGACAACATATAACCAGCGACCCCAAAAACCCCCGGGTAATATTTTCTTGTCGTTTTAACACATAACACCTCTAAATATAAAAAAAAATTCTGCCCCTACGATAATGTTTCTGATTTCAAATAATAACAAACGTTTTTAAAAAAAGTTCATCTAATCTTGAAGATTATGAAGTTTTGACGATTTTTAAGCTTCACTGACTCAATTATGAGGCGAACATTACAGAGAATTATTAGTACTAGTAGTAGAGACTTAGTTCTCCTATGAAGTAAAGTCTTCGAGACTTAGTAATGACGTCGCCTTTCTATGACATTACGTACTGGAACTACGCCAACTGATGAACTGATTTTGGCATGTATGAGTGACAGTACAGTGACTTACCACCAGTAGGACTTTCTACTTAATAGCCACCTTCTCTCTATACACAAAAAATAGCATTTCTTCAGAAACTCAATTTCTGCCTCTTAAAGCTGATAGAACCGGTATTAACCGTAAATAGAACTGAATCTCTTTTGTGTTTATATTGACGATCTATTTGGCAAACGACGTTTAGTGACTATTAATTTATTTTACGACAACTTTAATTTACTTTCATTATAACGTCCCGATAGCCCATTAAATCTTGTTTTCAAAAGTATTCTCTTGATGCTGTAAGTTTCCTAGAATGAATAACAGCCAATATTCTTCGATCAATGATTTTTATTACTGAATGTCAGGAAATACATAAATGCCACTAACGTCAAATGTCAAAAACTGCTGCGTTCCGTTTTTGCAGTTTAAACTATTGACAATAAATATACCAAGTGACTGGTGGTGCCCTTTCATATAAACATTAATATAACTTTCATGGTTATATTTTATATAACAGATCTCTTCAATAATTTTGTCCAGTCTGTCTTCGAGTCTTCACATAGCTCTAATTGTTCGTTCAGTCCTGAATCTATATCAAATAATAATTCATTATCATCATCATCATCTCATCCCTTGGACGTCCACTGCTGGACATAGGCCTCCCCCATTGAAGAGATGGGGCAAATTTAGGCGAATTTGGTGGAATCCTTGTTACCAAATTTGTATTTGCAAAATAAATTTATGAGATACACTAAATACCGAAATAATAATTCCCAACCTAGAGCCCCCAGAGAAACACCCGAAAAAAGTAGAAATAATACAGACCTTATATTTCTTTTTATAATAATTAATACCTTCGAAGATTTCCCATACTTACTAGAAAATATCCCTTTCCCTCCAACTCCAAAACTCAAAAAAAATATTTAGTTTTAGTCCCTATATGTAAGACTAACTATTGTAAAAACTCATTTTTAAATAGGAGTTGTCATAATTATAATGAAAATTTTTATAATATTGATCTCTTTAACATACATCTATATACATTAAAAAATATCCTCAAACTAACTAATGTTATAATATAAAACAAAGATTAATTACTAAAATTAGGTAATTATCTATTACTTTAATTAACTAATTTGATATCTTTTAGTCATTGTTGTTATACTCTTTTTTGTCATCCGACCCGACCTATAAACTATATATTGTACCAGATTTTGTAACATGAGGAAACTTTATTGGCTTATGTTTTACTTAAAGATATTATTCTATCTATAGTTGCTAGATTTCTACTGTTTGTTTTTCTTGAAAATGTAATAAATAAATAAAAATTTGCACATTAGGAAGATACATTTTATAGTTTTTTTGGCTATTGAAACTATATTGTACTTTATTGTACACTACGCGCGCGAGCTATTGAGCTTTGCGGCATGAGGTGGAGAAGCAGGGAGATGCCCGTCCGCTCACCGCTAGCTACCTGATTAAATATATCTGTGTATTTTTTCATATTCCAGAACGTCAATCGATATCGACATAATTTTTTTATATGCCCAGCCCTAGTGTTCGCTGCTTGCGCGCCGCGTGTTCATGACATACACATTGACTGCATGACGGATGTATGACCTTAAACGCTGCAGGCAAAGCGAGTTGGCGAGACCACTTTTGTAAAAAATGGTGTAGTTCCTCAACGCTTGTGATAGTGGCTTTGATATCTCTTAGTCCCTTTTTACGACACCCGCGGGAATGAATAGATGTGCGGTGTCTATTATTTTTAAAGCCAGCCGACACCAAAAGGCGATAATAAACAAATATGTAACTAACATATTATGTTGACATGTAACATTATCCAATAATATAATTAATACAATAATATTAATATAAGATAATTAACGTTCCCAAGTACTGTGTGGAATAACTCAGAATTATGAACAAAATACATACAGTCATCGGGAATATAACTCGTTATTTTCTTTCCATCTTTTATTATTTTGTTTTAAATTTCGAGAACCTTTAGTAATGCCCGTATAATTTTTTCACCCAACAATTTGGCGGTACATCATTTTCGGTAAGTGAGACGAGTTCGACACCGACTGACGGACCAGTTTGCGCGTGTCGATGCACCTGTGCTAATAAGTGGCATAGAGCGGAGCGCGCAGAAGCATCATTATATGTAGATACATCGACGTTAGAGTTTCACCACAGAAATGAGATAACAACAGAAAAGATCATTCAGTTTGAACCAAAAACTGAAAGTGCCAACTAAATAAAAGTATGTATGTATGAATGTATGAAACGTTCGCTGTCTTGTCCGTTGGGACCGATACCAGCACTTAATAGAAACTTTGTAAGGCGAGAGGAAATGATCAACAAATAACACCTATGTATGTATTGGCAACAATAGAACCTAAGATTGTTTTAATAGAAGTGGTGGCAGACCACCGAGTGGTCCGAGTGGCGGTAAGTGGTCACCGCCGCTCATTGACCTTTGCAATACCAGGGCTTAGCTAGTGCGCCTTGTAGGATCCTATTCACAACTGTCTTGAAGAACGCCATGTCGTAGTTCAGTGGATAAACCTCAAATGGCAGTTCATTCCACAACTTTCGGGTTTATAGTATAAAGTGTCTTGAATACTGCACTGCACGTAACAACTTCTTGTCAATGAATTGCGGATGCACCGCACCGCCTTTCGATGACGAGATGAGTAAATACTATCAGCTGAAATTATTTATTATCAAAAAATGTATTTTTATCAATGTGAGCATAACCATAAAACTTTTACTAGTCGAAAGCTCACGTCCTAATGAAACATGCATATTAATAATAAGCATTAAGCATATGGAATTCTCAACGCCAATCAATCACCGTTAAAAAGAAAGTATCTATACTAACATCAATTGACTTTCTGAAAGTAATTATTATACTCGTAGAAGAATTCACAAGCTGTAATTTATGTTATTTGAAAGATTGTAACAATGTAAGTGTTAGAACAATATTGTGTTATTGAAGCGATGATATATGTTTAATGTATCACAATAAAATAAAATCTTATTCAAAGAAGACCATTCAACTTAATTACAAAACAATATGATAAACGATAACCTAACGTAATTAAAAATATGCGTAATTGATTTTACTAAGTTATTGATGTACAGACTCTTTTACATGATAACTTAGTGTTAAAAATAATCGAAATAAAGTCTTTTACCATATAGACATAAAGCTTAGTTTTATATTTTTTTCTAAATCATATCCTCTGCTATGTAGTTTCGCGATCTGTGTGGCACCAGAAAAACTGACATTTGACATTATAATCTACAATGCTTTATTAGTATTTGTTTCTGCCTGCACCTTTGATAACAAATATTCATTTCCCTGTAACACGTATCTTTGTTTTGCTGTATAATAATAATTTTAATTATATGTACGATAATGAAATAGAACTTTTTAGACTATATTTCGCTTATCAAGGTTTAACAATTGCCATATATAAGTTTTTCCTATGAGTCAAATATTTTCCCACAATCATATATTAAAGGGGATCGTGAACGCTGCAATGATGCAATCCCACAGCTCACTCTCTTACAGAAGACCACTGTAAAATATACTATGTACATATTTGAGGAATGAGCGAGGTAAGCCAGAGGCCATTTTCCATCCCATCCCATCCCATCATGATATATAAAATCATAGCATAAGAGAGGTTTCTCCATTATATTTCTTTCTCTCCATCCCATCCCATCCTCTCCTGTTCCATTCAGTAGAAAGCATAATGGAATAAGCGAACCTTATTCCGTTATATCCGTGCATGGCGGGAGGAAGTTGATATAAATCAAATTCAACTGTCAAGTTTAATGTTTGCGTTTTCACTTTGAATGTCGAAATATCACTTTAGTGTTGAAGTCAGTTTCTCGGAAGATTTTGAGTACTGAATTTTTTAAATTATTCATTATATTTCTCGAGTTATCAATTTAAGGCTCATTTACACAAGGAAAGTTTCTCGAACGGTTCGGGCGAGAATATTGTATATGATTCTCGTATGCGACCAAACTACATATAATTTTTGCCTATAATTGTTTACATGATAATACCAACTCAATGATAACAGGGACAACAGCGATCAGATGATGATTGGTGATTATACTAGCTTTTGACCCATGTTCGAGAAACCCGCGTTCCATAAACTTTCCTTGTGTAAATGTACCATTATACCGACAGTGCATGGATATGCTCTTTAATCTTCCATCTGATTGTTGATCTTTGACAAAATTCATAGCATTACGACAATCAGTGACATTGTCAATGTCAGAACAAGTTAAATCTTTATCAAAATAAATTAATCGTAACATGTCAACATGGATTTTAATGAACATAGTAACAACTTTGAAATTAAACATATATGATGGTAACTTGAGGAACAGAAACCTGAAGTATGTAAGGTGTTACTTGTCAAGTCCAAGTTTGGGAAGTAAATGAAGTGTGAACGAACGGTCGAAGTCTACCCACATTAAAAATAGAAGTTGAATAGCGGCACATCTGTAAGTAGATATATACACTAGAAGATATATAGACAATCAGTAGATACAGGGTACATCAGTAGTGGCGTGTGGTGTCGGCCGGCTTTGGAATAGCTCCGTGGGTGTCGTAATAGGCGACTCCTTAGTCAACAAATACCACAAGCCCTGGGAACTACATCACCACTAAAAGAGTGGACTCACCGACCCGCTTGGCCAGCGTGCCGCTTGAAGGACATACTTCCTTCGTGCAGAAGACAGAACCAAGTAGATGTAAGTAGATAAATACTGACGCGATTTTTAGTGCGATATCAAGTTCACTTAGAAAAAGAGTTGAAACATTAGTGGAAAGGAAATAGAAATTATATAGAGCTGTTGTATTTCCCTAATCATGCATTCGTTTCATAATTCTCAGTTATTTGACATGAAAATTTTACTCTTAAGCGGGTATTTTATATTCTTTATTTTATCCGAAAATGTTATTATTTATTTTCCCCGTATATTCATTTCATTTCAAACTTTATTTATTTTTCTTAAACTTTTTTTTAAATATAGCTAAATACAAAACAAAAGAATAATCCTTTTGCAAAATAATTTGACATAATTCATGTCAATCATGAGTAGCATCAATTTACTCAGTCTTCGAGAAATGTAACTGATATCCTGTATATTATGACGTCAAAACTAATGCCAAATAAGATTTGCTACATCTGTTCCGCTGAATATTCTTTGTTGCTCAAAGAATAACCTACTGAGCAAGGAAAACAGTTATTATTCGATTTTTTTAATTCAAGAATCCGCCTTCCAGTGTTTTTCTGCAAACAAAAAATGTTTACCGTTAACGGTCATTTTAACGCCAATTTTATTCATATTCTTTCACCATTCGATGATTGCACATTACGATAAATACCACAACGTAAAAAAATATGTTCAATTAAATCCACGCATCGAACTTTAAAAATAAATAACATTAAAAATTGCACTTTTTGGATGATAATATCCAATTGATAAAATTGATATGATGAAGATGTTGCAGGAAGCAGAGGCTGTTAAAGGTCTAACAGGTGTAAATTGCTATATTAAAGTGGCGGGCGATCAATCTGTCTGTCATCGATGAGTCGTGCATGCGAGCCTCCATGCATATGTATGGTCGTTTAACAGCGCGAAATTTATCACGAACTCCAATAGGTACCCTTGATTGCATATTTTAAAATATATCGTTAAAATTAAAACTGCCAAAGGACGAGGATGAAATTAAAAAGTATAAATGTTATTATCTTACTAAAAAGGGGTTAAGTTTTAAAATTAGTATTAATTATACACTCAGAAGCGATATTTTTATTTTTTCCGAAATCATATAGTCACTTATCAAATTATCATCAATGTAACAAACAAATACACAATTGAAATTTCATTAACGTTTTCTAAAAAACATGAAATTACTGCGCTAGAAATGTGTAAATAAACTATTTTACTACATAATAATCTAATGCAGTGTTTCTCAACCTTTTTTATTAGGAACAAAACATTTACAAATGTTACCTACACATATTTTATCTAATAATAGAATATAATATTTAATTGTAATTGAATGAATATATGTGTCATATTTAAAATAGAGTCAGGCAAAATATGAAATTTTAAACTGAAAAAACGCGGCAAATTAAAAAAAGAAATATTAGGCAATTATTAAAAATAGTTGTAAAGATTATTTTGATAATTGAATTCAATATTAAAATTAACCTAGCACTGATATAGGTAGTTATAAGTATTACGTATTTTGAGTTAGTTTTGAATGTTATTTTTTTTAATAAGGCGATTTTACTAAATTAATAAAATAATAAGTCTAGCGTTAGTAAAATACTCGGTTTTCATTTGCCAAACTCTATAAACTTATCTATTAGAATTCTCAATTTAATGTACTTTTTTGATACAGTAAAAAATATATTATTGCAAATGCCTATCTACGCCCTTATAAGTTAAGATGATACATTTCAAATGAAGTTGAGATTTCACCAAACACTCCATATTTAGAAAACTAGAACAAAATTCTTTTTACAAGATGTACCTACCAAATAAATTTGTAATTTCAACAAAACGCAACGGTTCAAAGAGGAATACACCTCTAACTAATAACAGCACTGTCCGGTTTGTCTGATGTTGCTTGACGTGTCTTAACAAGATTCGCGTTTTTGGGCAGCTCCTCTTTGCGGCGACATAATGATACCGACAATTTAATTATGTCGTATTAGGCAGAGAAATTTTACAAAAGGAATGCTTATTAGGCGCCTCAAAGGCAGGAAGATGACTTAATTATAATTAATAACGATTTATTATTGATTATATAGTAAAATAAAAATAATACAGATATTTATGGACAATTGCCCTACATATAAGAATGCTCCTTAATTTTTTTTTTTTTTACTAAGATACAAAAGACATTAGGCACTAGAGCTTTACACATATGATGCAATATGTGCAGATTGTCCAAAATTATACAACTTATAACGAATGAATATTAAATTTAATATCGTAATATAAATATACATATATACGTACATAAATATGTACAATGTAACTTTAACAATTAACTACTTTAATTGAAATATTCCCCATAAATATTGATCCTTATTAGAATTTTGTATATACTTATACATATGTATCTGTATATAATAAAAAAAATACAGTACATTCATGGATTTTATATACATTTTACTATATCATTTCATTTGAGTATATCTCGCATCTCCCAATTGAACCTCTTTGATCAACCCAATGGTTGGCTGATTGATAATGCCTCAAAGTTTTAAGCTCGCCTTTTTTACGATAACGTGCATTACGTCTATAATAATTGACATAGAATATAGAATATATACGTACATAGAAATTACGTACATTGTTACAAAAATACCTCTTAAGAACGAGAATCGCTTTGAACGTCTATAGCAAAACATAAAAAAAAAAACAATATAAAATCATAACTCTATATAACAAACACTTGTAAATGCAAGTGACTTACACTGAAAATCGTTTAAGGACTTTTATGTAGACGGTACCTACTTACATTACGAATATAATCAAAATAGAAAGATGCAGATATCTTGAGGCAATAGAATCTGATTGTCCTCTAAATCGTAAAGACCTACGGAGACATTATGTCAACAATTTAGATGTCGGCGCATGCGCGGCGCCTTAAATGGCTACTTAAGGGACAATGATTTTGTCACTTCTTTAAAATCTGCGATCAAATATGGCCATAATATCTTAAAGTGTCATCATCAAATTTATTGTCGTCAGTGAGGACAATAAATTCATCCTCGTCACAGATGGGACACACGATTGCTGTTTTATGTACTCACTCATGTAATCTCAAATCTTGACCGTGGGTCGAACAATGGATTGTAAGAATTTTCACGCCTAAACTTTTTTAGTCTTTGACGCTTAAAATGCTTTCATTGGAGATTGTAAAATTGTTTGTTACGTGTTTTGCAAACTTTTGATTCGCGAGTCGCGACTTTCTTCGTCCTCTATTTATTATTTTATTATATCGAAGTATGTGTATTTTAGTTCTATTCAAAGTTTGTCCGAATCTTGCACGAAACCTAAAACGATGGGTCCCATACATAATTTTGAGATCATCGACATGAATTATTTACTATTTTTTTTCTGCAAAATAAAAAACTAGTTTTTTGAGCTTTGTCAAATTTTGCAAAATCGCACACTTATGACCTGTTTTCCAAACCAATATGTATGTGTATACACATGTACGATTATTCAAATGCGGGATAGGGATGAAATTTTGACAAAAGAAATTTCGCCATCCTAAATAGATATTCAGTGATATACAAATACAACACCTTTTTAATGTTGGTTAGTGATAGTGGTTACAAAACAAACAAAATTATCAGGATAGTTGCCGAGGGGAGGGGATGAGTACCTATTCAATATATACTCGTCCTCTCTCCGCCCCCTATCCCTATCCCTCTGTAACATCTATAACACCATAAACATATATATATATTTTAAATTTAAGGCGTCTTACTATTCACTATTCGTGCATTCACTATTCCTCTTATTTATACTAAATAACTAATAGTTGTAGTGACTCCGTAGTCATTCATTGCGTACAGTAATAATTATTTTGAATTATAAAAATAATGGTCGAATATTAATGAAATAATGGCGTATATGTAATACATATGACATATTGCCCTTTAGAATGATACAAGTTAGGTATATTACATACTATACAGAGATTTTTACGGTCATACGAGCATACTTAAAACAGGTTAATGCCACTTATAGTAATATATGAGGGGGAGAGTGCACGCTGCAATCCAACAGCCGCTGGTCGCACTGGACTGGCCACGTTACCCCTCTCTCACAATGACTACCTTGAAATGTACTGCATTTCCCACTTTATCTTATTTCCCTAATGTACGTACGTGTTTCGGTAGTGAGTGAGATATGCCAGAGCTCATTCCCATCCTATCCCTCCCCATTTTCCCAAGCCTTTCTCAGTCCATTCCTATATCTCCAAAGGTAGGCAGCGCATCCGGGGGCGTGCCAATGTTGTCGTTTAGGTGGACTGTATGCTCGTCTTCCCATTCGTCCATAAACAATAAACATACACATGTTTAAGATAAACTAAATAATCTAGCACGTTTTCAATGAAGATATTCTCACGAATAATAATATGACGGATACCCATTACTCTGTGTCAATACCCGGATATACCCATTACGGATAACCGGCATAACTGTTGAAAACATTGTGACAATTAATAATGGCTTCCAACACAACATTAATATATTACCATAAAGCTATGCCGTCACACATAAATATATTAATTTTAGGCGTACCAGTAAAATATACAAGTAGTTGTCACGTAATTCTAATTCTTAGGTAGGTACTTCTTAAGTGCTTCTTAGGTACTAAATTTATTTCTACTAAAACTACTTCTAAAGAACGTCGAAATTCTAGAACTTCGAAAATTCTTACTACGTGGTTCTCTACCTCACTAGTATTTTTTTCAAATATCACGCATAAATTTGTTCTCATCATACTGTCTTTACTCTTGTCTGCAACCTTAGATAACCATCTGTGGAACTTATTGGCTTTAGATGTCTGTCCATCTCAACTGTACTATGGTGTATATTGTTTTAGTTTTCCATGTAAACATAAAATTAATAAAAAATCCCTAAGAACTGGCCACCAATGAAACCTAAACTCAAATTAGTTCCGGACTGCGGGCGACTAGAGTCGCCGTTCTTATTACATCTTCATTAATTGCACCATCGTCCTTTATTTTATATTGTTATCTGTTTTCTCCTTACCACCCAAAGGTTGCCTGGAACTTGGACGAGATCGCTTTGGCGATAAGGCTGCCTGTTGTACTTTTCGTGTTACTTATTTAAATTGTCTTTTTGCAACATGCATGTTACACATTGTGGTGATTTACAATAAAGACCTATCTATATAGGTATATATCTACATACCTATCTATCAACAGGCCTTCAGCCAACACTTTTACCAGGTATCGGCACGCGCCTCGGCGCTTCTCACCGACTCGCGATCCCGCGATATCCCCCAATGCAACGCCCTAAGCCGAGGTCCATTCCTTCCGCCGGTTTACCGACGGTTTACCCTTAGGCTCGTTGCAACTTGCAACACACATTTTATTCCTGGCTGAGCGCCTTCTGCGCTCTCCCTAAGTTAAACATGACCGGTGACTCTTGAAAGGCCACTAGGGCCACAAGAATTAAGCCATTCCGAAAAAAAAGCCAACCGCCAGTAGGCTGCGTGTGATGGAGAGATCTCTGACAACAGATCGTCCCAGCTCTTGTTTTTGAATTCAGCGATTCGATTCTTTACGTGCCCCTGTAAAGCTCGCACCCTGTGCCTATTCTCTTCACAAAGGAAGGAATCGTAAGCATGGATGGCTGCGTTATTGGCTCTTATCAGTTCCTTTATGTCCTCGGGCAATTCCCAATAATTACACAAACAGTAACTTAAATTCATATAAAAAAATGGCTACTCAATGGCTAGGCATTTTTGAGCATTGCCCTTTGTACATAGGAAATCCTTGAATTTTTTCTAAGTTCGTTGACCGGATAGCGAACATATGCGAATTTTGGGCGTATTGTGTATAATCAATATGGCTGCGTCACGTGTATTCACACGCTTTTTTATAAATATTGTATCGTTGTTATAAATAACGTTTATGGTAAACGAAGGACAGTCTGTGAATCCGTGAAAATCTGACGTTGTTACCGTACCTAAGTACGCACTCCGTAATTGCCAAAGTCCATTTAGGGGTGGATCTACTTTACATCAGGGATTGTCTACTGGTCTGCCAACACCTTCTATAAAGATTGAAATGGAATTTCACCGAGCTGTATTGGAAATAGTGGCATAAGATTTCTGGAAAGTTTTTTTTTATGCAAGGCGGCAGACAAACATACAGTCAAACTTATGTCTATTCCATTCATATTGTTGTCCATAGACATCCGCGATACATGCCTACATCAGTCCAGAATGACAAACGTTGGCACGCCCCCGGGTGCGCTGCCTACCTTTGCAGATTAAGGAATGGATTGGGAGAATGGGGAGGGAGAGGATGGGAATGAGCTCTGGCATATCTCACTCACTACCGACACACGTACGTAAATTGGGGAAATACGATAAAGTAGGAAATGCAGTACATTTCAAGGTAGTCTTCTGTGAGGGAGGGGTAACGTGGCCAGTCGAGTGCTCCCAGCGGCTGTGGGAATGCAGCATGCACTCTCCCCCTACCATACATACCGTAAACCTTAACCAACCCCGTTATCATGCATTGCTGGACATGGGCCTTCACATGTACATTGTCTTGTGTATGAGCCATACGGCCTTACAACGGCACGCTGGTCAAGCGGGGTGGTGAGTCCACTCTTTTAGAGGCGGTGTAGTTCATCACCGCTTGTGGTAGCGGCTTTGTTATCCTTAGTCGCTTTTTAAGACACCCGCGGGAAGAAATGGGGTGGTTCTATTCTATAGCCGGCCTATAACAAGCAGCCGAACACATATACACAAGTTAGCTATAATAAATATAACGCTTGTTACACCTCCATTATTAAAATAGGTTTTAGAAACTACATAGTTTCAATAGCTAAATAAAGTACGTACTTTCAAATGCCAATCAAAAGAAAAAGTTAAATTTTGAAAGTATCGCTCATTGAAGACAGAAAAAAAATTAAGTAACAATTGATTAAGATCTCAAAATGAAAATACAATTGGTTTCCATTCTGACTGTTCTAATCGCACCCAAATTGCCTTAACTGGTAGTTAGCTGACCTAATTTTGCAGAAAAAACTCTTTATCTGCTTAGAGATTGAACCGGCTTTATCCACGTAACTGTTTTTTGATACTATCAGTGTCGTATTTAAATTGTCTGTTTGACTGCACCGAGTCATACTTGTAATAGAATAAAGATCTTGAACACAAGGAAGATAACAATCGCAAGTACAACAAAGAAATAATTGATATAATAAGACCGGCAGATTACAAGACGAGATTCCTACAAACAATCATCGCGTCCGAAAACTAATTTCCGATACTTATACCATGAGAAAAGGGTTCAATTTGAAATAGCACATATTTATTTAAATGTAAAGTTAAGTTTGTTTTTGATACCTTAATGTAACGAGTGCAAGCTTAAACATCGCAATCAAAGGAAATTATTACTGATCGGAAGCGAACGGAGGTGTAGTTGTATCTAAAGATTTTTACATTTTTTAAATGTCATTAATATTGACTTTGGTTTTTTGCGACATTTCATTGCACTATTTAACTGCATTCCCAACATAGCTTAAAGAATCAGCAGGCTGAAGTTGTGGTGTGCTGCCTGTGCTGGCCATACAAGACGCACGACAGATAACCGATGGGAGTAGACGTGTTCTCAAACGGAGACCACGTGCCGGGCAAAGGAGCTTGGGACGCCCTCTAGTCAGGTGTACTGACCACTTGAAGATAATCGCCGGTAGTGTAGACACGGGCTGATGGTAACAATTTCCATTATATATTTGTGAAAATATGTAACTACTTTATTTTTTTATACCGCGAACCCGTAGGCTGTGGAACGAACTGCCTCAAGAGGTCTTTCCATTGAGCTACGATATGGGGTTCTTCAAGAGAGCTATGAATAGAATTTTGCAAGGTCGGCGGCGCGCCCGCATACCCCCTGGTGTTGCAGGTGCCCATGGGCGGCGGTAACACTTACCATCACGTGGGACCGCATGCTCGTCCGCCCACTAATCTATAAAAAAAAAAAAAATGTCTCGTTGTCTCACAGGATTTGAGTTCTTTAGCGACTTTACTCAGAAAAGTAATTCAAATTAAATAATTGCTTGAAATACTTCGTCATTTTCTAATCAGTTTGTAGTTTTTAATTGTTAAATTGAAAAAGGACAAGAGATTTTAACCAATCTTCGAATTTAAATAGCGTTTACGAGTAAGGCGCAGAAGTTTTTATGTGCCGCCGTTACTGATTTCTGCAAATGGTCCCGAGTGTTCTGCAGGCAGTCCCTACATCTACAATTACATCTAATCTAAATACATACAAATACATTTAATTACATTTAAATAAAGATTAAATACATCTAAAATTCAACTGCAAAGAGTGCAAAGTGGAATGGGTTCAATTAAAATACTAAAGACAAATGACCAAGATAATT
This sequence comes from Sesia apiformis, assembly GCA_914767545.1. Taxonomy (NCBI): domain Eukaryota; kingdom Metazoa; phylum Arthropoda; class Insecta; order Lepidoptera; family Sesiidae; genus Sesia; species Sesia apiformis. The sequence continues at coordinate 2,750,174 of OU611967.1, read as the reverse complement.
AAAATTGTCTTAAAATAATCAGACAGTAATTTTAAAAATACTCTTTTAACAATTTTGTGTAAGTAAAAAAAAAAAATAACAGAAAATCAGTGATCCGAATACCTACTAACTATGAACATCTATAATGAAACCGTGATACACTTTTTGTGATTGCCTCTAAATTATTCAAACATTGCCATCGGACAACTTAATTGAATTAGAGACAACTATATATTAAAAACATCTCATTTCAAGTCCATAAGAATGAAATTTTATAACAGTTATAAATCATATTTCACACGGCAGCAAAAGGATATTAATGATCCTATAAAATGTTTAATTTAGATACAGAAGACGCGCCGTTACGACACACAATCAAATCACAAATTTTATATTCTTAATTTGTGTCCGGAGGTAGCTAAAGACACATTTTAGTACCGACTTTCTTGGGGGTCAGTTTTTGCGAAATGCAATTTTCATTCGGCTCCTTTAATAGTTATTACGTATCTGCAAGAAAATTATATTGCTATTTATATGACAGTGACCTTCTCCTTACTGTCCATGTTATGTTATGATTCTTCGCATTTGTGATTCATTAACTTATATTTAGAATCACTCGATGTCATAAATATCTCATTCTAGTTTAAGGAAAACAATTATTTAAAGTGGCATTTTTTTGTCGTTCTAATGTTTCTCAATATGTGTGAAAATAACGAATATTCACTACTGAAAATAGGGATTCATACCAAATTCTAATGGTAGACGGTTATTATACATAGAGTAACACACCATTAAAAAAAATTAATTGCTGGCTAATTCTTTTAATGTAGACATCACATTTAAACAGATGATAGCAATGGCGACCAATCTCCATAACAACACCGAATCGCGAATTTTACTGGCTATAAAGTGGTTCTTTACTTTTACGATCACAATCAGTAAGTCGGACCACCTTGGTTCATGTGGCTCGAGGCGTATAATATAGGTCGATTTCGGTGGCCCATTACGCCCAAATTCTGTAAGTCTGATGTATTAAGCTCTACAGTAATCATCACCGGTCATGATGTGAATCAGATAGAGTATTTCCAGCAGTTGTGGAGTTCTCATCTGAATTAAATAGAATAGTTCAAATGGCGATCAAATTAGTCGAAACAGTTTGTAAATTAATCAAAGTTATAGACATCGCTGAAGGAATTATTTACCTGAAATAGCAATAAGTAGGTCACATCTGCAGCAAAACTGACAATCGATTGGGTAGATGAATCGAATGAAGACCGCGTACCAGGAAACGTAGTGTAGGATGCCATCTGGCTAGATGAACCGAAGACTTAATGATTGCCGGTAATGATTGAATAAGAAAAAGTAAGACCGGGTGTAATGGTTGTCTTGAAGGGGCCTAATATCCAGGGTCTAATATATGAAGTGATGCAAACTGATGGTGGCCGTTCGGGGAAACATTTTTTTAAAGACAAATATTTGGATGAGATTTTGGAAGTTTATATTCGTATTTATAGTTCTGTGTCTCGGATATGTGAAGCCATGACGGTGCAAGGAATCCTTGTATCGGTCACTAAGTGTAGAGAAATACCTAACTTCGCGTACATTGTAAAATTATTGGCCGAGAACTCGTCACTTAGGCGCCTAAATCATTTATTTAGATCAATTGTTCGAAATGTGTCAATTGTATCATTGATTGACTGTTCATTGTTCGTTCATTACACTATTTAATTGACTAAAATTATTATTGTTGGTTTACAAACCTTACGTAAAAAATTCTAAAGACGCTTTGATAATTTGAAATTCGTGACTTCTACTGACGTAAGTTAACTAATGTTAACTGAAGTAAGTTAAGATCTTAGTGTTACTTATTATTAACGCATTTTTAAAATACTGAACAATGGCTTAAGTCTTCATTATTTTCTTGTCACTCGGATAAATACAATTTCGATCCAGTTCTTCTTATATTTATTTTTCATTGACTACGTATAACTCGTCATTTGTAATCTCTTACGATATGTGTGAAACCACATTAAAATCGATTAGGTTATCTTTTGATATCCGAACTAAGAATAGTTCAATGTCATAGGATACATTTTGAATTCTAAAATATTTTTCATGTAACAGCATACATATGTTAAGCAACTAATGATTGCTTTATTTCTGTATATATATCTTAATAATAATACATACTCTTTATTGCCTACAAATAGTTATTACACGTGTACATATCTGCACAATTGCACCTACGATCCTTTTTCTACATAATCTGGTGGTTATCTGGTAGAGAATGCCTTATGGCAGTATGTCCGCCTGTTGTACATATCATTGTGCAATGAAGTTTAAGTAAATAAATATCTTTTCATCCCCCTATCTCGGAAAGAGTATTTTTGCTCTTCGATATCTGAGTGCAAAAGCCGTTTTTATCCGCTAGAGGATAAAGTAAATTGAATTTAGAACATCGTGTGCACCTAAGTTTGTGAATTCAAAACATCATTAAACCTATTTACTTCTACCTCCATGGTGCCGAATTTATCATACAACCTTTTTTTGTTATAATTTAAAGATTATTCTGTAATACTTACCTATCATAATGTAGCAGTTAATACCTAAACTGAAATAAAAGTATCTTGTGATTGTAAATGTTTTTTTTTTGCATTTAGTCATTTCCTCGCTGAGGTGGGATGAAAAGTTACGTGTTGCACTCGAGTGCAAAGATTTTTCACCTCGTGCTCTTTTGATTCCCTCGCTAACGCTCAGGATTCTAATTTTTGAATCACTCGCTGCGCTCGTGACTCAATTTTAGAATCCTTCGCTTGCTCGGTCATCAAAATTGAGCAAGCGGTTAAAAAGCAACTTTGCACTCTTGTATAACAAATAACTATTAAATACAATAGGCGACCTTATCGCTGAGGCGATCTTTTACAGTTAACTTTGGGATAGAGAAAAAAAAATTGGTGTAGGTACTGCAAAACCATTGAAACTTACCGATAGAATTATGTTCAATATATACCGACTACTTATATCAGTAATAAATATAGTACAATATCTACCTATTTATAATAATAAATAACTTATATGTTTCTCTATTTTAAAAAGTTATGCTTCTATTTTAAGAGGAAAGGCTGACGACAGTAGTCGCTTCGACTTAAAAAAGTTCAAATTGTAAGCTATCCCAAAATGCGATTCATATTAATGTATAATCTCTTAGGAGTCTATTCATAACTTGCCCTGAGGACAATTCGGACCATTCTCTTTGAAACTAACGTGTCCAATTCAATATGTAATTACGACCTAGAAAACCACTACTTTTGTTTCCAAGTGATCATTATATCTTCTATTTAGATATCTACTTTTAAGATACAATCATCCCGTCATTTTTTTTTCTCGTCGGGTTTATGATTTGTGTCAATGGAAGCGTATACAAACGTTTTAACCGCAAAAAATACTTGAAATTATTCGTCTGGAGCATGTCTGGATCTCGTAATAATAAAACCCATGTGTTTAGCATTTTGTGTCACATTACGTAATGTTAAAATACGTACGTAAGGTTGCGACATATATCAATTATACGCGTTAGTTTCTTTTTACACATTTATCGTAATTTTTTGGCAGAAACAAATATAGCTGCGCATGGCGGAAATACGTTGATAAGTCAAAATCAAAGGAAAGTTTTCCAAGGAAACAGTTAATAAGTTTAATGTTTCTGTTTTCGCTTTGAATATAGAGATATCATTTTAATGCCGAAATAAATATATCTGAAGCTATACATATGGATTGTTTAATTAATGTTTAGTTTTCCATATAGACGTAAAAATACGCAAACTTTCCCTGAATTATGGAAGCGTGCTAATGTTGCTCCAATCCATACACAAACATTGGTTCTACACGAAACATTGAAAATAACCATCAATAACATTAATAACGAATCTATCCAATTCTTCACAAAACTCTTATACCCGTGCATCACGATTTTGTAAAACAGAGGTCGACTATTACTAATTAAACAGTGTTTGTCGGACAATTGTTTCGTAATATGGATAATCAGCTTAAATCAGATGTGTACACGGACTTTCACAAGGCACAAGGCATTTGACAAAGTGCATCATGAACGTCTTCTTGAAAAAAGTACCCTCAATAGCAACAGAGGCAATTTGTTACGGTGGTTTTCTTCATGTATCACGAATAGGACCCAAAAGGTCGTTTTAAATGGACATTGATCCGAAACGATATCTTTAACATCTGGTGTTCCACAAGGATCCACACTGGGTCCATTACTCTTCGCTCTGTTTATTATATTATATTTTGCAAGGTCGGCGACGCATACCTCCTGGTATTGCAGGTGTCCATGAGCGGCGGTAGCCTCTTACCATGAGCCGCTTGTCCGTCCGCCTACTTTCATATAATAAAAAATCATATAATATTGGATAATCGTAGTACATTGCATTGTATGAATAATAGCAACAACACTAATAATAATACACGGATAATGTAATTGATTGTACAATAAACATGTTTATTTGTAGCTATTTAGTAATGTTGTATTGTACCAAATGAAATAAAAATAAATATATAAGAGGTAGAAAATAAAGCTATATACTCACTGTAAACGCTGCTGGCGTTTGTAGTGCCGTTGACAGTGCCGTCTGGCAACAGCTGCAGGTAGCGGTTCTTGAGGAACATCTGTATATTGCGCGAGGTGCCGGTGATGTGGCTGAGGTTCGCCGACCGTTGCGCGCGCGGCTCTGGCGCGGGGGCTGCGGCGCACGACGCCAGCGCAAGCGCCGCAAGCAGCAGACGCAGCGGGCGCGATCGCTGAAACATGGCGCGCCGCGCCCATCGCAGCCGCCCGGGCGCCGTCACTGCTCAACACCCCTCGACCCACATATCCACCCACCACTCTATATACTCTTTCGCCTTCGCATCAGATGGTCCACGCACATCGCTGCGTGCATTGTTCGAAATACGGCACCGGTATGCGACACGTTTGGTTAGCCGCAGACTATCCGTTTGCGGATTACACGACCTGTAACAAGTAATGTTATTATTGGCTACATTTCACAGAAGCTATTGATTTCATGCTCGTAAAGTATTTCAAAGATACGTCACATAATATTCATTTTCACACTAGTTAGTATTCCAATTTATTTGGCAACTAGGCTTGTTAGTAATTGGCTTTTTTGGTAACCCGATATTTTTCTTTCTGGTAACCCGATCACATATTTTTATATCTTTCTGGTTTCCACATTTTCTATACCATACTATTAGCCCGTGTCTCTCCACTAATGATTATATCTAGGCCTTCTCAAGGCTTGCCATCACACCGTCTTCCCATTTTGTCATCTACCCATTACAGATAGGTGACTTTCTTCAAGTCATCGGTCTATCTGTTGGAAGGACGTCCCACGCGTACGTGGTCTCCATTCGAGGACTCTTTACCCAAACGCACACTTGGGACGCTTCATACAAAGTAATGCTCATAATTATTTTAACCATCGAAAACCGGTGAAAATAAAATAAATACAATAAGGTATATAAATAAAAACAATATTTATAAGAGGTATATTAAATGTAATTTTGATGCACCTAGTGACCCTAAATTTGATTTCAACAAGAATAAGACATCTTTATCTAAATATTTCCTTTTACACTTAATAATATTACGCAAAAGTCAGATCTGGGATGGGATATATGAAAAACCTGTTAAAAATATCTTATAATGTATCAATACGCGAAGTTTTACGACACAAATTACGCGAAAATGCTTGAAATGTTTATTTCTGCTTTTTAAGGCTGCTTCGTTTAAGGCCAATCGATAGGTAGCAATGCCTAAAATCTTTTAAGTTAAATTTATTTTCAGCGAACATATCGAGTGCAATGTCTATTTCTCGCAATCCGTATTCACATATATTTCGATAGAAATGATAATCTATATTTGGGATAGATGGAAAATATATTGAATTTAAAAAGAAAAATGTGATTACACTCATTTTCGAAAATCGCCTTCTGAGTGTTACCTTGTGTGGAGCGTTCCCAGCGTACAACGGTTGTCGGTAGATGTGGTCAGCCTATTTGCCTCTTCAGCCAACCGATACTTTGCGTTATATCCGTGACTTTGATTCTTTTACAAATTTCTTCGCTTTGGATCCATCAAAGAAACTCAATTTCTCTATATACTTAAATTCAAAAAACGTAAGACGATTTGTTTTTAATCTAACAGAAATAATCATAAGAAGTAACAGTAGAAACCTTTTAGATCCGCCTTCGCGCTGTCACAATATAGCAACAATAAAATTGGAGAAACAATGTAAACACGAATACACTAAACAAACAGAACTGTTATTTTTAAACACTATTTCACATGTTACTATACGGATTCTAAAATAATGTTCCATAACTAACTGTGCTATTTCAACGGGAAACGGGAACGGCGCGTGACGACGTACGTACTCATTGATTTCACCGAAAACTTCATCCAAATTTTGAATCCATGATAATGATTGGTTATGTACCCTATAATCCATTAACAAAGTGATTTTCAAAATTTGTAGCCGTTACCTACATATTTGTAGTAAGAATAACATAATTAACACATAATTATACCAAAAAAGATTAACAAATCACATTTTTAATAGGTACATTATGGATATATGTGAGTAATGAACTTGACAATTAATATACATTCCACTGACTTTAATCTCGTATACGCGGTTTTCATTTAACGTAACCTACCCTTTTTCTCGTCCACTGCAAGAGGGATGTGCTTGTTTATGACCTCAAAACGCGTTTATGACTAAATGGATTGGCGAGTACAATCCTTAAAGGCCGGTTTACACTGGTAGTATTAGTAGTAGAGTACAGAGGTAGAGTGCGTACTATTCCATTACTTTAATCACTTTGAGATAGTGGAAGTAGAGTACTAAATACAGTGTCCGGTAGAGTGGATAGCATAGTGGATGTGGAATAGTGAACTCTAGTTTTGTGTAGACGGTTACTCTACCGGGAATCCTAGAGTGTAGTGGTTTGGATAAAAAGTATGCTAGTGTCCCCTACTAGTAACACTAACCCTTAGAGATCGTGTAATTACGCAGGGCTTGTGGTAGCGGCCTCGCTATCCCTTAGTCGCCACGACACGACTCCCCCACGGGAAGAGATCGGATGGTGCTATTCTGAAATCGATCGGCAACACACGGCCAACGGGTTTCATTTAACGTATTTCTAATTACCATTGAAAATTACGAAAAAAAAGTGTTGTAGGTCGGAATTTGAACTCGCGACCTCTCGCGTGTCGATGGACATCGCAACAACCGCTTTGATTTATTGGTAAATATTTTTTTTCATAAAATGCCGCTATATGCTGTTACGTTATTCATTAATAACGGTTAACTGCTACCAATCAAGTTAATTTGTGGGTCATTGTCAATCCGACTTTCAATTTTAATTTGTAAAAGCGAATCGAGACTGTCCGAGTGATTTGCTTTCTTTATTGAAGATGAATCGTGTTGCAAGTATGAAGAAAGATAAACTTATCGTATGTGTTTATTTGTAAAACAATTAAATGTGTTTAGATGGCGTGTGTTAGAATAGCACCACTCTATCTCTTTCCGTGGGTGTCGTGATGGCGACTAAGGGCCAACAAAGCTCCTACGCTACCACATGGCCTGAGGAACTACACCACCCTTGAGCTGAGAGAATGAACTCGCCAACCAATTTGACAAGCGTGTAAATGAGAAGGCGCGTAGCCAGCAGTGGACGATAGTCATAGATTTTAATATATCGATTTGAATAAAGTTATATTTTTTGTAGAAAGCTCGTTAATAAATAAAATAATCGTTTAATAAAATTTAATTTCACTTGTATTTATTCATATCTATACTTATAACGATTGTGAGATTTTCTCTTTGTTAATATGTAAGAGGTAAAGTTAAAAAGTACTGGACCGATTTTAATCATTATTTCACTAAACATATTCAAGTACACCGAGGCTTCCGAGGAAATTGTATTTTTTTAAAAAACATCAGGTCGCTAGTTACATACATATATCTATTTAAATAAAATAAGGTATACCTGCTAAGATTGACCGATACCGATCGTATTTGCCAATGTAATCTCTCGTCAATCCAAATGACGGTTGATATAAAATGCCTCAAGACGAAAGCTCGCCTTTTGTACCATCATACGTATTATTTGTTTAAATAAAATTAAATACAAGTTACAAAATCATTATGTAACATAGGTTCACATGTTTAGATTATGTTTAACATTATGTAAAATAGGATTTTGATGTCTAGATTTTTGATAACAAAACTAATGTTATGGAACAGAAAAAGATGATAATAAGAAGAATGGCGTAATTCCGTTAGCTTTCTTGTATTGTTCTAATTGTTTTCCGTTACGATTTCTTTATTTGAAAAAGTATTGGTCACACCTAATCAATGACAAAAAACTTTACGCTTTTGTCTGTCCTCAATGATCTGATTGTTTTCTGTAACGACATTTTTTCGGCAAACGTTTACAAACCTACCTACCTAAGTTTATGTAACTTTCTGTATTTACACCTAAAATAAATATTATATTGCTATATATACATATAGCAATATAACAAATGTTATATTGCTATTTCAAATTATTCAAATTATTCGTAATTTAAATAAACAACCAAGATAAGGCAAAAACGTGTATGTTAAACGAGAAACCTTCGATTTCTATGAAAATGTGAATTTTAAATGCTTCAGTCTCTTATTGTGGAAAACTAACATATCGTAAACCCTATTAAATGAAATTTATTGCTTTTTAATCAAAAAGATGCATATCTATTTTATATTATTGGCCAATCGATCGCTCGAACAAATACAAACGCCTTTAGAGCTCGTTATTAACTTTATTTTGTTTATATTTGCGCCGACCGCAAATATAACGTTGTAGAACAAACCTATTCATTCGGTTAGAGCAACGAAAATGAACTAAAATCACTGGAATAACTCGTTTACAAATGCAACTCGATTGGGCTATATTTTTATTTAACCGTTTTCTTCGTACAATTTCCTCACAAACAACGTCACTATTGATTGAGTGCAAAGAGTATTCTCTAAAACATTAAACTAAATACACTGTCATAAATTGAAAATATACAACTTTACCTTCTGTGTATAACTTAAGTTATTATAGCGTTAAATTTTTGTATAATTTAAATCTTTTAAATGGAAAGCAGAAATACAAGATATTTGTAAAAACAAGTTATCAATTAATCAATGGGTGAAGGTTATGTATTTGAATATATTATACACTCATTTAATGTATGTAGCTACAAACAATTAATTACTTGACCATGAAAAATTTATATAGTTTCCATAATTTATTGTATACCTGTTGTTGTTGAGATTAATTGGCGACCCTAGGGCTGGCTACTACTCGCCAAACGCATCAAGCTTGCCATCCAGCGAGGTAATTACGCCAGCACTTTGCCACAGGGACCACTGCAACATACCCATTCTATAATCCGATATTTTGAGCATATTGTACAATAAACACCTATTATAGATAGGTATTTTTAGTATAATAGTAATTATTGGTAATTGTTTTCATGAATAAAGAATTAAATTTTAATATTAAAGTTATCCAATAGATGTCGCTGTAATGGAATAAAAGTCGCGCTTTATTATTTTAATTTTATATTGTATTTATGTTAATTAATTTAATAAGTATTTGCAACTGGAAATCAAAGGAGGTATGCCTTTCGATAATAATAAATCAAATTGAATAATGTAAATATCTTTCAAAAAAATACTAAACGTCACCCCGTACACACGTCCCTAAAGAAAACTAAATCACATCTATTTTAGTTACAATACGAAAATATATTTTACCCGTGACATTACAATTTAAAACGTCCTTTGTACTGACTTTTGTAAAATATTAATTTCATTAATTACACAGACAATGTTATTCCATTATGACGTAATAACGAAATAGCTGTTTAAAATAACGCAACGTTATGAATAACTTGCTAACGTTTCTGTCACATTTAATAGTAACTATTTATCAAAATGTGGTCTCGCGTCGTTGTTCGAATTATTCTTTTCTACTTATAGCCTTATTTTGGTATGGGTATAGCATAGACTTACAATATTACATCTGTGGGGTATAACGTATACAGATGTACCTGACATCATGACAGATATGAATAAGATTTATTTTCACATGTGCAGGCGGATTTTCGTTTTGTGTTTCTATGTACGATAGATGTATATAAAAATTGTAATCTGACTTTGGAAAGCAATTTATTGATTAAAATCATTAACTTAAAATGATAGATATATATTTATATATAAATATATATTTCACAAAGTAATCTATGTAATGTAAAAAAATGTAAAATTAGTATTATTATATACAAATAAAATAATTAAAAAAAAAAACGTTTTCTAAAAACAAGCTCTTATGCAAGCCATGTACTAAAACGAATAAAATCAGTTTATATTGACTTATTTGCTCTCAAAGAACTTGTCGCGAAATATTCGTAAAAGTTGATACCATTGACAACCTGTACTTAACATTTTTAGCATCGGTAACTCTAATTCACACACACTCACCCATACACTCAATTACTTACATTATTGACTATATACTACTCGTATTTTTTTCTAAAATCGGCTATCTAGAATCACACTCCCACACATTCATATAGAGGCATACTTACATAAAACATACACAACGTACATATTATACACAGTAATTACCACCTGAATAAACTTTCTTCTTAACCTATAGTACTAAGAATAGATCTAAGGGAAAGCGCTGACAGCTGTCAAACAAATTATTCCAGTACAGATGTCAGCACACATTGTCCTTATGTATACCCTTGTAAATTTGATGTTTTTGTAAACTACATTATAAGTGGCAATTACCGTATAGAAAATATGTAAAAGTTTTAAATAAATAAAATTATTATTATTATTTTGCGAAAATAGGCGCTCACGTACGGTCTTTTTCTCATTTGCATGTTATATATAACGTCGGGTACTGTACTATGAGTTCACTTAAGTGACTGAATAGAAGTATATACAATTCTCGGATATGACATTGTCGGACTCAACAATGCACGGATGTGTAAATCAATCTAAACTGACAATAGGAGACAAACCGACTCTCACCCAAATCTATAAAATATCTGTTATTAATCTCAGTAGCTTTTTTAAAAATTAATTACTATTTTCATATTAAATCAAGGGGATATTTGAAATATTAATACAGTGGGGATTATCGCAACATATGGCAACGACAGTTGATAAGGCGGCATTATTGGATAATCGGGCGCGCTTCGCGACATCTTGTCACTAAACTGTATCTGTTTATATTGTGGGGTTTATTTATCTTATTTATATAATGCTATCTATACATATAATAAAATCGTAAGTCATAGCAGTACACGGAATTTAAGAAATAGTGTAATTAGAATGATATTTTTTTAATTTTTGTCTGTCTGTCTGTTTGTCCGAATTCGAAAACGCATCACGCAAAAACCACTCGACGAAGTGATCAGTCATCACTCATCGTTTATCAGTTGTCACTTAATACTTCTTGAAGCGTTTTAAAAAAAAAATAGTACAGTGATATGATAGCGTATGTCCTGTACGATAATTTATCTCAAACTTACAAATTTCCGAGGGATTCACTGTAAAGTTTAAGCGAGCAACTAAAAAATTAAAAAATGAGATGTTACTTATTAAAAATCTAAGATGATACATCTCATTCGATGGGATGGGGATGGAATAGAATTGGATGGGATTAGGTGAGATAGGAAGGGATAAGGTAAGATGGTGTGAGGTAGGTAGGAGCACAAAGCACAGACACTCTAAAGTCCGCGAGAACGAATTCGCAGCTAATTTGTAATAAATATGTAGGGATTTTTCTTGTATTTTTAAATTAAAATTAAATAAAAATGTTATTGATTTTTTTGTATTCATAATACGGCACTAATGTAGTGAAAGTTTTAATTTAAAAGTAAATAAATAAGCTCCATAGATTTGTATTTTTGGTATTCATGATATTGTATTTTTTTTTGTACTATCCCTTATATTTATGACATAACATTAATCTAGAGATAGTTTGTTAAAAGTAATAAATAAATATGCTGCATCGAAGTTGTTCCGTCGTCTTCGCCTATGTCTTCCTCGTCATGTGTGTCCGTCCAGTAGAGTCAATTGATATGTTATTCTTGCCCATCTCTCTGGACGCTGGCCGAATGTAGCTGCAGATCGAAAGGCTTTGCCCAGCAGTGGGACACAATGTAGGCTATGTAAAAAAAATATACGCTATGGATGAATATTGTACTTTTATACTACAGTAATGTAGCCAAGTAAATAAATATGAAACACCATTACTGCGGATTAACCTTCCTTTATATCCAGTATTTATTTATTAACCCGCCAAAAGCAGTTCAAATATTTGCTAAAAATCTGCGTAGATAGGGAGATAACGAGTGACGACATGTCAACGACCCCGTGACGTGTTACACACAAAAATACTTGAAAATCTGGTCTGAGGCAATTAGAAAGACTAAATGGAAGCACTATTTTGGGCTGTCATTTTTTTTCAGCGAACAGTTTGGCACTTCGACAGCGACAATTTTAGATGTTAAATAGTAAAGATCCCGTTCGCTTTGATCTATTGATATGATGTTAGATTTGTAACTACACGTGATCACTAGTAATCAGAATAAGTAGTGCAATTACGTGGTGGCAAATTCAAATGTATACGTCAGTATGGATATGCCATCGGGATTCTGGGATTTTTTCACAATTAAATATATTTTATAATAAGTATTGACCGTATGATGTCCGACTGTCCGTCGGCAATAGAATAACACCATCCATCTCTTATCGTAAGTGTAGTAAAAGGCGACTATGGGAAAACAAAGCCGCTTCTACAAGGGTATGTCCATATTAGGATAGCTATCAAAAATCCTGTAAGATCATAATTGAAAAGAGATTTGACAGCAGTTGTTAGGGTTACACTTTGAAGGATGAAACTTGTAAACAGGATGATCTGGAGGAACTAGCTAAACCTATCCCGGACTATGGAGAAAATTAATCACGAAGTAAAATGTTACTGTTTCCGCTGTTCATTGAATACATACATAGTCATTGTATTGTTACCACCCTGTATATAATGCCGCATGAATATAGCACTAGGTGGGTAGATTTTTAATAGTGTTTCATTACTGAAGACAATTTTTCATATTCATTAGGAAATTAGGTAGATATAAGCTTGAAAATATTTACACTATTACTGACTGTAATAGTTCACTGAATGATGATGCCATTCTTTAATTCCGAATTATACTTCAAAGTGTTTAGCTCAGTAATTTTAAAGATCTTGATTGGTTAATAAAATTGAATACTTGGCTTTTCAATATAACGAGCCCATTTATCATTCTTGGGCATGAGAGATGTATGACTTTAAAACGCCACAATGGCCAAGTGGGTTGGCGAGTCCACTCTTCATAGAGGTGATGTAGTTCTTCAGGGCTTGTGGTATCCGCTTTGTTATATCTTCGTGGCCTTTAAGACAACACAGAGTTTAAATGGGGTGGTGTTATTCTAAGCTAATGGGGTGGGTCAATTCTAAAGCCAGCTGACATCACATGGTATGAATTCTCAATATCTGATATTTAATATATTTAAATTAAATATTATTTATTGATAAAGACACACGCCTATAACTCCCGCAAAATATCGATGATAGAATTTATTTCAAAGACGAAACACAAATCATTTAGACCAGTTGACCTAGATAGCACTGGAAACCGATATAAAACTAAATGCTTAATAAATTAATAGTCCATTAAGAGCGAGATGATCTACTAGCCACGCCGCGGCTGGTCTAGCCTCCAGAATAGAGACCGATTCGGTCACCAAATATACTACACTCGATGACAATATAGTTTGAGACCAGTGTACATTGATGCAAATGTTAAATGTTCAAAAGTTGTCTGATGCACACATATATAGGTGTTACTCACACGACAACAAAACAGCGCTTTAACAAACTTAATGCCTTAAGGCATTCTCTGTCAGTCAACCTTTAGTCAAACGGAAATACGATGAGTGATGCATCGTTAATCAATAAGAAATAAATACAAACAATACATGATTAATGTACGATTGTGTCTTTAGTTATAAAATTTTATAGTTTCACAGTGTACACTTCCCGGTCGAAAATAATACACATCGGACTTTAGAGAGAAACTATCGGTTAGCTTTGTAGAGCGTCGTTTCTGTCGTGTGCCTGTATGACAGAGACGACGCTCTACAAAACCGAGCTAGCCGATCATAGCCGATGTGTAATAGTTTCGGCCGAGATGTGTCTATTCTCTTTAGTTACGACAGGCCTTTGCACTTTAGGTATGAAAACTTGGCGCGTGCATTTCCATAGAAATTGTCTTTTTTGTGTAATATTGTACTTACTGAACAAATCACACGTTCCCGTTTAGGTCATTGATTGAAGAATATTTGGCAATCATTTGAAGAAAAACTCGTGCAAGTCATAAATAGTCATCGTAGCCATATCACGTCGGTGGCAGTGACCTGTCATAACAGTTTAACGCGACCGCGACGAATACCTACTGTTTATTTACGTGTACTGTGTCAATGGTGCGCGCGCACGCGCAAAATATCGTGGCTAATTCCGTCGCGCGCAGACCGAAGTTATGCATTGTCAGATGTCACTACCGCTTTTCGGTTGACGGTGCCGCGTTATTTTAATACATAACCCGTTTTATGGTTGTTCTATACTTGTACGTACCGCGCGCGTACCATTCTCGCATTTCCGCACCTCGTTTTGGAAGAAATTGCTTTCCGAATCGCAGGCTGTAATTTGTTGTGAAGCATTTTGTTGTCTTTAACTTTGTGAGTGACAGAATAAATGATTCCAGTATGATGAAGCTCTTAGACTGTACCAATATTTACCGACAGTCTCATCTACGACTTTAATAGGTTAGATTAAGATCTATAGTTCATAACTCGCTCCTTATCTTCAGCAGTTAATCGTGATCCACATTCATTTACAGAAGCAGAAAAGATGCAATATAATAGTTCTTCATAATCTCTTCTTCTATCTACCTTTTGTAATACTGAGTTTTTAATTAAAATCAGATTTTTCAACTATCACTAGTTTGTAAGTTTTTGAATCTGGTGAAAGAAAGAAAAGAATGAAAATAAATGTAAAAATCGGTTTGAGCTGGCATTGTGTATGAAACCCTAGCTTACTAGGGACTACTGTTTTAATGTGATTACGGTTTTAGTAGCCGTGTGGTGGTGTCTTTAGCACCACCCCATTTCTTCCCGCGGGCGCCGTACATGGCGACTAAGGGATCACAAAGCCACAAGCCTTAACCACACCATTTCTAAATGAGTGGACTCGCTAACCCTCTTGACCAGCGTGTTGTTTCAAGGTTATACATCTCTCGTTTACGAGACGATGTTCCTGAGGAAGCTGCCCAGCAGTGGACGATAAACGTGCTGGTTACGATTACTGTTTTAATAGTGGGACATTAGGCAACATATGATATGGACAGTCTGTCTTGTAATTTTGTTCTGCGATCTAATTATACGTCTAGTCATAGTTCATTAGCAGTAGCTAAACAGTTCGGCAGACAAAATGCTTTAAAATAGATCTCTCCAATTATAAACTAATTCTTTTAAGTGTTGCCACCAGTAACGTCACTTTACGACTTCAGTGAATTAGCAACAGTTGTTCTATGGTTTGCGACGCACTTTTCAATGATCTTAATTGTAGTTTATAAGTTCATTACACTTTGTTTTCATCTGTACAATTCCACTGGACTACTGAAGTAGGAAAATGAGGTTAGTTCAGTAAATTGGTAACAATTCTAATGCATGGCAACATAACGGCAGACGTTTTAACAATAATTTTGTTCCAAGGAGCAGCAACAAAAATGTTTTAACAAAAAAAAATATTTCAAAAAGTGGCAAGAAAAATGTTTTAACAAAAACATTGTCCTAACAAGCGGTAACATATATGGTTTTGTTTTAAGAAGCGGTGACAAAAATGTATTAAAAAAAACTTTGTTCCAAAAATCGGCAACAAAAATGTCTTATTATAAACGTTTTCTAAGGAGCAGTAACAAATATGTTATAACGAATACAAGGGATAAGTGATTGGAAGCGAAAGTTATGCAGTGGGATGTTATTAACTTTTGTCGATATCCATTGATACCAACTGTACATGTATACCAACATACCAACTGAAAATCGATGGAATATTCTTGGCCATCTGGAGGAATATACGTGGATATATCTAGACAGAGATTTTGGTCTAGGTTTAATGGCATAAGTCTTCGAACAGGAAACTCATTTGTGAAGAAAAGAACATGCTACAAACTTTTATAACTCAGCCATCAAGCAGTTTTACTTGCTTTCACTGAACTAACGTATTTATGGCAGAAATATAAGCACCCAATTCGTCTCTCATATGAAACTCGTTTAAAACAGATTAATGGTCAATAAATGTCTTCATGAGGAAGTAACTGCATATAAGCACCTAAATCTCGCATAACTCACGCAATAATTCCAAACGAAATTCGAATAATGTCTCGATTACATTCGTAGGGTTGTCAGCTGCGGCAAGTGGGATATTCATACGTTTGATAACTTCCAAGTTTTCAAGTTCATAGTTTTCAATGAGAAAAAATATTTCACCGACTCGCGATCCCGCGGTACCCTTCCAAAGCAACGCCCCAATGCAAGGTCCGTTCCTTCTGCCGGTCTACCGGCGGAGGAACCCTTAGGCTCGTTGCTGCACACACTCTTTGCTCGTGGCTGAGCGCCTTCTGCGCTCGCCCTAAACTACATGTCCGGTGACTCTTGAAAGGCCATTAGGGCCACAAGAATTAAGCAAATTCGAAAAAAAAATGTTAACATTTAGGTATGTAAAAATGTTGCTATAGATGACATACATTTTAAAAAATAAGATCTAAATTTACGAACGACACTATGGGTTCGATTTTCAGATATAGTAAAGGCAGGGACAAACCAAATCTATGAAAATAAGATGCTAACACGAACGCATCAGATGGCGCCGTTTCGTAATAATAAATTAATTTCACCCTTTTTTAACGACCCACTGCAAAGCACAAACCCTAATCTGCTAGTAGTAAAATGCTAGCGGATTTCAAGTCATACATTAATCCACCGCGTGATTCCAGTACCCAGTATTTGCATAGATTTCTGTTTGTTTATTTAAAGAATTTTTATCAATGCGAGTCGATACAAAAGTCTAGAAATTGTGACAGATAATGACAACACTTAAATAAATACTGTTTCTAATTGTTTCTAAATACTGATTGATATGAATGTGTATTTTTTTGTGTACTTGTGTCAAGGACTTGGGGAACGCCTTCTGTCTAAGTGGACTGACGAGTGAAAGTCACCGACAGTGGGTAGATGAGGAGAGTAGAAGATCGTATGTAGCATTGTCATGTATGAGTTTTAGAACGAGGTAAGTAGTGGCAAGTAGAAAATTGTTTTTAACCAACTGGTAAATATCAGGAGTTATAACAAATAGAGTCACCGAGCACATGTTGGCGAAGGACGTCGATTTTTTTTAGCGAAAATGAATCTGAAATACTAAGCTCTGCTCGCTTATTTATATGTGTTATTCGCCATTGGTGTGTGTGTGGAACCTCGGTGGAGACACATATGCTGCAGTAGAAAAATACAAGTCATTGATACGGTAAAGTAACTAACTTTTTTTTATTTGACATATCGCTGAAAAATCTTTCTTGAGTTCTAGAAATCACAATGATATGAAAACTTTAAATACATTTTATAATATTTATCGCCGCGTCCAGCAATGTCTATCAATCATCTAATTTATACAAGCAAGTGTAAAAAATTGTATTTAAGTCGTTAAACTGAGTCACAATTTCATTTTGAACTTTGAGACAATTTAAATAAAGTTCCATTTTGTATTTTCATTTACAGAAGGGCTTCTGTCTCAGTCGCTAACGTTTTCTTGTATTCGAATAATTATGTCGGCACGTGAACCGTTTTCTGCTAATAGATGTTTGTGATGCTTGTGACATAGGGATACCACATAACTTAAAAAAAAATTGCATAATTAATATCGTTATCTAAACAAAGAGATCTTATTGTCGGTATAGTTGACTTTGGTTAAGATTTACTAAACCAAAATTTCGCAATTTAAACGTTTCAAGATTCTGCTTAAATAAAAATATGTTGTAAACATGATTATATTTATTTCTGATTTTTCTATTTCTATTTTTGATTTTTAAGGTATCATTAACAATTTTTATTTCTTTTTAATTCAACAATCTCAGATAATTTCGTAAGGCGTAATATTTAGTTTTACTACGTTACGCGTCATAAAACAATAAGGTGGTCCCTTTCTATTTTGTTACTTCCAATTCCTATAATTCAGTTATTTTAAAAAAATATTATGATTCTAAATTCTCCCTCCGATCTTGTTAATTCTTTGTTAAAAAAATTTCATTATTATAAATAAAATTATGGTAAAATTTTAATTCCAAAAGTTTAGCATTTTGAACAAATATATGTAATTTAAAGCTAATCATAACGTTTTCAAGGACACAAAAACTACTTAGTATCAGTCAGGATTAAAATTACATTTATCAAATGTCATAAATTCGTACTACAGATGTAGTACTGTAGTACTACACTTAATGTGGTAAATACTAGTATTATAGTGTTACAGTAGAATATGTTTTGTGGCTGATTTTGTACTAACATTTTTGCAAATAAATTAATTATTATTATTATCACAATGGCTGCCAATTTGTTAAAAAAATAAGTCAATTATTTTCTTAAGTCTTCAGCGAAAAAAAAAAATTACAATTTATAAGAATACTACTGCCAGCCCTGAGTCATCGGTCGCCGACAAATGTGTCTTTTCAGTTAAAATTGTCAGCCGTTACATCGCCTACGTTGAAAGTAAGCGATTAATACATCCAATTTATACTGAACTATCTTGAAAACTGACAGATGTCAGTCTGAAGTTATGTACAGAAAATAAACGAAAGAGAAGTTCGATGCTACATTTAATTTTTTTTATAGAACTTGGCCCATAGATTTTTACGATTCATGTCAAAATTAATCAAAATTAGCACATCTGCAAAAGAAAGAAATTGGTTTGAAAAATGGGTTACGAAACTTAGGGAATTGAGAATATCATTATAATACGAGCGAAACGGTACGAGATTGTACGGGACAGGACGAATGGGAAGAGAAAAGGGGTCTAGCAACTCTAGACCGGGGAGTCTAGAGTTGCTAGACCTCTTTCTATAAAAGTTACTATATTATTTCACGAGAACAATTTTGATAAAATACCATATGAAAACGCTATACCAGCTTGGATCTTTACTTACTGGATAACCAAAGCTGCTCGTAAGAATTCTCAACTTTAAATAATGGTCATACAATTAAGTGGTATGTGGCTGTGACTCTATAGTTTAGTTATAGTTCAATTAATACCTAAGATCGACGACACTGAATTGATCACTTCTATCAAGTGAGTTGTTTATCTATCAACTATCTTTACAATAACAAATAAAACTTAGCTCCACGTAATTTTGTATTTTATTACCGCATTCGAAAGGCAAACATGAAGGTAAATTATGCTAATTCCAGTTGGAAGTTCATTGCTACTGAAGAACTTTAACGACAGCCTAAGATGTATGCCATCCTTCCTTGTAACTTGGAAACTGAAGTAAGAAACAAAAAGATATGTATACATTTGTGTTTCAAAATATTTTGTATTTTTTTTTTATCAAGGTGCTGCTCGTAAGAAGTTCGTCGGTAGTGACTGGATGAGAAGAATCGTGTATGATGGCGAGCCTTGGGGGAGGCCTACATCCAGTAATGGTGAAAGGCTGACGGTATGGTATGATGTACTACTGTTCTAATGCTATTACAAACTGGGATGCGACTAAGATATTAGGGTGAAAACATAAAGAATGCAGATTACTTGCTATCAGGTAATTGTGCCGATTATCATTACAATGAACCTATATTGTCTCTTCAGTCTTGACAGAGTTATAGTCACAATGGTGATGCGTTGTTGCTATTGTAGCACTTGCGGTAACGGGTAGCTATAGCGATTTTTTTTGTTTGCCATCTGGTGCCGATTGCCTGAAAGAAAAGAAGCGTGCAAACTTTTCTTGCTCCTTACTTCCTACGCTATATGAAGGAATAGGCTGAGAAATGGACTCTGGCATATCGGACTCATTGTCGAAGCATGTCAGTATATTTCACTGAAGTTTTTCGACAATGAAAGGTATGAGAGAGGTAACGTACAGTGCCATGCCCAGTTGGCTGTGGCAGTTGGATACAGCATGAAGCACACGTCCTTTTCGTTGAGTTTTAAACGAGTCCCGCGGTTTTGTCACACAGTTACTATCGCCAATGAAGCAGTGGTTATTTACGCAATTCACAGTTGTTTTTAAATTACTGGGTAATTGCAATGGCTCAACATGTCACCAAGCTAACGACATAATTACTTGAATACATACTCTTGTAAGAAATAACATGGCATCTGTAATACGATTTTTGATACTGATAAAACTTTTACGAGTTTTGACATTTATAGATCTTATACTACACATACAATACCACCAGCCTATGTCTCTCCACTCTTAGATTTATATCTATCCTCTATCCTCTTCTCTGGGAGAGGCTATCCTCTCCCAGGGTTTGCTACATGGTTATGGAGCACAGGAGTTAAAACCAAGTCTAAAAACCATAACAGGAGTTATGGTTTTTCTCATCCTCCCTTCGCCCAGATGGACCAATATTGACTTGTCCATCTTCAAGTCGATAGTCTACCTGGGCAGTAGGCATCCCACGCTGGAATTACGGTCTGAAATTCCCTTACAATTGTAAGGGAGTTATGTCGTGCAGTTGGATGATAAAGACTGATATTGATCGATAGATACAAACAAATTACAAAAACTAAATAACTAGTTTATTAAAACACTAGAATACCGGAATACCGTCAAGAAATGAGTAAAGTACGTTATTAACGGCTTTAATGCTTAATATTACTTATCAAGTTACAAAAGAACAGGCATTCTTTGTCTAAAATTAATAAAACAGCAAGATACCGTATCAAAAGCGGCAATTTCGTAATATACCACACAAAACGAGACTATTAATCGCTCATTATCTCAAGAATCTTCTTTAAAATCAACTTAGGCATAGACCAAATAATACAGACGGGACAATGTGTTTAGTATTCAAAACGAGAGCAATTCTAAGCATTTCGCTCCAATTGAAAATTTTACTTATTAAAACGCAAATGAAAATAAAAAAAAATGAATAATTGTCATAATATGCAAAAAATTGTTGATTACCTCAATTCGATGATTAATTATGTGTTCGAGACCTGCAATAAACATTTAGATTTTTGTAAAGAAATTTTACTCAGTTTTAATATCTACAGAGTAATTTTTTATTTTAATTTATTTATTCTATTTATAACTGTTTGGTTTCTTTCTTGTTTGGTTTCTTTCGTACTAGATCTTAACTTACTAATAATTTAAACATATATTCCATTATTATATTAATTCCATTACCTACATTCCTAGAAAATTTTCTTCTTCTTATGGTGCCGTCCGCTCGCGCAGTTTGGCAATCATTATAGCGATTTTAACCTTCGATACAGCAGATCTGAATAGTGATCTGAATAGAAAATTTTAATACCTTCATATTCAAAATTTTGAATAAAAATTTTGCAGATGCAATTTGAATGCAGTTTTAATTAAAAATACCTAATACAAACGCTTTCTAAATACATGCATACTCGTAAATACTGTTTACATTTTTCGATGAGCTGCCTGTGTGTAGATATTCAATGAGCTGTAGGCAGTGAATAAACTAATGTATCTGATTGAAGATATCCTTAGTCTTTGTCCTGAGCTTTTCACAATGGCCCAATGTTACGTCAGATGTCCGTTACTCAGCGGTGCTGGCAATTAGCCGTGGCACAATCAACTGACAACTATTTTAGTGGCACAGTATGTAAAAGAAAGAGTAGTACAACTCTAACATTAAAATAATTTACACCACGCACACGCGACGCTGAAATCACATTCTTTTAATCTGTGTTAATAAGGATTTACCCAAAAACATACAAAAAACAAATAGTAAAACAAAAACACAATCTTTTAAGTATAAAAATTTAACAGCTCTCAAAAAAATCTTTAAATTATCTTTTAATTTTATTGATTAAAAAATCTTTAAACCTTGATCTCTTTAGCGATAAGGCCTGTTGTACTTTTCGTGTTACTTACTTCAAATTGTCTTTTTGCAACATGTGTTGGTGTACAATAAAGTTTATATATCTTATCTAACCTCCTTAGAAAACCGCATTTACTCGAGGTCTGATAATAGTTGCAGAGATCATACCATCAACGCATCATTATAATAAAACTATAAAGTTTTTAATTGTCTAATTAATTTAAATTACGATTAATAAAAAAAAACAGACACAATTTTATGAAAGAAATCTCATAAGAAGATAAGCTAGTCTGTTTGTACCTATATCATGTTGTTAATTCCTTTTTATGTAATATCTATAGAATAAAGTATACATAAATTAAATACACATTTTATGTGACCAGGAAATTAGCAAAATGGTGAGAAAAACGTAAAACTTGTGGGTTATGCGACTACTCTTGATATTTTTAGGAACAATACATAATTTCGTTGTGACTGCGTATGTGTGCGTAAGTCCTATTTCGTGCTTTTACCTCATTGTTACCTACTGTTATTATTTTGTTAGTATTGTCGGTGGGCTGTAAACAAGCTTAGCCAGATTAAAAGGGACATCACGCGGTTGCAATACTCTATGAAATGAATGCGAAAGGAATCCCCGTCGCTTTCACTTATTTTGCTTGTTTCCCTCTCACTTATTTCGAATAAGAAAGGGACAGATGATGGATCAATTTATCTTAAGTGTTGTTCTAAGCCATTTCAGGATGTCAGCACTATTATGTTTTGATGTTTATGGTTGTGCTTAGTTTTAACAAGTCTGTTACGTAATTTTGGTTTAATTAATATGTATTGTCTGTGTAATTAGAAAATGCTCTATTTCTAGCTTCATAGTTATATTTCGAGTATCATTTAGGTGGGGGTTTATGATGGAGCTTAAATCAAAATGTCGGTGTTTTACCTGGCACTAGTTTTTTTTTGTATGGCTTATGGTAATCGACAGTCATCTTAATTTTGTTTTCTAATGAAGCTACGAGAAGCAGCTCGTAATTAATGAACACGAAATAACCACTACCAGTGACTTTCCTCAACACATTCACAGTCCAATAAGCCCACTGTGGCGTCATAGTGATTATGTACCACACGCTTTTGAGTCCATGTTGAGCTCATAGTACCATAGAAGTCAAAAGAAGTCGGTTGCGGACTTGTGAAATATGTCTAGTATTTTATCTGGGACTTATGAATATAGAACATAGTCTTCAGGCCACCTGGCTGGAGTACGTTCCACCCTAGGTTTTTTTTATAAACGAATGCGGCAGACGAGCATACAGTCCACCTGATGGTAAGTGGATACTGTCGCCCATAGACATCCGCGATACATGCCAACATTAGTCCAAAATGACAAACGTTGGCACGCCCCCGGATGCGCTGCCTACCTTTGGAGATGTAGGAATGGATTTGGAGAAAGGGTTGGGAAAATGGGGAGGGATAGGATGGGAATGAACTCTGGCACATCTCACTCACTACCGAAACACTTACGTATATTGGGATAATAAGATAAAGTGGGAAATGCAGTACATTTCAAGGTAGCATTCTGTCAGAGAGGGGTAATATGGCCAGTCGAGCGCGTCCAGCGGCTGTTGGATTACAGCGTGCACTCTCCCCCTCAATAAACTCTAGGTTTCCTAATTTAAAAAAACAAGATTATCATCTCTGAGGTAACTAACGAGCCGACATTCCACCTGATTGTAAGCTGATATTATCACGACATAGTTCTGCGATACATCAGTGAATACCACGTTACCTACTTTTGTGGATTTTTATAGTGGGTAGAATTTGGCAAATGGATTGAGAAAGATGGGGAAAGGGAATGTCATGAGATGATGGAAACGGGATTAGATGGAATGGGAATCAAATACGTTCTTTCTGATTAAAATGTTTACAATCCAAGATTTTTTGATTTTACCACTTTATTTGTGGCGAGTTTAATTAGTCAGACTATATACATGTGTATTTCGTCGTGCATCTAGTCAGGATTAGACGTCCAATATTATAGGTAAGGTATATTATAGGTATATTAGTTTTATTAGATAAGGTACCGGTTCTCGCATGGTATTGTAATCGATGATATCAACAGCTTAGTTGAATGACGGAATCGAATTTTAGAGTTAGATAGAACATGGGCTTAGAATATTATAGATAGATAAATGTTATCTAATTGAGGGGTTTTATATCGATATAAAATTATAGAATTTTGATTCAAATTCTCTAACTAAACTCTTTATTTCGCGGGTCTACTGGAATAGATCTCCACAGGAGATTAGCTTATTTTGTATTTTCTGTTGTATGTACAATAAAATATCAAGTAAAATAAATAATAAAAATTTCGTTATGTCAAGTTTCTCTTTAACTAGAAACATGTTCTAACATCTGTTTTTTTTTTTAAAGATTAATCAATAAAATAATTATGTTGTTTTTAAGATTATGAAGAAGTTTCAAAATTTAAGAAGTCTCAAAATTTGGGAAAATATTTGGGACAGTAAGGTCCTTTTTCCCAATTATATTATCACAATTATGAAGGAAAATTATTTTTTTAACTCTTAATATGATTTGATCCGCGAACTGACATTATTATTTTAAACCATCGTTTCTTAACCTGGGAGTCACCATTATATGTAGGTATATACGGGGGTCGCAGTTGGTCAGGAAAAAAAAAATCTTCTATTGCTAGTGATTTATAAACAAAATATATTAAACGATAAAAATATGATTAGGACCTATCTATTAGTAAGGGGGTCGTGAGGTTATTTACTTTATTCTTGGTCTAGGGATAAGGCGGTCGCAACATTAACGAGGTTGAGAAACTTATATGTTTTAGAGCTCATTTACACGAGGATAGTTTCTCGAACATCGGTCAAAAGCTAGTATAAACAACTGTTATAGTCCATGCATTTCACGAAGACGCGCCAACTTTTATTTGAAGCGCTTACAGTGCAAGTGTGCTCAAAACTGCACGTGTGGGAGTTCTATCGATATGCATGGTCTGAGATGTGATCGACTCGACATTGACGTTCAAACTATGCTTCCCGCACCCCGCGCCTATCCCTCATAGAAAATAGTCATAGAAATCGTGACTATGTGTTTACTGTTATCCCTGTTATCATCGAGTTTTTATCATCGTGTGAAGAGTTGTAGGCAAGAATTGCATTTCGATCGCATACGAGAATCGTATACAATATTCTAACCCGAACCGTTCGAGAAACTATCCTTGTGTATATGAGCCTTTAGTCGTTGGACGGAACCCTCAATGTAGGATTCAAACTTGCGCCTGCCACACTTTTAATTGCGAAAAGGTTATACATGTGTCTCTCTCACACCACGTGCTAACGGCTCAGTTGTGCTGTAGTAGCAAAGGAGACAATGCCAAAATTAAAAAAACGCAGCCGTCGCGCAACTTTTTTTTTAGAATTCTGACAGTTGAATGCGATTGTTGACCGAAATCGCCGAATGGCTAAGAGGTTCTTTTTATAGACAACTCGCAGACGGTTTAGGTATTTTAATGTGCGTAATCGACTTTTAAATAATTGTTTGTTGACACGTCTACCTGCACGTGTTAAAAATGAATACTGGTCATTTTTTCCTTATTGTTGTTTGTAAAATTATGTTTTTATGTTGAATTAAAACAACTTTAGGTAGTTCGTTGTACAGAATATGATCTTCTATAATATATGTTTTGCATCCTTTTACTAAATTGATACTGTTTAACTCCCTTTCCTTATTCCATAACAGTTCATGCATACAGGTCTGTGTCTATTCTCGAAGCCTGAAACCATGGGATTCTGCTCATTATTCTGATTTAACGATTAACTTTTACATTCAGTACAATAATGGAAATGTACCTATGTCAGGGATTTGTCAGTGAGGACAACAGTACCGAACCGTTTTTGGGCTTTATTATATTTTTGGTATATTTATACGAAAAGTTGATAGAAACAAAAAAAATATTTTTTGAAAAAGAAATAGATTTGGAAAATTTTCAGGTTAGTGAACTTGGAATCATGAATGGAATCCATGGTTTCAAGCTTCAGTAATAATAGTTCAGACACACCCCGTATACATGAATAGTTTTAAAAATCCGTACTTAACGAAAACTCAGTGGTACTGGCCGAGATTTTGAACTCACGATTAAACTTACGTACATAGGCTATCACCACTCTATGGAGCTATCGAGCGATGAATGTTTCCCTATAAACAATATTGATATCAGAAAACGAAATGCAATTTCATTATCTTATTGCACATTTCAAAAATATCTTCAAATTACCGTTTAAAAAGTTATTCTAAAAGATTCTGTTAATTATTTTCTCGGAACTAATTTCCTCAGCCCCCAAATTTGTACCAACGCAATAATTAAACGCAATCAGACCACCGACGAAAAAGCTAGACACAGTATGTGAAGTTAACAGTAGGATATCACAACGCTAATACTTTGAGTAGATGTCGTAAACTCACAGAACATTGCCGTACAATGTATACAGTGAGTGAGATATGTGTGCTAGAGCCCACTTCCCGTCCCATTCCATCCTACTCCATGCCATCTCATCCTATTACCTTCTGTCCCATCGAGTAGAGACCATAATGGGATAAAAAAACTCCATACTACTTAAAGAATAGACCGAATGTGCAGCGCTAAGATAACTATTCAGTTTGATGGCACCAAGCAACCGATGTATTTATGTTAAGGTCTATAACCGTTGAAATAAATAAAAAAAGGAGAAATATTTTATTCTGAGGACGCAAACGAAAGCGGACTTTCGCTGTATTGCTTACTTGAGCGTAATAAAATTAATTCCTCCAGAGGTAAATGAATAAAATTTAATTTAAATTTCAACTATGTTTGCTTTGGAATCAGGATGGGATATTTGACGACCTTTTAACGCAGATGGTAAATACCCTACCTGCTGTGCAAAACGTTAGATTCTCAGTCGGACTTTCATTTGAAAGCAAATATTTGTTCGAGTCTGGGTAATGTGTTCGTCTTTGTACTCGTATGTATCTCTAGACTCAAGACACAGGGAATCCTAGTGTAGGCTATTGAGTGCGGCGCGCGTGGTGGTGCATGGGATCTAAAAGTGTTTGCGGCTGTATTTTTATTTATGGACCCCATTGATTGCGATGTTTACTCCATTGACAATAAAAGAATCCGACAGCTACACGAGAAGCTAATCGTGACGGGGGCCAGAGTAAGCCTTCGTGGTCTGATATACGTGTGTGTCATGTGTACGGGTTAGATTATAAACCATAATGTGAAGTATTTTATATTCTGCATCTGTTACGTTTGTGTGTGTGTTGTATTTTGAGCGTTCCTATTGATATCATCTACTGTTTCTCCTTTACACGGTGGGTATAAGCAATTTCATTAAACCGAAAAAAAAATTCACTATCACAAAAAGCAAATTTAACGGTTCCATAATGACTGTTAGAAATACTATTCATTAAGTGTAATTAGTTCCCAATCTTTTTCTTATTAGTGTCATGAAATAGGAACGTTAAGGTGTATATAGCGAAGTTACTCACCCGTGTTCCTATGATTTCTCAATGTTCATAAATTGCCTTCCTATGTGCTTTCCTAAAGTTAAGGCGAGTTCACACTAATATTTCTAATATCTAATTAAAACAATTTTGAATCATTATGAGTGCATGATAATTTTGTATCATTATATAAAAGCTATGTGTTATATAACTTGTTACATAACCTGTTACAATCTCACAAAATGGGGATAATTTTCTTGTTTTATTTAGGGATGAAATTGATTCGGTAGATGGCGAGATAAGTGTGAACAAACAGACTGATAGACAGAAGCTTTTCTTTATATATTCAGATAGAGAGACACGATTTGTACAGAAAATGTACTTACTTTTATTAAACAATGTTTGTGACTTTGTGATGTGGGTGAGCATGTAATTGTTTTTGTCCGAGTTGAATTTCAATAAAACGGGTGTTGCAGGTGTCCAGGGATGGCGGTGACCACTTGCCAACTGTTCCTCTACTATATAAAAACACCGTTCTGTGCAACTTTCGCAGTTTATTATTTGAAATTGCACTTGAAAAGGAGGAAGGAGAATGAACTGCAACCGTGGGGGAACCGGGACAACGCAATGTTAAAACGACGTTTGAACGTTACTATTAAAATCATTACATAAATTTAAATACTTTAGCCTCTGTTTGTCAGTGCATTGATTATCTAAATTTAAATACTTTAGCCTCTGTTTGTCAGTGCATTGATTATCTAAATTAAAAATACTTTAGCCTCTGTTTGTCAGTGCATTGATTATCTAAATTTAAATACTTTAGCTTCTGTTTGTCAGTGCATTGATTATCTAAATTTAAATACTTTAGCTTCTGTTTGTCAGTGCATTGATTATCTAAATTTAAATACTTTAGCCTCTGTTTGTCTGTGCATTGATTATCTAAATTTCAAACAATCATAGTATCCTTACAAAGAAAGATGCCAAAGGTTAGATCAGTACCGAGAACGTTTTGTTACGTAAAATTTCGTTGGTGGTCATTGTTAAAGTTAATAAAGCAGTTGAGAACAATAAAAACGTAATAAACAACGGCTACTGGAACTCGATCCTGATAGACAGATAAATGTGGCAATGTTGAGACACGTACAATATTGCAATATATGGTAAACTGCAGGGGATATAGTAGGTTAGCTTTAAAAAGAGCACGTGACGTGATTCAAGTTTATGTTAAGAGACCCTCAACATTCCCGCGTGAATATCGGACAATCTCACTGTCATATTCATAAGATTACTAAAAAATTAAAGATTAATAAAGATACATGTATTTACTGGAATAGTACCTACTATATAATTTGAGCAGATATGCCAAATATTTGACGTTAGTTAGGCCTCATCCATCAGTTCAAAGTCGCTTAGCGAGCTATGGAGAACTATGGCTCTCCATAGCAAAGAGGTAAAAAAAGAGGTTACAGCATCAGCTGGTGGAAGTGGCAATGGGCAGATCATATTTACCACAGATCGACAAATTACGAAATTTTCTGGAATCTATTTTTTTATCGAAGAAATGCTAGACAGGCGGGCGGCCCACGAGACGGTAAGTGGTCACCGTCGCCCACGGACACCTGCAACACTGCATATGGTTACGCCGCCCCTAACTTATTTTATGTTTAATTCTAACATATTTGTTAACAATTCCTTAGAATTAACAAAATAAACAGTTTATAGTCAGTGATTCGCCAAAGAACGAATGTCACCGATATGGCTCATAGAATCAGAATTCTGAAGTGGCAATAGACAATAGGCAGGCCATATTTGCCGCAGGACCGATAACCAATGAGACAAACGAGTCCTCGGATGGAGGCCACGTACCGGTAAGCGCAGTGTGGGAGGCGCTTCGACCAGGTGGACCGACGACTTCAAAAAGTTCGCCAGTGGTGGCTAGATAAGAAAATCTGAATGTCGTGCATGGCGCCGAGCCTTAGGAGAGGTCTATATCCAGCAGTAGCGAGACATAGGCTCATGGTATGGTATGGTAAAACGGAATTAAGTTATGCATTTCTTAAGGCTGACACACTGTACTCCTTGCAAGCTGCGACATTACTCTACGTCATAGTGTAGGCGGAGATGTGAGCTTATCTCGTAAAGTCTAAAGTATAAGACATTTTTCCTCGACAAAATATACATCTTGATAATTTAAATGTGTTGCTAATTGTTGTACTAGCTTTATATTATAACAACAATACAAATAAAATACGTTTTTAACACTGCAGTAGCTATACAGGTATGTACGCTCGTAAATGGAAAGTAAATGTAAGTGAAAAATGAACCAATAGAAAATTAACCGGTAAATGAACCAATAGAAAATTAACCGGTAAATGAACCAAGTAGAAGTTTCAGTATTTTACTTAGCGGCAATATTTCGTGAGGAGGATACTATTCTAGGGGGAGAGTGTACGCTGCATTCCCACAGCCGCTGGGCGCACTCGACTGGCCACGTTATCCCTCTTTCACAGAAAACTACCTTGAAATCTACTGTATTTATTACTTTATCGCGTTACCCTAATGGACATACGTGCTTCGGTAGTGAGTGAGATGTGCCAGAGCCTATTCCCATCCCATCCTATCCCATCCCTCCCTATTTTCCCAACCCTTTCTTCCAAGCCATTGCTCAATCTGCAAAGGATTTTCTCATTCTGGACTTAAGTTGGCATGTATCGCGGATGTATATGCGCTACAGTATCCAGTTACCATCAGGTGGACTGTATGCGCGTCTGCTGCTTTTTTTCTATAAAAAAAAGGACGATATAACTATCAAATTAACCAAGTTAACACCATTCGGTACTTGCTAGGAGCAATAAAGTAAAATTAAAAGACATTTGGACGTTGTTACCGAAGTGAGAAAACATGAGTATGGCATACAAACATTCTTGTTCACACTTTTGGTGGTCGATTCGACTCTGTGTGGTCTTCTGATGTAGCACACACACTACAGTAATATAATGTCTCCTTAATCTAGTTGAATCTAATATATAAGTGGATTTATTTTTGGAATATTATTGGAATTTTGTTGAAATGATAGAATATTTGACGGTGTATCGTATCGCCATGTATCGCGAATGTCCATGGGCGTCGCCTGCCACCTTCTTCCAAAAAAAGATTAGTTAACTATTCTTAACATTTATGTGTATTATGGCTATATTTAAATCTATATTTAAAAGAATTGTTCAAATTCATTAGAGAGGGCGCTAGGAGTTGACGATATTTTTGTCACTCAAACGGGATTACTAATTAAATATTAGTAATAATTATTAATTATTAACTAATTCTCTTCTCTTCTTCTTCTCTTCTCAGCCCTTGGACGTCCACTGCTGGACATAGGCCTCCCCCATTGTCCGCCATTTAGACCTATCGGCAGCGACCTGCATCCAGCGGGTGCCCGCAACCTTTATGAGGTCGTCTGTCCATCTAGCAGATGGACGTCCTCGGCTTCGTCCGCCGGTACGTGGTCTCCATTCGAGAACCCTTCTGCCCCATCGGCCATCGGTTCTTCGAGCTATGTGCCCTGCCCACTGCCACTTCAGCTTGCTAACCCGAGAGGCTATGTCGGTGACTTTAGTTCGTCTACGGATCTCCTCATTCCTGATTCGATCACGTAGGGAAACCCCGAGCATAGCCCTCTCCATAGCTCGCTGTGCGACAGTGAGCTTATTTATGAGGCCCATAGTCAGAGACCACGTCTCGGTGCCGTAGGTCATCACTGGCAACACACACTGGTCGAAGACCTTCGTCTTCAAGCACTGAGGTATTTTGGACGAGAAGACGCTGCGTAGCTTCCCGAACGCGTTATTAACTAATTATTAATCCTTTTTATCGTCCTTTCTTTCGTCTCTAAGTTATTATAAGTCAGTATTTTTTCAGCATCTTTATGGTAATTTTCAATTTTAAGGATTGATTTGTAGTGTGCTAACATTAACATCATGGGTAGATACATTTCAAAACGATTCGATTCTAATACACATTGCTTAAGCGTTTAAGGTACCGATGGGTATAGTCGCTGTAGGTTAAGTGTTTCAGAAGTGAGAGAGATATCTGGCATGTTCCTATCAGTAGCATAATAGCCCATTTCCTATCCCATAATGGTATAAGAGCGGTCTCATCCCATTATATTTTCTACTTCCTATTCTATCGCATCCCCCCTGTCCCATTGGGTAGGGTATATATAGGATAAAAGAATTTGCTTATGCAAACACACAAATAATCCTTTTATAACATAAAACATATTATTGTAATGACAATCTTATAACAAGACTGTTTACTGACGCCTTATTAAAATAATCACAGAAATTTTGCAATGGAAACCCATTATTGTTAATTGAATACTAATCATGGTTTTATGACGCCATAATTTATTAAATAGGTAATAAACATTTTACAAACACTTGTAATATATCTACTTAACCTTCGTTTCAACCTTCAAACAAATATATGTATTTACAATAACTACAATTATATTTTACAATACTCTAAATCTAAGAATAAAAACATACGGTACAATAAATATTGCATGCGTTAACTACCGCTACTATTGATGGTCACAAACACCACGACAATTTATAATCAGTTCAATAATGTAAAAACTAAAATAGAGTGATTGGATGTGACTCTCAGATAAATGATCCAATCACACATACTTTTGACATCGTAAGCAGCTACTCGTAAAAGGGATTATCACTTGAAATGGCAGTGGAGGATTATTTTTTTATACTCGTTTAATTATGAATGTAGGATATTAAAATTAACCGCCTAAATCAAAATATATTAAAACAATACTGAAATAAAGAGCATGGAATTTAAAAGTTATAAAAGGGCCACATTAAAGTGTTAATGACGGCACTGGTAAAATAGTACCAGTACATGAACATGAGAATGTATCATGAATAATAGAGAATGTATCAGTAGTTCCCTACCTAATTTCCTTCTCCAATTGCCGAATTTCAAAAAACATTATTTTTAGGAACATTCAACTTTCCCCCTTTCTCAAAACACAATTATTGTAAGTTTCGCCAACCGTTACTGTATATAAATTTATCATCATATATTTTTTGACCAAAACACTTTTAATGACCTTGTTAAATGGTCATTAAATAATGGTCTTCTTTAAGTTACTTTTAACCACTAGCTTATTTATAACGATTTTTTTTTAAAGTGAAGTAGGCGGACGAGCAAGCGGTACTACGTGATGGTAAGTGTTACCATTGCCCATGGACATTTGAAACATTAGGGGGTATGCCGACCTTGCAAAATCCTATTCACAGCTTTCTTGAAGAACCCCATATCGTAGCTTAAGGGGAAGACCTCTTGACACAGTTCGTTCCACAGTTTAAGGGTTCGCGGTATAAAATGGTTTTTGGACCGAACAGTACGCGACATTACCGTATCGAGGAAATTATTATGTTAAAATGTCAATCATGATGTCGTCACATCGTTGAGATGTGAATTAGATTGAACAGTTCTGTATACTTGATTAAACTGTGTACTGTTATGTCGATATCTTATGCAAAATTAAATAAGTAAATAAAATAGTCGCATCGTGGCCGGTCGTAATATTGGTGCGTGTGTGCCCAGTTCAGTAACACCGGTCGAACAGGCGCACGCATGACATGACCTACCATTCTCTCGCCGCACATGGACTAGAAAACGGACTACGAGACAACTAGAACTAAATATAACCGCATTAATGTGATATAATCTATACCGTCAGCCTACGTCTCACCACTGCTGGGCTAAGGCCTTTCTAAAGACTCGCCACCACACACAGCTCCTCTGAACCAGCAGTTACCGGTAAACTCTTGGAATACTTATAAGCACGTATGGATCACATTAAGCGTGCTAGGATAATACAAATGAGCATAAATAATGGGCAGTACCCATTGATTTAGTAAAACAGTAGCTATGTCAATCGCAGTAATATGTGAATTATGGCCTAGTGATTTACTAAGACCGTGGGACGTTTAGGCTGATATCGATTAATCGGCATCCAGTTAGATACACACTCAAACCGCTACATGGCATTGTATTTTTTTGCCTTCAAAATGTATGCAAACTGCCAATCAAACTGCAAACTGCGCATATCTTCTCATATTGTCTTTGCTGTCAATGATCTACATACTCGTAATAGTGACAAAATATCAAATGGAGACTTTTTGGCGGGAACTAGAGAAGTGAAGTTGAATTTTTGTTTGATTAATATAAAAATTGTGTACCCATTGCGCGTTTTGTGGTATAATAGTGATAGTTCTTTCAAAACTTGAAGTGTTTTTTGTGCGTAATGTTTATGATCTATATCTATACTAATATATAAAGAGGTAAAATTGTGTGTTTGTGGGTATGTTGCTCGTAATCTCTGGAACTACTGAACCGATTTCAAAAATTCTTTTACAAATAGGAAGCTACATTATCCGTGTCTAATATAGGCTATATTTTATAATGAAATTAAAAAAAAAACATTTTTAAAATAAGAACACTTATAAACCGAAGCGAAGCGAGGGCGGGTCGCTCGCTAGTAATCAAATAAAAGCATAGGACTGTGTTTGTCTCGACTTCTATCATACTTCGATGGAACTGGAAATTGACAAGATAAGCTTTAGACTTCGAAACTTTTTATTACGAAAAAATCTTGACATTGGCAGAATGTGCTAAATGCGCCATTGCCATGCCTATATGAAAAGGACAACAAAAACGTATCCAATAAATTCAATGATCGAAATTCATTGACTTGTGTTTTCATTATACATACGGACAAATAGACTTAAAGCTCTAAAGAAAAGGCTGTATTATCACGTAACTTAACTACAGGAGGCATTCAATGTTTTTTTATTTGAAATTGATATTATATCATCAAATTTCGAAGAATTTGGACATCTTTTTTGACGTTTACACCATTATACAGCAAACGAGTCTCACGTCTTGTGTATTAGACACGCTGGGACATTGATGAAATAATTTAACAGGTTTTATAGAGCGGCGAGTAAGAGTAAAAAGCTGACAAAAAACTAATCTATGGTTACAATGTTACGATATTGTAGAAAAACTGACAAAAAAAGCGACATAATAATTTACTCGAATTAACTATTTTTTGCTATTCATGTAAGGAAATTTAATTACTTAGTTCATTTCATAAATACTGTAAAAACACAAGCCTCTTCATTTATTTAAACTTCATTGCTCAATAATTTGTACAACAGACGGATCTAATGCCAGAAGGCATTCTCTTTAGTAAATCACTAGGGGGTTTCGGACCATATTCCATACCGCTGGCCTTGGCTGATACACGTGCTACAGATTTTTAATTCTGAAACATACGAGTTTCCTCACAATGTTTTTCCTCATCGGCGAGCTAGACGTAGTTTTTTTTAAATCCGTAGGGGTTTTCTTTTTAATTAAGAACTTAGTCTTGTCTAGGGCATGACGGATGTATGACCTCAAAACGTCAAGCGTGTGTTGGCGAGCTCACTCTTTTTGAGGTGGTGTACTTTTGTGAGGGGGAGAGTGCACGCTGCAATCCAACAGCCGCTGGGCGCACTCGACTGGCCACGTTACCCCTCCCTCACAGAAGACTACCTTGAAATGTACTGCATTTCCCACTTTATCTTATTTCCCTAATGTACGTACGTGTTTCGGTAGTGAGTGAGATGTGCCAGAGCCCATTCCTATCTTATCCCTCCCCATTTCCCCAACCCTTTCTCCAAATCCATTCCTATATACAAAGGTAGGCAGCGCATCCGGAGGCGTGCCAACGTTTGTCATTTTGGACTAATGTTGGCATGTATCACGGATGTCTATGGGCTACAGTATCCACTTACCATCAGGTGGACTGTATGCTCGTCTGCCACCTTCGTCCATAAAAAAAAATAAAACAAAAAAAAACCTCCTCAAGGCTTGTGGTAGCAGCTTTGTTACCCCTTAGTCGCATTTTACGACACCGACGGGCACAGACACCCCCGTGCTATTTTAAAGCCAGCCCACACCATACGACCAATCTATCCGTCAAAGTCTATGTAGATGACGGCATTATTTTGTAGGAATCTCTAATGAGTTCACCCTGATATCAGATATCTAGGGTACAAAATTATTAGGAAATCGTGTTCTAAGCAAGGATTCATTTATTGACGTGGTTTGATGCTGCCTGCCGGTTGTACATGTGTAACAGGAAATACTTATGACTTTAATGACCTAAACATAAGAGCTTTATATGAATGGTTCTAAATACTTTGACATGCAATAAATACCGCATTTGTGTATGAATGTTTTTGTTTTATTTATTTACCCATTCACGATATAGTGCACACTGATTTTAGACAATGGAGACATTACGCGATATATCGGTAAATATTCGTATCTAAGTTCTTATTTTACAGTCTAAATATAGACTAAATGGAAATGTAACTATATTTTGGTTTTAAAACATTTTAAGTAGAGCAATAGGTACACGACAGATCAAATCGGCAGTGAGATTGAACCGGACATTTTTTAAAACAATAAATTTTAAAATAATAGATGGCATAAGTTTTTTTTTTCCATAAAAGATTCGACAGACGAACTGGCAGACCACATGATGATGACCGCCGCCCATGGGTTTTTAATCTTATTTTTTTATAAGCAGTACAAAAGAGGGCAACAATACAAAAAAAAAACAATACACAACAAATCATTTGACAAAAAACTAGTTGACAGCCCTTAACTATGTAGGTACCGACATCAAGCCCAGATAACAATTTGCCAGTAATAGACTACAAAAGATATAATCTAGGAAACTAATCTTATCTTATATATATATATATATGAAATGGAATGAAATGTTGGTATATCTTGGGGTAGGTATGGATGGGGTAGGTATGGGGTAGGTACCAATCACCATGAAAGTTGGCGCATATATGTATTTTTTCATGGAGAAGGTTTCTATGCTATCCACTTTGTTGTAACTCGCCACTAGATGGCGCTGCAGCATATCAACTTCTATACCGTTCAATTAATTTCAATTTCAAATTTCATTCGATTTCAAAACAGAATAATTTGTGATTATATAATATATACAGAGATAAATAAATATATACAGCCAGGACAACGTCTGCCGGGTTTTACTAGTAAAAGATAAAATAGGAAACACATAATTCAATAAAAAGCATCCAACTATGTAGGTATACAAAATGAGGTATCTAAAATAATCTAGTTTCAAATAAGACAGATAAATTTAAATAAACTGTGTGTAACTATGAGTTTGAGTAGAATTTTATTATTTTACGTCCAAAGCGACCAAAATTCTGGTCGAACCAATCAATCGGAGACTCTTTTTCAACAGCTTCGTCAAAAGATCGACACATTTGGATTGAAATAGGAAGTGTTGTTCCTGTTTATGCCGGAATAGAAAGTGTTTGGTGTATTACCTACGGATACACGCAACTCGAATTCCTGTGTTAAAATTAAGATGTTCGAGAAGCCGAGGACAGTCCACAGTAGAATGTACCAACTTGTGCAAATAATTTAATTCGTTGATTTTTCGTCAACACGTCAACCTGAAAATCTCGAAATGTTGCCTCAGGTTTTCGTAATTAGTAAGTAACCTTGCAGAATCTTGTTCACAGCTCTGTTCAACCCATGTAGTAGTATTTAAATTGTAGATCAATACTACAATTTGATTGATTTTATTTTATTATCTTTGATTGAGTAATCGATTAAATTATGATTGATTACCTTGATTTGATTCAAAGCAGGCAGACGGCCCAGCTGAAGATATAT
Organism: Sesia apiformis; assembly: GCA_914767545.1. NCBI lineage: Eukaryota > Metazoa > Arthropoda > Insecta > Lepidoptera > Sesiidae > Sesia > Sesia apiformis. The sequence continues at coordinate 2,712,606 of OU611967.1, read as the reverse complement.
ACGTTGTTACTGTGAGATTCAGACAGCTGCGAATGCTTCCAAGAAATATTTAGTACAATCATTCCGCAAATAAGAATGCATCTTATGATTTATAAGCTCTAACAGATCGACTTACATCAAAACTGACATCAAAACTAACTAGTAAGAAAGCTAGGCACGAAAGTACTAATCATCCAATGGAGCAAAATCTCTCACAGTCAGCATTAGAAAAAAGGAAGAAAATAACAACAACAAATACATCAAGAATAACATAAAAGGCAAGTAAAAAAGAACTAATTCCAATTAACTCAGTTGATCCAGTTCACATAAAAAGCAGTTCAGCGCATAGAACCAGCGCCGACAAGGGCGCAACCATTTAACAGAAAACAGTTTTTCAACTGTGAATCGGGACAAAAAGGTTTGTTTACCTTTGATATCTACTTGATATTTCGGTATGGGTTACACCGGCCGCGGTCACGAGTTGACCGAAGTTAGATCGCGACAAACAGTTTATCAGCTACCAGCATTGAATTTTCTCTATTCGAAAAGTTATCGATAACACTAACAATGTTCACGGACATATTCGACAATAAATTAAAGACACGAAAACTATAATTTTAAGACGAATATAAGACGAGATAGTACCAGATATTTTTTTAATAAAATAAATTGACTACTAACAGATGTTGTTACTAACTGATTTATCGATTCATATATGTAGTAGCAAAATTGTGAGAAATATGAAAATGAACATTAAACAACACCCTTGAATCTAGTGTATTTTAGTGTCGCACGCATTTGCCGATTTAGACCTGGGTGTCTATAAATGCCTAAACCATTGCGCTTCAGTGTTAGCGTTGAGCGGAAAATATAATTTTTACTTATTAATTATAATAGTAGATACAACATAAATAATATTATATTAATTGAATCTTCCGGGCTACTTGGCCGAGGTCTTCTGGAATCTCTTCCCTTTCTTCGGCCAAGACCTCGGCCAAGTAGCCCGGAAGATTCAATTAATATGGATACCGGCTGAGAAAGCCTACACTCCACTATAACATAAATAATACATTTATAAAACCAAGAAAAATTAAAATCAATGTTAAACTAATACTTACCAGTAGAAACAAAATTAGATATTTATTTTATAGTAATGAATCAAATTGATTTTTACAATAATATTTACGGTATAGGAAACTATAGAAATTAATTTTGGTAACGTCTTATTGTCCACTGCTGGCCATGGGTCTCGTCATGGACATTGTCTTGTATGAGAGATCTATGGCCTTAAAACACCACGCCGGCGAAGCTGGTTGGTGAATCCACTCTTTTAGGGGTGATGTGTCGTCAGGGCTTGTCGTAGCGGCTTTATTACTTAGTCGCCTTTAACGACATCCACGGGAAGAGATGGGATTAATTCATAATTCTAATTCTAAAGCCTCTAGTTAATTTTTCTAATTCTAAATCTAATTCTAATTCTAAATCTAATCCTTCTAATTCTAAAGCTTCTGTAATTCTAAAGTAGGTCGACACCACACGACCACATTGCAGTGGTCTGACCAAAATCGCTGACAAGTAATAAAGCGAGTGTCACCGCTGTCCGCTCAAAGTGGTGCAGCGTCCGTCTCCGAGCGTCACTCGGGCCAGATTTGATTTTAGGTCGCCGTCGTCTTACATAACAATTGAATAATGAGAAGTACGCATTGCCCGGCGCGCACATGCGCATATCTGCACAATAGTATTAGACTTGTTTATTATGGAGTGGCTAGGTGGGAACTAGTTAGAAAATAATTTATGAAAGGACTTTCGTTAATGGTGGAAACTGATTTAAAAATAGATAGATAAACTCTTTGCTGTAATACCTACCAACACATATTGCAAAATGCCAACAACACGAAAAGTACAACATGAAAGATATCGCTCGCTTTGGTGATCTAAAAATATCGATTGATATTTTATCGAGATCGAGATTTTATCGATATTGATATCGAGATAGATTGACTGTATTGACCTTATTATATTATAATTTTATTACTAAACTTAGATTTTCTATTTATTGTTTTTATTATGCCACTGTGTTCTTTATCATAATCGATTTTAACCGATTTATAATAATGAACAAACCAAACCCCATTTTTTTAAAATCCAAGTTTTAAGAGAAATACATGAAAATTATATATTCATATTATTTTAAGCATGTGTATTAACCTCCCAAATAATATATTATTATACTTTCTGCAAGTATAATTGGCATTCGAATCCAGCAAACAAAACTTGAGACTGTTAAAGCACGGCAAATTAAAAAAAAAATAGTAGGTTATCAACTTATCACTAAAATAGATTTTGATACTTGAAATTAATGTGTTAATTTTATTATTGAATTCAAGCTTCAACATTATTTTTCTAAGTAGGTATTTTAAGTGATACTGATGATATTTTTTTTAATTTTAATCCATCTCAACTTTCATTTGTATCTAATTTATTGATATAAAGTACTATATATCTGTAACCTAATTCGAATCCCACACTTATCTATTAAAGAATCAAAGAGTCTTCATAGAGGTCACAACAGTAACTGCTAATAAACAAAATCCGAATAAATAACTAAATTCACAGCCAAAATATCTAACGTGTTTGGTTCTAACTCACTCCAAAAGAATGCAACCTTGCAAGTTTGACAGCGCACTGGCAGTCAGTCTCTCGGCCGTTAATAGATGCCTCTGTTTTTCAGAAATGACTTTTTCTTCTTACCATTAGGTGCAACTAAAACTATTGGGTCAAAGTAAAATTGAGGACCCCATAGGTCAAGGGGTCTAAGTGACATTATCTACCTTTTATTAACTATAAATAATACTTTATTTTATTAACTATAATACAGGTGATTTTAATAATCTATTGTTAGTACTAATTAGAAGCAAATGGCCAAAGTGTTGGCCTAAAATGGTCAAAACAAAAAAAAAATAACTTTCCCTCTTACAAAATTTTGTTGACTTTTGGTTCAATTATCTCAAAACATAAATTTTATCACTTAGACCCCTTTACCTCTGGGGTCCTCAATTAAAATAAATACAGTTTGATAATAATGTTAACTACATTCGTAGAAATCAGAACTAGAATAAAAGCGAAACGTCTGAATAGAGTATAAACAACTTACGGATGCTTTATGGAACTATGAATATGACGCAGGGAAATGACGAAATCAGGGATTTACCGAAATCCCTAGCGATATCACGAAATCACTGATGATATCGAATACTTCAATTGCTTTTATATTCTAAATCGGGTCTGACTTGACGTTTCGGCACGGGTTACACCAGCCGTGGTCACGACTTGTGACCACGGCTGGTGTAACCGTGTTCAGACCGTTTCCTGTTTGGAATATAAAATGTGTACAAAACGCAAAAGTTTAAAAAGTTTTACTTCAATTGATTACCATGTTGACATATATGGTATAACAAGTACCAGTATGTCTAAATATTCATTTATTCTCTATAATGTGATTAATGTGCGGAAATTTTTCCTAGCTAGAAACGATTTGGCTCAATTAGGTTAGGAGTTTGAGGCGATCGCGCTACTACGCTTCGTGATCGCCTTAGACTTGGTGAGTTTTTGTAAATTGGTAATAATATGCTTTTTATTTGTTTCATTATCGGGACAGGCTAGGTTATCCTAACACGTAAAAGGAGGTAATCAATTGAAGTGCTCGATATCATCCGTGATTCGGTGATATCTCTAGGAATTTCGAAAAATATTTCCTTGGAATACTCGTGTTAAATAATTGGAACGTAATTTAAAACTATAATTCAGAAGTACAAACAAATCCCTCAAAAAGTCATACCTCATTAATAAGGCCTTACAACCTATCAAATAAATTACGGTGTCCATTAGCAAGAGATTATCGATTCAGTAGTAATAGATCAATTCACCGTTACGTCGTTTTTACTATCGAATGCATATGATCAAATAAACATATGCTAATGTTATGATAAACAATGATGTCGAAACTAGCATGATACAAAAACATAAGAAAATTGGTATATTTAATTATAAAGAATCCTGGGCAGTTACTAAACATTGAAACGGAAGGAATGCAGTGCTGCTAATGAAATAAACCTGGTCACTCTCTTATTCCACGATCTTTTCAGCATGATTGGGTAAAAAATAAAATAAAGAAACATTCAAATACACTAAAGGCTCGCGCACATTACAGCCGCGTCGCGCTGCACTGCAAAACTGCGACAACGCATATTACAGACGTCGCGTCGGTCCTCAACTCAACGCAATAATTTTAATCACTTAGTAGTTGACATTCAATACTTCATGTTATCGCACAGTGAATAACTCCCGAATTACGTTCGTTAACTGCGCCCGTCTATCGCACATTGAGGCGGGCCGCGTCGCAGCGCATAACATCGGCGCATAAATACGGCTGGAGAGCGATCCGCCATTGCGCTGCGCTGTGGCTAGGGAATACAAGCCGGTTTTTATCAGAGACTGGAAAAACGGTTAAATATTGTTTTTTTGACAAAAAACGAAAACGATTTAAAAATCGGTTTCGTTTTAACAAAAAATACCACCCGTTCTCCTCCTCTCCTCTTTCTCCTCCTCTTTCCTCCTCAAAAGCTCGTCTTTCTCATTAATATAACAAAATAATAATATCAATATAGGAATAATGTTTATGTGTAAATTAAATTGACCTACATCTTAACTTTAAAAAAAGAGTTAGGAGTTGATTTAGTCAGGCAGGAAGTACATGTTTAATTGCAAACGCCTTTATCATTAATAAAATAATACGGCGTAGTAGAAATCTACTTTTAAACTACTTTAAATGACTAACTAGTCTTAAAATATCTACAAGAGCAATTTATTATACTAGCTTTGTAAAAGAAATATCATCGTTGATTATTGTAGTAGATTACATTATATATTACTTAATAAAAAGCTTTAAAAATTCATTGTTTTTTTTTTAACTCTTGAAAAATAATACATACTTGTTTAGAATTCGTAAGGTAACTTCTAGCGTATAAAGCGTATAAAGGGACACACCCAATACGTTACATACCTAGTCGCAGAAAGAAAGACTTCAAAGAATTGTTTTCGAAACATTACTATAGTAACTTACTTAATATTGATTGACTGTGGTTCTATCTGCAAGTAGTCGAAATCGTAAGTTTAATATTTGTTGATTTTTAATTTGTTTACAACATAAGTTGAAAGAGTACGATAGGTCAATCTAATGTTTTTAGAACCAACTACCATACAATACGCTAGAAAAAAATATCGAATTTTGCAAATGGAACTCTTTGCTTGGCGCCATTAAATTTTCAAAGCTGTCATTTGTTTTTTTTATTTCTGGAGGGAATTTGAAAATTAAGTGTTTGCGGAAAAATGAATTTAACAAGAGAACATTTTCGTGCAATGATTTTTTATGACTTTCGTTGCGGTCTAAAACACTGCCGCGTGGAATGATGTCTCCAAATGCTTGAAGAATTCGACAACGGTCAATCAAATGCGGATTTGGGATATAGTAAGGACGGAGTGCTGAAAAGACGATTGCCTCCATCTTTGACTGATCGGGTCACTTTGCTACTATAACTTTATAAAATAAAAGAACAGTAATTGCGGACCGGTGTGTGAACAGCTGCTTGCCTTCTGTTTTGGAAAAAGTCAAAGAACGACGCTCACGAAGCAGAATGATCCTCCATCCCGACAATGCGCCAGCACACCAGCACCAGTGTAAATGTAAAGTTAATGGTCATCCGCTATACAGTTCCGACTTCGCACCCTGTCAGTTTTATTTATTCCATAAAATTAAGGATAAACTGTGAGGAATAAGTTTTATGAATGCAGAAAAGGCAGTAACGGCCTTCCTAACGGCCGTAGAACTGTGCGATGGTTTATACGAAATGTATGAAAATGATTGGACAAATGTTGTAGAAAGTTGTACCTCTCGTCATCAAAAGGCGGTTTATCCACACTTCCTCGACAAAGAGTTACTGCATACATTGCGGTCTTCAAGATACTTTATGCCGCGAACCCGACACTAGTGGAACGAACTGCCTACTGAGGTTTTTTCACTTAATTACAACATGGGACTTTTCAAAAGGGCTGTATATAGCATTCTGCAAGGTCGGCCGTGGGCGGCGGTGACCATTACCACGTCGTTGGTCGCCCGCTCGTCTGACACCTCTTCTAGAAAAAAAAAAAGAATTTCACGATCCCTATCCAACAAGGTATCGTTTCTATAATTAATGTCTCTGATTTTTATTCGATTTTTGAAAAGTTTACACAGTCGAAATTTTCGAACTACTGAACCAATTTGGACCACCTACAAAACTAAACTGAATTATTTCTGCGCCAAAGTTTATTTCAATCGGTTAAGAAGTGTATTCTCAAGTTTGTCCAGAACTACACAATATGCCAGAACTACAATCCAGAACTTCTCACTACACTATATATACATTGTTCTGTTCAAGGAGGCAAAATGCTTATTTAAATAACAAAAAAATTTAGATATAATAGATATTTCAAAAGTTTCGAATTTATTGCCAATTATTTCAAATATCGAAAATTGATCCTGACCATGACAGAGTATAAACAAAAGCAGAGGTTTATTTAATATGAAAGGGGGTCGACGGGCAAGCGGCCCACGTGATGGTAAGTGGCTAGCGCCGTCCATAGACACCTGCAACACCACGTGGTATGTTCGCTGTCAACCTTGCAAAATCCTATTCACAGCCTTCTTGAAGAATCTCATATTAGTAGAGTAATAGAAAGATCTCTTGAGGCAGTAGTGGGCGGGTCTCATAGACTGTAAAGATGACATAAAAGATAATTGTAAAATTATTCAAACATTCATATAAAAAACTAAAGAAATCTACAACAGAGCATATATTTTTCACAGACTATTTTAAAGTTCCACGCAACATTCCAATCGATAATGGGGAGCGTGTCACGTCGCTCCCATATGTTCAAAAGCCATAGGTTATTGGAACGTGCCCACGTTGTGTTGTGGACATTCAAAACGTGCGCGGAAAATATAGATATACCTGTCCATACGACATAGGGTTTATACGCCTACAAACCATCTATCTACAGATCTAGTTTTTAGGTCTTTTGTCTCTACAACATATACTTAGAACAAATTACTTACGCTTTAATTATCTACGATGGATGGAGATGGTATATGCATATATCCGTTTGTGGTAAAAAAATGTGTGTTTATTTAGGTACTCCCTTTTTTTAATATGTATCTGTGATATTAAAATATATTATAAGTCTAACCGTCAACAAGGAGGTCGATAGACGCATTCAGCTCATGCATGCATCAGCTCTTCTCACTGCCTAGCCTAACCATAATGCGTGTAATCAAAACTTTTCAATCAGTGCATCCTGCCAGTTATGATATGACGCACGGTGCGGTACCGTGGACTCTGACAGTAGACCTGATCCATAAGTTTAACCCACCTTTAAATTTACTGCCATCGATTTTCTGCCCATTGAGTATCTTCTGCTGCTCATCTAATTATTTCTCATTAATTAATTACATATACATAAGGTAGAAAGTTACGCAAAATATTTTACTTTAACCTTTATTACTGAATAAATAAGGTATTAATGGGATGTTGACCTTCCTCACCCTACCTGAAGTTTATTGAAAGATATATTACATATCGTGACAGAGAGGGACCGTTCATTGATTGATCCGTCAAAACAGCAGGCAGGGTCAGGGCACTGTAATTTGTTTTATTTATAACTAGAGGTCTATGACTTGACTTAGCTCAAAACATATAATGTAAATATATATATTGTAAGCATCCTATGTCATGGTCTATGGCATTGATTCCCAACCAGTGGTCCGCGAGAGCTAAAATATGGTCCGCGAAAGATTTAAAAAATTTCAAACTTTTATTCGTTTTAAAATTAAATTATTAAACAAATGAAAAAGAAGAATTATTGATTTTGCGGGAATTGGAAACGACATCAAACGGTATCGACGTCATGAACATAATAACGGAATATTTTTAGAAACATAACATTATGTGGGAAAAGCTCGTCGGTTTCTGTACGGATGGCTCTCCAGCTATATTAGGATCACGCTCTGGTCTAGCGACGTTAATAAACTAGAAGAATCCTTCGGCATTAACAACGCATTGTATCATCTTCTTGAATGCCTTAATAATACAATGCAATCTGCTATAAAAGTGGTAATTGTTATCAAAAGCAGCCTCAAATACACGCCTTTTTAAAAAAAACTATGCACTGAAATGGACTCCGACCATGAGACCCTTCTCTTTCACACAGAAGTTCGTTGGCTGTCGAAAGGTAACATGCCGGGAAGATTATACGAACTCAGAGGAGAGGTTGAGTTGTTTCTAGGTGAGAAAGAAAAAAATGAAAGACTTACTAGAACAGTTTTCTGAACTGATATCTCAGATGCATTTGGCTTAGCTCGTGGATATTTTCACACGTTTGAATAAGTTGAATTTGCAATTGCAAGGTTCCGGAAACAGACGTTTAGAAGGCGTTGCAAATATATATATATCTTTGAAGATGAACTTCGTGCCTTTATTTGCAAATTTCAATTATGGATAGGTAAAATTGGCGAAAACAATTATTCTGCATTCGTGACATTAAAAACACTCGTTGATGATAAAAAGTATGACACGATTAGGGTAAACATACAAGAAAACATCAAAGTCATCTGCAAATGTTGGCTGATGAATTCAATCATTACTTCCCAGAATATAACAAAACAGAAGCTAAAGTTGACCAAAAACTGATTCGCAACCCTTTTAGCACTAATGCTGGAGAAGTTGCAGAAGAAATCCAGGAAGAGCTCATTGAATTCCAAAATGATAGGAACTGTAAGGACGCATTTGAATCTGATTCTCTTGAGCAGTTTTGGTGATAAAAAGCAATTTCATACACTAAAATTCGAGAAATCACCTTGCGCTATCTTATGCTTTTCTTCACAACTTATTTATGCGAATAAGGGTTTTCTGCTTTGCTAGTAATTAAAAACAAGTCCAGGAATCGATTGAAAGTGAGTAATGATATGCGTGTAGCTTTGAGCAATAGTACAAGCCCCAGGATTACCGAACTTGTACAGAAGATGCAAGCTCAAAAATCTCATTGATGCAAACCGAATTTAATTTTCTACTAAAAATGTTATGTTTTCTATTATAATGGTACCTACTGTTCATGCATGTTACTTTTGAGTTTAACGAATATGTTAAAAGTTTTGATTGAAGTTTATTTTTAGAATTGACACAGTTTATTTTTCTTGAACCTTGGTCCTTGTGGTCCCTGCTAACAACAAAGAAATCAGAGCGGTCCCTGGTCAAATAAAGGTTGCGAACCACTGGCTATGGTTATGTAAAGGAAGTTAAAGAAGTAAGTTTTTTATTATTTTCCGCCTTACACAAAAATGTTTCAAAAACATTTTTCAGTACAAAAGTTTCATACAAATTATTTAAAGCTAGTGTCTATAAAATAATCATTTAGGGACAAAAAAAAAAATAGAACAATAGTTCAAGGAACATTGGGATATGTTCCTTGAACGGAAACATAATTAGTACTCTTTAAGAACAAATAGCAAAACGCCATTCCTTTTTCAAGTATTACACTTAATTTGTTTATTGCTTCGCAACAACAATGACAAAACAGTTCTTACATCTACTGAATCTACTGTATCTACTGAAACATAAAGGCAAATCCAACAACACCTTACTTGTCCAAATCCGTCCAGCCGTGAGAGCTCAAGAGTAGATTTTTTTAATATATACGAGTACAAACACATACCTACAAACATGCAAACATACGACAGACTCGAAAACATTCCACTTCAGCGTAATCGGGTAAATTACATAAATAAATCATCAATCAGATATTTTTATAGATGGAATCATTTACCGCGTAATTTAGGGAAAATATCTCAATTTGTCCTGGTAACACTAACCGATTTTGGTTGAGGTTTCAGCAGCAAGTATTAAAAACGAAATTTATATTAAAAATAGTAAAATATCAATACTTACCTATGAAACGAAAGTGCCCTCCTTTTTCTGTTTTTGGGAACAGTTTTTACAGTGTTTAACAGCACAAGATGGCATTTTGAAAAATATTACGTAACACACACGTGACACAATCTGTACGAACACTTTGTTTCACACTGATTCGAATTTGTATTTGCTTTTGAATTTGTATTCGCTTTGTTGGCCGCACTGCTATGTTCCACGCCATGGTATCTGCCTTTTACTTCTAATCTGAGTAATAACCTGTCTTATAATATCAACACCAATAGCATTCGCAAATACAACTAAAAACTTGAATAAATACCAAAACACGTTTCAGTTTATCTAAAGCATTTTTTTCCTCAAACAAAAACTAATCTATAAAAGCGTTATGACTAACTAATTTTTTTGTCGTTGATATAAAATCTAGAATCATTATACTAAAGTGTATTTTTTTCGTATACTTTCATTTGAAATTCATTTTTTTGTAGGTGACAAAAAATGCCAGTAGTGTATTTGACGTAATTAGAATCCACTGAAAGCAGTAAACTGCTAGCAGTAAAGCTACGTGTTGCTGTGTTTCATTTATTTGTAACATTTTCCTTATCTCTATATAGAGCTTTTATGCACAATGCAAAATTTTATGTGGCCCAGAGAATCAGATGAGCAAAATCGACATTACAGGATTTTTTTAGAATGTTTTTCGTCTTAGATATAGGTACAGCATTGTATAGAGTAGGTACTATAGAGTTTGTCAAACAAGGAACTGTGACCCTATTTTTTTATATACTCGTTCGTACTTATATTTTTTTTTATGTGCATTTAAAAAATACAGACTAACCTGCATCTATTATTTACTTAAAACTTTTTTTCCCAAAGAGAACCCAAAACTACTAGATGTGGTCATGTTATGTAGTTGATGTTGATTGCTATACCTACGTTTTCATAGGGAAATAAACTTCTTCAAGCAAAGCCGTTTCAAGAGCATTTTCTTGCGAGTAAGCAAACCTAACGAAAAAACATGTCCGTAAAAAGCGAGCAGTCACCGATATATCACTACGAGTACTGTGTTATTTTCAGAAGTGACAGCTGTGAAACTCGCTTTAGGTGGGTACTTACCCTAACTTATATCAAACTTTTAATTATCTAATTGTAAAATTGAGTGTTGATTGGATCCATTTAGCAGAATCGGAAGATTTGTAAACCTGTTGTAAGTGACTATGGTAATAAAAAACATTAAATTTTTATTGAGTAGTATACCTATTATACCATTATGGTCCGAGTGTCTGCTATAAAATTTTAACGAAGCTGTAGCGAAGCGCTATTTTATGGCGATTTTTAGAAAGAATGTAGGTATCGAGGTTCACGTGTTAGGAAGCGGTTACCGTCACCCATAGTCATTTGTGATATCATAAAGTCGATTTCAGACACTAGTCGGAAAGTAAAATTCGCTATGTTCCGTACGTTATAAAAAAAATTTGTAGATATTCACGAATCGATAACCGACAGCATATTATTGTGTGTCACCAAATGGAGACCAAGCACCACAAACGTAGCGAGGGATGAGAAGGGCAGAAGATCGTAGATGGTGACGAGTGTTAGGAGAATTCTATATCCTGTAGTGGAGAGACACGGGCTGATACTATGTTGTAGTAATGATTACCAATCTATTGATATCAATAATCACGCTTTAGGGTCCACAGAATTCAAAGCTATATTGTTAATCAAACTGCGGTTGACAGTAACGAACTACCCTTTTATTTCTGCTACACCCATAGACACACACACCGCACGATAGATGGCGCTAGTTACATTTGACTTTGTTACCATAATAAAATAACATATATTACGTATGATCTTGTACTTATGTGCGGATGAAACTATAGTTATGTAAGTACGTTCAATGAGTAATTTGCATTCAAATTCATCCTTTGCGTGCACGTAACTTAAAAAAAGTATAAATCGCACATCTATATTGTTACTAAAGCGGCCGCGGGCGAAACACTCGTACCACTCGGAATTACACAAAAAATATTTCGAGTTATCAACGCACTGTATCATCGTTTTGAACCGCATATCGGGATTACGGCGTCATTTACAAGAAATTTAATATAATGTTTTGGTCTCTCAATGTAATAAAAGTTACATTGATGGTGTAGTTTTTTTGGTTTGAGTTAATTTTGTATCAAAATAATCAGATACCTAACGAATTTTGGCGAAAGCAAAGGTAGAGACGTGAAAATATCTATCAGGATTGTTTATTGCTCATTCTTTTGGAACCGTGTGTGATGCGTACCTTGGAAGTGTCCTATATGCAGCACTATCTTTACTGACACATAAACTACTCCACCCAAAAATTAAAAAGTCTACGATATACTATGTCGCATGTGCCACATATGTTCAGTAATCCGCACTGAGAAAGATATGATCGATTTCTCATTGAAGTCATCTCATAAAATAAACCATAATGATGACTTAATCACCGATTTCTCATGACTTATGACATCAATCATGACGTAATTTTCATGAAATTTATGCAAATATTTGTCAATTGAACTTACAAAATAAATTAAATGGATTTCTCATAAATATCTACCAGCTTCTTCCCATAATGCTCTACTGGCAGACTTATTTTGCGGACCCTATAACAGATGTGAACTAGTGAAAAGTTATCTAAATCCGTTCCACTTTCATACCTGTCACGAACGTGTTACGATCCAAAATTTTCCTCATTTTTGAATATTTAATTTATTAGCGGAATGAAGCCTTCGACAGCCCTTTGACCGGTTTATGGCTGTGTATCTTTGTAAAGAAAAGTTGATCAATGTCCACTGCGGATGTCCACATTCTACCGCATCTCGTCTCTAAAATGCTGCTAGTTTTGCTTAAACACTTCAAACTATTGTAGTTGTCAATCAAAGTTTTATACTCATGACCCGTATGTAAACTTTCTTTCTTTCATTCGTCCAATATCAAACAAGTTTGACTACTTGATACGTAGTTCAAATTGATGTATATTATATTAAGAAAAAAATAATAGCATAACAATGCGATACTTCCGTAAGTCGAGAAGTTGAGCCTCGTTTATTTTTCACGTCAACAAAATTTTTGCCAGACATGAGAAATTAGTGCTACAATTTTAGAAGTTGATCATCGAGGTCACGGATGATATGATAATGATGAATCCCTAAGTGAAACGTCTAGCCTCCGATAAACAATCAGTCACCGCTCTATATGTACATGATTTGTCAACTTGACTACATGTCGTTTGGACATTTTACAGGTACAGGAAGCGATGGCAATGAACGTCGTGTTAATGACTCCCTTGAACTCGTAAACGTTTAGCTATTTCAGTAAATACTGCTGTTGAATGACGCTGAAGATTTGTCACTACGAGAAGTTTCGCAACGTGTTAACGTCCTCACGTTTTCTGTTCGCAATAGTCGAGCGGCATCTTAGAGCCACTCCCTAAATTAAGGTTAATTGACTGCGGCTAGTTAGGCGATATTGATATTCATATATTTGTTTAAACTGAATGAAGTATTAATGACGACGATTATTCTCACACGATTATTTTATTGGTTTCCATGCATAACTAAATCCATTTGGGACAAAAAATTTGATGGGCCATTAAATTAGCATTAGATTTGGTTTACATTAGTTTTTAGAAAATTACTTATGACAAAAATAGTATTAGGTACTATGTAAATTACAAATTTTGAGGATTTGGAATCATGTGAAAAGTTTAGCCAAACATTTCGACAGAGACTCGTCACTTTTTCTAACACTTCCGCTATGTTTTCGGTTAAGATAACGTAAAAGGGTCAACAGATAAGTAATTTATATAACACGCTATCGTGCATTGTATACTTTCTTCGCTTTATCATGGCATAATCAAATCAGTGCTAGATACGGTTGGTAGGCGTGCTTTGCTCTAAGATAACACTAAACTATAATACACGATTCTCGATCTTAGGATCATGAAAATAAAGAGATTGACGTTTCTATTATCACAGTCGATGTAAGGAACGCGAGATATTATTTTTAGTTGTAACAAAATTTTCGTACGAGGTCACTGATGCTCGTACGTTGGCTAGGAAACAACCGTTTTGTCTGACTACAATGAAGCACCTTTCTTAGTTGCACGAGGAAAGGCCATTTAGCAGAATTTTGCAGATTTCACGAACATCGCAAACCTTAATTGTGCTCCACAAGAAATTCTAAAAATATATTTATCTCTATGTGAATATCGACAATGCCGAATAAGGAAATATCATTAATTATTATTTTTTTATGTGAATTTAACTAATAAAATGAAGGTAAGTGACATTATAGGTACTCCGATATCATGCAATTCCAAAAACTGAGTGCTTCCCAATATCAAATATTTTAAGTTACGCCAGGAGTTCTGGGTTTTAATACTTGATTTGGAAAGATTGTTTTATTTATTTATTTACACTGTATTGTTTTAACAAAAGGCGGACTTAATGCTAAAAAGCATTTTCTGCCAGTCAACCTTGATATTTTATATATTTTATAAATGATTATATACCTATATTGTTTTGTGTTAATATTTAATATGTTATATTAGAAAATGTTAGATTTAAGTCACCAAAACAGTCAAATTAAGAAAATTGACAATTTTTTGTCACGTCATGCGCAATGAGAACTTTGCAAGTTATAATGTAAGGTCGCCGTAAACCTGGCGGAAGAGCACGGGATATTCTCATTAAAATAAAAAAATAAATCCTTTACAAAATATAGTAGCGGTCTCTCATGTGACGATAGCCATCCTGACTGCACACCTTCGATAGGTGATGGAACCACACGAGACATTCAAATCAGTAAAAATAAATTTGCGCGGGTCAATGGAACATAAATCTTAAAAAATTTCATGAAGTATATTTTGATGTCTACTTTCACGATGAAACACTTTTCAGGTCATTGTGCAGGTGATTAGCCTAGAATACAAAGCAGGCAAAGATTTAACGATACCGTTTTGACCTTTTGTTAAACGAAATATGCGACTTAGTCAAAAACTTTTGAACATTTTTGCCCACACGCTTTTGATGTTTAATGATAGTACAATACTGTTAGAATACAGAAAAAGATAGTAAAAGTTGTTTGATTTAGCCTTATTTCAGATGACTTAAGCTAAGACAAATAGGTACATCAGTTCTGTTGTAATTAGATTAAATATTATTTAATTTGAAGGATTTCGGTTAAATCATATTTCATCATTTTCATATACCCGGGTGTATTTTAAACCGCTATTAGTACGTAGGTAATAGTACCAATAAAAATATGCAAAAAAACACTTATTTCCAAAATAAAAATGAACTCATTACAAAAAATAAAATAATTTAATCTTGTACTTGTGGCGTTCTTCCCATTAAATTGCGATACGAGTAAATCGATTGACATTAATTGTTTATTTATAATTCACATAAATATCTTGTAGATTACTTCTCAATATCATTTCAGTTATTATAACAACACGATCATTGGTCATATAACAATTAAGTAAAATGGTCGCCTCAGAAACTGACTTTATAAATTCTAACACAATAACTATTACACAACGCTGACTATAACTATTAACACGACCGACAGTCTGACGTAAAGACGATTGTCTTCTAATGATTTACATAATCTGAATAATTGTTGAACCTGCTTTCATGCCTCTTGGCATGCCCGTAGCCGCGATAGGGCAGGTTGGGGTACGACGAGACTCGCCAAGAACAAAAGTCACAGACATAGTTGATAGAATAACCATGATAAATAGTAACGGGCAGTTGTATCTGCTGCAGGATCAACATACGATGGCGTAGACGAGGATTTGAATGGAGACCACGTATCAGGCAGTGTTAAGGACGACTTGAACACTCATAAAGAGTGTAGGTACTCGCCAACCCACTTGGCCAGCGTCGCGTTTTGAGGGCATACATTCCACATGCATAAGACAATGTGCATGTGGAGGGAGGCTCATGCCCAGCAGTGGATACTGAAAGGGCTGATTGTATTGCATATTCTAGTAGGGCTCTATACCTACCTTTCTTTCTTAATAGAAATTCTTTCTATTTGGGGGTAAGTGAGGAATTTATTGTCGATGCAAATTACACAACAATAAAATATTAATTATTCAAGCATATTCAAAATTAACACATTATTCATTGGTTGGCCACGCGTCAAGCTCCTCGTGAAATTGCTTGGCTACATCGAAGGTCGCGGGTTGAAATCCATACTAGTTAGATCTTACCACAAATGTTAAAAAAAAATTTTAATTGATTTAAATTTATCTACATGGTAATTTCAAATTGTTTTGTTCTTTTTTAAATTTTTAATGTTACTGATATGCTGAGTTCTATTTGGAAACGATAGTTAAATCAAATGAAAATATTTTTTGTAATGACTGCCAATAAATGTCCTCCCGCTCTCGGCGTATATGGTATATCGAATTTTCCCATAGCGTTAGACAAAACTATCCCATGGGAAATTATTCAAAACAAGAACTACAAAGCAAGTGATTGCACTGAAAATGATTAATAAAAATTTGAACTCACCTGTACAAATAGTCCAGAGGTAAGGTCAGCAAACAAACGAGTCACTTTTGGAACAACGTTCTCAGATCACTACAATATATTTTTCAAAACCACGTAAGTTTCTCAACGTCGTGTCACTTTCGTGCTGTTACCAACTATATCGTATTTACTTGCGGTTTTAGCAACAACTCAACACTTCTGTATCGGTTTTAACATCACAGGGAAGGTAATGGATACTATATAACGTTGTAACATTT
This sequence comes from Sesia apiformis, assembly GCA_914767545.1. Classification (NCBI taxonomy): domain Eukaryota; kingdom Metazoa; phylum Arthropoda; class Insecta; order Lepidoptera; family Sesiidae; genus Sesia; species Sesia apiformis. The sequence continues at coordinate 2,695,815 of OU611967.1, read as the reverse complement.
CCAACCGACGTTTCTCAGCGAACTGAAAATCACACACAATACTTCTATTAACTACACACGTAATCACTACTAGAAACACAAGACTCCGACTAAAAATATCATAAAGCAACAAACGAACTTTGAATGGCGTATGAAATAGTGTCAATGACAGAAAAAGCGGGACCGATAAGAGACGCGATAAAAATCGTACAGGAGTGCAAATTTTTACTCAAACAGACGGTATATAGCCTTTAAAGCCTTGCGCACACTACACCGTGCCAAGAGGAATTTTGTCAAGCAATTAGCAGATTACTGTCGTCAGACGAACGCAAAGAAATTTTTTTCTGCAATACTTTTTTGCCTGGAGCGTTTCGTAACTGGCGAGCACTGCGAACGAGTCACTGCACTGAAATCGGCCCAATTCTGCCATCACGTGCTACACTGCATGGAAATCTTTTATTAAAAAAAAACACCGGTGTACTAGCATTGCACACCTTCCCGCCGCGTCTCATCTCTGTTGCACTGTTATGCAATTGCAAATTCCCCCATCGACCGGCTGCCAAATCGTAAAACTTGAGATTTTAAACATACACGAACTTCGGGAAAACGTTAGCCGGAAAAATCCTAACCTCAAAAAGTGAAAGTGGACAAAACTTTTTTTACAGCTGCTTCGATTTGTTGCTCTACGATATTCGTTGTTTGATCACATGGACGATTACCTACAATAGTTTATCGGGTGCGTGTTTTGATGCACGCTCGTCTGCGTGATGATAAAGCGACGTGACATGTCCGCACCGGGCGGGTTCTCGCGCGATACTGAATGTTCTCTTCTCTGAGACGACACGGGCCGCTGCTATCTAGAGCGCCCGATACAGTTTATATCTTCAAAAAGCTCAGCTCAGCCTATAGCTCAAACTACGGTCAGCAGAACTAACTACAAACTCGAATACACCTGTAGTAAGTTCGGTGTAAAGAACACTTACATTCCTAAATTTTCGCACTTGAATCCAAATAGTAATAAAACTCTTAATACGACCACATTTCATTAACGATCAATAATTTATTTATTTATTCTTCATTGCACAAAGTGACGAAAGGCGGACTTAATGATTAGAAGCATTAACTGCCAGTCAACCTTTGGGTTATGCAGAGATGGCGCAGTAGTTACAATATATAATTCAATCCATATCTTCATATCCATATCTAATTCAACAATATATAATAAATGCGTGTTAAATTGATTAACGCTAATCTCAACTTTATTCTTGTAAGATATTTATATACGTGTATTATTATAAATTAACGATGTTACAATCTTGTTTGTTTTTATGTACTTATTTTGTTTTGCACCACAAAGCATTATCTTAAGTTAAACAAAAGTTAAACAAATATCATCCTTAAATATTTAATCTAATTGACATCTCAATGATGTGACTACATATACTTGTTTCTTGTAATGTCTACAGAAAGTTGTAGACATTTAATAAAATAAACATATAAGTAGGTACTTTGCAAATAATTATAATAACCAGCATCTAGAAAAAAAATAAGTTTGTCGGCGAGCATTGTATCAACCATTTATGACAGATTCGACAGAATTTGGCTATGAAGTCACTGTGAACATTGCATCAGCAACATGTGACAGGGCGATGTCGCATCTCACAACAGGAACTACTAAACTTCCTAAATCCTCAAAGATAGGCAACACTACGCTTTGAAATTCGTAACTTTTGATTGCTGCGGGCATGTATCACATATTTTATATCAATAGGGGAAAAAAATTACGATGATGCTAATTCTCTGCTCGTCAGTTACTTTTAAAAGCAATCCTAAACGTCACATGAATAATTCACATTGACAAAATTCGTTAGTTTAATTAGCTAATGTACATTTTTAAGGCAATCAATTGAGAATTCTAATTAGATTCTGTTTAATTCTAACTCAATTAAGAGTAGCCAAGACGTTCGCATCCTTTGAATTTTATTTTTTGTAGGAAGATGGCTGCAGACGTGCATACAGTCCACCTGTTGGTAAGTGGATACTGTCGCCCATGAACACCCGCGATACGTGCAACCTTCCATAATGCCAAAAGCTGGCACGCCCCTGAATACTCTGTTTACCTCTGAAGAGGTTGAAATGAAATTGGATTATAATTGGAAAGGACAATATCTGTTTCATTGAGTCTCTAATTCTAGTATGAGAATATTGAAACTAATGCCTGAATGAATACTTTATCATTCATTAAGCATCAGTCTTTATCTTTTACTAAGTGAACAGGTATTTAAGCTGGACGCTGTCATTTCACTGACTGGTAAACATTTTTGATACTCTAATTCCGTTTTACTTATTGTTGTTTAACATTGAAATGCTCTCTAAATTAAACATTAGACCCTTGCTACAATACCATATTTTATTTAACACAATAATTGAAACTTAACGTAATAATTTAAATTTAGGCAAATATAAAAATATCTTGTACAAAATTAATCGATGCAACGGTTCTTATTGCATTAATTTTCGAGTATGTTTCTTTTTAATAATTTGTGAACACTATTCTGTCCGTGCGCCATGTTCATTTTATAATGTCAAATCATGTAATTTATTGTGACAATAAATAAATATTTACCACCACGCGACTCCACTACTGGGAATGCGAACCAACACAAATGATTTTACGCTTTTTTCCCAGCCAGATTTAAGTGGTCGGTTCACCCGGCCGGAGGTTATTCCACATTGCGCTTACCGGTACGTGCTTTGAGAAGAGCCAGAGATCATGTATGGGGAACGAGCCTCGGGGCAGGCCTATATTCAGCGGTGAAAAGACATAGGCTGATAGTATGTTATAGTAATCAATAAATACAATTAAAATTTATAATTTTTGGGATATAATTTTTATGGCAGCAGATAAATGATCGATCAACAAAAGACTGCATTTTATTAAAATGACTGGTCGGCAAGAAAATGTAATAGCAGCAAATAATTTATCCCGTATGCAACCCGTCGGCGGCAGAATAATCCGAAAAGAATAGCAAAAATGTATACCAAATTTCATATACATATGTATCACCATAATTTATATATCGATTTTCAAAAATGTGACTTGCCAGTAAAAACTCATAACTTGACAGCAAATATAATATTCTTAGCTGCTTTATTTCTATTAGGGGTTAAAGTATGAAATTGCCGATTTGTACTGAAAAATTAAAACTCGTTTTTTTCTAAAATGTAACATAATTTAATCAAAATATTTACCCTCATTATCTATACATTGTTGCCATCTAATCGGAAGTTCATTTATGCATTTGCGATAGAACTCTGGGGATGTAGATTCGACAAACTGTGTGAAAGCATTTTGTACTGCCTCTTGGGAAGAAAATTTTTTACCACGTAGAAAATTGTCCAAATCACGAAAAAAATGGTAGTCCGTTGGAGCAAGGTCTGGCGAGTACGGAGCCTTAGGGCACTGTTGCGGCTTTTGACTTGGGGTCAGCCATTGCTTTTTTCGCTTTCAGTTATCGTAAAGAATCCACTTTTCGTCACATGTCACAATTCGATCCAATATTCCTTCATTTCTGTACCGATTCAACAAGGCAACGCAACTTTCAACACGCGTTTCTTTCTGCAGATCAGTCAAATCATGAGGCACCCATTTTTCATATTTTTTTATCTTATTGATTTGATGCAAATGAGTCAATATTGTAGGTAAGGTAACGTTAAATTATGCCGCTAATTCCTGGGTAGTTTGACTCGGATCGGCTTCCACCATCTCCTTCAATTCAGCGTAATTCACCTGTGTGGGCGGCGGTCTTCCACGTGGTTCGTTCTTCAAGTCGAAGTTTCCATTACGAAAGCGTTTAAACCAAAAACTCACCGTTCGTTCATTAGCAGTCTCCTCTCCAAACGCAGCATTGATATTGCGAGCTGTCTCTGCCGCGTTAGTTCCGCGTCGGAACTCGTATTCAAAGATTACTCGGATTTTCAAAGTATCCATCTTTCCCGTCTAAGCTGAATAAAAAAAACAATTGAAAGTCGAAAATCGAATGTTGCACATTTTTTAAAACAAGAACCTCATAGGTATTATGTGAAAAAAGTTTCACTCGAAAATCTCACACCATGAAGGTTTTATGTCAATTCAAAGTATCTATTACTATAAAACGGCAATTTCATACTTTAACCCTTATTATTTCGGTTTTCTATTTGCTTTCAGCACAAAAATATATTTCTGGCAACATTTAAAATTTTCTTAGGATTCTGAAATAATTCATGAATTCTCAATTTTTATCTCAGGACATCTGATTTCGTGAATATAAGTATTATGGTACGCCGGCGGATAATGCCAAAATGAGAAATAATTGAAATAATTAAATGAGCGACAGAAAATACAGAAAGAGCAGCAAATTTATAATAACAAAAAAGGTGGGTTAGGTTCAGGCAGAAATAAGAAGCGTCGCTTAGAGTGGCGTAGCGTAGAGTATTATATTTCAGTTATTCAAAAATAGGTTGTATTGTTGATCATAATTTGCTCGTCATTAGTATTTTTTGTAATCATTTCATTGATTTTAAGAAGTGCGGTTGAAACTGAATAGGTCATAATTTGCATTTACTAATTCACATTATCTGCTTGAGAAATAATCTAGAATTGAGAATTTATCTATTTATCTAACGGGTCTCAACACGTTTAAATATATATGTGTGAGAAACGCGAAACTTTATATTATAGATGTCTATTTTTTGTAAAATTGATCCTCTTAATCTAATGGCACATTATAAATACCTACATGATTTCATTTTTAGCTGACGTCCCTAATTATTGACTGCCTAAAATAGTAAAATTTTGCTGACAATAAAAACATTGTAAGCTGATAACGATTTGCTGCCAACGAGGTGTATCTACGAGTACAATCATATCTCGTCTGCCTGCTGTACTATAGTGTCTTATCCAGTTTCTTCAATGTATCTTCGCTCATGAATTTATGGGAGTTGTAGTAGTCAGCGACTAACTTAGTTATCTATTCGTCTCTATTCGTAGATAGAAGGTGCAGTATTGTTTCCTTTAATTCTTCTGTGGTCATCTCTGATACGTCCTTGAGTGTCCTCCCATCTGCTTTCATGAAGCGTCTTATGCTGAAGTCGTTTATAGTTAATTTATTTTCTGCTTTTGTAGCAATTCAGCAGCAAAGAGATCAAAGGATCGACTGTTGCAGTTGTGTCAAAGGCACGTCACGTTTGTAATTTTGAGGAATTTCTATACATTGCAAATTAATCTAAGATACGTAAAATAGCCTTAAGAAATCATCTTTGTCATTGTATTCATTTTGCTTAGCTATGGTATTTTTCGGTACTGAGGTTGATGTACGGGGAGATCTATCTATGTATATTGTATATAAAAAAAATGGATGTTGGTATATCTGAGATTAATAAACTTCGACACCGTTTGACCGATCACCATAAAAGTTGGCACATATATGTATTTTTTTATGGAGAAGTTTTCTATATTACCACTTTGTTGTAACTCGTCACTAGATGGTGCTGCAGCACATCAACTTCTATACCATTGAACCGATCGCCATGAAAATTAGTATACATAGGTATTTGAGCAGGGAGAATATTCTCGAGCTATCAACTTTGTTGTAACTCGCCACTAAATGGCACTGCAGCACATCAACTTCTATACCGTTTAACCGATCGCCATGAAAATTAGTATACATAGGTATTTGAGCACGGAGATTTTTTTCGAGCTATCGACTTTGTTGTAACTCGGCACTAGATGGCGCTGCAGCACATCAACTTCTATACCGTTCAATCGATTGCAAAAATCATATAGACGGCAAAACAGAATAATATGTGATTTTATATACAGAGGTAAATAAATATACACAGGCAGGACAACGTCTGCCGGGTGCAGCTAGTAAGTTATAAACGGCAATCAACAAGTTTTGTACATTTTCGTATAACTACTTAATCCTTATTGTCTAGGAATTTTGAAAATCTAACAAAACATTAATGATATCAATAAGCCTGATTACTTTGGGATTTTGAATATATTCTGTCTTTTTAGCCGTTAAGTTTTTTACACCCATCAGATGGTCCGTGAGTCACCTCAAGCCACAGGATGCAGCTAAAATCCTGCGCCGCAATCCTCTTTGGTGTTACAGAATATTGCTGGGACCGCACTATCTCTTATCCTTATCAAGTAGATGTTTTTCCTTCATTCGTATTACATATGCGAGAAACCGCGTCCTCCTCCACGTATACATTGTTGGCGAGTCCACTCTTTTAGGGGCAGTGTGGTAGCGCACCAAGGCGTGTGGTAGCGGTTTTGTTATCCTTTAGTCGTCTTTTGCGACACCCGCGGGAAAAGGTGGGATTGGTGCTTTTCTATAGCCGGTCCTGTGGTATTCCACACGGCCGTATGACAATTAATTTTTTTTTTTTTTTATAGAGAAGAGGGCGGACGAGCAAGCGGTCTCACGTGATGGTAAGTGTTACCGCCGCCCATGGACACCTGCAACACCAGGGGGTATGCGGGCGCGCCGCCGACCTTGCAAAATCCTATTCACAGCTTTCTTGAAGAACCCCATGTCGTAGTTTAATGGGAAGACCTCTTGAGGCAGTTCGTTCCACAGCCTACGGGTTCGCAGCCTATAGTATAAAAATACTATTTGCATACTTAGTACAATTTAATTGGAGAGATAAAATTTTGGTGCGAGATACGCTTAAGTTACGCTTAGGTAAGCGATCTCTTCCAGCAAACTTTTTGAGATCACGTCTTTCGAATTTACGAAAAGAATCACCCTATCTCGACTAAGGGTCACCAGCCATTTCTTACCGGAATTGAATTTTGGCAGAAAAATTATTTGGGTTTATATCTCGGCACCAATGTGAGTCTAAATCAGTTCAATAGTTCCAAAATTATGTGAGTGTAAACTTTCGACGTCTATACTACGGATATAACGGAGGTGGTTTTATCGGAGCCGATATCGGATTCGAAGGTTATTTGTTATTTTATCATAGTCAAAGTCGGAGTCGGAGGCGGGGGTGGGAAATGTAAATACGTATGTAATAATCTATACTAATAATAATCTATAATAATATAGAAAAAGTGCCAATTTTGTGAGTTTGTGTGTATGTGGAGGGTAATCTCCGAAACCACTGCACGTATTTGAAAAATTCTTTCACCATTTGAAAGGTACATTATTCCAGATGGACATAGGCTATATATATTTTACTTGCAAAAAAAAAGTAAAAATTAAAAATTGCAAAAAAAAAAAACAGCTATCAGTTATTAACAACAACAAACCTATGAAAAATAATAAGCCTTTATTATCCCATTACATTTTAATTAGTCTTATTGTATTACAATATAATAAATTAAAAACATTTCAGCAAAGAAATTATTTCAGTCCACCAAATATTCTCATTTGTGTGTGGTTTATTGTGTTCCAATTGAAGTGTGCGTTTAAGGATACAAATTAATGAAATAATTGATGAGAAGATAATAAGAGTTATCAGTATCACTCATATTTCTGGTAATCGCATGGAATAGCTGGCGAATTGTTATCCATTTATTAAGATGTAGCGAAATGTAACCATTTTCTTCTAGTCTAGACCAATTTATGGTACATTATGTTTGCTACGTTTATAAGCGTAGCGAAAAAAACAAACAATTGAAAATCGTAGGCGGTGGGGAGGGACGTCCCGGGTGATATATACACTCGTTGAAACATACACACTTCGTTTTTCTTTTTTTTTTATCTAAACGGGAAATATCGAACATCCCTTCCGACTGCCATTTTTACCATTGAGTCATTAAATTTTTACCACTGAATCATTGAATTTTTACCACTGAATCATTGATCAATTACGTATGTTGAAGATACACAGCGGATAAATAAAAGAGAAAAATGAACAAATATACAGCGTTAAATGAATAAATATACAGCGTTAAATGAATAAATATACAGGGCTAAATAAAAACTTAACACTGAATTTCATTTAGGAAAACTAAAACTTTAGTTCTACGACTTTTTAAAATTTAGCACTTTTTCAGACAAAGCCTTCACTCGCACGATGAAAATATTTAATAAGTAGGTAGTAGTTGGATTAGCAGTTGTTTTCGAATGGAGTGTACGACGTTGCCGTTCTTAGTAGCATATAAATAGTAGATAAATAAAGTCAGACATCAATAAAAAAAAAATATAGAGAAAATAAGTTCAGAAAAATGTCGTAGAACAAAAGTTGTTACTTTTAATGATATAAATTGTGTTTAAGAGGATGGTAAGTATTATTATTATTCACATACGCGTAAGTTTCTTGTCCAGCAATGGATCAATATCTACGACTATTACGTCCCCACATTTACTTACCATTGTTACAATACAAGTTTCCTTATTTTATGATAAAATAATTCATTCTCCATAGTAAATTTAAAAGTTTGATAAGAAAGGAATTAAAAGTCAAAAATTTCTTATTAAGCTCTGTCTGATAATTTTAGATGAGGCAAGAAATACCTTTTTATTTAATCAATCTGTAAATGCGTCCTCCATTGTCTTATTCATTTGCTTTTAAAAATACGTAATGTACGTTACTTCATCGAGCATTGTTTTAAAATAGTAATTTATTAAAATTAGAGTATACTGATGATGGATAACAGCATGTATTTTCCCACCTATGGCGCCATCTGTTGTCATTGATGTTAAGTAAAACTTCTCTCGTCGAACGAATTAATGCAAAAATATGATAATATGTAATTTATATTTATTTTTTAAGCATTTTGATACATTTTAACTAGAAAAAAATAATAACAGTCGTATGGTCTATTATTTAATACTAAATTTGAAATTACGTTAAGTAGGTACTTATTGTAACTAAAATAGTGACCGTTATTTTAACGTAGTAGTATTTATTTTACCGCGAGAGGAAATATTATTATTTTGTTGCAATTTCATATCGTTGTATTTGATATAATTTCATGGGCCGGACGTTAATCGTTTAAATTAGGACCTACTCTTATAATTAGTTCGAGTTATGTTTCATAGGACCAGCATTGTACATAAAAGTGTCCCAAGATTGAGCGCCGCATTTAATTTAGAAAAAAAATTAGGTCATAGTTTCTCCGGTTGTGTGACATAGGGCACCATCCTACTGGAACCACAGTTGATCGAGGTCCATATCTTCCAATTGGTGCCAAAAAAACTCCTGTAGCATGTTCCGATACCTCTCCTACCTTAATACCGATACCTAAAAAATGGCCCTATGATCCCGCCGAACCAAAAGCTGCACCAAACTGTAACTCTTTGAGGATGTATCCGTTTTTCATGGATCTCATGAGGATTCTCCAAGTCCCAATTTGCTTACGACAATTTTGCTTATTGACGTATCCGTCAAGATAATTTTTTCGCCAAAATGATGGTCCACTCACTTCATATTGCTCTAAAATGCATACTGCGTTGGTCTTTCGTGTAACTTTCCAACCATGTTGAGTATTGTTGAGTAATTGCAACTGTCTTAAGTCACTAAGTGACATCTATAAGTAAATCAGAGTAGCCAACAGCCAAACAAAAAAAAAATAGCGCCAAATTTAAATCCGGCGCTCAATCTGAGACAACCTATAGAAACTGAATTTGATCTTTTCTGTCATATTATCATATATGACAATGGTGCGATTAGCACATTCTGCCAGTGTCAACGTTTTTTCTGCATAGTAAGCAATTTCAAAGCCTAAAACATATACTGTCAATATCTAGTCGCTTCGAAGTAAACCAAGAGTCGCTCAGTAAAGTGATAGTAGGTTTACTGAGGACAGAAAAGGACAACGACAAGCGTAGTCCCATGCTTTTATTTGATTATCGCACACATTATGTACAAAAAAAACACTTTAATAAAATATCACTAGCAATGCACAATCTTTACAAACAAACAAAAACTCAACTTCACTTCTAAAGATCCCACCAAAATATGTTCATAAAAAATGTTTTGGCATATAATAACCGGCATTATTAGATATTTTTAATAATCTTTAACATAATAATTCATCACTATTAACATAATTCCATCACTATTAATTTGAAAACATTCTGTTTTCCATTTCTATTTAATTTTAAATTACCAGATTTCCAAGAATATTCGATATGTTAAATCAAAGTATTTTAAAACAAAAATCGATTATCTATATCGATTTCCTTTTAGTTCCTTTTCATTTTCCTTTTCCTTTAGCAACAAATAAACAGAGAATTTACAAAGACGATCGTTTGAGTGATGCTTTTTAAAAATATTTAAAAAGATATTTGGTTAGTATTATAACCAACTTCAAATAATTATTCTGATAACGAATAAATTTAAAAAATAAAAAAAAGGGATAAGGAAGGCTACATAACAACATTGTTGCTCTATTGATTGCTCAAGAATGTGGGTATATACAGCTTATATAGGTATTCACAATTAAAAATATTTTTAACGTTGTTTATTTTAAGCAGTTTTCTTTTTCTCTAGGAAACCAGAGACTATATAGTAGTAAAAAAGGAAATGGCGGTTTTCGTTGCGCTACCTTTTACCCCGTAAAAAACTAAAACTTCAAACTATAGGAATTAACAATATACCACGTTGGATTTGTTGTCTTGTACGCCCTTGTGGTATTCCACTATTCTTTGTAAGTACGCACGCATGCTGCTTAACATTTGTAGTAAATACTTGTAATGTTGAAAATTGTATTTGCTCCAAACTGTTTTGTATTCCGTAAAACTATACAGTCTTGTCTTTATAGTCGTCATTTTTGTTCGTTTCGATTTGGAAATATGAAGGTTAGTATCAAAAAATGATGACCACATTGTAATTTCAGTTTTAAAACGGCAGTCTTTTATTGTGCTAGTGATTTTTTTTTTTTTATAAAATACCTATCAGTCACCATATTTATTTGTTTTATATTTTTTCTTTGTTCAGATTGGAACTCATGATGGTGTCTTTCACTGCGATGAAGTCTTGGCTTGCTATATGCTCAAATGTCTACCTGAATATAAGGACGCTGAGATTGTCCGCACCCGGGACGCGTCGAAACTTGAGCAATGCGACTTAGTAGTGGACGTTGGCGCGGTTTTCGACCATGAGAAGAAGCGGTATGACCATCATCAAAGGGATTTTGACAAGACTCTTAGCTCATTGCGACCTGAACTTGGCCAGCATTTTAATATCAAGTAAGTATCATCAAGATGTTTTTTTTTGCATTTGTGAGTCTACACCGATAGTGTAAAGATGCAATTTGCTTGCAACGCAGTACATCCCGTACGTCCTTATGCACAATGTTTCCCATTTTTTTGCATTTTGCAATTCAACTTAAGGTGTGACGCATCCCAGATGGCATCCTGTTGTGCGTCCACCGCACTTCTCTTATACTGTTAGCAACAAAGCATGACGAGAAGGCCATGGTACACATGTGAGTAAAAAGTAGACTAGGTGCGAATACTTGGCATACTGATAACTTTCAAGTGATGATGACACATGGCAGTAACATGCCAGTTGTTTTTATCACCATTGCATCTGCAATACATGCTCACATAAATCAATATCTCCTGATGCATCACATACCTTTAGATTTGCAGAAGGGGTTGGAAAGAATGATGAATAGGAAGTATAATAACTTGGGAGAGTACATGTTGCAATCCAACAACTGCGCTCAACTGGCCACATTATCCCAATATACTCTCTACTCAAGTAGGAACTCAGTTGAGTAATATACCAATGCACTAGGTATTATACCAATAGGTATGCTCATATCAACACATAAATTATGCAAGAGCTATCTATACATTATTAACTTAAAAATTACAATTAAACTAATCTACAAGTATTTTAACAGATTAAGTTCGGCTGGACTCATCTATACATATTATGGAGAGAGGCTCATACAACAGCTCGCTCCTAAAGAAATCCCACTTAAACCTGATGACTTAAAACTAATCTTCAAAAAGGTTTATGACCACTTCATTTGTGAGATAGATGCCATTGACAATGGAGTTCCTATGACCGATCAAGAGCCGAAATATAAGATTTGGACAAATTTGAGTTCTAGAGTAGCCAGATTAAACCCCGAATGGAACTCAAAGCAGGAGTTTGACATCAACCAGATTTTTGAAGGGGCAATGAAATTGGTGAGCGAAGAGTTCTTGTATTCTGTCAACTATTTTATATCAGTTTGGTTGCCAGCAAGAGATTATGTCAAATCATCATTAGAGAATCGCAATCAAATTCACAAATCAGGGCAAATTTTGGAATTTATAGAAAGGTTTCCATGGAAAGAGCACTTGTTTGATTTAGAAGAAGAAATGGGAATTAATGGTGAAGTGAAATATGTGCTGTTCTGTGATAGACCGAAGTCTTGGCGAGTTCAGGCAGTGCCATTAAAACCGGGCAGTTTTAATATGAGGTTTGCATTTTTCTTTATAGAATAAGGCTTCTGTGATTGATAGTTTACCATTGTAACCGCTTTTGTCATCCACTGCTGGGCACCAGCTTCCTCATGGACGTTGTCTTGTGCACGAGGTACACTGGCCAAGCAGGTTGTTGAGTCTACTGTTTTAGAGGTGGTGCAGTACCTCAGTTGTGGTCACCTTTTACAACACCCACTGGAAGAGATGTGGTGGTACTATTCTAAAGCCACTATAGCCAAATTATATAGAACAGGCAAAATCATTATAGAAATTAACATTATAGAATAGAAGTTTACTTAATATTAAGTAAATGTGTCGAAAAATTCTTTAAAAAAATGAAATTTCTATGGTGGTATTTAAACCAACTAATTAATTAGTCTATCTTTTTTCAGAAAACCTCTTAATAAAGAGTGGCGGGGCATCCGGGACGAAATACTGAGTGATGTATCGGGTATCGAAGGCTGTATTTTCTGTCACACCACTGGTTTTATCGGTGGTAACATCACTAGGGAAGGCGCTTTAAATATGGCCATAGCAAGTTTAGAAGCAAAAAATGAATAAGTATTTAAAATTAGTAGCAAAAAATTTATTATACAATTTGTAATTTGACTTGGTTTACATTTGACATGTTCTGTCAAAATTCCATTTGCTATACTGACAATATAGAGTAGTTGAATTTTTGTGGATCTTTTTTATTTTATTCAACTTTCTGAGAAAAAACTTCATTATATATTTTTTAAATTCCTTAGTGAATTAAGTAGCTTAAGAATATTTGTGGTGGTATCTCTATTATCATATGTTGTAATTGAGGGAGTGTAGTGTGAATTTTGCAAGTATGTGGAGGGTAATCTCCGGAACCACTGCACCTATTTGAAGAATCCTTTCACCATTTGAAAGGTACATTATTCCAGATGGACATGGGCTATATGTTATGTGCAAAAAAATTTTCGGGCATGCGACGCATACCGGCCACAGCTAGTTGGTTATATTTTATTATTATTTAAATGCAGATTAGGCTTACGTGTGCATATTTTGTTTTTGTTATACATTATTTTTTAAATAATTTTTATTTAGAAATGAGATCCTATAATCGGAATCAGAAGAAATAAGGCATTTTGATTAGAACATTCTAAAAATAAGGCCTTTTGATTGGTCACTTTTGGAAATATGCATTTTTGACCAAAATGTTAATGGAAAAGGAAACATTTTTTATAAAATTATATGTACAGGTAGGTACTAATATAAAAATATATTATTTAAATTATTTGATATGTGGGTATTATTATTTATTCATTAATTAGAAATTACACCATTACATCTCCAATATTAGACTCCATGCACATAAATTCCCCATCTTCATGACACTCATCACCAAATGTTTTAACTAATAATGATGTAACATCTTTTTTTTATCACACTGAGGCCTCAGCCAATCAGCCGAGGCCTGGCTGTTCCCTTGATCCTTGAAAATGAGGTTTGCCACAGTTCTTTAAAGATTCATACTGCTGTTGGCCTGATTCAAACCTGTAGTTTTCAAATAAACAAACTGACCGTTTACTTTCTTGATTTTTATTCTTTCCATAGTTTGAAAATGTTGAAGTTTTATGTCATTTTCCTCCATTTGTTTTATATCATGAAAGTGTTCAATCTGTCGCAAGTTTTTTTAATATTTCTATATTCTCTTCTTTTGTTATAATTGTTTTCACGACTTGTTTGTTTATAATTTGCACGCCAGAAACAGTAAATGTGTTGACACAAACCACTTTTGTATAATATTTTCACCCACATTTATGCAAATAAATTGATTTGATGAGATGATCCTTTATCACCTCCTATTGCAAATCATGACTCTCATCATAGAAAAACAAGTCACGAGGAGGAGGAATGGAACGTGAATAAACCAGATATCTTCCTTTTATAAGGGAGAGGGCGTGCTGCAATCCCACAGTTCAGTGTGATCGACTATACTGCGCGCCATTTAGCATAGCTATTGCAATCCGGCGGTCATTCACACCCCCCTACCAATGTACTCATTTTTTTTTTATTGAGAAGAGAGTGGACGAGCAAGCGGTCCCACGTGATTGCAAGTGTTACCGCCGCCCATGGACACCTGTAACACCAGGGAGTATGCGGGGTCGCCGCCAACCTTGCAAAATCTTATTCAGTTTTCCCGAAGAACCCCATGTCGCAGCTTAATGGGAAGACCTCTTGAGGCAGTTCGTTCCACTGCCTACTTGTTCGCGATATAACTCATGTTCACGTAAACATGAGTAGGGGAGCATTAAAGCGGTGTAGCTCTGAAGTTTCTCTTTAAATGACTAATCTTTCTGATCAAATTCAAAGCGGCATCTATAACCTTCAAAAATATTTCGGATTGCCATTTAACAGCCTAATTTATGACAATTCTGAGGTTTTATAAAAAATAGAAATTAATCGTTCGTCTCAGACACGGGCTATAATTAAGATGGTTACAGAGGATCAGATTGGACTTTACTGGATCATGAATATTTAAAATCCAATAAAAGATATTTACTTTTATGAAACTCTTTATAAAAGGTTTGTACTTTAAGCAAGTCATTAATTTCTAAATCAAAAGTCTTTATAGTTTCAAAGTCAAAATGCTATTACGAGCAATTGTAATCTTAAAAACGATATACAGTCAAAACTATAGCGAATCTTCACTGAATCGAGGATTTC
Organism: Sesia apiformis; assembly: GCA_914767545.1. Lineage (NCBI taxonomy): Eukaryota > Metazoa > Arthropoda > Insecta > Lepidoptera > Sesiidae > Sesia > Sesia apiformis. The sequence goes on along the minus strand of OU611967.1, from coordinate 2,680,717 downwards.
CTCATCGGTTGGGGGTCTCTGCTGTAACCACGTCCTTGTTTACTTCGGTAAAGCTTTGTAGGGCCTCTAGAGAGAATGAGTGATGTGAGCTAAATTGTTTTAATTCACTCGCGAGGCAAATCATCACTGATTGCTTTTCAGCTGCTGCAGAAGCGTCACCAGAACTTTCACAAAGTTCCGCATGATGAAATGAATGCTGTATTGTTCGGACCAATCGAAAAAAACAAATTTCAATACCTTCAGGAGCTAAAAGAACTAATTCTAGAAAACTACCGAGATTTGTACAACCAGCCTGTCATGGAAAAATTGGCATTTATTATGTTTTAAAATTCCTTTTTTCATTTTAAGTCTAGTTTTAGGGATTATTCATGTCTAACTTTTTAGCAGCAGGTACTTTGAACTTTTAACCATAAATACACAATTTTTCACTTAAATAATTAGTAGTTTAGTTTGCTTTTTAAACCTACTTTGTTTTATGACTACGGAAAACTGAACTGTCAACAGTTAACGACCAATAGTTGACAAATAGTCTTATGTCAACATAACTTACGTAACATACAAATTACTTTAATAAATATTATGGTAGTTATAATTCTTAAGTAAACTTTTGTGATTCTAAAATTGTAAAAATAAAAATCGGACAGACGGGTAATAACAGTGGTACAGTTTCTTTCATCCATCCTGAGAACTAAAAAAATTCTTATTGTAGCTCGCCACAATACGGCTTCGCCAATTCATTATTAGCAAAATGTTGAACCTGCTAAAAGCTTGTGGGAAGGTCACAAAAGAAGACTTGGCGAAAGTAGTTTAAAAAAAAACAAAAATGATTTTGGATGACACACTAATACTCAATAAAATATTTTAACCACTACGGCATTTTTATTTCCTTATTCTATTCTATCACATTAATGAAAGTATTACCATTATCTGTTAATGGTAATATTAATAATATTATTATTTGTCAAGTTTATGTTGCAATCATAGTAGTCAGTTTGTCTTTGTTTATAACCTATAAAAAATATATAGAAGTAAAGCTTCACGGGGTGCAGTGGATCGCGATCCACTGTGACCCAAATCAAAATGACCCACTGATTCAATTCCGTGACAGCCACTACTATGACAGAGAGAGGCGTGGAAGCTATAGTAAAAAATCCACTGTACCTCATCCTACCCTACATTAGCTCGTGGTGAAAGTAATGGTAATGATCGCTATTGCCATGCTAAATGGCACGGAGTATAGTTGTGACCTCATAGAAACACTAGGTACCGTGAAATGTACTATAGCGTGTCTTGTACATGACTATTTGCACGGTGAACTGTAGACTGTGACCTTTCTATTTTTGAGGGGTGCACGCTGCAATCCAACAGCCGTTGGGCGCGCTCGACTGGCCCCGTTGCCTCTGTCGCAGAAAATCACCTTGTAATGTACTGCATTTTCAACTTTATTCTATTTTCCCCAATGTATTTCGGTATTGAGATATGCATCCCGTTCCCGTCCCATTGTATCCTTCCCCTTCTCCCCAATCCTTTTTACAAATAAATTCCGCTTATTCCCCACTGAAAATTGAAGTGCTCAATTTTAAATAGTTGGGCAGTGGGGAATCCGCATTAAAGTCCTAATGCTCAACTGGTTGAGCACTTCAGTTGAGCAGTGGGTAATAAGCGTTTTTATTAGTTTTCAAAAAACTCATGAATATCAAATTTTCAACCTATTTGTAAGTTTTAGGAAACAGACCCAAATTAAAAACGTTTTAATTAGAACAAGAAAATATATTACACGGGTACTACATATTTTGAGGTTGCTCATATCGAGGTTGTCCAGCTCTTAACAATAATTAACGGATATTATCTGTGGTGTAATTGATGATATTAATTAAGCCATGTCTAAACAAGTTATTTCAGAATTTATTAGTTTCATTTGGATACATTAAGTTTTCCTCCATTATTCTTTATTATTATAACATTATACTCAGATATAACGTTATTATAAACTGAAACCACGTAATAATTCTAACATCTTTTCGATATCTTATAAATTATCTACAATATGTAGCCAGTGTCAGTTGAGCAGTGGAACAAAAAGTTCGAACATACAATGCAATGACCCACTGCTCAATTGCTCAACTAGTTGAGCAGTGGGGAATAAGCGATAAATTCCTACATCTCCAAAGCAGCGCATCGGGCAGCGTGCCAACGTTTATCATTCTAGACTGATGTTGACACGGATCATGCATGTGGCAGGGCGACAGTATCCACTTACCACCAGGTGGTCTGTTCTGCCACCTTACTATAAGAAAAAACTTGAGAACAACTGCCATGGTACATATCGTCTTGTTTTAGTAATGAGTTGCCAAAGCCCATATTTCTGATTCCCCACACCATGCCATTACCCTCATTATTGGTCATGCTTGGATATAGACCTCTCACGCACCGCCACCATACATGGTCGTCAGCTCCACTACTGGCGACTAAGTCGTCAGTCTACGTGTGCACATCGCTCGTCACGCGCTACGTTCCCGGCATATGTGGCCTATTCATTGCCGAAGTGGCTTACTGATTCTCACTAATACTTTTTTGGAAATTCTTCCATAATCTCCAAAGTAAACAATGGGTCTGCGTATGTGTCTATGGGCTACTGTAACCGTCCGTGGTTCAGGACTGGTCCAAAACCGTTTGCTTTTCTGATTAGGTGATAATGTATTTGTATTCATGACATCGACATATAACGTCTCATTGGTGAACAAAAACCTTTGGTTTCGGGTCCTAATCTACTAACCTGGTCCAGTGTGAAGTGATGGATACACAAATACCTGTTTTTTTTAAAAATCTCGAACGGGGATATTCCCACGATGTTTCTAGTCATCGATGAGCGAGTCATAATTATAAATTCATACTCGAGTTAAAATTCAGTGATACAGGTCGAGGTTCAAACTCACTATTCTATCATCACTCTAGTAATGGAGTATCTGGTTGAAAATGTAATAAAATACTAAGCAATTGGAATTGTTAGTCTACTGTATTTTTGTATTTAATACAACTTTCATATTTATAATACTTATTACAATATATTTATAAATAAAAGAATAATGTTTAGTAAATGGAATACTAGAAGATATTTACAACAAATGCGCCTTTTTAACAAAACTAAAAACCCGTTCACACGATAGTAAAGATTGTCTTTCCCACCGACGTCAGTTTTTAATTCCCCACAGACTTTCGCACTAATTGTAGCAAAATTTAAAAATAAATTCGCGAATTTGAAGAGGTTTTATCCTGGCAAAAGTGGCAATGGGAAACTGGCAAAAGCAACTATGCACTGTGATTCCAAACTAACCACTGACGTCATCATTGTGGGCGTGGCTGGTCAGTCTGCTGTCGGCACTTGTCTGGTGCACACCACGTTCACATTTCTAATTTAAACACATTTCTTTTGTAATTTAAAAGAACGTAAAAAAAGATAAGATGTGTTTTATCTTGTAAAAACTACTCGGATAGACGTTCTGATGCCATGAATGGCATTCCATTTCACTTGTGAGTAAGTTTATTCGTAATTTATCAGAAGAGTTCTAAAAAAATCTCTTCGCATTGTCTCCCAATAATAGTTTTACTACTCCACAAAAGATGGCGCCGCCTTGTATCACATAAACAGCTAAAAGGTACGTAAAGTATTTGTATCGTTAAAATTATACTTACATAAGTTGGTTTTAAATTACTAAAGGCTTTTTTGTTTATAAAAATATTGTCTTATTACTTTTATCATTATTGTAAACCATACTATAGTCCGCCCGACACCTATCGTTGAGTAGTATTAATAATAGTCAATAATCGTATAGACGGGACCGTAATCAGAATTCAATTATTTATTAATTTTAATTATTAATCAGTGATAGTGAACGAAGCTCGCCTCATTCCTTGAAATTTAATTAGATTTTAAATAATGTTCCCGATTTCCATCTGAAAATAATTTAAAACAAGAATATGGATTTCAAAAATCTATAGACAAGATTGGACTCCGGCGAAATATACAAAGATTTGTTCTTGTCATTGTAATAATAAAGACTTCGTAGTGACCAAAAAAGGCCTTAAAAATTAATGAAGCCTTACCTTGTTTAAGACTTGTTATGTATCGATTCGTTTCAACATATTTACCAGCTTTAGTTTAGTTGGGAGAAATTGCAAATATTTTTCGTTTTAATTGTCACCAGAGCCTACGTCATGTGGTTTATGTGAATATCTGGTATTTAATGACACGCCGAGAGAAAGAAGTTAAAAAGAAGAAATTGCACAACTTAGATCAAAAGCAAACAGAGATGAATTAAAGATAAGACTTCAAATGAAAGTCAACCGTTTGAAGAAGAAGGTACTTATATAGGTTTTACTATAGTAATAAAAGTGTTGTCCTATAATAACTATAGATATTTTTGTATTAAATCTCAGGCAGGACTTAAACTTCAATCTTATGTTCCTTCGAATAGTAAGTACAAAACAGAGCTCAATAGGTTAATATAGGCAAACAATACTATACAGTACTGTTTCTAAAATGAAGCTAGGATAGATGAATCTATATCTGTTCCAGTTCTTTAATTTCTCGATGACAGCTGACACACAGCGGTCGATATAACTTTGTTCTAGCGTCAACGCCTAAAACTCCGAACAAAAATTAGGCACCAAGACGTCATATTTCATTAACAAGGTCACGTCAGACAGAAAGCAATTTTAGGGATGTAGTTATCGATAAACGTAACACGATAACAGATCCGATATTTTTTTACAAAATGTAAGAAACTAAACTACTGCCGGATACTTTTGTACAAATTTATTAACTAATATTATATTTCATTACAAGATGTTACAGGTGTTAATTCTTGATTGATAATGCCAACGTCTTTAAAATTTTCGAAGCTGTTGTAAAATAAGTAGGTATAGGTAGGTACTCGACAATGAAACGAAATAATTATAATGACAGGTAATCTTTATTTATTTATTTTAATCAAAATCTGATGAATCGTCACTGTCACTCGATGAGCTCTCCCCAACATTTATTATAAGTTCCTGTACTTCTATATTATCGAATGCCACATGAATTTCCCAATCCGACGCTATAATGTTTTGGGTTCTTCTCACAATTTTTTCCCAGTTTTCGGCAGTTACTTCCGCACATGCATTTTTTAATAAATCTAACATCTTGGTTGCCGTAAAAGGGGGATGGGTATTGTTTCGAGCGGCGTGTCCTTTGATTTGTGCCCATATTAGTTCTATAGCATTGTACTGGCAATGATACGGCGGAAGTCGAAGAACCCAATGACCACATTCGGCAGCTATTTCGTCGATAACATATCTTTTAGGGAGGCTTTTTTTCGATTTTAAAATATTCACTAATTGTACTTTTAATAAAGTATTATCCACATTTTCGCCATGACGTTGGAGCCAGTCAATTATCTCTTGTTTTTTATTGGCCTGCGTCGGCATTTTATCAATTTGTCTGGAGTGATATGTAGCGTTGTCCATAATAATTATCGACGGTTCTTCCAGAGATTGCACCATTTCTTTAAACCATCCTTCGTAAATCTCCGCGTTCATTTCTTCGTGGTAGTCCACTGTTTTCTTGGATTTAAAGGCCAGTAAAGCATCTGACATGAATCCTTTCGTAGACCTTGCATGGCATATGATGAGGCGTTCACCTTTTCCCATTGGCACTGAACTAGTGGAAGCGACGGTGTCGTCAGTCCAGTTCTTAGATACTGTGTGGTTTGCATTTAACCAAGTCTCGTCAGTGAAAATAACATTTGACCAATCTGATATCTTTTTGGCTTCGCTCAAAAATTCGCAGCGAGCCATAGCAACGTCGTGACGCTCCATCAATATTTTACGTTTGTCCGATTTTTTATAACAAAATCCAATTTCTTTCAAAACCAAGCTTAATGACGATTTTTGGCCATGGAACAAACCACATTCACGTAAAGAAACAACAAGTTTTTTAAGTGTTGGAATTTCTTTGCGCAAGTAATAGTCATATATATGACGGCGAATAGCGTCAGCGTCCAAGTTGTCAACCGATGTCACACGACGTGGTTGGCGTTTTTTCTTCGGCGTACGAAGCTTATTTTCCTGCATGCCGCTTGTACCGTAAGCTTCGGTAGTAATTTTTGAAACAGTAGGTCCACTAATTCCTAATGCGGCCGCAACACGCTCTCGCACTTGCGACAGTGGTAATAGCGGGCCACCATTTTGATACTCTGCTTCAAAGTAATTACGAACCTTGATCACCAGTTCTCTCGCCTGCCTTTTCAGAACAGATTCTTTCGGCATTTTGATATTTGACAGCTGGGCAGCAATCAACACGGAGGAACACAAAATACACAACGTAACGTATGGATAATGTGAAAAAACTCAGCGAACAGAAATGTAGTGACTAGCACGACCGTCTTGTTGCGAGTGACAGATTAAAACAAACACAAAATGGCGGTGGGCCATTGAGTGTTCCCACCTTGAAAAAATATATTTGAATGTTTTTGTTGTATTTGTCTTTGTTCAAAATATAATAAATATATTCGATCGATATCATTACTTATTTGGTCACAACACTACGACTATCAAATTAGAACTGTCATCGAGAAAATAAAGTTCTGGAACAGATATAGTTAATATCATCAGAGTAACTTTGTTAAAAAAAAAAGGCCTTTTAAAGTTGTCAGGAGTCTATTTTAACATGGTCGAGTATGGAGTATTATAAGGGGATAATGGGATATTACGTCATATTCTTATACTCACCCCATCCCACCAAAGGATGAACGGGAAGTACCTTTTCTCCAAATCCATTCCTACATCTCTGAAGGTTCTGTCATTCTGATGTTGACATGAACTGCCATGGACGACTGTGTCCACTTACGGTGGACTGTATGCTCGTCTGTTGCCTTCTTTCTATAAAAACAAAATCGAGAACCACAGTACAAAGGTGCGTGCTATAGTTTATCCCTGAGATACAAGTGAATGCGTATCTATTGTGATAGTTTAGTTGGGGTCGGGTGGGACCGTGGGATGCAAGGGTTTGAGCATAAAATTCAAACTGCAACCTCTTTACACTGTTCAACACCTTCCTTACCAACATCCGTTTCTGTTGCAGTAACATCCGTTAATTCACTGTCATTCACTGTTAAGTCATCTGCCATATCTTTCCCATTAATTTTTGTTTGTAACTCATTATCAACGGTCTCTTTTTCATTATCTTCATAACTTAAGATATAGAAACAGATATGTTTTAATATCTCCCAACTATTTCCCACTAATATGCGTTTCATCACCAACTATATCTGTTTCACTAATACACGCATCTGTATTAATATCTGCCGTCTCTCTCCCACCAATGTTCGTTTCTAACTCATCATCAATTGTCTCTTTTTCACTAATACCCACATCTGTCTTAACATCTCCTGTCTCAAACCCACTAATGATCATTTTATCATCAACTGTCTCTGTTTTACTAATACCCACATCTGTATTAATACCTGCCGTCTCTCTCGCACCAATGTTCGTTTCTAATTCATCATCAATTCTCTCTTTTTCACTAATACCCACATCTGTCCTAACATCTCCCGTTCCTTTTCCGTCCTCTATCTCTTTTCCACTTGTATCTTCGGACGGTTCATAGGAATGTGTTGCAAGTTTTTCTAACCATTTTGCCATGGAATTCTCTTCGATTTCACCCTTGACTATAATGGGATATATTTGTTCATGTTTGAATTTTTCTACAGCAGGTTCTTCTGCCTCCCAAGTTAGGCTCTCGTGGCTACTTTTGTATCGAGCATCGTATCTATCATAGTGAACCTGTGGATATATTGATTTTATAATCAGTATAGAAAAACTATTTTATAATTCAGTCAAAAATCAGAGAAATCCTGATGGCCCCGTTATGACATAAAACTTTTATTATTAAAAATTTTATTTCCTAAATTCTATAAGTAAATATAAAATAAAAACAGCCTTTATTTTACCTACATATAATTAGATCTACAATTAACAAAAATATGATCATTTGTTTATTTTTCGTTAGGCCAGTATTAAGCAAAGGCCTTTGCTCAAATTCTGTAAATACTACGTCATTATTCAAGTCATCTCTACGCCTAATAAACGTTCACAATAACAACATAAAAAGCATTTCATATAATTCGGTGTAAACAAACGTACAAAGAATATGAAAGAATAACTAAAAGGACAATTAGTGTTAAAGAGGAAATGTCATACCTAAAACAACAAAGGCGTAACTTGAAAACACCAACTTTACAGGAGAGCGAAAAAACTGTTTATTTCAGTTATAAAAAGTATGTTTGAGCCATCTCTATGTGTCTTTCATCAAAATATAGCTTTTAAATTATACATTGTATAGCTTTTCAATTTATAACAGAAAAAAATAAAGATTTTTCGCTCTCCTGTAATGTTGGTGTTTTCAGGTGACGCCTTTGTTGTTTTAGGTGTGCGAAATAACTCAACTAATACTAAAGACTCGCTGCACGCGGGGCTATATATATATATATAGGTTTATAGAGATGGGCGCGTGCCATATCTATCCATATCAAACTGATGACTGATTTATATCAATCTGCAGATAATTAAGCGCTATTTTGTCCTTCAACCAATCACAGCGCAGAAAACTGTCTTGTCGTGTTTTTATTGGTTGATGAGTAAAATATAGATGTAATTTCATTCGATATTAGTTGCAAATTCGATAGTCATGTGACATCTGAACGTTGCTGATTAAACATGAACGCATTTTTGGAAACAAATATTAAAAGTGTCGGATCAAATATACAACCTCAAGCGCGCATTGTCATTAACAACGTGTTAACATTTTTAACGGAATTAAAAGGTTCTGAAAAATTAAGATCAGGTAGGAGTGCACCAATGGGAGACCAACTTGCCCACGCGAGAACATTTGCCAACCTCGTCCAGTGAGAGATTTAGATGATTTCGACAGAAGCGTAATAAGGCGAACAATTTCGTCATTATATTTTAATGGCGAGTATACCACCAATAAAAAGGTCTTAGAAAATGCTAAAGAAAGCATCGATGTACTGAAATGCAGTCATAGTTCTATGTGGAACATATTGATCGATCTAAGATACAGATATAAAACAGCTCCAGACGGAAGGAAGCAACTGATTGAATGATGCGATATTGTATGTGCCACATTACATTTTTTCAGAAAACTTGATGAATTAAGGAAAACTGATGATACACGCCCACGTATTTATTTGGATGAGACGTGGTAAACGTGTTTGGGTTGATGGTGAAGTGGGCGGTGGCCTGAATAATAAAATTGGTAAGAGAAGCAGGCTTATAGTTTGCCACGCCGGATGTTCCAAATACGGATTTTTGGCGGACGTAAATGCGTATTTCGTGCCGTGAAATCAAATAATGAAGATTACACTCTGAAATGGGTGCTAAAGGGTTCACGGAGTGGTTTAATCGATTGCTGCAAAGCTTGGAAGAGCCGTCCGTTATTATTATAGACAACGCCAGCTACCACTCACAGCAAATAAATTATCTTCCTACATCGGCAAGTGGAGCTTTTATAAAAAATAGAAGACATCGCCCGGATACATAGAGTACATACCCAATAGAGACGAAATGCTACTCATTTTATTTGAAAATATTTCCGTCAAATCACCGCGGTGACAACTGCGCTCTGATTGGTCGACCCAACGTCAAACATAAACTCTAGTGTTGGGCACGCAAATATCGATATCGAAAGAAATTGTTTAGTGGGACGGCATGGTAAATAACACTCTTGTTTTTTTATAGAGATACAATGTATACGTAAATATTTAAAATTAAATGAATAAAATAATTAAAATAGCATTATTCCAACTATTAAATACTACCCAACAAGAGTGAACAAAATTGATAGTTTACGGAATACAGAGCACATGGAAAATTTAGATGATAGGAAAACTTCCTAAATAGTTGTATTTAATTAAATAACGTTGTGAAGATAAAACAACATTTTAATAGGTACTTATCATTTAATAAAACAATTTAGGGCCGGTTCCTTAGGAAATCTAAGAAAACAATACGAAATAAGTATTTTTGTTGGTATATAAAAAAAAAATTAACTGATGGTACAAAACACTAATTGCTACGGCTTGCACTTGACTTTTTAATCCGGTACTTAAAATAGGCCAACAGCATAGTGTTACGTTGTAACAAAGTTCTAAAAATATATAATAAAAAAAAAAAATCATTACACACAAACAAACAAAATAACTAATTGTTACAATAGAATGGAAACCGCGCGCTTTAACTAGTGATAGCATCATAACGACCATATAAGGTATTCGTTGGTATCGGAAATCAAATTCTTTCTAGAACATCTGATAACAAAAGCCCACAACATAGGTACGTAGAAATATCGAGAAAAAAATACAATAGCGAACAACGGGTCAACTACCGGGGAATGTTTCCATCTCGCTCGGTTCGATTATTGCTATCTCAGTACCACAAGAATTTTCTAGAATATAGACAATAGTTTAGGGCGTGACTTGCTTCGGTTGAACCGTTCTTTCCATATCTCTATCTCGTCTCATACGGAAAAATCTAGAAATTTGGCAGTACGCATGGCCGCCTCAGGGAGGAAGTAGCTGTCCCGTGTTTTATAATTATACGGAGACGTACACACAGGTCACTTTCTGGTGCTGTACTATTTTGGTGCATGTGAGAGTTGATGTCTATTATAGGCAAATCACTGATCAGTTACGGAATTGGATGGCCAGTATTACCGCTCTATTGGGTATAATACTCTATGCCCGGATAAAATGTACCATTTGGACCAATTGGCAAATGAGTGGGGCCACGAAGTAATTCGCCTGCCACCTTATCATTGCCAGTACAACTCCATAGAATTGATATGGGCGCAAGTAAAGGTAGAAGTGGCGACCAAAAACAGCACGTTTAGACGGGGAACTGCTGACGTGGAACAATTATTGCACACAGCTATAGCAAACGTTACTGAACAGAATTGGAAAAAGGTGTGCAACACGCAGCGGCACTATAAGATTTTTATAAAGCTATGATAGCGACAGCGACTACGACACTGATAAAGATTAATTACCACGTGTACCCACTATAATATAAGTTTAGATTTTAGTAATATGTTATAATGTTATAAGTTATATATTTTTATTTTATTTATCTATAGATATCATTTTGAGCGATAATAAATTTTATTATTGAATAATTTTCCGTTTTTATTTCGTTCTTTTTCACTGTTTACTACTTTATCTTACAATACATACATCGATATGAGCGTGGAGCGTCACTATGCTTCCCATAAGGCCCGTGAGGCGACAGAGCGCGTCATATGCGACGTCCTGCTCTCACGTTTTATTTGCCCTGCGTGCAAAGTCTTTAATATTAGTATAAGATTTTTTTTTTTTTAAATCAAGCGCTATAATACATTTATATGCGGTATTGAGGCCTCTAGAAACAAAAGAAATGAAAAAAAAAAACACTTGCCATTTTACAAATAATACATATTGGCATGTATCGCAGCTGTCTATGGACGACAGTATCCACTTACCATCAGGTGGACTATATACTGGTCTACCACCTTTGTTCATTAAAAAAAAAACATACCATGTCCAAAACGAGTCCAAGTCCTGGGGCGGTGGGTATCATCACTTTCTCCTTGGTAAATGCCCTCTCTACTGTAGACATGTCTGTATGACCTCTTAATACTGCTATCATGAGACCGACCATTTTACGAATCTGGTGAAGCATGAAACTCTGACCCTGTTCATACAAAACATATTTTAGGTGCGTGCCGATACCTAGTAAAGGTGTTGGCTGTGTGTGTTGACGGTGTAGCGAGGGGGACGTCCTCGTCTCCGCCGGCGGGGGCGGTGTATAGGTGAGCGTGTAGTGTAGGAATCGCATTGGCAGCGATTATTGGGTCGTGGGGATCGTCTAGATTACTCTAGGACATGCCGAGGACGACGGCAACGGGGAGGGGCATTCCTATCGGTGACATAAGTTAGACTGGCAACTACTAGGAGGTTGGGAGGTGAGGGACTCTGTCGTAGTAGCGTCTTAGAAAGACTCCGCTTTCACGTATTTGATGATGGAAAATCTTTGTTACAGAGAGCACACGGCACCTGTGACACTGACCACCTCGAGGAAGAGCTTCTGCATGTGAAACAAGTACTGCGAAGCAACAATCACAAACTCCCACGAATGCGTCACAGAAGCCGCCCCAAGCCTCCTACAGTTGAGCGGCAACCTGCCATCTTACCATACATCAAGGGCATCACTGACAAAATTGGCAATATCTTAAGACGAGCTTCAATTAAAACCTACTTCAAGCCGCACAAGAAGATTAGCCAATTTTTAAGACCGGTCAAGAGCAATATCCCCCTACAAGATGCAGGTGTTTACAAGCTTGATTGTGAATGCGGGTTATCATACATTGGGCAAACAAAGAGGAGCATCGGTATCCGGATAAAAGAACACATAGCTGACATGAAGAACAGACGCGAGCGTCGTTGGTGGTTGGTCGAGACCAAGTCTGCAGTTTGTGAACATGCTCTGGACAAACCCAACCATTACATTCGATTTGATAATCCACAAATCCTCGCTAGAGAGACCCGATTCATGCCAAGAATGTTACGCGAGGCTATTGAAATCAAGAAACACCCAAATTTCAATAGAGAAGATGGTTGGCAAGTACCACTGGCTTGGGATCCAGTCATTAAATTAATTAAATCCCAAGGCCAACGCAATACTGCAAGACCTCTGGACACCGTGAGTGAATACTGCGTGCATAGGGAATGTTATGATTAAAAAATCCAGACGGTAGTTCAAAAAAATTTCATACGGTAGTCCAAATAATTTCTTAATAACTCAATTGACAAATAAAATCAATTAGTCACCCCGTGACCACGTCCACTGCAAAGTGTTCGAAACGTCGGGATATAAATAATGTCAAATATACGCGATTTAAACCATTCAAAGTTGTTTAATTGCGATGGAAAGCATTTCCAAGTGGTTGTAGAGGTCGAGCCACGGCCTTACGCACGAATCTATGTTGGAGAGTTTGAAGTATTTTAATGTGAGGGGGGGTTGGGGGGGGGGCTACGTGCGCAAAGACAACGCTAGCAAAGGTCATTATGGGACGTAAGCAAGTATTGTACAATGTCAGCGAAGACTCCCCATCGTCTCAAGTAGAACTGGTAGGTGTATTTTTTTTTTTGATAGGAAGAAGGCGGCAGACGAGCCTACAGTCCACCTGGTGGTTAGTGGACCGAAATGTGGAATAAAATGAAAAAAGTTAAACATACAGTGCTACTAATTAAATAATTAGAACCTTTCTATACTCAAAAAATTGCTTACATCGTGACATGACACTTACCTTTACTAATAATACCGCAAATTCCATATCAGACTCAACAAAAACTTTTTCTACGCTAAAACCCATCATATATCTGGATGCCGATGGATCATTAAAATATCTGAAATTTGTAGAGAATCACAAATATGAACACACAAACATGCCTGAAGTATTAAGACTATTTTTAGTAAACTACTCGTATATTATTAACCGGCGGTATAATGTCGTGTGGCTTAATAGCATCACCGCATCTCTTCCCAATGGTGTAGTAAAGGGCGACTAAGGGATAACAAAACGGCTAGCACAAGTGCTGAGGAACTAGACCACCTCTAAAAGAGTGGACTCGCCAACCCGTTTGGTTGGCGTGGAGTTTCAAGGCTATAACATCCCTCGTGCGCAAGAAAATGTGCAAGAGGAGATCGTGTCCAGCAGTGGACAAATAAAGGGTTGTTACAGAATTTTTAACCGATATCTATTTAAATAGGTGCATTTTCAAATTGAAAGATATTGCAATTGCATTCTTAAAATCGATCAATCAAATGTAATTAAAAATATATGTAGTTTATTGAACAAACCTTTAATCTAATTCAAAAATTAACTCAACCAATTCAAATAGAAAATTAATCAAATAAACCATCTCAGTTAAATTAATAAAAAATATATAATAAAATTAATCGAAAAATTAAAACTAATCAATCAAACGAACAAATAAAATTAATTAATTAATTTCAAATCAATTAATTAAAATAAAGTTAAACCAAATTTACATTTAGGAGGATTATCAAAATAGTTATCACAACCATATAACAATAACCACATTGGAGTCTTATAACTCAGATGTCGTTACTACAATTTTGTATATAATTAAAATACTCATAACCTATCATCAATAAAATAATTAAAATGTATCCTTTAAGAATTGATGAATAGAATAATAACATTTAGTAAGCAACAATTGTTTCAATTGTTTTATAATTCTTGTATGTGTCTCTGGACCCACAACACAGGGAATCCTAGTGTGGCCAATGGGCCAATGGGCTCAATGAGCTCAAACTCAATGGAGTGTGGCGTTATTTATTTGTATTCAATTGCCATTTTTGTGACATATTTTCTCTGTATACCCTCATTTTGTTCTCGTATGATGAATGATGATACAGACGCCGGCGCCGCCGCCTCGAGATTTTCGACAATAGGATGCAGTTTTGTAGCCGCTAAAATATAGCATTTATGCCACTCCTCCGCGGTGACCTCGGAAACATGTTTTTCATACTCTTCGACAGCCTCTTCTGGCGATTTAAATCGTTGACCGCGTAATTGGTTCTTAATTTTTGAGAACAAGGCGCCAAGTCGGGACTGTGTATGGAGGATGGCTCATGAGTTCTACGTTTTTACCCTTCAAAAAGTCGTGTCTGTTTGGTTGTGTGAGAGCTGGCATTGTAATGTTGTAAGATTATGCGGCGTTTACGGTTTTTTTACGGAGTTCCACAATAACTTCCGGCAAGCAAATGGTCGTATACCAATCGGCATTCACGGTACGACGATTCTCCAAAGCAACAGTAGTCAAATGTCGTTTTTCTAAAAAAAAAAACAAGCGATCATCTGCTTCGCGGGCACTTTGTACATGCGGCGCCACTTTGATTCCCACCAATCATCGGCTCATCTTGAAAGACCCAAATGGTCGATTGCTGCTTTGTTTAATCTGGTAAGCATGGCATTGCATCAAGTGACGCATTCCATTTTTTGATCCTCAGTCAAATTGTGTGGGATCCAGCGCGAGCACAGCTTTCGCACAGCCAAATGTTTGTGTAAGACTGATTCTATCTGACTCATGCCTATGCCTAAGGATGCCCGAATCTCATGGTGCACAGCATCGATGTTTTTGTTGTTGATAACGGCGGACGGGCGACCTTCACAAAATTCGTCACTGAGATTGACACGACCGCACTTGAATTCTGCAAACCAGCTATAAATTGTAGTCTTGCTTGGTGCTTCATCGCCAAAAGCAGTTTGAAGCCGAGCGAGGCTCTGCTGAGCTGCCAAATTACGCTTAAAATTATACGGCGAAAATTTTCACGAGTTAGATCCATCGTAATGCGAACACGCAATTCCTAAAATGACGCCACAATGAAAAAACAAATGACTGTTAGATGAAACATACTTTATTCTACAGCCAAAGAGTTCCATTTTCAAATATTGTAATTACTTTTTAAATATTGTTTATGTAAGTGGTTAGTTCCGGAAATTTTCAGTGTGACCTATGTAATTGCTATATACTATTCCATCGTTTTCTTTATCATTTATATTAGTCGGTGGGTTTTTATTTGTCTCGCCTTTCAAGTTAATTTTTCCTCATTGCAAGCAATGGGTTGTTACCTTTCTACGTATTAAGGGCATGTAAGCCCTTTCTACGTACAATTAGCATTTCTTCTCACATTCGGGCCCCTTGAAAATAATAGCTATAATCTAAGATTATATATGATGTATTTAGCCATTCTTTTGCTGATCATTTCGATTTGTTATTGTTATATCTGCCTATTCTGTACGTAGCCACAATGTAGCCCAACAGATATACATGTAAGATATCACGAAATATTTCAATGATTTATAGTATGCAGGTCACATTCCGGCTCCTTGTAATATTCACTCAGACCATAAAGCACTATTTTTATAATGTGTATGTTGTGTTGCACTATGTTGTGTATTGTAGTTGCTGTAAATTTGTTTTCTAGTTCTCTCATTTCTTTTTAAGTTTTTCATTTTTGTGTTTTAGTTTTTCTAAGTCGGTTTTTATTTGTTCTGTTTTTTATTCTTAAATCGTTTTCTTTAATTAATTTTAGTCTAAATTTCAGTCCTCCTCTATCGTAATTGCTCTGCCCTACAGGGTCCACAACGTTTTCATAGTTTAAGGTCACAAATTTCTAAACACATTGTGGAATTCAATAAAGTATTGAGTATTGGAAATTAGAAAAACGTTATTCTAAATGTATTATCGAGTTAAAAGATTACGTAGAGAAATAAAATGTTTTTATTTGAATTTATTTCTGTTTTAATGACGATTCTAAGAACTTTTTGATTCACCCTCGTATTATTAATCTTATTAATTGCATTAATAATAATTGCACTTACTTTTTCTCCGTAAAATTATGATAACCCTTTGTTCCTTTATAAACTGCTAATACGCTATTAACTTGTCCTAATTTTTCTGCAGTTATCCTATATTGCTTTCTCTTTTCCTCTGTTGTTAAACTAGATTCAAATGTGTAAGTGGGAAGAGTGTAGCTATATGTCCGCGCGTTGCATTTACATTTTGAATTAAATTTATTTGTTACTCGTCTGACGCCGAAAACTTTTATTGATTCTGGCAATCTTTTATTTATTTCTTCTAAATCTATTTCTAGAGCTGTAATAGAAGTTTTATTGTGAGAATTGTAGGAAAGTCAAGATTCAAGATTTTTTTATGGATAAAAGGCGGCAGACGAACATACATACCATCTGGTGTGGTAAGTGGATGATACTGTCGCTCATGGACATACACGGTGTATGCTAACTACAGTCCAGAATGACAAATGTTGACTCGACCCTCGCCCTGCCTACCTTTGGATTTGGAGAAAACGTTGGAAAAAATGGAGGGATAGAAGAGAGAAATAGAATCAAATAAATTCTAATGCATGTATTAATTATAATTTAATACAACTTTCTAGAAATGCACTTAAGGTTCAATGCTCTGTCATTATAAGAAATGTGTGTGTGCTATTTGACTCTGGGCTAGTCTAATTCAAGCTTTGAATAACCACATGGCATCTCCAAAATAAAGACTCAAAATTAATTAAGAATCTTTCACAGTACTATTTACTTCAATATACCGTATATTTTTACATTACAGCATTTCCCACTTTATCCTATTCGACCAATGCATACAATACATGTTTTGGTAGTGAGTGACATTATACCAGAGCCTATTTCCATCCCATCTATGTCCATGGGGTTGTTCCCATGCCATCCTATCCGATCTCTGCCCATTTTCCCAACCCTTTATCCAAATCCATTTGTAACATCCTGGAGTATGTCAACGTCTGTCAATCTTGACTGATATTGCCGTGTATCATGTATGTCCATAGGTACTGCCTGTCGCCTTCTTTCTATAAAAAAATATATCTTTTTCACTAATAAGTACAATACTAACGTAGTTTAAGCGACACAACCTGCTTTGCGGCCGATACACCCTTGTCAGTACGAGAGCTCCTTTGGAACTGAGCATTTTGCTGATTTTTGAAATCATCCTCTGTTATGTACTTGGCCTCCCATAATGCTTTTAGAAGATCCTCTTCTATAGTTCTGACCCCTGGATTTCTGTAAACAGATTTTTTAATGTAAATTTTAAGTGAAGCTATGATATAATCACCTGTGTTGATTAAGGGTGTAGATCGTGAAAATCACCGAAAAGAGTGTTACGATTTTTCATATTTAACCTATTTACATATGATTGATATCAATGATAATTTGTATATATTACAATCAAAGACCAATAAGTATGTTCATGCTTATATTAAACTCTTAAACCTAATAGTTGTTATATAATAAACGTCAACAAACGCACAAAATTGAGTAAAAATGCAAAAACATGACTTCGTATTTTTCAGATTTAACCCCATAAATCAACACAAATTGATAAAAAGAAACACTTTTTGAACACTGAAGAAACCAATAAGTATAGCTGTATACTTCTTTTTATACCTTTACAAACAAAGACTTCCTCTTTTAAAGCCCTAAAATCTAGATATATTTTAAGGTAAATTTTTCATACACAAATGTATGGGATAAAACGTTCGTTTCATTCGTGCAATCTCGGTGGTCTGCAGCGGCAGTTCCTTTCTGTAAGTGAACGCGACACCACGCTTGTCGGCTGCAGACAGCAGAATTACGTATTGTGAATTTGTGTTTTTTGTAAAAAACTGTAAGTATAACATTTTTATAATTAATTTATTTTCAGTTAGTAGAAAGTATCGATATAATGAATGTCTGAAAGAAAACCATGATGGAACTAGATATAAATCGTAAAAAATACAATATCTACACTAATAGGTATTATAAAGAGGAAAGATTTGGATTTTTGTATGTAACGAATAAACTCAAAAAGTACTGGACTGATTTTAATAATTCTTTTATCATTCGAAAGCTACATTATCACTGAGTAACATAGGCTATTTTTTTCGCAGGACTGATTGAATTTGAGTGGCATGCCAGGGAAAAGAAAGTTTTGTACGCATTATAAAAATATGAAAGCCAAAAGATCTCGGAATAAAATGTAAGTTCCTCCCTACTTATTTATTATCGCATTTGAACAGGGTACATTACAAAGCTAATACAATATGTCATATGATTTAGATCGCCCGATTCAGACATATACCTACAATAACATGTAAATATTGGTTTGTATTATCTATATCTATACTGATAAATAAAATTGAAGTATCTGTATGTAATATCAAAATAATAGGATTTTTAAAAAAAAAAAAGGCGATACGGAGTTCGCCGGGTCGGCTAGTATTGTCTAAATATCAAATTGTGGAAGTAGGTAGGCGACAGCGCAACTTTGTCGACATACCTATACCGCCAAACAGACGCGAGGCGCCTAGCGTCTGGCTTAGGGTTGTACAAAATAAATAAAAAGTGGATAATATTGATGAATAATATTTCCAGTATTGAAAATAAAGAAAACCTTGGGGCCGAGACTCTGAGCAACAATGCTACGCGCTGTATAGAGGTAAGTTGTTATACGTAATTCTTGTAGACTTGTTACATAAATAAACAAACTACTTAGTTAGTGATGGGCGAAGACAAAATCTCAATACCTACCTATAGATTTTTCTTGCAATATTTATTATTTTCATCGAGAGACAAACACCTTAGTACCGAAATACTTCTCAATTACTTTCTCAAAAGAAAATTTACGTTCAAATAGGTGACGTCATAAAAAAACAATACCTAATGCGTAAAGAAATTATAATTTCTATTCATCAGGAACCTAATATTGTATTAATTCTTTTGCATTTTTTTAAATTTTTAATTATTTTTTATAAAAAAAATCAAGCCATTATCTTTCTTTACAGGAACTAGTTATTGAAAACGACCAAGAGGGAAAGGTGGATGAAATGGAAGTTGGGCGTAGAGTTGTAGACGTTTCTTTTTTTTTAAAGCTCTTCAGGCCATAGGGGACCACGGTCCAATGGATTGTAAGTTAAGTTACCTCAGTATAATAGGTGAAGTAAAAGTTGGTCTGGACTCAAAACTCATCATGAAATGTAGTATGTGTAGTATGAAATTTACTGTGTGTTTGATTGAAAAGAAAGAAGATAGAATGGAAGTGAATCATCAAATTGTATCTGGTATCATATCATCTGGTGGGAGCTACTATCAGTTAAAAACATTAACTGCCGCAGTAGCCCTACCAATCATGTCACCTTCATTATACAATGAAATTAATAATACGGTTTGCGATTGGTGGGAAAAGACAGCAGCACATTCCATGGCAGAAGCTGTCAAGGAAGAAGCGGAGTACGCAGTGTCTATAGGTAGTGTTGATAAAAATGGTACACCATTAATATCTGTTGCTGTTGACGGTTGTTGGAGCAAGAGATCTTATGGTAAGAATTTTTCCGCCTTGTCCGGCGCAGCTGCGATAATTGGCATTAAAACTAATAAAGTATTGTTTTTTGGAGTTAAAAATAAATACTGCGTAGTTTGTGCACGAGCCGCAAAGAACGACAGTCAGCCCTCGGAACACCGTTGTTTCAAGAATTATTCGGGATCATCTACCGGTATGGAATCGACCATAATAGTTGAGGGGTTTAAACGTTCCATTGTTGATCACGGTGTAATTTATAATAAATTTGTAGCAGACGGCGATTCCAGTACTTATAAAAAAATATTAGATTCGCGACCGTACGGTAATTTAACAGTAGAGAAAATTGAATGCAAAAATCATCTTTTACGAAACTACTGCAATAGCTTGGAGAAACTGTCGAAAGACACTAAGTATCCTTGCGAATTGCGGAAATTCCTAAAAGAAAGGTATTTGCGTTTAAGAACGGGTGTAAAATGCGCTATTAAATATTGGGGCGATCAAAATCAGTCACTCGAAGAAAAAATAAAAAATCTTAGTGAAGATATCCTAAATGGTCCACAACACGTATTTGGTAATCACCAATATTGCAAGGAGTATTTCTGTAGACCTGATACTCGTCGAATAGAACCTGTTGGGTTGCTTCCAGCAATTGTTGGATGCGGATTAATGGACGCGGTACACATTTTAAGTAAAAGACTGTCATATCATTCTAGAAGTTTAATTCATAATTGTACAAGTAATATAGTTGAAAGTTTTAACGCAGTGATTGCCAAATTAGTAGGGGGTAAGCGTGTAAATTATTCTTCCCGTGGTTCTTATGCGGGCCGATGCGCAGCTGCTGTTGTGTCTTTTAATACAGGATCGATTCATAGTAAAACTCATGAAGTAATATTTAAATCTAGTCCTAATCCTTTGATCGCGAAAGTGGAAAATTGTAATCGTAGAATCCGTTTAATTGCTAAACCTAAATTAAGATTGAAAAAGAGCCACAGCGCTGTATCGAAAGACGCTCACTATGGACCAAACTGCGAAAAACCTGATCTGAGTCCAGAATTATATGAGAAAGCCAAGTCATCTTTTTTAGCCGATTTAAAGTTGTCTTGTGCTGAAAGAGAGGAGCTTGAAAGGTCGACCCATTTGCAAAGAAGTAGTTCTGAGTGGATGAGTACAAGGAGAAAATTACTAACCTCATCATCGTTCGGGGAAGTTTGTAAAAAACGAGAGAGCACAAGTTGTGCTGTTCTTGTTCGTAAAATCGTTTATGGTAGTAATATCTCCAGTTTGCCTGCTGTACGGTACGGTATCGAAAACGAAGAAACCGCAATTAAACAGTTAGAAATTCAAGAGAATATTAGTATACAAGGTTGCGGTTTGTTCGTCGACGATCAATATGAATTTCTTGGTACTACACCAGATGGCATTTATGCAAACGGTTTAATTGAAATTAAGTGCCCACATTCTTTAGCTGGCATGACTCTTGATGAAGCAATGGCCAAACATACCTTTTGGGTTAAGGACAAGGCTTCCAAGGGTTATGTCATAAATAAAAATCATAACTGGTATTTCCAAATTCAGGGACAGGTACATATTACTAAAAGAAACGTTTGCATGCTTGGCATCTGGTTTGGTGCTACTGTACCTATGAAAGTTTATATTATAGAAAAGGACGACAAATTTTGGGAGGAGAAAATGGAGATGAAATTAGTTAGGTTTTATTACGATTGCCTACTTCCAGAATTAGTTGATCCTCGGCAGTCACGAAGCATGCCCATTCGTGACGCGCCCAGTATCATAGAGGCTATGAAAGAGAGGAAAGAAAGAGCTTTACGTGTTATGAAAGAGAAGAACGCCTAATGATTTTGAAAGATACAGGTAACTTAACTACCCAGCCAGTCGATTCACGTAAACACGCCAGTCCAAAAGTCGTTTTAACTTAGGAACTTAGAAATCGCCTTTTGGTTTTCTGTTTTAAACGCACTTACTTATCTAGTCTTGGATTGTCATAAATCTTCCAATAGCTCAATTACTATACAATTTCTGAGTTACCTGGTGTAAAGAATCATAAAAATTGGTTCAAAAATACAGCGAATTGAGAATTCTCCTTTTTTTAAGTCGGTTAAAAGGGCTAAATTTGCAAAAAACGAAGTGACGTCACTGCGCTACGGTTTTTATTACTTACGTGAATCGGGCAGCTGGTAACGTTTTCATTCTGATAGGTTTTGTGATAGCCATTGATTTTATCATCAAATTAGCAGAAATCAGAACTTGATCCGTTGTACAACCCTAGCACGCTTTTGAGATAGCGAGTAATGGCGACTCATATTTGTTATTGTGTAGTAAATAAATCATTTTTATACTTGTGTTTCATTTATTGACATTTTTTTTAAAACCCTAGGATTTTTTTTAGATATCGACGAGGTGATCGTAAACAAAAAGTAAGTATTTGAGTTTACGCAATAGGCACATTTCCTTGCGTAGAGATAAACACACTTCCTACTGAATTTGCAATTATTTTATTGAATGAATATTTTACGAATTAGAATAAATTTTGGTAGTGAAATTACAAATAAATAAATAGTTGGAATTTTAGGTAAGTAGAATACAAAAATGTCAGATGTCAAATGATAGAAAAACATAAAAATTGTGTCTCAACTACTCTTATTAATCTATTAAAAAGAATCAACAGCTAGTTTCCAAAAATTCAACGTTATTGTTATGCTGTAAATATTCAAGTTCAATAACAATTTCTCAACGTGGAACGTTTGTTGCAAAACATTTTGAAAATCGCGCTCTCTAGGTCATTCATCCGCCCCGTCGGATGTTACATTAAACTTTGGCGCTGCGGTCGCTCGAAATCGAGATCTCAGGCCAACAATCTACACCCTTAACCAACCCCCACTGTACAATTACGGTATATTTCTGTTTACATTTTTTATTTCATGGGAAAAAGGTGTTTCATGGGCCTGTATACAGTTCGCCTGATGGTAAGTGGATACTGTCGTCCATGGACATCTGCAATACATGGTAACATCAGTCCAGAATGACAAATGTTGGCATGCCCATAGATGGGATTGGGAAAATGGGGAGGGATGGGATGGGAATGGGCTCACTCATTACCGAAACACGTAAGTACAGTGGGAAAATAGGATAAAGTGGGAAATGCAGTACATTTTTTGCATTTAAAACATGAGTTTTTACTGGTGTCAAGCGAGTTCAGCAGTGTCATTCTGAAATCAACTCTCGTGATTTGGCAAATACACATTCACAGGCGTTCACTGTGGCCATTACACAGCAGTATTTTTGGAATACCTTGCTAAGATTTGGATATACGTAACGATGGTATAAATATTAACATAATATAAGAAGTATTAAACGACGCGTCAACGCATTCGTGTTGTTGCATATCAGTGATACGCCAATATCTTTTTATCATACGTTACTAATATGTTATATCATATGTGTAGATATGTATTACTAATATGTTAATCCCATGTCTACTTACTTTTCGTTTTTTAATTAATTTTAACTACTAGCTTATTTACAATTATATTTATTGCTAAAATGTCAATGATGCTGTCATCACATTATTGAGATGTCAATTACATTTAACATGTCTGTACACACTATATTAAATAATGCTTTGACATATTGATACCTTAATTTGTCATTCAAAAATAAATAAATAGGTTACCACAAGAAATCATTGAATCGCCAAGTAATTTTAAGAACAAATTTAAATGGCTTGTTGAAGAAATATGGCAAAACTTGTAAAACCAGCTAACACAAGATAAAGGCATAACAGCAGTAAAGCTACTCGCCTATTACACAACAATAATAATAATATATTAAGTTGTTGTATATTACCTCTGCATTCCAAAATAATCAACTCCACAGTAACCCAAAAGCAAAACCATCTTTTTTCTTTTAATCCTTTCAAAGGTCTTACACAGTTTCTTTTCTTCTGTCTCTCCATCTTCCTTCAAAGTCTCCTCCTTAATTTCATTATCTTCTTTTTTTAAATTATTTTCCCACTGACGTTTCATAAACCTTTGTTTATAACGAGTGCAATTTCTGTTTTGTACAATTTCCTTTTCTGGAAGTTTGTTTTCTGTGTTTGTACATTCTGTTTCTTTGCTTTCATTTTTTATTACCATATCCTTGTCCTCTATATTTATTATTTTAGAATTGTCCATGGCTGTTATTAGTCTTATTTGTAAACCTGTGGAGAAATAAGATGCTATTGTAGGAGTAGATAAACACATTTGGATGGAAACAGATATCATTCAACCAAAAACCAGAAGAAATATTAAATTCTGCTAGCAGCTACTAAGTTATTTAATCTTTCTTATATGTTGTTTAAGTCAAAGCTGGTACAGAATGCCTTAACGCCTTTTGTATAATTATGTGCCAATAAAGCTTTTTAAATAAAAACAAAACATTTGTTTTTCATAAAAGAGTAGTACTATTTATTTGGTAATAATTAAGCATTTTATTCAATAGGTCTATTTGGACCGAGGATATCTATGCCTATATATGAGGATATAGATTTACAAATATATGCCAGTTAAGGTTTAAAATAATGGTAAATATATGGCACCTTTAAAATAACAATAACAAAAGTGCAAATAACAAAAGTTTAAATTTGGAATAAACCACATTTAAAAAATTATTTGACTAAAATACTATTAGTCTTTAGGGTAAGATGTTTTTTTTTTACATAAATACTATCTTTATTATATTAGTTACTTTGTGATATATATAGTGGTTTTCTCAGAATTTGATATTTTGCTAGTTATTTTCATTACAGTTGCATCTTGTTCATCAAAGCTGGTTGGCAAAGGTTAAAGATAGTGATAAATTTCTATTTGCCTCTATAAAGAAGTTCTATAAGAAGTGTCCCAGAAACAGTAGTAGGCTCAAGCCCAATGCAGGCTGATGTCGTCGCCTTTTGGCAAAGCCTGTCATTGCAACCTGGTACTCATTCAGAGTACCCGTGGATGCAAGCTGTCGAGGAAGTATGTGCAGAGATCGCAGAGATCTGAGAGAATAGGTCTCTTCTTCTTATGGTGCCTCTCCAACTAGTGGAGGTTGACAATCAGCTACGAATATTTTTGCCGTGTATCTCACGACTTTTCCTGCGACCACCATACCTCCATAATTAGTTGCAAAAGTTCATATCTTTCATGCTTTAGCACATGACCCAGATACACAAATTTTCTACACTTGATTGTCTACAAGAGTTTACGTTTCTTATCTACTTGTTGCATGACTTTTTCATTTGTGACCTTCTGCATCCAACTGATGGCCAGCATATGTCTGTATGCCCACATTTCGAACGCTTCTATACATTTACTAAGCTTCACGTTCATTGTCCAGGATTCACACCCATATAGAAGAATGGGCCAGATATAACACTGGAGGAGATGGATACACAAGGAGATTTCTATTTTAATGGGAGTTTTTATATCCATAACACTATCCCAGTGCTCATTCAGTCAGGTGGCCAAATATTTATATTTCCAAACACTCTCAAGCCTTAGGTAGTTCAAGAGTAGGATAAGAATCATTTTTTAAATAATAATATATGTAAGTATATTGTATGATGCTGACATTATATGTATTCACCTGTATATTTATTTATAGGTAAATTATTTATTCTGTTTGTAGTTTAATTTATACCTCTCAGTGCACTTCCCAATGTATCTCTCTGATTAACCTAAAGGTTAATTGGTAGAGAAAGTTTTTTTTAATAAAAATGAAATAAATAATTTTCATTTGAATTTAAATGACATTTTAAAAATGACAATGTATGTAACGATGATAATGTTTTCACTCAATTATGTAAATAACTCTATTATTCGGCATGTAATTTATAAATTTAAAATGGGAAGTGAACAAAGGAATGGAGTTTCAGAACATAATGAGTCGATGTGTCAGTCATTCTGAGATATAGAGCATTACAATTGTCACTGTGGTACTGTGCGAATGTAAAAAAATTGTAATAAAAGATTCTAAAGAACACTGGTGGTTTAAATGCTGATGAGTACTACTGTCTGAAGCCTTACTGGGAGTGCAAATGGTTAAATTACTAACGAAAACAGCATTCTAATGATTTTGATACTTAATCGAGTACATTATGATGACGTAAATAGTGTAAATACCAAAAATACTAGTTTCTAAAAGTCCAATCCCTGTATTTTATCAGGTTATTTTTGTCCCAAAATCCCGGGGTATTTTCGAGATTCGCGTTTCCGGGTCAGGGTTCCTTACTAAGGAGATTGCGATGAATGTAGTTTGGTCGCATACGAGAATCGTATACAATATTCTCGTCCGAACCTTTCGACAAACTCTCATTGTGTTAACGAGCCTTAAATACGTAAATGCAATGGAAATTATTCCATTTGTTTCAAGGTTAGATAATTTAAAACGCTTAATTTTTACAATTAAAGGACGATATAAAAATAATTATACATATAGAAAAGAAATAAACCAAAAAGAATACTGTTGTGTTATTTATTAAATAATTAACACGGAAAAACAATGAAATAAAAAGCCGGCCATGTGGAGAAATCGAATATAAATTGAAATGTAAACTACCTGGTCTCTTTTGAAGCCTTGGTAGGTTTTGTTTCAACGAGTTAACAAATAATTTGAATAATATAACTGACATACCTACAACGAACTTTAAGTTCAATTATTTGAAAGAAAAGTAGAATTGTTTTTGATCACGAAATGATCCCTCTTCGAGTTTTTCGAGGTGATTTTCAATGCTGCCATTTGAAGAAAAAAAAATACACTAAACCCTTGTCAAAATTGCGCTAGATTTTAGGAAAATCGGGTGTTTGAAATGCGCTAAATTCCGTTAAATTTTAGCTGTAAATGTATAATGGAAATAAGAAAAAGAAAGTGATTTATTTAATGACATGTGAATTTATTTAACCAATATTAGTTACTAAAATCAACTAAATTAAACAAGTCCATAACATCTTCGTAGTTATCATCACGTTCGGGTGCGGATGATGTGCCTTCACCAGCTGCTGCTCCTTTTTTGATAGTTTTAGTAATTTTGTTGAGGACGTTTTCAGGTAAATTATAAATGTGGCAAGCTTTCTTAAGAATTTTCAATTGATGACGTATCATTATAATTGAGTTCATTGTTTCAGCTGACATCTGGTTACGTAACTTACTCTTTACAATGTTCATGACGCTGAAGATACGCTCAACCTCGGCATTGAAATGTGGAAGCGATAGCATCGTGATAGCCAAGTCCATTAGTTCTTGGAAGGCCATTATTCCAGCCGCATTTTTGTATTTTGTACATCTTTCCATTTGACAAATTGAATTCCATGCCACTGTGTCAATAATTTATCAATCTTTTCGTCATCAAATCCCAATTCTTTAGCTAGGATAGTAATTGAATTATCCTTGACTTGTTTCAGTGTATTTTCTTTAGATAGCTGAGTCATTTTTTCTAGGGCAGTGTAATTAGTCGGTAGTCTATATTGAATTTGCATCGCTAACCGAACAGTAAATTCAATGCAACTTTTTCTAACATTTGATTGTTTTTCCGGTGTTATATTTGCTTTGTGGGCATGATTTTCAAACAAATATCCAAGATATGGAACAGGATTCAGGTGGTTTCTCACATTAATGTTCAAAAAATCTTAATCAGTAACAGCTGCATTCGGTATTAAAATCCTGGTAGCAACAGATTCATCAATGACGACAATAGTTTGACGGGATCCGTGTTTTCTCCTTCAAAGACTTTGATTCCCGTTTGGACGTCATTCAAAATAGTTTTCATGTATAGCAAATGCAATCAGTTGGCTTCATCTGCGTACATACTAATCGTTGGATCGAATTGTGACATGTGACGAAAAGTGGATTCTTTACGATAACCGAAAGCGAAAAATGCAATGGCTGACCCCAGGTCAAACGCCGCAACAGTGCCCTAAGGCAAAGCTTACCAATAATAAGGTAATGGTAACTGTTTGGTGGTCTATTCATGGTGTTATTCACTATAGCTTTCTCAGGTCTGGTCAAGCAATAACAGCAGATGTTTACTGTACCGAACTTCGAACAATGATGGCGAAACTAGCAGTGAAACAGCCCCGACTCGTGAATCGATCTTCTCCATTATTGCTCCATGATAACGCAAGACCTTACATTGCACGAGAAACCGTTTTAACTCTACAGGAGCTGCAGTTAGAAACCATACGTCATCCTCCGTACTCGCCAGACCTTGCTCCAACGGACCACCATTTTTTTCGTGATTTGGACAAATTTCTACGTGGTAAAAAATTTTCTTCCCAAGAGGCAGTACAAAATGCTTTCACACAGTTTGTCGAATCTACATCCCCAGAGTTCTATCGCAAAGGCATAAATGAAATTCCGATTAGATGGCAACAATGTATAGATAATGAGGGTAAATATTTTGATTAAATAAATATGTTTCATTTTAGAAAAAACGAGTTTAATTTTTCAGTACAAATCGGCAATTTCATACTTTAACCCCTAATACTTGTAAAAAAGAGACAAAACAATAAACGCATCAACAGCGCTGTGGTCGAGGAATTCCTTTAGTAGTAGGTGTTGGGAATACCCCATTCATTTATCAACTCATTACTTTTTTCTAACGTTTTTCAGCTCTGGATTCTGACTTATTGACCTAAATTTTAAGATTGGTTGTCAATATTTACAATTTTCCACCAGATTCCACCAAATTTTTTAGCGCTTTGTTTTGAGAAAAAATGCGCTAAAGAGCCTAGAATTGCGCTAGATCTAGCGCGAAATGCGCTAAAACGGCGACACTGGTGATTTTGATTT
The DNA here is from genome assembly GCA_914767545.1 of Sesia apiformis. Classification (NCBI taxonomy): domain Eukaryota; kingdom Metazoa; phylum Arthropoda; class Insecta; order Lepidoptera; family Sesiidae; genus Sesia; species Sesia apiformis. Next base: position 2,651,888 of record OU611967.1, on the reverse strand, counting down.
TGTTTTTTTTCTAAGATATGAATAATGTAGTCCAATATGCTTAACTTAAAAACCGTAACATAGAGATAACCTATTACCGGTTTCTCAACTATTCGATTCTTATCGATTTCAACAGTTTTTATTAAAATTAGGAATAAAAATATTAAAATAATTGCTATAAATGATTATAGAACGCGTAAAAAAATTAAATCTATAATAATGCTCACAGACTGAAGATACTTCGCAAAGGACGGCAGACGAGCATACAGTCCACTTGATGGTAAGTGGATACTGTCGCCCATAGACATCCGCGATACATGCCAACATTAGTCCAAAATGACAAACGTTAGCACGTCCTCGAGATATAGGAATGGATTCGGAGAAAGGGTTGGGAAAGTGGGGAGGGATTGGATGCGAAGGGTGTCTGGCGCATCTCACTTGCTACCGAAACATGTACGTCCATTATGGAAATGAGATAAAGTGAGAAATGCACTACATTTCAAGGTGAGAGAGGTGAGGTGAGAGTACATTTCTGTGAGAGAGGGGTAAAGTGGCCAGTCGAGCGCGCCCAGTAGCCAGTATTGAATTGCAGCGTGCACTCTCCCCTGCAAACTTACCACTAAACAGACATCTCGTCATCGCAGAAAATAAAGTCGACAACGAGGTTTATATGTACCTACATTAATTAAAAGTTATTTAAAATATGTAGGTACCTACTAAGTTTCATTTTATTCTAATTTATATTACAATTTTTTTTTCCATATCAATAATTATGACTTAAAAGCATGGCTATGTTTAGTATGGTCAGTAAAATTGAAGAAATTATTTTCGTGTTTATTAATAATAAAAGAGAACAATTTCACAAAATGTATAAAATGAAAAACAGGCTTTAAACCCCGTTAAAAAATCTCATAATCTATGAAAGGTTCAACAAGAATAGCAATAATGGAAATGTCAATGGATTACCTACTTAATAAAAACAGAATTGGTACACTGGAACACGTACCGCATTTACTCCAATTATACACAGACATTTTTATCAATAAATTTTATCTTTAAATATATCTAACGGGTTAAGCACTTGTATAATAAACAAACAAAGCACAATTTTCACAAATTTGTAAAATGTTTATCTAGAACTCAATGTTCCAAATTGTTATATAAATAGAAAGAACTCAGTGGCATACCTAGGGTGGGGTAAGTAGGGCATGTGCCCTGAGCGCCATTCATGGGGGGCACAAAATTCGCAAATTGTTAAACTTAAATATTTCGAAGATTTCGATTTAGATAGAAACAGATTTCGAAAATGTCATAAATCTATTTGCGTCGCAGAAGGCAAGTAAGGGTGCAATTTTAAGTTTTAAGACTATTAAAAGTGCACTTTTACAAACTAATTTTCGTTCTAACACAGAAAATAAAAATGTTTTGTTATGACTGTTTTATTTAGTGTATCTGTTTATTTTATATTTAAATAATTTACGAAGGGGCGCAACTTCGATACTTGCCCTAGGCGCCATTTCGGATTGGTACGCCCCTGAAAGAACTATAGAACATATTCTTTAATAGCAATTGCTTTGATTAGCAAAGTGAAATTAAATTAACGAATAATGTGAAAGAAAAGTTTAGTGTCCTATTTTATATTTACCTGTGAAAACATACATTGTTACATCGCGTAACTTTACAATCATATACCTACCTATAGAACAAAATACTATTATATGGTGCTTACTCGTTGGGCTGCAACTCCTGGGTCCAGGACCGGAACTGATACGAACGTTTGCGGACGTACAGGATCCATTTCTCATCACAAGTCACGATGCGATTCAGAACTCTGCAAGGTCGGCGGCGCACCCGCATACCCCCTGGTGTTGCAGGTGCCCATGGGCGGCGGTAACACTTATCACCACGTGGGACCGCTTGCTCGTCCGCCCACTAATCTATAAAAAAAAAAAAAAAAACTCCGTTTTTGTGACGGTTCAATAACACAGTGCACACTTCGACGCGTTGTTGTCGCTGACGTTCTTTTGTGGCTACTTTATTTTGCCAATTTGACGCAAATGAACCAATAATATAAATAAATAAAACTGATTATTTATGTTCTTTTTCGTTTTAAGTTAAAATAAGTAAACCTCTTGAACAGGGGTCTTATAGTAGACCTCATTAGGCCATGATAGTCAAGACATAATATAATACACTCAAGTGCGTTAAAACAGGGCTTATCATATTAAGAGCTTAGTCCTTTTCCTTTACCAATTAGAGAAAAATTCTGTCTCAATTAAAAATCAGCAGAATGCTGCAAAAGAGTGGTTGACCAATTTGAACGCGCATGAGTGTTACACTTTTACCTAAAAACGGAACTTTGTGTCTGTGTTAATATGGCAACAATTGGCACGTCACCAGTCGCACGTGGAGTTAGACCTTGTCCAGAAAGGACAAATTTCGCGCGAACGGTCTCGCGCGAAATTCGTTTCATGAACTTCGCTCTGATCAGTACACCGAGCTTTTTACTGGTGATGACTCCGACCTTATCAAAATTACAAAGTTGCAATGTCAGTAGCAATATGAAGCTCGATTCAATCTCAACATTAACAATGTGACGTGTGGTGTCGACCGGCTATAGAATAGCAGCACCTCATCTCCTCCCGTGAGCGTCGTAAAAGGCGACTACCACAAGCCCTGAGGAACTACACCGCCTCTAAAAGAGTGGACTCGCCAACCCGCTTGGCGTTTTCAGGCCTTACATCCCTCATTCACGAGTCAACATGCATGAGGGCCTCCTCATCTCCAGCAGAGGATACTGAAAGGGCTGGTTGCATTCGCGGTCTGTCGCCGACTCACTTTCTTCACTTCATGTCAGAGACGTTCTATAAACCATCCGATTTAGGATATAGGGCGGTCGGATGCTTCCAATGATTCGGTTTTTCAATAATGATTCGAGAGAGATTCAAGCAGCTTCATGATTTGGCAGAGAAAAAACTACTGGATGTTAACCAAGAATGCTACCTAGACTATGCTACTGGCGACATTGACAAAGAGGAGTTTTAGTTTGAGCGAAAGCGACAACAGAGTTTAGCAGTTGCTGTTGGAAATCAAAATAAGCTAGTTAATCCTGATCCGTTTGAATTATTAAAATTAATTGTGGAATCCAAGCTCGAAGTCTCGATGCACAAATTTTAACAATGCTTAAATATTTTTGACAGCTACTATAAGTAATGCTAGTTGTTGAAATTAATTAAAAATTACTTAAAGTCAACAATGAGCACGCAGAGTTTAACTAATCTAGCTATAACGTCGATTGAGCAGGAATTGACTAATGTGATCGATACCTATTGATAGTGTAATTAAAGACTGCTTTGAGGAAGACTATGAATGCTTATAGGATGCTATGAGACTGCTTATAGGAAGGTAAATTTTTAATTTAGGAGAGATGTAATATTTTTAGAAACTAACCTAAAAGGGTGTAATTGATATTGACGCCTTTGATTGTAACTTTTAATAAATTAATTTAAAAAGAAATTAAAATATATTTTTATTAACGAATAAACTCAAGAATGGATTTTTGAATGATTAGGTATAATATAGAACTACCTATAGGTAATAGAGGTGCTAAATTATTTTTTAGTAAGAATTATAAAGATGATGTAGCTTACTAAGCCTGTTTAAATATTTTCATGGTAGATTGCGAAAATATGGGGACGGGGCGGGAAATTTACTAGGTACTGATGACCCATGCTACGCCACTCTGTATGAGTGAGCATCGTAATAAAATATTTAAGCTCTTTGCTATATAGATTCACGACAATCAAATTAAATGGTTCCATTGAGAATTCTTATGCTCACACCGCGCATGTCCGTATTTTGCGCAAGCGTAAAACCTAGGAAATTAATGAATCTAGGACAGTAGGTATTCAGATCATCATGGGTTGACGTAGTGTTTGCAAAATGAGGGGAGGAAGCTCCGAACGTTTGGTCGTAAGACCCTCACGCCGTAGAGGCGACACACGCGCGAAATTAACGCGCTATATCACTGTGATGCTGGCAGCTATGTTAGGCGGCGGGGGATCAGCTTTACTTTTCCTTGTACCTCTTTACGCTGATCCCGCTTTAAGTGCCCTGGCAGCTGATTTCGATCCAGTACCAGCAGAATGCGTGACGGAGAGACGAGACGACAGACTGGGCTTGGACAACTGCACCTGGGCATCGTGTAGAGAAGGTTGCACGAGCGACGCCTACAAATGTACGCAACTACATGTCAAATACAAAGCTTATAGCGAGGAATGGCGCCCCGCTGTGTTGTTTGTCAATATTAAAGGTTGTGGATATCCTCCAGCGGTGGATTGTGTGAATTTTACGACGAGCTACGGATATGTTGGAGCGAAGTACCCTTGTTATTGGTCGAGAGCCGACACGACCGTGGTGGTGCCTAGGTGGTCAAGAGGGGAACAAGTCGCGACTGTGACGAGGACTCTGGCATTGCCTTTGTTTCTGTCTGGATGCGCTGGAATTGGTCTATGTGCTTTGCATTGCGAGTGCAGGCCCCGACGCCGCCGTCGTCCTCCACGCCGACCACCCCCCCGTTTACCCCCGCTAACCCCTGATGACACATCGGTTTACCGTCTAGCTTAGCAATTTTCCTACTAAGATTGATTTAATATCATTTATTGGAAGCACACGAATATGGTATATATTTTTGTTTAGTGAATAAAATTGTAAATATTTATGTAAATATAAAGTATTGGAAATATTATAGCAGTTTTATTGTAAACTAAGCGACACGTCCTGGGTTCATTTAGGTAGCATAACAATTCAAACTTAACCTCTGCATTATCCATGTGGATCTGTGGCAAAAGATCTCATTCGCAAAACGTCAGTGTGTCTTTTGCAGAAAGGCCCATTAGCAGAATGTCTTCAACAGATTGTCGGATTCATGAGATAATGGTTTGCTGGTTCGTTCTGGCTGTTTTGAACGGTCCAGTAATACTAGGAAGCAATTTCTTTTATAATCAACACAATAATAAAAAATATCAATGAAACATAGAAAAAAAACAATAAATTATTATGTCATATGAGTCCGACAATCTTCAATGGGACTTTCTGTAACTTCTAATACTATAATATTAACACCATTAAAATTATATCAAAACAGGTTCAGCGGCACTCTGTTGTTGATAGACCGATAATTAATAAAACAGTTATAGGTATTTTATTGTGGTTGTTTTTAATTTTGGTTTTCTATTTTTTTTAATATTGATGGATATAAAGGAAATAATTTTTACATTATACATTAATTACTTTACTGTTTGCCATAAGGACAAAATTAAATTAGGTACTAGAAAATCAATAAAAGTAATAATTTCATTAGTTTTTACCGCAATGCACTAATTCGTTACAATCACGCAATACAATAAACGCAACAGATACCTATACAAATATCTATTGCTATCTGTTGTTGTTATATATCTGTTCTGTACCTACAAAGGTACTGATTTTAATCATTGCAATTATAGGTCACATATTGCATATAGCTTTCCATAGGTTTATATATGTACCTACTTACTGAATTGACTTCATTATTTCCATAGACTTACCTATAGTATACAATGGTTTTGTTGGCGAAGATAGAAAAAGGGAATGCAAACAATCAGCTCTATTGACAATGTTCGTCAGTTATGTAGTGGAAACTCGGTCTTAATCCAGTAATCGTGAAGGACAGGCGTTTACTGTATCGGGTAATCAAGTGTTCACACAAATAAAAACTGCTTTACAAGTCATAATCAACTTATTCAATAAGGGGCAAATATAACGTAAAACCCTAGGTAAACCCTGGTTCAGTTAGAGCAACAAATATATAGAAAATAAAACTCTGTATAGAGAAGTAAATATTTATTTCAAAGTTTTTAATCGAGTTTTATAATTAATTTTCGAGTACAAAATATAGTTTTCAGTCCAATATGCCATTCCTTCGAACTATAGAATAGTTACCATCAGTCTTCATACAATTCTTAACGAGGTACACTAGATAATTCTCAGAATTCGTATTTGTAAGCTTTAATATATATGTAACAATTTTTTTTAAATGTAACCTGTAGGTATATTATTTAGGCAATTACAAGTCTTATATAGTGTAAAAGACTAATGCAACATTATGAACACCATAAAAAAGGTTTCTCTCTATAGGAAACAGTATATATACTATAAACAGCACTTTTTTATTATTGCCATTCTTGATTGTTAATTATCGTCAAAAAATCCAATAAATAACCTATTTAATTTTCAAAATGATTCCCATAGCAACAAGGAACACAATTTAGTAGTACAGTAATCCCCCCTATAACACGGTACTCTTATAACGCATTTTCATATTACGCGATTTCAATCTCCCGTATAACACGGGCATTCCCCCATATAACGCGGGGATTTCCCACATTATATTTCTGTACTGTAAAATTTATAATGATTTGTTCAGTTCATAATGTAATAAAACTGTTAATTTATTTGAAATTAACTGTTTTTTTAGTTCATATGCATAAGTTTTTTATTTAAAATGTTCTTAGTTTAGTTTGATTTTAATAAAACGTACATATTTCGTTCATAATGTAGTTTTTTCTTAATATTCGATTTAAACCCCCTTTAGCGAGAAAAGTTAAACGTGAATAATTTATACGTAACGTGTTATACGGGGTCGTAAAAACGCGTTATACGGGAATACTCCTACAACACGTTTTCCTATAACGCGGAACCAATCTACCGTGTTATAGGGGGGATTACTGTATTTACTTCCACACAAATTGCGTCCCGCCAGCACCTTCGACGGAACGTGTGATTCATGGGGCCTGAAATGGGGACATAAAAATCCGGACATCCAATTAAATCGGGACAATACTGCCATCCTACGAAGGGGCATTAATAACACTTAGTGAAGTCGAGTTCTTATTTGATTATTGTAAAAATTATGTGTTAGGCGTTTTGTGGTTTAATAGTGATAGTTTATTAAACTTCACTAAGTGTTACTAATGCCCTTTCGTAGGATGGCAGTATTGTTCCGATTTAATTGGATGTCCGGATTTTTATGTCCCCATTAAAGTGTTTTGTGTGCTTCCAAGGGGTCCTCTTCTGTCCACAGTAAATCTACTATCGCTTTACAGTGCGACTCCGGACTTACTTCGACGGGACTAGATATTGACAGGATACGTTTTAAGGCTAGAAAACTTGATACTGGCAATGTGTTATTGCACCATCGCCATATATGAATAGAAAAGAATATATTCGGAAATTAAAAATATAAACAATAGTTGTTCTTTTTGTTTTATCCAAACTCCAAATTTCTAGCTTGATTTTAATCAATGAAAATTCTTACCATTTTTTTCGATTGTTCCAGATTCTCGACGGCAGAATTTTTAAACCGTTTTCTGTGACCTGTTTAAGCAAATATAAAACAGTAGCTACGTGACCTCTCGATTCTTGTCAGTCAAAACTGCTGATGCCTGAATTGTCGGGTTTTAAGAGTGGCTACAAGAGCTCTTATATTTTCGCTAAAAACCGATACATTGATGTTGCATTAACCTTTATCTAAGCTTAGGCTTAAATTTAATTTGAGAAAGTAAGTCGCACGTCTAATGTATCATAAAATTATCTAGACTTTGTAATCTTACATTATTACCTTGAGGGGTATCTCGGGAAAATTTTCTATTATATTCTATGGCAGAGTGAAGAAACTGTTTCAATAGAAATGTACAGTAGCCGGCAACACCATATTGCACATCGTGAATTAAAATTATCTTTATTTATATTACAGTGGTTTATAATTGGGTGACCATGGGACACTAGTCGGTGGACATTCTAATGGTAATATTTTTATACTCAATTTATTTTTTAAAATGTTTACTAAATGATCAAATAAATAGGACATCACTTTGTCTTCTGTAAAATATGAGCTAGAAATAAATGTATTACTTGAGGAAAAAATATAGGACGAATAAATGAAGGATAATTGTGATATTATTCGACCAAAGGGAACTTACTTCAAAAAAATTGTCGGAGTTTGTTTGTTCAAAAAATAATAAACTTACTTTCTCACTCTCACTTTCGTTTACAGGTTACACAATTCAAACGTATGTTAATTTCGTAATTATCAACGTATAAAGGAAGAGAAGCATTATAGTTGGCGATCTAGTCACAATGATATTCGGAATTTTTTAAATGGTTACATTATTGAATTGTCAACTAAATATGTAGGGTACTATAAAACATCTTGATATATATTTTTTTATGCATACGAGCACAGTTTATCTGGTGGTAAATGGGTATAGTGTCGCCATGCGCTGCGTCATTAGGCGCATTGTGGACCTCCAAACAGACCGAGCAGCCTGGCCCCGGCCGTGCGAGGCAGCCTCGGTCGGATAATACGCGAGGCTGCCGCGCGCGGCAGACCCGAGCCAATTTGTTTGCTCAGTTGAGAGTTAAGACATGGCATCACACGTACACGCACTGCTGTGGTAGCTGTTGCTTTTATCCTGCTACATAAAATCGCCCATTCGCGATACATGTGTGCGTGTGTCGCGTGTACTTACAGTCAATAGATATAGTTTCAGCACTGAAAGGTGACGTGAAATCTTATTATTTTAAAGTCTATGCAAACAATATAACAGAAACTGAATTAGACAAGTTTTGGAAGAGAAGAAATATGGAAATATTTTTGGACTAGAGCCCAAGAATCTTAAATTTACCTCTTTTTTCTTGTTCCACCTTTAGATGGTCAGACTATAACAAGTTTATTAACAATCTAACCGAACTAAATTTAAAATATTAAATACATGCTGACGTTTTTACGGTTAAGGAAGTACGAGTAGGTACTATCAATACGAAGGTCAAGAAATATATTCAAGGTAAAAATTAAGACCGATAAAAAATGCTTTTATTAGTGAATTAGAACACATAGTAGCTCCCAGGCGCGCGCCGGCCGGAGGTCAACGCACTGGTTAGTAACATGCCGCCTAGTGACCAGCGCGTTACTACGAGTTCTCACTACTTTTCTCGTGTAATACTTTTTATTTTTAGTAGCTTTTTATGCTCATATTTTTAATTTGAGCTTAAGTATCGATACTACTAATGTTTATTAATAACGAAGGGGGTTCCAAAACCGTTACAATTTCAGCGTGTATACTTCCTAAACTTTATTTATTTTTTATTCTAAGCAATAATGGTAACTTTGTTTGCTAAAATAAACTACAATTCGACTAAAATTCTGCAAAAAGCAGAAGTGAACGTTGAGGAACATTGTATATATAATATTAAAAATTCTATGAAATAAAAAAATAATGAAGATCAAACAAATTTAAAAAAGAATAAAAAAATGCTCAACATAAATTGTACAAAAACCAGCTTACGATTTACATTCAGGATAATTAATTAATTACACGGAACATGAAAGAGAATCTTTTCATAACAAAATAAATAAAAAAATAAGTCTTTAAAAATTGAGCTTTATTTTTAAAGATCCTAAGATTCTGTTTCGTATTCACATCGTTTTAAGTTTTTAAATAAATAAGAAAAACGTAATCACAACCACTCTCCATCCGAAATGGCGTACTTTTACATATTCGCTTTAATTCGATTTTAAATATCATATACTCTCAAATACTTGTGAAATTATTTGAGAAAGGGAACTTTATTGTGGATTGTAGTTTCCTAGATATTGTAACTTAAATAAAATCTTTAAAAAAAGTATAATTTATTTCTTTATCTTCGAGATCTTAGCCGCTGCCCTGAGGCTTCGAGGAACTACACCACATTCCTCATGCTTAAAACACTGTGCATGAGGGGAGGCCCGTGGCCAACAGCGAATGATGCTAAGGGCGGATTTAGAATAGACATAAATACAATAGAATTCAAGTTATAAAATCTTAACCGAACTCGAGAAGTCCATATCGACAATAGGGTCCCTTTACTCAAATAACACGTCTTTTTCTCAAAAGTAGCAATTTCAGATGAAGTGAAAAAAATTAACTAAATTAAGCTACATATGTTAAGGTGACATTTCATAGTACAACAATATTAACGTCATAGTTATTATAGTTGTCAGAAAGGATAAAATGAATACCAAATATTCGATAAAAACTAATCATTAAATCGAACCAATATTAAACCCAAATTAATTCATAAACCGAGTATTGTACAGTATGCAGTTTATTTGTGGCATCACAGAGTCAATAGATTCTTCCGCTTCTATAGAGTATATCCTTTCATCATTCACAACATCTGATGTGTCACAAATATTGCCTGTATAATGTTCAGAATCATCCTCGATTGTGTAAGTCAAAATTTCCAGACGAACTGGCAGAACTGTCAGAATTGGCAAAAGTATACAACTTTTGCCAATTCTGACAACCCCAGTACACGTCATATATCCGTTAAAATTAACTCAATTTTAACTATAAACATTAAGCAAACGAGTATTAAAAATCACCTTAACAATTCATGAAATTAATTTACTATCATAAGACAAAACAAAATGACTGTCAAACTTCAGCTTTGGCAATCATACTATCGCATACTAAATCAGTTATTATTCAGACTGTGTTCCAAAACCTGCAAAAATCGCTTTTTGAGAACCCAATTAAAGTGCATCCTTTTTGGTCTTTATAATATAGAATGAGATGCAACATGATTTATAATGTTAAAGAGTGAATTTCGCATGTTTTAGAATGTAGCCTTAACAAAGTTTACTACCTGTAAATAAAATTAAAAATAATAAGTTTTTAAAGTGTGTTGGCACTTCTTTGAAAAACATACTCATTACATCAAAATATGGATCATTTATCTAATTAAGTATCGTACGATAAGTATTTAAATGAATGAGAAGGGAGAAGTGTCATAAAAATGGTACAAATTAACCCAAATTTATATATTTTAGGGGTATTTATAATAGCAGGTTTAATTAAAATGTACACAGACATTGATTTTAGGGTTGAATGAGGTGAAAATGTTAACAGGGAAATTATCATTGTCATTAAAAAGTACTGGAAAAATATAAACAGAAACATGAATAATTATCCATGACGGACGTCAAATAATTCACAGGCAAGCACAAAATTTGGCACATTATTAACATACGTATGAAAGAAAAACAATTGTTATAAGTTTTCTGAAAACACTGTTATGAACAGAATTGCGTATTATCGATAAGGAGCAAAGTTGACGTTTGTGTCACATCCCTATGGAATTTGTTGATACCACTTTATGTGACTTAACAACTCCCTCCCCTTATTGCGTATGTTTTATTAACGATCCCTGAGTGATTGCAGTTTCGTTTTGTCTATTGAACATTGTTTAATTTTAAAGACAGTAAACATTGCTTTACAATTTGCTCCCATCTAGATCTACGTACATCACTAAATGCTTCTTTAATTAGTACAAAATACGTATTATTGCTAAATTCGATTACTTCATCACATAGCGTAAATAGGAATAATATAGTCCAATGTTATATACCAAATTGTATGGTAATTTTTATTTTATATATTTTTTATATTATATAAGGCCAAATTTACGCTCAAATAGTAACAGACCACTGCAATAAAGATAATAATACTCCTATTTATTCTTCAGAATTTGTTTTAGCTGCGCTTTATAATATATTTAAAGCCCGCGAATACTTTTAATCATATACAAGTAATTCGCCATAGACAACAGACTTTATTATGCACAAAATTCTTGAGAAGCAAAATTCTATATGTATTGTACATAAATAATCAAAATCTGCTTTATGGTATCCATAATCATAAACTTCAATACGTACGTATGTTTTCATGTGTTAGACTTTTAAAAAATATTGAAGTCCTATTGTAAGGCCACTTGAGAAAGTTCCCCGAAGCAATTGTCAATCAAAATAATCAAAACCGATAACAATGAAGGCTCATTTACACAGGGAGAGTTTCTCAAACGCTTCGGGCGAGAATATTGTATACGATTCGCGTATGCGACGAAACTTCATACAATTCTCGCCTGCAACTGTTCACGTGACGATGAAAGCTCGGTGATAAAAGCGATCAAATGATGATAACAGTTGTATAGAAGGTCAGTTGTATATAAGTTGCTTTTAACCGACTTTCTCTCCGGCACGCGTTTGATAAATGTACATGTAAACGCCTTATGTAAATGAGACTGAAATCATTGTTTTTATTATTCAGTCATAAATACATATAGATACCCTATTCTACAGGACCCGAAGACACTCACAATTCTAAATTACAGGTAGAAAATAAACTGAATATTGCATTATGAAACTTGTATCGTAAAAATTTACTGCGCAGCATCACTTATTATAAATTCAATAGGGGATAAAAAGTTACAACTGTAATAAATTTAATACAAATGTATATTAATCACCAATTATTTATTTTTTGTGTAATAAAAAAAATCATGAAATACATTTCAATTTATACAAACTAAAAATTACCGTTTACGTACGTTATTGAAATATATTTTTACACTATTTTCGTAGGACCTTATATACAATTTATAGTTAAATCATCGTTCAATATTAAGTGATACTTCGCAATTTAAATCCAATTTTAAACATCATAGTAGTTTCATTATAAAAATAGAGCTAAATATGAATATGGACACCATAGAATTTCATTAAGCCTCATAAACACCAGGGCATTGGTTGGGATATATGTCGTGCGAACTTTAATCGGGCACAATGTGTCACAATCCTTATCAAAATAGTCAGAAAGTGTAATTTATCGCTACTTCGCTATGGGCAAAATGGTGACACATGTATAAGCGCTAGTGATGGGCTATTGAGAAAATGGTATTATCGATTTTTGATTACTTGATCTATAATTGTAGTTTTCTTAAGATTATTCTTAACTTAGAAGCCCGTGATAGATGTATATCCTAGTATGGGATCCAATAAAAAATTTGATTAACTGTCTTAAGTAGATTTTAGATAATAAATAATGTGTTTTTATTGTGGGTTAGGGGCTCTGCGAGTCATTACAGTCGTATTATGACGGTCATTGCTGATCTGTTGTGATCGCTACCGTTTATTATAGTTCGCTACCAATAGGTATTGGTAGCGAACTACCAATAGGTCCGTATATATCGCAGGATAGTTTTAGCAGCGAGTTGTTGGCCCTCTTCCGGCTTTAGCGAATGAGCGCTCATATACGTGTATCTTTTATATATCAAAGGGCCACATTCATAAAGCAGGTGCATTGGCGTTTCATCCCGCTCGGAACAGAATCTGCAGGTTTTGGAAGCCTTTATTCCCAAATTGTTTGTTGGGCCTACAGTGAACCCTAATAACAGTGCAAATGTCGTTCCTGCTTAGAGCGAGTAACTCATAGGATAATTTCCACCTGTATCAGGGTGTTAGCGTGATTGTTTCCAGGCGTGTTCATCCACTGAATCTTAGACTGATGCTCACATTGAATGGTAAGAATCTCAAGGGCCTGGGACTTTAATATGCCGCAGAAAGGCTCTGGTCCAATCTGCTGCTTTGACGTTCTAGCCCTTGCAAGTTCGTCGACAATCTCATTTCCGACGGAGCGCAAGTGGCCTGGAATCCATCTCAGAACCATAATAATGTGTTACTTCATGTTTTGAATCTGTGGAACATTTTGAATGTAAAATCTTGCATCGATTTTTTTTAAATATAATCCCGAAACACTTAATTACGGAGTTGGAAACCTTAACTGACCACGAATACGAACCCCGAATTCATTCAGTAGTTGTTTGACATCCTCCATAAGTGATCAAAACTATCGATAAGAAAAACATTTCGTTAGCAACATTGCCCATCACTAGTAGGCAAGAATACATGAATATATTGTAGAACAATGTACCGATACAAATAACCCTGGTGTTTACAAGTCTTTAAAGAACAACCTGCGACATTTGAGGCGCTAAACGATACCTTTTCGATTCTAATTCTACATTCGTGTCCAAGCCACGTTTCACAGCCATACTAGTTGACGGTTGAACCGTATCTACACTAGCTTCTACCAGTCTACGAGACCTACAATACCTGTAATCAGCTGGGTTATTAACCCTTTGTAATGTCATGTCCACAGCTGTGGGTAGGGGGAAATATTCTACGTTAACAGTTGGGGCATTGGAATCATCTAGATCGAGTACGGAGTAAGTGTTTTCGTGTCTAACTGGCTGTTGACGGTAGGACGTGTCTACATTTATGTAAGAGGAGTTGCTGCAAGTACTAGATGATGGGGATACCTGAAGCCTTGGGGATGTAGATGGGGTTGGATTCGGGGATGTCTTCGCACTGCTATAACCTTGATCCACTTCAGGATCAGTCGTCTCGCGAGATTTTAGGATTTGCATCATCCTGTAACAATGTTTTTTTTTGTAGGTTTGTTATGATACTGGTTTAAGGAGAATTGGTGGTGATAAGTCAGGTATTCGCTTCTTTAGTATAACCATTGAAAGGGATCTCGACCGAATGGGATATCGACCTTTCTGTCTTTTCGGCCTTTTATCATCATTTTTAATGTCCCATTTCCAGAACATTTATCTAGGTAGAGTGTGATAGCCGTGGGGTATCGTATAGTAAACTCACATTCATGTGATCGTGAGTTCTAATGTACCACTGAGATTCTATACTTAAATACAGATTTTTAAAAATTATCATTGTATCGGCGGTGAGAGTATCGTGGAGAAACCCGCATGTTAGAAAAATACAATTTGCACTGGGCCCGCGCGGTACATTACGGCCCCATAACCGCCAGTGATTTACTAGAGGCTTATGCCCTGCAGTGGGACATTATAGGCTGATATCAGATAAGTATTTATACATGCTATGTCAGTAACTTTAGTTCATTCCTGGATCTCTTCATTGACTTTGTTCGACATACTTGTACTTGTACAAAATTTTAATACATATACCTAATTATAGAAAATTATGCCGACTAGACGAGTCCTCGAATGGAGGCCGCGTACCGCAGTATGGAACGTCCTCCGGCCAGGTCGACCGACGACTTAAAAGAAATTCGCTGGTGGTGATTGTATGAAAAGAGTCAAGGTTCGTGTGTGGTACCAAGCCGCGGGAGAGGCATGTATCCAGCAGTGTAACCATACCATCAGTAGTGGCTGATGGTATAGTGGTGTTACCTGGCACTAATAAATTTCTTTCTTTCTTTAAAACATACCTTTGTAACAATCGTGCGATCGGCGCGACATCTGTGGGCTTCCTCCCCGCTTTAGTCGCGAGCCACGTCGGCCACGCGCAGAGGCCGAGGTCTGCACGCGCGCACGCCACACAAGCGCAACCCACGTCCACTGACTCTACCACTTTTAAACGTACATCTGGAAAGAAAAAGAGATATTGATAACTTGACAACTTAGGCCGGCGCGATGCGTGCGTAACTAAATCGTACTCCAAATCAGTTTATGTACCTAGACTCGGTAGGTAGGTCTTATAAAATTCGACGGAGTCTATAATGTCTAAGTAATTAATTAATAAAAGTTCCATTTAGAAACCAACTATCATAATATTATATTAATGAGTCACAAAAACGACTATAGTATAAGTATTATTTAATCGAATTGACATTATTTCTACATAAACACAGCTGTTATAATTCAAATAAACTCACCAGACAAGGTTAAGTCCAAATACGCATCAAGCAGTTTCTCACCATCTCGCTTGAATCTTCGCACAAACTTCGGATGCCTTGTGGTTAGATCGGAGTCTGTGACAACGTATTGAGCTAATAGTGCTGCAAAAGTTACAGGTGTGGGTGCTAAGAGCCTCCATCGAACATGCTGACCAACCATCCATTCCAACTGCCGTAATGTCTTCCCACAGAGCTGTACACCACTAATCTTTGCTAAGGTTTTCAGTGTGGGAGCCTGACTGAATTTCTCTTCGCTTTTTGCTGTGAAGTAAATTGGAATTAGGTTAAGTTAGGTATAGTGAAATCAGCGACACGAGCTTTGCATTTGTGTGGCGAATTATTAAATCCGATTGTCGAAATGGTTTGCACTATACACTATCTGTGTGCACTCACACAAACCCAAAGCTCACGTCTCGTTGATTTCACTGTAGTAGTAGGACAAATGGGTTTACTGCTAAGTATTAATGTCTACCATACCAGTAGTCTGTCTCTCCACTATATAGGCCATATAGGCCTCTCCCAAGGACCGCTACCATATACGGTCTTGTTTTTCTAATTCAGCCACTACCATCGGATGTGGCCGCATCCGGTCGCATCTGGCCGGATTTCCAGGCATTTTTGCTCTTTGGGATGCAACATCGCGTCCGTTACTATAGCGACCATATACGACCAGCGACACCACACGATAAACGCCTGCAAAGTTAGGCGGTGCATTATACGGTGTACCAACATTTGGCAATATAGACTAATGTTATACTGTACCGCGGTTGTAATCTTCTTTCGATAAAAAAAAAATAACTTACCAGCAAGACTAAAGCACGCTAAAGCCACATGAGTAAGCCGATCCGCCCGTAGTCTATGGGCGTCCATAAACAAATCCAGTTGAGCAACAGCCGAGTGCAGTGTTGCTATGCTAAGTCCTAACTTTTTAGTCACCTCACGGAGTTGTTGTACTAGGGAACCTCGGAACTCCAACTGAGAACGAAATAATTAAGAGAATAAATATGAATATATTATTGTTAAGGTAGACATAACTTATCAAATCTGTGATGTATTGAACGCCCGTAGTGGCTAAAAGTCGATGGTTCTAGTGGCCATGTGAGCAGGAGCATTATCTTGTGGTGAAAAAGAACGCCACGAGCAGCCGTCATTCAACTCCCTAAGGCTTGGGGCAGGCAAACTTCGCAATACCAATCACTAGTAGCCGTTTTACGATCTTCTATATAGTGAAATTATCGCTACTGGACCACTACGTCGGTAAAACAGCAATCATTTTTTTTTATTTACACATCGGGCGCGAACAACTTTGGTGTGTAAATTGTCCTCTTCCGACACTCATTGTGTGGATTGTTGGTTTGTAAACGGGTCGTAGCCGTAGATCCGAGATGCATCAGTAATTAAGATGTAGGATACTTGTTGCGAACTCTCTGCATCGAACTTTTCCAGGATAAACTTGCACCAATCTACACGTCGGGATTTTTGCTCTTCTGCGAGAGAATGAACTATCCATCGCGAGGCAACCTTGCTGACTAAGATGTTCATGTAGGATAGTAGAAACCGCCCGTGATCCAATGTTCAGTTCAGCCGGATTCTCTCGATGTGTAATGTTTCGATGATCCTTTATTAACCACTGTGGAGTGTTTTTTTTTTTATTAACCTCATGACGTTTTCGTGGGTAATTGCAGTCGGCGGTCGTCCCAGCTTAGGATCATGTTCGAGGCCTTCCCGGCCACGTTTAAATTTAAATACTTCACGCGACTCGTTCATTGTTGCAATCGATTATTGACTGACGTCTTGTCGTTAAATAATAATAATAAAAAAAAAAACTAAATGAAGGAGGCCAGTGATTTTTATCACAGAGGTTTACATTGAAATTACCCTCCAATCTGTTATAAATATAGGACAAATTTATTGATAGTAACAAATTAGCTAAAAACTTTCTGAACAGCCCACGAATTGCTACACTTTACGGTAGTCCTTTGTAATTAGGGAGTAAAACAGCCCGTTTGATGGAATGTATGTAAGTACTTATAGAATAAATAATGTGGATGATGTGTACTAATATACAAGGGCAGAAATATGTACAGGGTAACTGTATAATAAACTATAACTTGGACAGATCTGTTTTTGTTAATTCCCTATACAACATTGTAACAGCGGGTTGCAGTATTGCAGCATGTACTCTCTCCCTTAATTTCGAATCAAATACTATTAACTAAAGAATTGTATATTTTTCCATAGTACAAGACGAAGTTAATTGCAAGGTCGGCGGCGCGCCCGCATACCCCCTGGTGTTGCAGGTGTCCATGGGCGGCGGTAACACTTACCATCATGTGGGATCGCTTGCTCGTCCGCCCACTAATCTATATAAAAAAACAAACGAAGTTAATTACAGTAGTATTTATTACAATCTATTACGTAATGTTCAGAATAATTTAGACTAAGCATATTAAAAAGTTAAAATTTTTAATTCTTTGTTTGTTTGGTTTTGACGAGTACTTTTGTAAATGTACAAGCTAATTTGTTAGCGTGTGTCAGGTAACTACATGTAATCTATAATCAATATTGCAAAGTAGGTAAGTATGCAAAATTGCATAAAATTTCATCATACATGTTCTGAGATGGCACAGTTTTGATATTTCATACCAATTACACAATGTGATGCAATTAATCTAATATCTTTGTCTAAATTACCAAATGTATTTTGTAAATTAATATTTATCACGATTTTTATTTTTACTACAGATTAAATAAATTAAAGTAATATAGAAACAAATTACATGTAAAATTAGATCAGATAATGTAAAAGTTTGTAACATTAATACTTTCATCATAATTCAAGCGGATGATAACCTTGGGGTATCTACATATTGTCAATTAACTAATTCAATCAACCATATTATGGATTATGGTCCGATATCCCCTAGTGATTTACTGCGAAAAATCATAATAATATAGTAAAAGCAAGAGCAGAAATAGCCTAGATACCCTGGCTTGTATACTCGGCGTGCGAGCACTAGAGCTCGGGAAGGAATACGATAAGCGAGCACTAGGGGCCCACCCCTAGTGCTCGCTTATGTCGTAAGTACATGTAAGCAAATTATGTCGTTATCGACTGACATATAAAATATAAAACAAAAAATACAGATAATACAATATAAAAAAATACAGATAATACAATATAAAAAAATACAGATATATTTAATCAAGTAGCTAGCGGTGAGCGGACGGGCTCACCGCTTCTTCCCCACTTCATGCCTCAAAGCTCGAGTGCTTGCGAGCGTAGTGCACTTCTGAATTTTACAGATGGGTTCTTTATTATCGCTTACTACAGTGAAGGAAAAAATTGTGAAGAAATCCGAACGCTCACGAATTAAAAAAAAATATGAGTCATTGTGGTCAATAAAAAATATCATGTAATATCCACCAAACCACACTGCCGTTGCATGGTGGATTATGACTTGAAACCCCTCATTATTATAAGGCCGTAACCTGTACCCCCAGCAGTGGACAGTGTAGGCGCTTATATCAATTGGAAAACAGCAGTAACTAAATATTTTATCATTTATTTTCTCAAAATAGAAGAGTAACTAAATCAACTTGTTGGAACATTTCATATTTTTATTCTTATCTTTATGACAGCATAAAATATTGATATAACTTTTAATTATCAGATAAACCATAATATATAACTAAAAATGTCACCAAGCAGCAAAATGATAAAGACATTAATGTATGTCCTTGGTATAATACTTAAAATTTAATATACAGACTGTTAACAGTTTTTAATGAAATAATAAATAAGTATACTGTGTGTGTATGTATAAAATATATATAAATTGTATATATAAATAAAACAATTATATATATATAAATGCAGTTTGTAAATTTTAAGTGTAAATATATGTTTTGAAAAAGTACTCATCAAATGTCACATATAATAATGCACTGAGTTGTAAACAAGTGGAATAGATTGCCTCAAGAAGTGGTGAATTCCTCAACAGAGAGAATTTTCAAATTGAGGCTAGATAAATGGATGTCAAAGCAAAATCTATGCATACACCAATATAAGATATAGAGTAGAGGCATATCAGCTGTTGTCTGTGTTATATCATTAGGTTTGTAATAGTTTAGGTCTGTCCATTTCATTGGTCAGCCATCACTCTCCCGGGTTAGAAGATAGAAATCTCCCTGGTAGAAATCTCCTAAGGGGAAAAGCACGCCTTTTATTTTGCAACTATTTATATCATTTTGCCCACAATAAAGTATAGAAAATAAATAATAATAAAAACAGAAAATACTTACCTGAGGTGACTGAAGGTGTATTGTAGGTTTCTGGGCATCCTGTTCCAGCAGGGTCTTCCATATTTCATCTCTATATTCACAATGGTATTCATTATTAGGGTCCGTGAGACTCTGTAACAAGATATTTTTTTTTGTACAATTTTTTTGTACAAAACTAAATGTTCTGGTCTACCTAATAAGAAGTACAATACTTCCTTAGATTATTACATAAATTATTCCTAGTTTCTAAGTTCTCATATCATATTTAAAATCACAATTAGTAGTATGTATTTTTTTTTAATGGCTTTGTTGCTTGCAGAGTAGCACAATATTGCCAATGTCAAGCAGAAAATAATGTTTCAACACATAATTAGATCTAAATTAAAATAACAATGGGGAATGTTCTGAAGAACTGTTCAATTTGATGCCAATTTCGGGTTTTTACCATCGCACCGCTCATCGTTGTTATCGTCGTGCGGTTCATTAGCACTTCCTTGACATATAGTCACTGCATACAGTGTGGTCAAAAAGAGACTATACTGTGAACCCATATTTCCGTTGTGCTACGATATGGGGCTCTTCAAGAGTGCTGTGATCCTTATGCCTTAGGTGCTTACTATTTTACACAATTGCTAATTAAGTAAAAGCTCTCCTATGTATGGTATACCCGTATTTCAGAAAAAAAAATGCATAAATATCACTGAGTGATTTAATCTATTCTATTTGTGTGTGGGTGGGTAGTTCGGAAAAATGCATTGATGCAGATATATTTTATATGCATTGATGTGGATATATTTTATATGCATTTATTAATAGTAGGTTCGAGTTGTGTTACAATTTTTCTTGTGTTATATGTAATTTATAAATAATGAGCCTAGAAGTCACTGGTGTCCTTATCACTAAATTCAAAACCATAGGTTGATGACAAACATGATCATCAATGTGATAGTATGCCGATTGAACAGAACACCAAGTTTTTAATCACTTTAGAAGATTTGGATATTGATCAAGTTCAAGTACAGCAACAGATATTTTGCCCCTTTTGAAAAGTAATGCAAACTGGACTTCCGATTGTAATGAGAAGAAAAATATACAGGCTATATTATCCAGTACAAAAATCTATTACAGTACAGTACTCAATCTTGACTGGACAGTATCTTTTCTTCTAGACAAAGCAATAGGCCAGAAGGATCTAAAATCCTAGGTAAGCTGACTGACATTACAAATAGATCATAAATTGTCAGAGTTTGAGGAAAACTTTATCTTGGCTTTAAGAAGATTGATGGTAAATTTATAGTTATATATTGAGACACCCGGAAGAGTATTAAAAGCGTGGTGTCAACATACCAATAAAAAGGTAAAGGGAAGAATATTTTCCTTTGTGCTCTTTTCACCAATGTGGACAGAAGAGAAATTCATTCTTATTTTTGGAACCTCAATCTCTCTGATGTTCTCTTTCGAAAGACAACATCTCATTTCTAAGAACCTTAATAGTTAGCTGACAAATACAACATCATTGAAAAATCAAATGTCATCACAATATGGTGGGTGATATTTTCTTTAACACAAAAACTGATGATAATATGTGTATACATGTATAAGAGTATGTAAAGTCTGTTTTCTAAATATGTTATCTATTGAGAAGGATTGCTTTAGGAGATGGACTAAAATCTCTTGCAGTCAATTGCATCAGTTGAACAACTTCATGTGCTTTTCCCAGTTTTCTCCACTGATCAGACTAGAACATATACCACTATCTTGATGGTGACCATACAATCATGGCTTGATCTTGTCCCGAAAGTTCCAAGCCATTATTGTCTTGCCAGCTCTAAAAGAACTTATGTAGAATCTACATTCAGATCATATTTGCACATTCATCAGGTATTTGGGGAGTGGTGTTGTTAAAGAGACTGTAGAGTAGTATCTAAGTAAACTTTTTTGTAACTACTGAAACCGTTTAGTAAACGTGTAAATGAGCTATTACACAATTTTATATCACATTGCAGTGTTAACTGTTTTCTTTATTTGGGCATATGAAAACTGATATCTGTGATATTGAGTGTATTAAAAATTAATACTAGGATTATAAATAAAAAATGTGAATTTACTCTTTTTTTTTAATTGTAAGTAATGGTGTTATACTTATAACAATGAAATTGGAATTCATACGTTTGAATCAAATTTCACATCCAGTTTTTCTGCCTGCGCTTCATTGTTATTGGAAGAGTGGTTCCTCACGCTGGACAAGTTAAGCTTGGACATGTTCAATGACTCCATTTCTTCGAAAATATGCGGTCACCAGTTAACAAACGGTTAAATAAAGTGAGCAAAAATAACACGTCGACTGATTTGTGACGTTCACCACGTGGAAATAAGTGTCAGATAAAATGGACAATATATCACTCAATTTATATCAGTTTAATTTTAACACAATGTTTGAGTTTAATTTTAACACAAATATCATAGAAAAAACGTTCCGAATTATACGATTTGAGCAAACATGTCTTTCATGGAACATTGTGATGGCATAACATTTTTTACACTCAACTAGACAGTAGTACACAGTAGACTATTCTCAAGTGACTGTAATGTAATAATCTGAGTGAGTAGTGACTGGCAAACAGGCAACCAACATATTGACACAAATATCAAATCTGTAAATAGGGTTGGCTGATGAATTAATTAATAACCGATAAATATCGGAATTTCACTTTGCTGAACGTTATAAATTTGATTATAAAAGAAGATTACGTTTATTTGTGTTAACTTAGCATAACATTCTCTTTATCTATTAATTTATGTTTAAGACGACATCGTGTTCAGAGAATGTTTTACAATTTGAAATTTAATAAATATTTTGACATCTGTAACACATTTATTATTGTGTGAACAGTCAATTTGATTGTGGTTTGATTGCGGTTGTTACAATCAAACATATTCTCAGTGTAACAAATAACGCAAATATTCAAATGTATGTAATAAATGTCCTTTTCAGTTCAGAATTTAATTCTATTCGTCGAATGAAGAATGTGGAACTTTGTCTATGATGAAAATGCGAGTAGCCATATAAGGGCATTTCTATGGCCTACAAGATTACCAACTTTATAAAAAAAAACATACGTCATTTTTGGGAAGACTATGAGGTATTAGCGGCTGATTGTGTTTTTCTAAATAATTTAAAAAGTACTGAATTTTAAATAGTTTAAACTTAAGTCAGTGTTGTATTTAATCAGTAACGTGTAAGAAGAATATGTCGTATTCTAACAGTAAGTTCTCATTGGAGCATTTAACTTTTGTCGAATGTTCAGTGGAGCTGATCACTTTTGATCTAAATTCACTGGCTTTATTTGTGTTAGTTAGTTGTTTAACGTGTTCAACCAGTTGATTCGGTGGTTGTGTGTCTACAGAATACTGTTTCGCGGCTTTGCCGAGGACACAGCGAGGTACACCGTTAGTTTTAGGCGGTGATCCGAAGGGGCGAAATTTTCTGTACACGAACGGAAATTCAGTGATTATAAGGGACATTGAGAATCCAGCTATCGCCGACGTGTATACAGAGCATTCATGTCAAGTGAATGTTGCCAAATATTCTCCTAGTGGCTTCTATATCGCTTCTGGAGGTAAGTTTCTTAGCACTTTTATCAGTGATTATAAATGACTCATTGTTTGTCTACATTCGGCGGTGTTCGGAAATAAACTGACAATATTATTACTCAATTAGGCTATTCATGCACCAAATATATTGATAATGTATATTTCAATTGGAATAAGGGTCAAACCATTTTTTTTCAATATGAATAAAAGCAATTTCTATAAAAAAAATCTGTGCTATTTTATTAATGTTACAGATATTGTTATAGTCAAAATTGTTATAGCCGTTAAAGTCAAAACGATACCTGTGCACATTAATAAAGTTTAGAGAATTTTATTTAAAAACAATTTCTGTCCTTCCTGAAAAGTTGTGATTTCTCTGTCAATTGATAGTTCCATGATCAATATGTTGTGGACTATTTTCAATTTGTACCAGTTATACTAAAAAAATGTGAATGTCATAATTTTGGAACTACTAAACCTTTGGCTCATCTTAAAACTAACTGAGATATAGTCCCAAACTACTTTTCTGCCAAATTTCATTCCAGTTTGTTAAGAAATGTACCCTCCAGTTAGTCTTTTTTTTTGAGAGTTTTATCCATATTTATACATGTCAGCCCTATGATCATAATACTATTTGGACTATATTAGTTTATTTGACTAAGCTCCACAACATCTTAGTTGCATCTGAAGATGGCTCTGCTAAAATGCTGCACAATGCACCCACATCGCATGTATTAATTTTAAATTTAGATAAAACATGATCTTTTATCTCTGCTCTGTTCACATTCCATCAGCCGATGATAAATGTCATCTAAGTTTTCACAAATTTCACAATTTGAACTAGAGAATTTGCCATTAAAAAAGAAAATTTGATGGATTGAATGTGACCAGATCGCAATTTATGAGCAGTTATGATATCAGCTCTGCTCATTTTAGCAGCTACAAACCAAGGAATATGAGGAGGCTCACTTTCTATCGTTTTGTACCAGATTGCTTTGGTTTTGGACCTCTCATGAAAGTGTGTCTTCCACTTGGTATAACAGCATAACCTTAAGGTTTTAGAAAATTAGAAACCACATTTAGAAAATAATCCTGAACATTAGGGTATAATTGAAAAATCCATATCGTTTTGTACAGCTGATCGCAAACACAAGTTGTATGCAAATCCTTGCAAACCCACATGCCATAGTACTAACTAGTGATGGTACTAGTGATACTAGTGATACCCATAGTACTAGTGATGGTACCCATAGTACTAACCTTAGTAACATATTACCTTTTCAGATATCATAAATCTGTTTAAGTATAAGCTAATGTTTAATAAGCTACTGATACATCTCTGAAGCCAGAGGTGCATCGATCTATATGCTGCAGGGCACTTTTATCTGTGTATACTACCACTTTTGTGCACCCAATGTTCATTGCATAAGACATTAGTTTTTGAAATTTCTATCAACTCTGCTGTCATAATAGAAATTTTAGATGTAATTTTGAAACATTCACTGACTTTACAGCATTGATAATACTGCCTCAATGCCATTAGAACATTTGGATGCATCAGTGTATAATGGGTACCATCCATAATAATTATCATACAATTTTTTTTAATAAGTTTACTTTCAAACTATTTACTTCATACAATCTTTTCGCATTATGAATACTTTTTAAATTAATTTTAACAACACCTTTAATTTTAATATTACCAACCCATGTGTCCAAGCTAAATATTTGTAATGGATTAGTAGTGTACATTTTCTTCTTTAGTCTCTTCATAAACACTTAATATCAAAGGCTTTTTTCTTATTTATCCAATATCTATTGTGAACAATATTCCAATTGCACTAAATTTATAGATTGATTGTTAGACCAAAATTTAGCTTTCAAAATATATATGTTAGATATATATGTATGTTTTCTACAATATGTAAGGGAGTCAAGCAAGTCTCACTTTCCATGCATGCATAGGGGTAGTTTTAAAAAAAACCCAATGATATTCTGTATTTTCACTATTATCATAGAAAGATTTGCCATAATCCATTCTACTTCGTATAAATGTGATATATAATCTGCTAAATATAATATGTTTAGGATAAATACCACAAGAGGATCCTGCTAAGAATGCAAGATATTTTTGCATCTTTTCATGGATTTCATTTATATTTTTCCTCCAAAGCAACGATTTATCCAGCCCTACTTATTACAGCCATACAACTAAATACTCAGTATTATCTACGAGCCTAAATCTACACCATTAATTAGTATATTCATTGAGTAATTTTGTCTTCTACCTTTTGCTAATAACCAAAATTTTTATTTTTTTTCTGAAAGTTGTAATTCTAGATGATCTAATATAGTTACAATTGAATTTAAAGAATTTTGTATATCATTTATACTATCTTGAAGATTATCACACTTTGTATAAAAAAAAGAATAAAGGAATATTGGATCTATAAAAGAAAATCACAGCTTATTAGGAGACAATTACAAACTGGATTTGATGACATATTTGATTAGTTGTTATATTAAAAAGCAGTGGGGATATAGGATCACCTGGGCGAGGCCCCTTCCACTCCATCTTATAATTTAAGTTGATTCTCATCTTTAATTTTTAGATGTCTCTCCTTCAAGAACAACCACAAATATGTACAGAATTTAGCTCCGATATCGAGTTCATCTAAAATAAAAACCAGCCTATCTATGAATAAGTGTACCTGTCTATCTATGTAATATATCTGGAAAGCAAGTCAAAGTCGGTACCTTATTTGTGAACCCTACTTGTATATAACTGACCAAACCAATCAAACAATCTAAACAAGATTGTGCTTTTCTAAAACTCACTGTATTCAAAGATAAAATCTTGTTCTTTTCAACCAACCATTCTATTCTCTTTGCTAACATATTATTAAATATCTTGCATAAGCATGAAATTAATGAAATAGGTCTAAGCTTGAATACGGTGAAAAGAATCACTCTTAGGAATTGGCAACACTTGTATACTCCACCACTGCCGTGGTACAGAACCTGTCTCTAATATCATATTATATATCTTTAACAGGTAACATTTGGCATTGTCGGGTAAATTATAAATCTTAGAATATGTAATGTTATCATCACCAGGTGCCATAACTTTTCTTTTTAAACTGTTATTCTATTTTTCCAATGTAAATTGTGCCTCTAAAATTGGCGTAACTGACTGTAAAATAAGTGGTGAAGGCGAGGCAAAGTCGGGTACAAGACTGCATAATAGACCTACCTTCTTTATCCTTTATAGACGCGTAAAGTCTAGGCCGTTTATAGCCTTTTATCCATCTCATTTTTTGCCACAAATCAGAGGCTGCCATTGTTTCATCAATCGAATTGCAAAATTTCTGTCAACAACTACTTTTAGCTCTTCTTATTGCATTTTGAGATTCTTTAACTTTGTTTCTATAAAGTGCTTAAATTTTGAGCTGTGGGATTATGTCTTAATTCTTTTAAAGCCAATCTACGTTGAACAACTAATTTTGAAAGTGATGAATTCCAATATGGCTTTGGTTTAAATTTAAATTAAATTTAGTTTATATAAACCTGATTAATGTTTAGGATTCCCTTGATGTCCCTTAGTTAAAATGTAGTGAACTTTTTCTGACACTCGAAAGTTATTATTCCTTAATAATGTTTGTTCTTTAATAATTGGAATCTTAAAAACGTGGTTCCTATATTTGTAATCATAATGGAGATTACTACAAAACCCAGAACTGGATTGAGGAATGTTGTTTTCATTAATGCAAAATTTTTAATAAAGGATGAGGAAAACAGTGTTATTGCTCTTATCAAGGTGTTTAGTGAGGTGTCATTCTATAAATTGGTCTCTGAATTTATGGAAAACAATCCCTATATCAATTTGAAAACTCAATTTGCTACCGATAGGCTGATGTTTGTTACTTTGATGTCAACTAAGATCTTCTTAACGAATTGGATCGTCTTATCAACAACTGCATTCGTTTCATTTTTGGACTTCATAAATATGATCATACTCGTATATCCTCATGGATAGTGAGGCTTTAAGCCCATTAAGCTCATTAAGCTGAGAGTGATCTCAGCTTAAATGGCTGCCCACCTTACAACGCAGATGTATAAGAATGCTTTGCACACTTTTTTCTATCTTATACGATCCACATTCCCCTGAATACCTGAAATCCAGGTTTTAGTTTCAGAGGGACTCTCATGACCGTTATTTTCGTTTCGTTCCGCTGAAAACTCCACACTATGTCTCTTCTCATCGCACTGGTTTCACGACTAATTCCTTCGTCACTCGGGCAGTAAGACTGGTGCTCGCTCCCCACTGACATAAGGAAGGCTACTAATACATACAGCCCCAAGAGGAAGCTTTGGGAACACTACCTCCGTAATTCACAGAGCTAATGGTATTTTTTTCCTTTTTTCTCTATATTTATATTATTTGTATGTATGTGTTATAAGTATTAGGTATTTTTATATAATCTTATATGTATGGTCTATATATTTAATATCTATTTTTTAGTATATATATTTATATATTTTATCGTATAAAAGTATATTATCAATGTAGGTATTATTATATTATTATTGTTATTCATAGAGATGAATTAAGCTTTACTATTTGAGTTCGTCTGCACCCGCTAAAATTTTTCACATTTAACCAACGGTCGACTGGTAGAGAATGCCTTAAGACATTAAGTACCTACTCCTCTCTATAATATAGTGCATAAAGAGTATAAAAATAAAATAAATAAATAAATCACAAACAATTTAATTTTATTTACAGAAAAACATATATGCATCATTTAATGTCACTTAACACATAATCATTATCACAATTCATGGGTTCAGTATTCGAAAATTAATACTTTTGAATATTAAGCTTTAAGTTTAACTAACGTACTTGTTTCAAGCAAGTATGTTAATTTTTACATACTTTATGCTCAAATAAGCATGAAATTCACATTAGTGTGGACAAGCATACTTATCCCACTACAGGGCACAGGCCTCCACTAGTAAAGCACCTGGTGGTTTCGGGGCGTAATCCAACACGCGGGCCCGATGCGGATTGGTGGATCACATATACCAGTTTTTTTTTTTTTTCTAATGCATACAGGTTTCCTCACGATGTTTTCCCCTTACCGCCGAATAAGTAACAATTTTTAAAAATCGATACTGAAGTAAAAACTGTGGTACGGGCCGAGGATTTGAACTCATGATCACACTAATGTGAATCGGATATTACCCAAGGCTATTACCGCTCTTCGGAACCACTTAAATTGTACTGAAATTTAAATTTTGTAATCTTAACACTTATAGATCTTGTCACAGGCGAGTAAAGGCGAGTCTATATTGTATAATATAACCGTTACCAGTTCTTTTATTATCCACTGCTGGACAGGGGTCTCCTCATGCACATTGTCTTGTGCTTGAGGGATACACTCGTATAGCCCTAAAACGCCACGCTGGCTAACCGGGTTGGTGAGTTCACTCTTTTAGAGGTGTAGTTCCTGGTGGTAGTGGCCTTATTAACTCTTCATCGCCACGACACGACACAAACGTGAAGAGACGTGATGGTGCTATATTAAAACCGACCGGAGATTGTGTGGCCAAATGCTTAAAACTACATTTTCAAAACCATTTTGTGCATTATGCAAGTGGAAATATTCATCAGCACATTGTCGAAATTGGGTATTGGCCATAGAATAGGTCTTGCTAAAAGATGAACGGATGAATGCTTCAACTTTTATGGTTGCCGTATCCCCCCCCCCCCGCGTTCTCTGCACAAAGGGGCCTTAACTTTTGCACAGAAACCGAATTGGTTGCGGCGTGGATAAAAATGCATGAACTTTACGGGCGCCGCATTCAGCGACCCACTATTGAACCGCTGCGTATGACGTGACGTGACTCGTATGATTAGCGACTTGCCTGACTGCTCCACCTACTGTATGTGAAATCCAGCTTAAATGCAATTAGCACACCTGTGAAATTATAGATTTTTATTAGTGTAGCATCTTAGCATAGACTAGTATATGGATTTTTATTAAAATCGACTAGGAATCTCAATTATTTGCCAAAATGAGGTCATTCAAACAAAATTTATCATCCATCATCTGTCACACTCAATTAAATCGCATTGTAAACAGATTTCATAAATACAAAACGAAGGAAGTGCTGGACAGCTGTTACTTAATGCTGACAAGTGGCGCGAAGCATCGCGGCCATATTGGAACCTTGCCAGATGAAGCGTAAACTCCAGAATTAAACTGAAATTATGAGCCTAAGATTAGAGATAGTGCATATTGTGTAACATGAAAGTGTTACATGCATTGTTGATAAAATAACGTATTTTAAGTACATCTCCAAAGGCAGGCAGCGCATCCGGGGGCGTGCCAACGTTTGTCATTGTGCAGTGAAGTTGGCTAGTACCGTGGATATCCATGGGCTACAGTATCCACTTACTACCAGGTGGACTGTATGCTGGGCTGCCGCCTTCTTCATATAAATAAAAAAAAAACTATATTTTTACATGGAACATCTTACAAATTAATACCCCTAAATTTCACAGTTTACTGATTTTCTGTTTCTCATTTGTGTAATAATTTTTTTCATACTCCAATGATACTTTTTTTTTCTCTATTAGTATATGCAATTAGTCGTATAAAGTATTGGCCCACCGAGCGTTAGTTCGATTACAATCTTTTTTGCGTTTGTAAACGAGTTATTGTAAAATTAATGGCATAATGTATAGTCGTCGCAGCGCATTAACGACAAATAGTCATAAACTGTTATCTCTTGCAACGCATTCTTATTCTGAAAGATCGCATATCAGTAATTAATTATACTGTAAACTCTATATAGCGACACTGCGCATTTTATGGCGTTATTGAGAGTTGTCGTTAAATGGAGAGAAGAAAAATCAATATTATAATAAAGTACTATTATAATTTACTAATAAAGTATATATAACATTTACAAACAACAAATAACAATGCTTATTGCATATAGTCTGTTATCTTCGTCTGACGTTTTTTGCGAGTTTTTTTGCGTTTTTAGAGCGACTGAATCCAAAGCGTCTTCCAACATCACTTATCTTTTCTCCCGCCTCTATTGCGCCTATTAATAAAACCTTTTCGCTAACACACAAAGATTTTCTCTTACTCGCCATGTTCACAGTTTGAAAGTTGTTAGCACAGTTGTGAGCAACTAAGAATATGGTAATGTACAGATAATGCATAGCAACCTAACGACAGTCTAGTAGCCGAGGTAAACACGTGCAAGGTAACGTATTGTTGTCGTTATTTAGAGTGGGTGTGATGCTACATAGAGTGTATCATTGTATGGACAACAAGGTAAACCAACCATAGTCAAGTAATTTCGACGTTTTAGGGAGTTTCTCGTTAAATCGAGTCCCGTTAAATGGAGTTTACACTGTATATATGCAAAAAAATAATGTAATAGGTTGACATAAGATTCAAATCAAAACATAGACAACATCAAATCATAGATTAAAAGATAAAATTACAAGATAAAATGTGTAAACAATTAAAAATCTAAAATAAGTTATATTTTTTCTATTACAATAAAAAAATATCCCTTTGCTTGGTAATTGGGTAAGAAGTAATTGACAACCCTGTGAAGGAAATTCTGTTTCCATGAAATGCATTGGATTTTAGCTTTAAAAAGGGCCGCCTTAAGGTTTACTTTCATTTGAATAAATTAGCAATTATGACTTTTCAAAATGGACAATGTCAATGAAAAAAGTTTTATTGTTACTATACATTATGCTATTAATTTTACAACTGGTTTACAATTTATAAGAAACAAAAGACGTATCTCTGTTTTGCAGATGCATCTGGCAAGGTCCGCATCTGGGACACAGTGAATAAAGAGCACATTCTCAAAAATGAGTTCCAACCTATCGGAGGTCCTATCAAGGACATCGCGTGGAGCGCGGACAACCAGCGTATGGTTGTCGTCGGCGAGGGACGCGAAAGGTAAGTGCTACATCTTCCGGTCATGACACTTGGTCCGATAGGATTGTCTAGTCGGACAGTGCTTAGTTCATTTTCTACTCACTCTAACGGATCTGATCAGGAGAAATTTAGTGTTCCTCTTGGTTAGACTGCCAAAAAAAACTTACAATTTCTACCAATAATGTTTTAGTAAATGAAAAAACTAGGCATTCTTAATGCGCTATTTATTCTGGATGAACGTAATTGTATCAAACACCGAATGTATGTAAGTGTCACAAGGTAACAATGTAATTAATATCCGTTTGTAACAATTCATTATATGAGTACATCAAAGAGGAGCCAAATCTAACTATCCAATCTCCTAATGAATTTTGAATATTCTTTTTAATATGATTTTTTTAAACCTCTTATTAAAAAGGATTTCTAAATGCATGACAGGAGGTGAATCTCCGGCTGTATGCTCTGTTTTTATTAATTAATTATTTATTTACCTCGGGCAACAAGGCCCGTATCAAATAAAAATACAATAATTATATACAAAATAAAAACATTTAAAAATAAATATTTGTGTGCACTATGCTTTGTCATAAGAAAAGTAAATAATACAAGTATAGACGGAATGTCTTTAGTGCGTGTCTCAAAATAAACACCTAATCATTGCACACAGAAATGGTAGGTCAGATAATAAGTAGGTACGGTAGGTACTTAGGTATAAGTTTAGGTAAGTATCTTAGATTTAAATTACACTATGTTAAGTATTTAGTTTTATGTTTCGTTAAAACTCAATATTAAGGTGTCCGAAAACTTCTTAATACTGACGTAATAGACAAACTGAAGATCGTTTGACGCGTGACTGTCCTTGATACGCAAACGTGTGCGTAAGTTTCTGTATGTGCCAGTGAAAAATAGTGTTGGGTTGTTCTTATAACAGGTAATATAACAAGTAAGAGAGACGAAAGGGGGGGGGGGGGGGGGGCAAAAACAGACTCTATACACACCACACAAACATAAATACCGGTGCATATAAATACAATATATAAGTACATACATAAATACTCGCCCATTATAAATACCGGTGCGCCACAATCGTCGAGTCAGTTGCGCTCAAGCCGAAGCGATAACATCTCTCCGAAAGTGCACGCAGTCGCCACTGAAGATGTCAACTGCAGTTGTTGACGAAACGTTTGGAAAAAAGAGAAGAGATTCCAGAAGACCTCGGCCAAGTAGCCCGGAAGATTCAATTAAAATGTCGATAATGTCGGATTATTTATAAGTCGTTGACATAGAACTGTCAAACAGAGTGAAATATGTACGGAGATGCTACTTTATTGACATTTCTACATGTCATTCCCTGACTCGAATAAATAATTCAACTTTGATTACAAAATTACAACCTAAAGCTCATAGTTCTATACAAAGATCTCTTTTAAGGAATCTTTGGTTCTGTAGTATACCTAATATATCGACGGTGGAAAGGAGAAATGGAATAAGCGACACGCACTTTACTTTCAAGAGTAAACCTTAATTATTATGTATTGTGGTTTACGTTTTAAAGTAAGTTGTATGTCACTTATCCCATTTCCCCTTTCTACCGTCGATATGTACATAATATAACTATTATCTGTAAGGCAAAAGGATGCGTGTGTACTCAATGTTATCACGCTGGAAACTAATCATGATATATGTATGTAAGTGAAACAAAATGCTGATTCGAACATCCATCTGACCTGACAAGCCATGTGAAATATTATGATTATGATTGACCACTTCATACAAGCTTTAGCCTAGTGGGTACGAGATACTACCGTCTAATTCTATATTACCCAGATTATGAAAAGTATGAAAGTTTTTTTTTTATATAATATAAAACTTCCTTTTTGAAATTGTAGACTAATATCGCAACCTTAAGCGCCTTCGGCGCGCGAGTTTCATTTCTATACTTGTATTATGTATTATTCTTATATCTTTGTGCTGTCCGTAATGTATGTAAATGTCAAATTTATCTCTTTAACTTTCAGATTCGGCCATGTGTTCATGTCAGAAACTGGCACATCAGTGGGCGAAATCAGCGGGCAATCTAAACCGATTAATTCCGTGGACTTCAGACCGGCCCGGCCTTTCCGTATCGTTACGGCCTCAGAAGACAACACCATTGGCGTGTTTGAAGGACCTCCGTTCAAGTTCAAGTGTACTAAACAGGTTATAATTTATCTTTCTTATGTATTTTATATGGGATATACTTTATTGACTTGTATTTAAACAGGCAGCAAAATAATAGTAAATTTGCAGCAAATTACGTTTTTGTGTTTATAGAATAGATGGCAGACGAGCAGCCGTGCCATAAGATGGTAAGTGGTCACGGCCGCTTATGGACACTGCAACACGGGGGGCTTGGGGATGCGTTGCCGATCTTGCAGAATCCTGTTCACAGCTCTCTCGAAGAGGCTCTTGTCGTAGTGTAATGGAAAAACCTCAGCTGGCGGTTCATTCCACAACTTTCGGGTTCGCGGTATAAAGTGTCTTTTTGATCGCACCGTACGCAGTGACTATGTCAACAAACTTGTTTATTTTTGTTTATATTTTTATTTTATGAGTTTATTTTTATGATCTACAAAACAAACTTTTTGAATAACTGAAATAAATAATTTTAAATCAGTAAGATTGTGCCCGTGGTGTCCGGCCGGCTATAGAATAGCACCACCCCATCTCTTCCCAAGGGTGTCGTAAAAGGAGACTAAGGGATAACAATGCAGCCACCACAAACCTTGACGAACTACACCACATCTCAAAGAGTGGGTTCGCCACCGGCTTGGCCAGTGTGGCGTGTTAAGGCCTTACATTCCTCATGTACAATACGATGTGCTTGAGGACGCCCATGCTCAGCAATGGATATTTAAAGGGCTGGTTGCAAAAGAATGTCATCACAAAATCTACACAGGATTCCTATTTATTTTTTGTCACCAGAGGACCGAAACCCCTACCAAAACCTATAAATTTGCTACCATCGATGTGGGTTCAGTAATTCAGTAATTTTTGTTCATCAGTAAATTATTTCCTCTTTTTTATATTGTCATAGGGAAAGTTCATAGACCTATGTCATAGACCTATCGCTGCCGATAGGTCTAAATGGCGGACAATGGGGGAGGCCTATGTCCAGCAGTGGACGTCCAAGGGCTGAAAAGAAGAAGGGAAAGTTCCCGGGAACAACTGCTAATGTATTTCCATTACTCGTAAACGGACACGATGTATAATTTGCTGTGAAAATGACAAAAAATACTTCAAAGTTAGCACACAAACTGGGTTGCTAACATACAATGTTTCACTTATTTCCATGAATTTATAACCATTTATAACTTATTTCTTTGAAGTGTACATGATGGAATGGAATATTAACAGAAAATGTCGTATTTTCTCAGGAGCACACCCGTTTTGCCCAAGCGGTTCGCTATAGTCCCGATGGAAGTCTGTTCGCTTCAGCCGGCTTCGATGGCAAGATCTTCTTGTACGATGGAGCTACATCTGAGCTAAAGGGAGAGGTAACATTACATACTTAAGTGATATTTTATATTGTAAATCTGTTATGAACCCGTAAAATTAAAAGTCTTCGTTTACCTTTTATTTGTAATCGACGTTTCGGCACGAGTTACACCAGCGGTAGTCACGAGTTGACTGAAGAGGCGAGTAGTCCACGATGGGAGCTGCGAGCAGTTTTATCAACTATACCCTATTTGATTTTGCACATTCTGAAAGTCTGCGGCACTAACAAAACTAACAATGTCCGCAGACGTATTCGTGTCGTACTCGACGTATTCGTATTCGACGGTAAATCGCAAGGTTTAAATTTGTTAATCACTTATAACCTATCAATCCTGGATTTAAATTTTTATATTTCTTAATTTAAAGCGTTTCACGTACAATCCTGGGATAATAGTGACGTGACGTTCAATGGAGAGGATTTACAATTTAAAAACAGATTTTAAAATGTGTACAAAACGCAAAAGTTTAAAAAGTTATAATATGATATAATTATTATGTTAAGGAGAAGGTAACATTATATACTTGTAGCAATGCGTACTGACTTCGCTCAAAGGGCGTAACAGCCGCGGAGACACTGTCCGGTTTTTCAAAAAAAATCGATTATGACACTGTCTCGAGTAACTCGTTTACATAACAATTATTATGTTCGACCATGATAACAAAAGTTTAAAATCTTAATAATATATTGATTTGCTTGTAAGTATTACCCCAATCCACCACGCATTGAGTATTATTGGATCACATACTCCAGATTTTTTTTTTGTTATTTCTAGAGCGTGCGGGTTTCTTCACGATGTTTTCGCTCACCGCCGAGCTAGTGACAATTTTGAAAAAAAAAAACCGTAATTAAACAGAATCTCAGTGGTACGGGCCGAAGATTTGAACTCACGATCACACGAATGTGAGTCGAGTATGGATACCCCTGGGCTATCAGCGCTCTCTAGCAGTAATGCTGCTCGCCTATTACACAATAATAATCTTTCCAGATTGGCTCCCCAGCCCATAAGGGCGGTGTATATGGAATCGCTTGGTCTCCGGACGGTAAACAGCTGCTGTCCTGCTCCGGTGATAAGACTTGTGCTATATGGGACATCGAGACCATGGAGAGGACCATATTATTCAACATGGGCAATGCTGTTGAAAATCAACAGGTGATTAATTTTTAATAGATACTCACTATAATAGATAATACTGTAATTGATACTCACATATATTTTCACATGTATGTTATTCACATATATTTGTATAAACGGGTCTTAGTACATATTTTTTATTTTACTTTGCATAAATGTATAAGGTCCTACAAAACAGTGTAAAATATTCTAACATGTTATTTAACAGGTTATAATGATAATATTTATAAAAAAGCAGCCAAATCTGAAAAAAATCCAATGGTTCTTATCAGTTCTAGTTCAAAGCATACAGCATAACACATCCACATACGCAATAGTTCGCGCGCCACTATGTATGTCAGAATTAGGTATCTACGTATTTTAGATGTTTGATAAGAAATTACACTAATTTGACAATCCCAATGCCTGTCAAAAGTGTGATGGAAAGTTAGAATTAAAATCGATTTGGCGACCGATTGGCGCAATTGGTAGTGACCCTACCTGCTGTGCAAACAGTCCCGAGTTCGATTCCCGCTCGGACATTCACTTGTTTAAAGACAAATATTTTTTCTGGTCTGGCTGCGTGTTTGTCTTTGTATTTATATGTGTCTCTGGACCCACGACAGGGAATTCTAGTGTGGTCCATTGAGTGTGGCGTGATTTATAAAAAACGGCTATCAACTGATTAAAGATTCAATTTTCTAAATACGCGTAAGTAGGCATGACCTACGCAAACAGAAGCGTGCCCGCGTTCAAAAAGGTCAAAAACCCAAGTGAGGGGGTGTGGATAGTGTTATGCACATACAAGTAAATTTATCATCAATTAATTATTTTTAGTGTAATAAAAATGTTATTTTTTTAGTTAGATATTTAGTTTGTGCTAGTTTCAGTTTTAGTGTACTGACTAACATATTAAAACATTTTACACTATTTTCATACGTCCTTATATACATTTTTGTATTCTACTCCTCGTTATAGCTTCAATATGATATTGCACAAGTCATATTTTGGAATGAAAAAAAGTTTTTTTATCACAATTTTTTTTTTTAATTTGACTACCTGATATCCGAGTTGTCTCACTAACTGTCAATGCAGTTGCAGTCAATGCCGACAACTGCAATTATTATTATCATTATTTGATAGACTAGCAGCAGCTTGCGGCTGATGCGTCTATATCTGTTTTTATGCTCGTGAGATATCGGTCGAGTCTATTTTTGGATTGATTAATGTTCTTAGGTAATATGATTTCCTTTGGTAATCTGTTCCATTGATTGACTACTCTATTTGTAATGAAGTGGTAAGTTTAATGTAGCCTTAACTCGTGCCCACATACGGATCATTCGCATAACGACCAAATTCGCATAGTAGGGGGAGAGTGCATGCGGCATTCCCACAGCCGCTGGGCGCACTCGACTGGCCACGTTACCCCTCTCTCACACAGAAGACTATCTTGAAATGTACTGCATTTCCCACTTTATCGTATTTCCCCAATGTACGTACGTATTTCGGTAATGAGTGAGATATACCAGAGTCCATTCCCATCCTCTCCCTCCCCATTTTCCCAATCCATTCCTTAAGCTGCAAAGGTAGGCAGCGCATCCGGGGGCGTGCCAATGTTTGTCATTCTGGACTGATGTTGGCATGTATCGCGGATGTCTATGGACGACAGTATCCACTTACCATCAGGTGGACTGTAGCTCGTCTGCCGCCTTTTTTCTAATTAAAAGAAATTCTCCAAAAGACAGATGCTAATTTAGTGCAAGTTAATTTGCTAACCTAAAAATACCGTAATCTAATCCTAATGTGTATTTTTTTTTGTTTACGACTGTATTCTGTGCTGAAAATCTGTCGTTATGAGAATCTGTCAGTTTGAGATATGCGAATGATCCGCATACTCTATGGTTATTCTATTTTCTTATATACTATTTACTTCTTGTAGCTCTAAGCTTGAATTCTCCCCACAGGTGTCCTGCCTCTGGGTAGGCAAGCATCTTCTCTCTGTCTCTCTATTGGGTTCCATCAACTACCTAGACATAGAGAATCCAGATAAGCCACTGCAGGTTTTACAAGGGCATAATAAGCCTATTACTTGTCTGGCATTGCGGCCTGACCGACAAGCGGTATATACCGCTAGCCACGATGGACTGGTCACTGAGTGGAATGTTGAGACCGGTGAGTTGTCTGGTGTCATATACTTTCGCCTACAACTTACCACTGACCATCAGGCACCACATACCATCATGTACAACTGCTATCACATTGTAGTTGTACACACACTAACACATAGGTACTTACTATCTACTACATACAATTAAACATTTGATATCACACTCTATATACCATCGTTATTATTACATATAACTTACCACGTATCATCACTTACCATTTACCATTACATATAATTTACTTACTATAAGATACCCATCACATATAACTTACTGCATATTATCATATAGAAGTTAGCTGTTACCATCACTTACCACTTACTATCACATGTCACCAACTATCACTAACTGTGTATCGCTAATTTAATAATTGGACAAATTATTTATTTTTGAAAATTATTTATATCTCTAAAATTACTAAAATTTAATTAGTTTTAATTTTTAAAACTAAATTTTGTTGAAGTGATACAAGGCTATTCTAGTGCGAGGCTCAGTAGCAGCCTTGCGTTGGTTTGTAAGCGTTTTTGGTAAATAAAGTACATATTTGTGTACAGGCGAGGGTCGCAGCATAACGGGTCAAGGTCACGGTAACCAAGTGAATGCAATGAGAGCTGGCAAAGACGGCGCCCTGTTCACGTGCGGTATTGACGACACTCTGCGCGTCGCCAAGCCGCCTAACGAGGGTAAGTTTTATTGCACTTTAATTGCCATTACACCTATATGTAAAAAAATGGCTTTTATATATTTATAGGTTATAGTCCCGTGAGGACAGATATGATTTTGAGGAGCAACAGTTATTAGTAATTTATTAAAAGCAATTCCCTATTTAGGAAATATATTAGTTAATTGAGGTTAATTAGTTATTTTAGGGAGAGAGCATGCTGCATTCCCACAGCCGCTGGGCGCACTCGACTGGCCACGTTACCTCTCCCTCACAGAAATGTACCTTGAAATGTACTGCATTTCCTACTTTATCGTATTTTCTCAATGTACGTGCTTGTTTCGGTATTGAGTGAGATTTGCCAGAGCCCATTCTCATCCTCTCCCTCCCCATTTTCCCAATCCATTTCTTAATCTGCAAAAGTAGGCAGCGCATCCGGGGGCGTGCCAACGTTTTTCAATCTGGACTGATGTTGGCATGTATCGCGGATGTCTATGGACGACAGTATCCGCTTACCATCAGATGGACTGTATGCTCGTCAGCCGCCTTTTTTTTATATATATATACACAGTGTAAACTCCATTTAACAGCACTCGATTTAACGACAAACTGACTAAAACGTCGAAATTACTTGACTATGTCGGTTTACCTTGTTGTCCATACAATGATACACGCTATGTAGCATCACACCCACTCTAAATAACGACAACAATACGTCATTATTAAACAATAAACAGTACTTTCTAAGTTGCCGAAATAAGAACTGCAGCTGTGTACGTTCTTTTGTTTGTTTTTTTGTTGCTTTATTGTCTAGCCCGTATTTACCTCGAATCCGTTCTTTTGTTTGTTGTGATTACCTTGCACGTGTTTACCTCGGCTACTAGACTGTCGTTAGGTTGTTAGGTTAGGTTAGGTTGCTCACAAACTTTCAAACTGTGAACATGGCGAGTAAGATCTCTAAATCTTTGTGTGTTAACGAAAAGGTTTTATTAATACGCGCAATAGAGGCGGGAGAAAAGATAAGTGATGTTGGAAGACGCTTTGGATTCAGTCGCTCTAAAAACGCACTCGCACAAAAAACGTCAGACGAAGATAACAGACTATACGCAATAAGCATTGTTATTTGTATCACTATTAATGTTTGTTGTTTGTAAATGTTATATATACTTTATTAGTAAATTATAATAGCACTTTATTATAATAGTAAAATAATATTGATTTTTCTTCTCTCCATTTAACGCAGTTCCTTCAGTGTCGCTATATAGAGTTTACACTATATATATATATATATATATATATATAAAAACGAGTAGCAAAAAATACAAATTATTTTTTAATTACTAAATATACGATTAAATACTAAAAAAAATAAAACTAAAAATTACTAAAAATGTCAAGACAAAGTCCACGGACTCCTAACTTCCCTATAAATACAGAAATGTTTCTTTAGATTACCTTAATCAAGCATAGGGAGGGGGGTGAGGGAGGAGCAGATGCTGAACTGCACTCGACTGGGCACGGTACACAGAACATATCCTCAGATGCTTGTGCTCGTATTTCCCACCTTATTGCCCAATACAAATACGTGTTTCGGTAGTGACGTCAGATATTGAGTAAGCAAGCTAAAGGAAAGAATGTGAGACAAAAAAATCAGTCTTCGGTTTTACGGCATGTTGAGTACTACAAATGAGCGAGACACATTTTCTTTCATACTAATCTATGTAAAAAGCAAGTAGTTTGATTCTCATACAGGAGTAAGATTTAAAAACAAAACAACCTGTTTAATAATGAAAATAATTAATAATGTTTAATAATCTATAAACAAAATACTTCACACATTGGTTACTATAACATAAATATTAAAGGCAATTGTTTTTAAGCTTTCGTATAGCTTATTTGAATTCTCTGTGACATTTATAGGCGACAGAAATGTTATTATTATTATCTTCACCATTCAAAGTTGCCGAGATGATTGTTTTTTATAGAAAAACGGCGGCAGACGAGCATACAGTCCGCCCGATGGTAAGTGGGTACTGTCGTCCATGGACACGGTCCCGGATGCGCCGCCTACCTTTGCAGATTAAGGAGTGGATTGGGAAAATTGGGAGGTATAGGATAGGATGAGATTGGAATGGGCCTCTGGCATATCTCCCTAACTACCGAAACACATTGAGTACATTGGGGAAATACGATAAAGTAGGAAATGCTGTTCCTCCAACTCAACTAAATCCTCATTAGACAATTTTTGAGAACGGGAAGGTAATAATTCAGTAAGGTCATCGGTATTTGATTTCATTCCCCACAAATTGTTTGCCATGTTCATAATATCTACCTGCTACCCGCGGTCCGTCTCTCCATTGCTCTCGAACTCCGCGTAATGCAAACTTGCATGCTCACCTAGTGATTTTCGTACAAGTTGTTGCATATTTATGAAGACGTAAAACGGGTCAAGACACGTTAATACGAGGAATGGTATGAAAATGCTGTCTGACGTAAAACGGAACACCGTGAAACGAGGGCTGTCTGTAATGAAATACTTTAAAATATAATAAAATAAAATTTCAGGCGACGCTCCTGTGTACACGGAAGAATCAGTACCTTTGGGCTCCCAGCCTCGCGCTATGGACCACATCATTGATGATGACACCACAATCATTGCTACTGTCAAAGAGGTAGGTACTACTTATAATTTTATTACTATTAAGTAAATTTTGGGAAGCTTCAGAATGTGATTGTTGTTATATATAATTTTATTACACTTAAATACATTTTGGATTATTCCCAACAACCAGCAAAGCGCCGCCACTGGTGGCCGTTAGCACGGAATCATACTTTTATTCCCATCGACCGCTGCGGTGGTCGATGGTCATTTATTGAAGCTCATCACAAAGAGGCGATGCCCTATGTTGTAAAATACAGGGCAATGACGGATCCATTTCATAAGTTTCTATTTGAAGATCACGTAGTAAATCAAGTCCAACTTCTAGAATGGTGGTTGTAATTAAATAACAAAATTAATGGCCAAACAATGGACTTAGTGACACAGCTTCACACTGCTGTTGCTTCACGTGCCGGAATTGAAAGACTGTTTTCAACATATTAATTGAATCTTCCGGGCTACTTGGCCCAGGTCTTCTGGAATCTCTTCTCTTTCCAAACTTTTCGTCAACAACTGCGGTTGACATCTTCAGTGGCGACTGCGTTCACTTTCGGAGAGATGTTATCTCTCCGGCTTCTCGAGCGCAACTGACTAGACGATTGTGGCGCACCGGTATTTATAGTGGGCGAGGGTAGTTGTGTTTGTGTGGTGTGTATCGAGTCTGTTTTTGTCCCCCCCTCTCGTCCTCTTCCTCGTGAGCTTGATGTATTCGGGAGTGCTGGATACCAGATATTACGGAGTCTTAGATTTTCTTCTTTTTTGTTAAAATTGTTGGGATGCTTGTAGATTTCAATAGCTTCCCTATTGTGACGTGAATAATAATGATTCCCGGTTGACAAGATCTTTGTGTCCCTGAAGCAGATTTCGTGGTCCCCATCCGACAAGGCATGTTTAGCTACCGCCGACTTCTCAGTCTCTCCTCTTCGACAATTGCCTTTATGTTCTTTAATGCAGGTATTTACACTCCGTTTTGTAGTGCCAATATACACTGACCCACAGGAGCATGGTATTTTATATACTCCAGTCGAGAACAACGGATCTCTGGGATCTTTGACTGATCTGATGACATTTCTGAGTTGTTTTACTTCAACTAGTTTCAACTTGTTTTAATCATGCCAACCCTGTAACAAATAGATTGTCACTAATTTTATGTTTGTTGGGCGGTTGGGACTACATCCATACATTTTTTTCATTGCCTTTCTGACATATAAATCTAAAGATGTGACTGTGTTTAAAGCGTTGAAAGGAACGCAATGTCTTTTTACACTAACATAGAATTATTTTTAAGAGATTTCAGAATGTAACTGTTTTAGGATATTCAAAGGAACGCGATTTATTATGACACTAACAAAAAGAATTGTTTAAACATCTCAGGACGTGACTGTGGGCCGCCTTAAAAATCAGTTTGGTAATTAAAAAATAGAACATAAAAATGTGGCAAAACTGTCCGTCCACCTTGCATGACGTTTGTGGTGTTGAAAAATATTCGATTTATTGAAAAAGTTGCAAAAATGGCCCGTTCGGAACTGTACATTTTGGGGATAGACGAAAATTGTTGGATTAGCACGACAGCGTAATGTAAACGTATTATGTAATTATTTAGGATTTACATGTTGACCTTTTTAAATGCAATGTTATAACAATTTAAAATGTTTCATTTTAGCAATTAGTTCATTGAATATACATATTTGCAATGGTCCAATAACTATTCCACTTTTTCCTTTTCATATTTTCTTTACTTCATGTTTGTCGTGCATATTTTATACTGTATCGTTACTATATTGTTTTGTGTTTTATAAGTATTACTTTATTGCATAGCCTACCTCTTCTAAAGAGTATGGACCTGCATAGTCATTGACATGAGATCTGCCACGACTGGACGGTAAAGAGATTTGTATGAAATCGTTGATCACCGACCATTTTATTAGACCCCTCATATTAATGTTCAATAATATGAGGGGTCTAGTAAAGTGGTCGAGATCGACAAATCTACAAATACAAAATACAAATTTGTATTTGATTTCGTACAAATCTCTTTACCGTCCAGTCTTCCGTCAATGCCCGAAATTCTTCCTGCTGGTGGCGCGTGCTTTCGAACATTTCACCGTTGATTGCTTGGAAGAAATTACTTTATAATAGAACAGGAATGCAATAATGAATTTTTCATCCTTTTATTAATATATTAATGAAGACAGAATTATTTGCCTTGACTCATACATTTCTATACCATATTTCTAGTTGGCGGTAGTTATCGGCGGTAGCAAGCAGTCGACTTTGCCGCTGAAATTTGAGCCCACGTGCGTCAGTGTCGACCTCAAGTCAAGACACGTCGCCGTTGGTGGTAAGTATCATTATAGGGACTTGGCACTTGGCACATTAGGCACTTGGGAAATCCGAAGTCACTATGATGTTTTTTGTTTCAATACAGACAATACGTAGGGACGTCAGTATGGTTAGTCAGAACTATTTTTTTTGGATAAAATACCCTTAGTCGGTTTTCGCATTAAACTCGATGTGCAACTTATTAAGTACTGTTCTCTTGTGTTACATTTAGATGTCTAAATTGTGCCAATTTTTTGCTTTACGTGCTATTTTAATCTACGTATCGTTTCTCCCCAGGCACAGACAACAAAGTGCACATGTACACATTAGACGTGCGTACTTTAACCCCCGGGGTGGAATTAACTCATCTCGGGCCTGTTACTGACGTTCGATTCTCACCGGACTCTCAGTATTTGGTTGCGAGTGATGCCAACAGGAAATTGATATTGTACTCTTCTGACGATTACAAG
This sequence comes from Sesia apiformis, assembly GCA_914767545.1. Lineage (NCBI taxonomy): Eukaryota > Metazoa > Arthropoda > Insecta > Lepidoptera > Sesiidae > Sesia > Sesia apiformis. The sequence goes on along the minus strand of OU611967.1, from coordinate 2,607,491 downwards.
GTAAGTGCCGTATTAGGGGTATTTTGTACGCTTCGGGGTGAATTGATACACTGATTGTATTATTAGTGGGGTTATGTAGTGTACTACCACTGACACATGTAGGGTGATATAATTACATAGCATACACTTGTTTGATGTAGTACAACATACTATACCATCAACAACCGCCTTCAATGTTAGCTTCTTACAAGGATCATCATCACGTCTTTGGGGTGGATTGGTGTTCCTGGCTTTCAATTTGTAACTTAAGAAGGATGAGTTTAAAAGTTTATGCAAATCGCCATTTAATATTCATACTACGTATTTTTCATAATACAGAATTGCTCTTTAGCTGTGTTCCAAAACATGTTAACGTTCTTTGACTATCTAAATCATGCTGTCTCTTTTTGTGTTATGAAATTACTTGATGCGTCATATTTAGATTGTTAAAGATCAACATTCGCACATTTCGCAACTCAGCCTTGATTAGAAGCTCATGTTACCAGGGGGAGAGTGCACGTTGCAATCCAACAGCCGCTGGGCGCATACGACTGGCCACGTTACACCTCTCACACAGAAGACTACCTTGAAATGTACTGCAATTCCCACTTTATCTTGTTTCTCTAATGTACGTACGTGTTTCGGTAGTGAGTGAGATTTGCCAGAGCCCATTCCCATCCTATCCCTCCCCATTTTCCCAACCCTTTCTCCAAATCCATACCTAATCTCAAAAGGTAGGCAGCGCATCCGGGGCCGTGCCAGCGTTTGTCATTTTGGACTAATGTTGGCATGTATCACGGATGTCTATGGTCTACGCTACAGTATCCACTTACCACCGGGTAGACTGTATGCTCGTCTGCCGCCTTCGTCCATAAAAAAAGAATGTATTTCAACTTCCTAATATTTTATAAGATAATTTTCTCTATATTTGTCCCATTTGTCCCCAGTTGGCGCATAACAAAGAGTGGGGCTTCCACACGGCGCGTGTTAACTGCGTCGCGTGGAGCCCCGACTCCAAGCGCATCGCGTCGGGGTCTCTTGATACAACCATCATCATTTGGAACGTCGACGCGCCTGCTAAACACATCATTATCAAAAGTTAGTTTTTTTTCAGCTAGCATTCTGGAAGACTCCCTCGAATCTTAATTTCATAGGGTCAACTTGAAGAGTCGAAGTCGCATCTGGGTCTAGAGTCGAATCCAGCGCGAGTTTCCCTTATAACCAGCCTCGAAATGTTTCTAGAAATTTGTGTTAAATTGTGTAGTTTCTGCGTAGTATGTGAAAGATTCGAGTCCTTGAGTCTTGAAGACTGCTTAACTATTCAGTACTGGAAACGGAAGTCCTAAATAATCAAGTTGAATTATCAAAATTAAGACTCATCTACCTTCAGCTCGGCAGCACGGGGAAAATGCATCGCCTCTTGTCACATATAAATGTTTGAGAATGAAAGTCAGTCAGTGCGTCCTATGACGCACGGGCAGTTTTGACGTCTGGTGTCGAAACGTGGCCTCTAACGGTAGTCCCGATCCATAAGTTCAAAGTCACTCAGCGAGTTATGGAGAGAGCTATGTTCGAAGTTTCTTTGTGGTTTAACATCCTAAACAAGGAGATTCGGCAAAGAACTAAAGCCTGAAATTGTGGGCAAGCTGAATGGCATTCTGAAGTGGCGATGGGCAAGTCATATTTGCCGATAACTGATGGTGTAGACGAGTCCTCGAAAGGAGTCCACGTATTTTTCATGTAATAGCCTAGAAGCATCTATACTCGACTTACATTCGTGTGATCGTAAGTTCAAATGCTCTGCCCGCACCACTGACTTTATAATTAGGTACGGATTTTTAAAAATTGTCACTAGCTCGGCGGTGAGGGACAACATCGTGAGGAAATCGGCATGCTCCAGGAGTGAAAAAATCTGGAGTATGTGATCCATCAATCTGCACTGAGCCTTCGTGGTGGATTACGGCCCGAAATCCCCAGTACTAGGGGAGTCCTGTGCCCAGCAGTGGGACGTTATAGGCTGATACAAGATTTTTCCCATTATTCAAATCAATCCTGAATTCTTTTTACGCCGTACACATTTCTTCCAGTATAATATTGTGCAATATTATTCATTGTAGATGCTCACCCTCAAAGCCAGATAACGGGCATATCGTGGCTTGACGACGAAACGGTCGTATCAGTCGGACAAGACGCCAATACACGCATCTGGAATGTGCCTAAACCCTAGATTTTAAAAACTAAACGGATGTTTTTTAGGAGAATGTTTTTTGTAAATCTCTTTAATCAATTTGTAATATCTCTGATGAAGCGATCAATTCAAATCAAACTTTAATATCTTATATGGTTGATAATGTTATAACAAAGATAAATTACTCGGATGGTGCATCGAGCGGTCATTTTGATTGTATATTAACTGGAATTTGATACAATTTTTTCGTAAGCGAATTTTGTCTTTGCGAGACAACATTTTGTTTTTGAGTAAGCGATTTAAATAACTTCGGGAAGCCTAGATCAAATTCTCATTAAGACAAAGTTTAATTTGTGTGTCATCGAAATGATTGCTTCACCATCCCTGTACATGGCAACTGATTTTTAGTTTGAAACACTCATTTATTTACTCACTGTTTATATTATCTGAAATTAAAGAAACGTTTCAATGAATTTCATAATTAAACAAATGTTTGAGTTAATTTCGAAACGGAACAATTAATTATTATTCCAATGAATTTAATATTTGCTTTTTCTTAAAAATCGTTTTGTAGTATTTTGGTCACAAAAAAATGTCATCTCATATCTTTCACTTCTTAATGGTTTTCTTTATTGTTAATTTGAATTTATTGTAATTTGAGAATTTATTCTAACTCAAAATTAAAATTTTACAAGAAACTTTTTCCCAAAAAGCTTTAATTTGTACGTTTAACTCCATTGCATAGTTACTATATCAAATACTAACATATTTATTTTGCTTAAGAATATGAAATTTATTTAATGCTCAGTTAGAAAAGATTAATTTATTTGTTACTAACACGAAATTTAAAGATTTAAAAAAGAAATACTCTCGACGGTAAAAAAATTAAAACATATCTTGAAACAACTATATAAGTGTATACAACATGCCACTGAAATAACGGAAGAGCTGAAAATAAGGTTCTTCAGTATCGAAACGAATCGATTCCTACCAGTTATGTAACTTATTGTTCATTTCTAGTATATCTTTCATTCTACGCGCACTTGCACTCTACATGTGTCGCCCGCGCCGCGCCCGGTCATTGCCCTGTACTGAGTAATGAACCCTACGAACGTTTTAGATAGAACAACAAAACCTTACTTGTTTATAACTTGTTTTATTTCCTAAAATAATTTTATTTTTTGCTAGAACTGTTTTATATATTCTAAATTAGTTGACGTGTTACAAGTTTTGCGTGATTTCAGTCACACGTTGTATACAATTATTTAATTATTTGGTTTGAGAAACTGTTCAATTTGATCATTTGAATTGTCAAAACGTTGAAATATCAACATTACGCAATTGTAATAAGAACTTTATAAAATGCATTCCAAAGTTTGGAATTGTATATCAATGATAGCAGGAATAACATTTGAGCTCTATTGTACATAGAATCGATATTAAAATGATTTGACAACTTGAAATATCAAAAATTACTAAGCCTCTTTGCATTTTCTGTAAACTAATTTGATCTTTAATTTAAAGATCATAGACGCGTTTTTTAAATGCATGTAACATGTTTATTGTATTATTCCGTCGGGGATAAGTATTTATGTATCTACGTATTATTTGTATTTATAAGACGGCCGTATTGTATGACAGAAGTGAATGTTATTTATTTAATCAGTGGTCAAAATTATTTCATAAATACTCAGTTCTAGTTAAAGAAAAGTGACCTCATCCAGTCTAAAATAGCATGAGACGCGAGTTAATTGGTTAATCAAATAACGTCCTTTCGCGTAATTGGTCAGTCAAGGATTGCGCCCTCGCGTAATTAGTCAATCAAAGATCGCCTCTTCGCGTAATTAGTCAATCAAGAAATGCCCTCTCGTGTTATTGGTCAGATAAGGAAGGCCCCCTCGCATAATTGCTCTTTTAAGGTAGGTCCCCTTGCGTATAGGTCAATCCAGCGTAATGTCACCTCCAACACTCCTTCATCTTATCGGGGGTGGTCCTCTAATTGGATTCCCAATCGCCTCGACCAAATGGTCACACACTTCTAGCACTCCTTCTTACTGACTTATTGGAAAATCTAAAACAAAAATCATAAAATAAAAATAGTCAATCGAGGAAAGTCCTCTCACGTAACTAGTCAATCAAGGAACGCTCTCTCGCGTAATTAGTTATCCTAGGAAGGCGCCCCCGCTTATTTGGTTTAGGCAAGGAAGGTCTCGCATAGATTTGGTCTATAAAGGATCTTTCCCTTGGGTAATTAGTAAATCAAGGCATACTTTCGTCGTGTAATTGGTCATTTAAGGAACATCGCCTGGCGTATTTGTTCATTCAAGGATCACTTCCTTCCGTAATTAGCCTATTAAAGAACGCCCGTTTGCATAATTGGTTAATCAAGTAACGTTCCATTGCATAATTAGTATATCAAGAAAGACTCCCTCGCGTGTTTGGTCAATCAATGACTCTTCGCAATAAATCAAGGAATGCCCCCTCTCGTAATTGGTCAATAGAAAGATCTAGCACTCATATCTATCAATTGATAGTCACTTTTTTAAAACTTGAACAGAGTATTATAGATCTATGCCTCTGCTATTAATTATCTTTGAATTCGTGTTTAGAGTTAGAATTCAAAGTAAAAATAAATTTAGATTCATGGCTAATTAATTCTAGACTAATAAAGAAAACTCGGCTCTCTATGATCATGAGTTCATTATGAGTTGAAATGGTTTTAACCTTGGGTACGCGTACTGACACAGTGTGAATGCATTTATACCCATTATTGTAATATAAAAGCAGTGAAGAAAGCGATCAGTATTTTTATACTAATTTTCTTTTTTATATATTTTTTTCTCGATTTTGTACGTGGTTTTCTACCTACTAATGAAGTAAAGATAATAAATTGTATACACTTGTATTACTTACTGTTTTTATTTCTAAAACTGATTTATTCCATAAATTGCTCCTAGAGATGCCCGTAAAAGGAGAATACTGAACTGAAGGTTTGAAATTGTCCAAAAATCCCCACTCACTTATGGCACGGAGGAACACTGGACAAATGCAACTATGAATTCCTATCACGTGGTCGTGGCGGAATTATTGTGGCCGTCACAATAGAAGCCAGTTAGGTGAAAGTTGAAGTTAAAAGAATGTAGCCACAAAAAAATCTGTTTGAAAGAAATTCTGTTCTTTATGCTTTTCAGTGATTTTTAGAGGGTTTCTAATAAGGAAACAAAATAAATAAAAAGAAACATTTATTAGGAATAACGTTATGTGTCTTTTTTTACAGTGGTGTCTTTTTCAAGTGTCTTTTGCATCATGGCTTATAAGTGAACAATAAAATAAATACTATAATATTATTTCACATAACATGACTAGAATACGGTTTACTGAACAACATTATGGAAACAATTTTTTTGGCTTTTACGCGGAAATTATAGCAAAAAATAATTTTCTGATTTCTTTATTACATTACAGTGAATTGAACCGATTCGAAAATGAAACATTATAAAATACGGAAATTATGTAGGTAATGTTATCTGAACAAAGGAACATTAGCTTTGTTCGCGGTAAGGATTCAGAACTGATTCGGAACTATACGCATGCGCAGTTCAAATAATGCCGTTCGCGGAACACACAATTCAGAATTTCTAGTTACAGTTCTGTGTTCGCGGAACCGTCGAACTCGGTTCAGGATCGGTTCAGAATTAGTTCTATCAGTTCTATAACTTTGGCAAGAATCCGTAGTTCCAGACATACGCAGTTTTTACCTAACGACATTTGACATACATGCTGCGGCTATATTCAGTTGGTTAGAAACTAATAAACTGGTTAAATATTTAAATAAAATATAAATTTTATTAATTTATTAAGGGTTAAATAAAATATGGTTAGTTTTGTTTGTTGTTTATATAAATAAGTTTATATAATACTCTAATAAGAGTAATGTGTTTTGGTGGGTCCACTTAAATACTTGCCAACTTAGGGGTTTTCCCCCCAAATTTAGGGGGTAAATAAGTGGGATGGGATTTTTTTAGGGGTTTTATATTTTTAGGGATTTTTTGACTCTTCATATATTTTTTTGAATATATATTTTTCATATATTATGTGAAAGTATAGGCCCTGGGACAATCCAAACTATAACAGCTAATCATATTTATTTGTTGACCTAGCGACTTAACGACATCTAGTACAAATATATTACAACTACTCTGTGGTGACTGGTGGTTATTGTGCCTATGCTTACTGGAAATACATATGTACGTTGATTATTGTTTACTTGTTTAATTCGATTTTGTTGTTGTACTGCTGTGCCGACAAGCAATTTGTTAATGATGCCTAAAGAAACTAAAAATAAAAAAATGTACAGTCAGAAGTACATGTAGATTTGGGAAACAGATCCAGATTTAAAAGGTAAAGAAATTTCATTGCATTTTTGTAATTTATATTTTTTCTTTTATTATATATTTTTTTAGAGGGATTTCTAAGTAATTGGGGCGATTTTGGGGGTTTTTGACTTAAGCTTTAGGGATAAATATTTTTGAGAGTTGGTAACACTGCCGATGACAGTAGATCGTACGCAGTTTGGTTCCGAAATCGTTCGCGGAAATAAAAATCACGAATCGGTCTATAACCGAGCATGCGCTCTACTACGATTCCAAATTAGTTCAGTACTAGTTCCGAATTAGTTCTGAATCCTTACCGCGAACAAAGCTATTATTTTCGATATCGACTCATTGACTGTGATTAAGACTCACGAATTTGAAATTTTCAAGATTCTGTTTACAGAGAAACATGTTTTAACAACTGATTTTAAGGGTTAATTTAAACTGTGTAAAGTTGGTTTGGTAAATGACTTTATTTACCCACTTTAAACAAACTTTTCAGTAGGTTTAAGGTTTCAAAATTTTTTTATCTCTCGGGCACAAAAATTCTTCGCGTTTTTTTTTTTTTATAGAGAAGAAGGCGGACGAGCAAGCGGTCTCACGTGATGGTAAGTGTTACCGCCGCCCATGGACACCTGCAACACCAGGGGGTATGCGGGCGCGCTGCCGACCTTGCAAAATCCTATTCACAGCTCTCTTGAAGAACCCCATGTGCAACGAAAATGGCGAGGCAAGGGGTGCCGAAGAGAGAGCGGAGACACCCGAGCGTCGGCCGAAGACGCGGCGCCGCGCGCCGGCTCAATGTTCAATTTAAATGTCTCATGTCAATGACCGAAATTCTCCCTGCTCGTGGCGCGTGCCTTATGTACTATTTTCTTATATTAATCGAACTGAACAGGAAGATTATCGCTATTCTGCTATTCGCTTTCGAATCTGTGGATGCAGGTCTGAACGAAAAACTATTTTTAGATATAAAGATAATAATAATTTACAAAATAGGATTCAGTCAAGCTTTAGGTATATTATATAACTTTTCACACAATTTCTCACGAGAAAAAGCCAAGAAAATTGTGAACAATTGTGATATCACAGTATCTATAATATACATAAAAATAATATTTAAATATAAAATGGTTATTAACAATTGGAACTAATGTAAACAGTCCTAAGTTATTATTAAACGAAAACCCATTATCATCAACAATATAATAATTACAAAATTGGCATTTTGTTTGCAGCTGCTATGATATGAAATAGGCTTAAAAACAAAAACATAGTAATTGAGAATAATAAAAAAGATGTCTTTTCTACTGAAGTATTTCAAGTCTGTTATTTTTTTTTCATTTTTAATAAAAATATCAACTCTTGACTAGGTATTCTAATAAATACATAATGTCTTTTTGGCTAAGTACTAAAATTATATGTCAATTCACTTTTCATTACATTTCAAGTTACTTTGAATATGTACCTACTTGTACATATGGGCTTTACTTTACTATTAATTGGAATCGATGTAATATCGGTTTATTGTTTTAAATTGCCCCTTTCTCGATAATGTCAACGCTTTTGAATTAGTCTGACCTTAATTAATTTTGTTTTTATTAATTTCAGCGATTTTTACAACATCTATCGTGTTATTTGTCAAAATTTCTAAAGCAGAATAATTATACAACTAAAGTTGCTCATATATTCAAATTCAAAGGACCTTGAAACAAACTTTCAAAGTAACTTGAAACAATTAATGTATAAAAGTACTTTGAAACTACAGATCTCTCCGATCTCTAGCAAGGGGGGCATGTCTGTAGGCGACGTGTTTGCGGAGGGCATCACGTGACCTCGAGACATGACTACAGGCGCGACACGCGTGTCGCCGCCCCGCGTGAGTTTCCATATGAACTCTTAAATTGTATTGGTTGCTGAGTCGTTTGTTGCAAATTGTACAGACTGAGCTGTTAACTCGCCATTTTCTATCGTAAGGGTCTGTTGCTTCTGGAATATGAAGAAAAGTATCGGTAAATTATCGGCCAATCGAACATTCGCACAAATACAAACACCTTTGCAGTTCATTCTCAACATATGCAATAAGTAGTTTGGTAGCATCAACCGCAAATATGACGTTGTAGAACAAACCAATTTATTTGTTTATTTAAAATAAAAATATTGCGCTGAGTTGTACAAATGCCGAGATTAGTGTCTGGGTGTTTTTTATCAGCTAACCTTTGGAATGATTTAATTAATTAGAGCAACGAAAATGAACCTTTAAATCAACGCAATGATTCGTTTAAGAACGAAAAAAAATTGAAATTGATAAATCAGAAGGTTTATTTTGAAATAGAAAATTTCACCTACTCGTCTATGAGGTTTAAAATTCAGCTGCAAAAAGAATTTTCGAACGATTTTCTAGAATGACGGAATACAAGATGATATTCATAATAACCTATGTTCATTACTAGATATGTTCCTGTGTATTGATTAGATTATAAACAGTATCCTTGGTCGTGGGTCTAAAGACACGCATAAATTGTACACTGCGCGTATCCAACAAACATCAATAAAAAACAAAATTTTCTTTTCTTTAAATTAATGTAGGTATTATAAATTTTTATTCCTGTTTGTCGCCCACGGATATCCGCAATACACGTCAACATGAGTCCAGAATGACAACCGTTGGCACGTTCCCGGATACGCAGGCTGTCGCCGGAGATAAATTTCTCAAAAAAAAACATTATATTATTCAACTTAAACTAAGAGAGATTAACTCAGAGTTGGTACTAATACTCGTACATTTGGCATTCAGTATTGTATTGCTATATTTTTAAATTAAAAATAAATACAGTTTAAACTTACCTGTCAAATTTGACATTATAGGCGGCGTGATAGGCCCACCAACCTGTGGATTTCCTATTTTGTGCGTACTATAAAGATTCTGTACAATCTGGTCAAGTTTACTCAATCTGTCTTTTTCATTTCTGGCCATAAATTCCCCAATAACATTAGCAGGGTAACTGGGTTCTTTCATTTCGTTAGTCGGCGTTATTATATCTTCTACACTGTATTTAGAGTTAGTATATTCATTGGCCAGGAAAATTGAATCGTTCTGATCGTTTTTTGCTTCTAAGTTTATAGGAGAGTTCGCTTCCGGTTCATTTTCTTGTGTGGTTTCGTTTTCAGTCGGAGTTAGAGTTGAGTTCTGAAAGTAAAAACGTTTTTTTTTATTTTTTGAAAGCATTGGTCGACCAAGCGTTCGCATGATCACAAACATTTTTCGCGTTCGTAAATGAGTTATTGCGGTAATTTTAAAGTTCATATTCTTGCTCTATCTGAATGAATAGGTTTGATCTATAACGTTTATATTTGTGGTTGGCACTACCGGTTAGTCGCTACCGGCTTACTTATTGAATAAAGTGATAATGTATGTTTAAAGGAGTTTGTATTTGTGCGAACGCTTGATTAGCCGATACTGTACTAGGGATGTTCCGAATATACGATTATTCGTATTTGCCTTAGCGAATATTCGCTAACTTTGAAGTATTCGTACCCGTATTCGCGATTTCCTAATCGAATACTCGAATAGTAAATAATAGTAAATAATAGTAAAGAATAGTAAATAACGAATAGATATACTTATCGAATAGTAAATAAATGGCTATAAATGTTATAATGCTATAAATGGCGAGACAAATTGTAAAATAATAGCCGGAAACTTTAAAAACCAATTTAAACTAGAACCGTTAGTGGACAGTAAACATTTTGAATTTTAATGGAATACTGTCTCTGCAAAATTTATTAAAGAATACATACAAAAAGTCATCAAAACTGAAACCGAGGTAATCTCCGGGGTGTGACTCTAGAAAGCAACTTGAATATGCGAGCTCTCACTTATATAGAAAATTAGCAGACCTCTTTAATTTGTGTGTAAAGCACTCATGCTGCCTCATGAAATGTTAAAAACTATTGTTGTCCCTGTAATCAAAAACAAAACGTGTGACAAGTCAGATTTGACGAATTATAGACCAGTCTCGTTGGCTTCTTTACTGTCTAAGGCGTTGGAGACGCTGCTGTTGCCCTGTTTACATAACAACGTGACAATTGACCATTAGCTGTTTGGTTTTCAACCACAAGCTTCAACAGATATGACAATACTAGCTCTCTAGCACTGTATAAAACGGTATAGAAGGAGGGGCACGTCAGTTCACCCATGCTTATTAGATTTAAGCGAAGCTTTTGATAGAGTAGATAACAATGTCTCATGAAGGAAGTTTAGTTGTAATGTTCCTCACGACATTATCAGCTGGTCTTCAAGTTCTGGTATGATAACCGACCGAATACCGTTCGATGGACCAACAGTCTGTCCGAGCCATACAAATTGAGATGTGGTATGAGACGGGGAGATTTGACTTCATCGGTGCTTTTTAATGTATGTGTATATGACTCGATTGATGAGCTGAGCAGAGCCGCTCCTGGCTGCCGTGTCACCAGACATGCGCCTAAATAATTTAAGCTATGCCGATGATATGGTTTTTTTTAGTCCTTCAACCAAAGGGTTATGAAAACTTTAATACTTTAATAGACCTTAATCTTAAACTTTTAATAGACCTGTTAAGGTCTATTAAAAAGCATAATTTTGTATACAACAAGTCCAAGAGTGTGGTTTTATTGTTAAAAGCTGGCAAACGCCCTGAAAATTAACCGCCAGTACTTGTACCGACATAGTATATTGCTAAAATACATTGCTTAGCTCTGTTTACGTTCATAAAATTTAATTATTGCTTTTAGTAGTTAAAGAACAAAGAAAATATGAACAGTTAGCAAGCATTGCGATGTGTAATGAAATGTTTGAAAGTTACGCCCTTTCTCTTGTTACTTAATGTATTGATAAGTTTGTTTGATATTTTTTCTAGGCGCTGTTGTGATTTCATGGTTTTTATATCAATACCATTCAGCCCGTCCACTGCTGGGTTTAGACCTCAAGGTGACAATAATATCGTCTGCTCTTCTTACCCACCCACCACTGGAGACTTCCAAAACAGTACTTAATTTATTTCGAAGAAAACTGCCTTTAAAGGATAAGCTATTTTTCATAAAATCTCGAACAAGTTACGGGTCGAATTGAAAGCGTAGAACTTGTAGAAAATAACAATAAATTACTTACAGTATCAGCGTCGGTAAGTCCCGAAACTTTTAAAGTCTGTGCCAGTCGGAGCAACGAAGGCAAGTTCTTTTTCGATGCTGTTACCTCTCCGGTGTACATGAAAGTTAGGAGCAGTTTCAGTTCAGTGGCGTCGCAGCTAAGGACCACCACTAATGTGTTATTTTCAGTCTCCACCTCCTGAAATATTTAAAAATCTTTGATTCATAATAATTCACTTAATTAGAGAGCGTGGATAGCCTAACGATATCTTCTCGAATGACATTCGTGCATGAGGTATCGAATTAAAGAAATCTAACTTAAGGTCCATAAATATGCCAGATGGTCCAGTGGACCTGGCAGATTACGACTCGAAAACCTCTCGTGAATACTTCTTTCTATTCAAGATACTGTTCCACACGTAAGGTCGTTATATTATCTATAGCAGTAAATTCTCAATCAGTTTTTGCGAACACCTAGACGAAAGTACGACAACGTTTTCAATGTCCTTGAAACTGGAAATTTGAGAAAAAATTATAACGAAAAGAAATTATAAAAATAACCAAATGATTTAAAGTTGTTTGAAATATTTTTCACTGTATTCAAAGAAATAGAACCTAGAGGAGTTGTTCAAAGTTTTTGGACATATTTTTCGAGTTACTTTGTACCTTGAATAACTGCGCGAAGTATTGACTGCATGATGCCAGCACCAATCTGTGAGCCTTCACCGATGTTCCACTTGCGTTGAGCGTCACATCAGTCAGGGCTCCTGTGTTCAGCATACGCCCTAGAGCTGCGATAACGCTGTTCTGGATAAGTTTTAACATTTTTTTTATTGGTAATTCTGGATAGAATCATATAAATTGGCCGCTCCGATCTCAGTAGAAGTCCTGCCATAACATGCACCGATTTAGACAGCTTTGACCTGACATTTTAGAGATTGAGATTGAGATAATCAATTAAAATAAGTTGATTAAAATTTTCTATTTATTCTAATTTTAAATATAATACCAATTCTATCGAGTTTTGTCTGTAGACAGCAGTTAGCAAACCTGCACTCTCGCGCCGATTACTGTTAGGCCAATTTATATGATTCTACTTCATAAAGTTACATCCAAGGATTAATATTGCACGTGTTAAGGAAGCAGTGTTTGCGTTTTGCTATAGCAGTGTTTTAGGTACAGTTTAAAATGTAATCATGCGGTTACAGTAACGCAAAATCTGTGATTCTATAATATAGTGTAAGGGATATTATAGAACACCTCGACCACGATAGACTAAAAAATCTCATAGAGCGTCTCTCATAGTGCAATCCACCACGTGTACATAGCAACAAGACTACTCTAAGGTATTTTACAGTCTATACACCTTAGTACAGGCCCTTAAGATTATAGTGTATGATTTATTAATTGTATGAGGACGTCCCCTTCGCTACACACTGAATACACATCGGCCTTCAACCAACACTTATACCAGGTATCGGCGCGTGCCTGGGCGCTTCTCACCGACTCAAAAGGTACCCTCTCAAAGCAACCCCCTACACCGAGGTCCGTTCCTTCCGCTGGTCTACCGGCGGGGGAGCCCTTAGGCTCGTTGCTGCACACACTCTTTGCTCCTGGCTGAGCGCCTTCTGCGCTCGCTCTAAAGTACACCTACATATCCGGGATGTTGAAAGGCCAATAGGGCCACAGCAATTTAGCCATTCCGAAAAATGGAAAAAAACATCTCATTTGTAAACAAAACAAAAACGACCGATGGTAGTGAGTGAGAGACGGAAGGGAGATTTCAGTATTCTCTTTACGTTTTAGAAAAATGTGTTTAGACAAAAATTGTAGAGCTTTACGAGCCCTATACAACGACATATAGCTTCTATGTATGTTATAGTAAACAGAATATTCTTTGGAGATGTTTTGAAAAATTTACACATATCTACCTAATTTATACATACCTACCTAATTTTGGAACTACTGAACCGATTTGGTTTATCTTCGAACTTTTTAATTTTTTTTATTTGTGGAAACCACGACTGTCCACCTGATGGTAAGTGGATACTGTCGCCCATGGACATCCATCCGCAATACATGCCAAATTCAGTCCAGAATTACAAACGTTGACACGCCCCCGGATACGCTGCTTACCTTTGGAGATTTGGAGGAAGGGTTGGGAAAATGGTGTGCGATACGATAGAATGGAATGGTAATGGGTTCTGGCATATCTCACTTACTACCGAAACACGTACTTACATTGGGGCAGTTGGATAAAGGTGTGAAATGTAGTGTACTACAAGGTAGTGTTTCAAGGTAGTCTTCTGTGAGAGAGGGGTAATTTGGCCTGTCGAGTGGCTGTGGGATTCAGCGTGCACCCTCCCCCACCAACTTAATCGGAAAATAGACTCAAGTAATTTTTTGCCAAATTTTATTTCAATCCGATAATAAATAAATAAGCCTTGCAGTTTGTTTGTTTGTTACTGATTGGACGAATAGGTAGTATGTTGAACTCGACTCTTGGTCGAGTAGAGTTTGGTGACTCTTGGTCGAGATTAAAATTTTTTTCGAAATTAGAAAGTCGTGATCTCCGGAAATCTTCGAATTCCCTAAAATTTGCCGCATGTTATCTACCAATCAGAGATGGCGCAATCCGATTATAGCCTGAAACCCCCTTGTAATTACAGTGGCAGGCCTGTACACCGCAAAGGAACTTTAAAGACTGATGTCTATATTTATTAATTACGCATTAATACTGGTAGTTATTTAGCTCTATCTAAATATAAATTGAAATAACAAAGACATTTTATGGCTTTAATTTTACTCGTTAATTAATATCGCGTCAATCTTCTAAAGACATTAGGGCTTCAATATTTTTTATAAAAGAGAGGGCAAAGGGCTCTTCTGTGTGGTAAGTGATCTTAAAAGCTTATTCATTCCTGGTTCTCATCTAATAATACCTTTTAGTATGTTTTCTGTTATTACTAGTTGTTACGCTTTCTCATAATAATTTATACGTTGCAATACCTCTTTAAGATAGCGAGCCGTTGATACTTATACTGTAAGAAGAATGTTTTTAATTTAAGGTTTTTAATTCTTTATTTGTCAAAGTACAGGTTACAATTAGTGGTGGGTAATCAAGACTTCTCCGGAGTGTTTTAACTCACTTAATCCTGCTTCGCTTACTCACTTGATCCCACTCCTCTTAGTTACTCCTTAACTCTTTTGATTCACCTACTTAATCACCTTCCGAGAGCGTTTCATTCCCTTTCCTTAACGGTTGTTGCATAAGCAAAAAAAAGGTGATGCCATCATTGCATCTTGATTTTGTAGCCCCCGACAAGTGTCGTTGCACGATTACACTCACGATCATGATTGGCGCCGGAATCGGAATCGGAATGAATAACAATTCGATTCAACTCTTTTGATTCACTAACTCCGGAGTTACCCATCACTAGTTACAATATATGTTAGAATATTAATTAGTTGAGTCCATGTATAGAGTAGGTACTCCACCTCGCGTCGGCGCGCAAATTCTCATATTAGACAATCTCTTGCAATTTCCAAAAAAGTGTGAATACGTTTAGATAACATTACACTGCTCTAAGCAAGCTCTCAGCTCTTTTAAAATTCTAGGAATTGGTGAAGCAGATCATTAAATCGTCAGAACGTGTGAGACGAGTAGTTTGATAATATCTGCTATCCACAGTTTGAGACTTATCGACACACTATCAAAGTTCCTTTTGAAGTATTAAATTATTTATATCTACTTATAGTCTGAAGTAGTTATAGACTGAAGCAGACACTAAAGTTTTTGCTGTTTTATTCGATTGATAGGTAATACCCATTTAATCCTAAAATAACTAACGTTTTGTTTTCATATAGTAAAAAGGCGGCAGACGAGCATACAGTCCACCTGATGGTAAATGGATACTGTCGTCCATATATGCGGTACATGCCAACATCAGTCCAGAATGACAAACGTTAACACGCCTCCGGATGCGATGCCTACCTTTGCAGATTAAGGAATGGAATGGAAGAATGGGGAGGGATAGGATGGGATGGGAACCGAAACACGTACGTACATTACGGAAATACGATAAAATAGGAAATACAGTACTTCAAAGTGCGCTCAGCGGCTGTGGGAATGCAGCATGCACTCTCCGCCCACAAAAAAGATAGTGTATATCAAAAAGATACACTTAAAAAATTGATACCCGTGATGAGGCATTATCAATTTATTACTCAAATATGTCGTCTCGTCTCCGAATTAACAATGGGTATATAGCAGGGGCCTACTATATATCTATGTGACATATAGGCTTGCATAGGTATATAGTATATAGCCGTGTGGTGACGGCTGACTGTAGAATAGCACCATCCCATCTCCTCTCGTGGGTGTCGTAAAAGGCGACTGAGGCCTGCTACCACAAGCCTTGACAAACTACGCCGCCTTTGAAAAAGTAGACTCACCAACCCGCTTGGCCAGTGTGGCATTTCCAGGCGTTACATCCCCCATGCACGAGTCAACGTGCATGAGGTGTGGATACTGAATGGTCTGGTTGCATTGCATTGCATATAGCCTTAGACTTTTAGTTTAAATAGGTATACAGGAAGTATCCGATCAATTCCCGAAGCCTGACACTATGAAAGCTGTGAATACGATTATGCAAAGGTCGGCGGAGCACCCGTATACCTCCTGGTGTGGCGGGTCTCCATGGCTCGTCCCATAAAAACTGGTCGTTTTTTTGCAATTTTATTAATATATTATGTTTAAAAATTGCTATCTTTACAAAACAGTATTTAACTTGTTATTTTATTTTCTTGAGACAACTAAGTAAGGCCCATATCTTAACTTAGAATACCTATTACAATAAACTTTACTACTAATAGGGATTTTATTCTTGTTCGGTCTCGCCTCGGAACGGTCGGTAACTTTTCTAGTGGGTGTTTGTTTGTATGTTTTCATGACGTCCCGCTTTTTGTTTTCAAACTTGTAAGTAAAATACACAGCGTTCGCACGATTACAAACGATTTGCGTTCGAGTTATTGAAAGCATTGCCTTTTTTCATTTTATATATGCAATGGTGCAATTAGCACATTCTGCCAGTCACAAGTTTTTTTTTATAGGGTAGTAGGCTGACGAGCAAGCGGTCCCACTTGATGGTAAGTGTTACCGTTGCCCATGGACACCTGCAACACCAAGTTTTCTTCGCAATAAACAATTTTGAAGTCTAAAACGTATTCTATCAACGTCCAGCACTGTCGAAGTAAGTGAGGAGTCGTTGAGTAAAGTAATAGTAGAGTAAACTGAGGACAGAATGAATAGGACTCCTCGGAAGCACACGTAAGAGCAGTTAAACAAAAAAAAAAATACTGTCAAGAAACTATCACTAATTAATCACAAAATTCACAATACACAAATTTTATAATAAACAAACAAAAATTCAACTTCACTTATCGAGTTCCCGCCAAAAAGTACAAGTGACTTAAGTGATGACACTGATGACTTAAATCATCAAATTATTCTTTGCAGTCCAATACTAACTTATTCAATAAGAAACCTAGCAAATATAACGTTGTAGAACAAACCTATTCCATCAGAGCAACGAAAATGAATTTTAAAATCAACGTAATAATTAATTTACATAAGTGCTTCATCTGGATATCAATTTTAATATCTAAAAAAATCTGATATTGGGTAAAGTTATTGTAATTCCTAGTTTAACATATAAACGAACGCTAACATTGAATACATATTTATTAAAGGTATATAGATGAAAGGTATCCCCCGATATATTTTAACGATAATACAGTGAATACTATAGGCATAGGTATGCTCAGCCCTACTATACAATATCAAATAAGAGGTTAAACTAATTACGTTTAGTAAACTTACATTAATTGATATTAAACGCTATTAATAGTTGAGCATTATTAGAAGCAAAGCAATCAATGGTCCTTTGTAAATTAATTATTATTACGTGGCTTACATATCAGAAGTAAATTATTTCGCCGCAGAAATCGACCCAAAGACAAAAATTGCAAAAATATCTTTTTGATTATAACGCAATTTAGGAAATATGAAAATGGGACGTGGAAAATTAAATTTCTACTGAAGCGAATTTCGAAATGTGTTTACGCAATTTATCCGGCAAAATAATTGCATTTTGGCAATTGAAAGTGGAGCTCGTAATTATTGTGAAAGCTGTTGCAGCTTGTGTAATAAAAAAGTAAAAAAAGACAGAATAAAGTGTTGTACCTTCGTGTCGCTGTGGTGTGTTTGAAAAAAAATAACAATTACTTACCTACCTGGTGGTTGTGCCAGCGCAATGAAAACTGTTGTATATCATCATCATCCATAGCGACACAGTTATAAACACACACAAGAGAAAAGCGAAAGCTTATGCTGTAAAACACTCACTATTGCTGATTCGACGCACGGTACGCTCAAGACAATAATATTGTTAACCGAATCCAGGCTATTTTATTTTAGTCGGTCCGCCTGGAAAACCTGTAGCCACCTATTTCTGGAGCTGATTGTATTTATAAATCCAATGACATTCAGTCAGTGACGCGCCTCACATACCAAAACTCATCCAAAAACAGATTTAGTTCGCTCGACACGATGATTGGCATCATTGTTCGACTGTTTGCACTAATTAACTACAATCCACCAGCATTAAAATCGAAACTTTGATCGCACCATTCGATTTCATCTGTTTGTTGACAATCCACGGAGTTGGTTGACATACTTATGATTTTAAAAATTAATCTTTTCCCGCCTCGAAAATTGGACAGTTGTCAATTTTTAACTCTGCAATGCAATTAGGTACTTTATTATTCTAAGTTGTTGTGTAAATATTTAAAATCATTTTAAAACCTTAATTAATTGCAATTTGTTATAACACCGATAATTTTAAAAATATTTAAGTAATATAATTTAACGACTATTTTTTCAAACATTTGGCTGTATGATTTTAAAACCTACGTCCGCTATGTTTTATTAAATTTGTATTTTTCAATTTCCCGCCCGTTCCGTCATCTGTCTGTAGTACGTATTACGTAGGGAAAATTATAAAGAAATCGTTTGTATTGTGAAAAGATTCCCGGTGTTTTTAAACAATCAGACAATAATTAATCGAATTGATTAAAAATGGAAAATCCAATCAATTCATCCGACTGCAGCGTCGATTTTAACGATCCAGACTTTTTCAACAAAGTTAAAAATTCAATTGAAAACGAACTCTCTAGCATAAAGAAAATTGTGGATACAATGAACCAAATGAGAGGTGGATGACTTATATTTAAAAAAATAAAAATACTAGCAGTGCCTTAGTGCGTGTACATTTAAGAATATGATTCCCGCGGGAACTTTATAATTGATCTGAATAAAAAGTACCCTAAATTTTAACCCGGAATGTATCTTATAACTGTGATAAGTTTCATTAACAACCGTTCAGTGATTTTTGCGTGATGCGCAAATTCAGACAGACATAGACAGACCTACCTACTAGAATTCCAAAAATTGTTATTTTGGGCTCCATATGGGCTTAGTGTATGTACAATGCAATGTTTTTTTTAAATATAGTGTACAGACATGGCTCTGTAACGATTTTATTATATTCTATGAATAGATTATTATAAATATTAGATACTAATGACAAAGTTGAGACTGGAAAAGCGCGACAAATGACAAAAAAGATAATAATAGGTTATAAAATTGAATAACTTGAATTCAATAATAAAATTAGCCTAGCAAATGCTAGGTGTATTTTGGTTGATCAATGATGCTAGGCTAATTTTATTACTGAATCCGATGATGATGATTCGAAGACGTCTCTTCTAGGTCCTGCGCCTAATTTGTTGTTTGGAATCCAATGTTTTTTAAAATTTCTTTACACTTAATTAATTATTATTTTTGGTTAATTCCTAATTTATTATGTATCCGACACGTACTTGCCCGATTTCTCACTAAACAATGGTGAACGTTATTTTTTCAGTGGAAGCAGCCTATTTAGAATGTGACTTATTGACAACAATCAACGCATCCACTTGGGAGAATATTTCAGACTTAATTGGTCTGACTTCAATGAAAATGATCGAATTAAATGTAAAGAACGAAATATAATGTTCTCTTTTAATGATCATTAATGACTAATAAATACTAATCGTATCTCATATCATATGTAATAATTTCTAAATAAATGTGTTTATTACAACGAAATTTTATTGTCTTTTTTCCAATAATTCAAATAACTTCCTTAACAAATAATATATCTATATATATTGTAGCTTATTTTAAAAAAAAATAATGGTGAAATTAGAATTAGGTATATATAAAAGACATGTTGGTATTAACCAACATGTCTTTGCAATATGAAATTCAATTATACCTAGTCTAGCCATAAATATTGTTACAAAGAAAACATTGATATTTTTACATTATCATTTTATATAAAGAGTTTGTGTTATTTTAGAAATAAATAGCATTTTAAAAATATAACGTTTATTCGAAATGATCACCATTTGCTTTTATACAATCTTTCAAACATCGTGGCCAGTTTTCGATTGAAACACGCACTTCTCCCATGGGAAAATTGGCAACTGCCACCCTTATGGACTGTTTTAACTATTCAATATTATCATGGCGTTTAGAGCATACCATGTTACCTCCTACAGACCCACGATCCCGTCCGTTCAACGCAGAGGTCCGTTCGTTCCGTCGGTCTACCGACGGGGGAACCCTTATGCTCGTTGCTGCATACACTCTTTGCTCTTGGCTGAGCGCCTTCTGGGCTCGCCCTAAACTATACATGTCCGGTGACTCTTGAAAGGCCATCAGGGCCACAAGAATTTAGCCATTCCAAAAAAAAAGGTATGCCATTCTCTCTAAAACAGACATAAATCATAATCGAGCGGATTAAGATCGGGACTAGATGACGGCCAGTCTTTAGCTCTAATGAAGCTGGGAATATTCCTTTCTAGCCACACCTGTGTTGAATGAGCCTTATAATCTGTTGCTGAGTCTTGCTGAAAGGACAATTCTTGGCTATGGAACAGGGTGTTGTTTAGAGGCGCAACAGCCTTCTCACGAATAGTATCTTGATACATTTGAGCCGACGTTTTAATACCTTTACACAAAAATATGATTTAGTCACTTCTTGATGGTTAACACCACACCGAACCATCACTGAAGCCTATTGTTGCACCCTATTGACCAATTGAGCAGCTTCTTTAGAGTTATGAGGATAAACTCGATCATTCCGCTTGTCAAAATGTTCCTCAATGGTGAACATTTTCTTGTCCGTAAATAAGATAACACCATCTCCTCCTGTGGGTGTCCACTAAGGGATAATAAAGTGGCTACCACGAGCTCCGAGGTACTACACCACCTCCAAAAAAGTGTACTGGGTAATCCACTTGGCACTTGGGGTAGCGTTTTCAGGGCTTACATCCCCCATGCACGAGTTAATGTGCACGAGGAGGCCCATGTACAGTTGTGGATACTGAAAGGGCTGGTTACATTGCAAATAAGATTTGTGAGCTCCCTTTTTGTACCGCCGAAATTGATTTGATTTGTCAACCCTATTTCTCTTTAAATTATCAGTTAATAAATGGCCAGTACGTCTTTTGTAAGCAGCACTCCTAAGTTATCTTTCAAAATACGTGACACGGTTCTGGGTGCTACATTTATCTCTCTGGATAAAATCTTTTGCTTCCGGACGGGATTTCTTGGAATTCTCCTTTTCACAGTTTTAATCGGCTGTTCAGTACGAATAGTGCGTCGACGGCCAGATATTTTTCTGTCACAAACAGCGGACGTTTCAATGTGCCTACCAATAGCTCAATTCACAAGCTAATACCAAGCGGATGCAGAGTTTTTAAAATTGCATTTGGCTCCATGCCTACATAGCATAATGCAATTACAGCAATACGGTTTTCGTTATCACCCCACTTCATTTTAATATTAGTAAAATATTTAATAATGATTGGCGCCAAAGAAAAAACATTTAATTTTCACTTGAGAATGACAGATTCCAAATTCAAATACGAGTTATTTATTTATTGTAACGGTATTTATGGCCAGACTAAGTATCTATCAGTGAGGTCCAAACGTTTCTGGTTTGCCATAGTTCTAGATGTCTAAAAAAAAACAAATTATACGTCAATATAATTGTAATTTATCCTGCTAATTCGTGTATAATTTTTAGAGTTCAACACTTGTTAGTTCCGATTCCTCGACTCTTAGAACTACAGGAAGTCGCAAAATCTTTAAAATGTTTAAACTGGAATATCTTTCTGTGATTAAGTTCCTTACAAAGGAAGGTGTTATCCCGACCGATATCAAACAAAGGTTGGATAATGAGTACGGGGATTCTTCTTCATCTTTTTCCACGGCCAAAGATTGGTGTAAGCTATTTCGTTTAGGACGAGAGTCCATCGATGAAGCACCTCGCTACAGTCCCAAGAATTCTTCCTGAACATGTTCATATGACATATTCACATATGTCATATTCACCAGTGTCAAAACTTCTTTCAAGTGTGCACCGAAGTGAATAGTATCATGCTCAAAGGAACTTTTGGAGAACTTTCAGAGAAACGAAAACGATTTTTTAGAGTCAATTGTTACTGGAGATGAGACTATGGTTCTTTACTATGATCTCCTTTTCAAAAGAGAGCCGATAGAGAAGCGTCGTTCTGGTGACCTAGAAACGCAAAGGTGACTCGGTCCACTAAAAAGATTATGGCTTCGATATTCTGGCATCGTCAAGGAATATTACTTATAGAAATAAAAGACTAAGGGTAACTAATCCAGCTATTATGCTATTATGCTAACCTAATAGAGCAATTACGAGAACTAATCCAGCAGAATCGTCGTGGGAAACTAAACAAAGGTGTGCGGCTTCTCTATGACAATGCATCCGTCCACGCCGCCGCAGTAGCGAAAGCTGCTGTTTCAAAGTGTGGCTTCACCGAAATATGCCACACACCCTATAGTACTGACTTGGCTCCCAGTGATTACTACATGGTCTCAAAACTCAAGGTGGACTTAAGGGGTAGAAGATTTTCCACTGATGATGAAGCGATCGCTGCGGTTTTCGCCCATTTTGAAGATTAAACTTCTGACTATTTTTGTACTGGGATAGAAATGCCAATTAAACGATCAGAAAAGGTGTTCAAATAGACGGTGACTATATTGAAAAATAAAAATAGATTCATGAACTTGAGTGTCCTTTTTCTTCGTCAGGCCGGAAACTTTTGGACCTCCCCTCGTGTATACCTACATAACTTATTGTCCGTATAGACACGTATGGACTATTGATTTTGGTTATGATATTTCGCTGTTTTAGCATTCTGTTTTGATTTTTGAGTTTGTTTTGATTGTTTTGAGTTTTGATTGATTTTTGAGGAACAGGAATTAAAAGTTAAGTTAAGATTTCGTAAATTACATATCCATCGATTAGGTACATGTCATACTTTGTCACACTTCTATCTATCTGAAGTCTATTCATACATCTCATTACTATCGTGTTCACCTAAATTTAAATTTAAGCATTTTAAATAAGCAAAAACTTCTATTGGTCAAAGGTTTGCGGCATGACGTCCGATTCTTTAAAATAATTTTCCTGGCTTTCCAGAGCTGGTTTCTACACATCTAGATAAATATTTACAGCAAAAGAGTCTTTAACTATTTGTTATAAGTTACATGTTGAATGGAAAAACAATTTTGTCGTTGCAGTAGTGAATTATTCGGTTCACAGACTCTTATAGTGTCTGAAATGGCCGACGGGGGCGCTGTCATCGCAAGGTATTTTATGATGTTCTGTTCGACCAGTTTTTTTTCATTCCGAGACGCAACGAAATTGGAAAATTAATGGAAAATTGGACTGTAAATTTTTTAAACTTCCTGGAATATTACAATTATTTTTTAACAGATTCATTCAACATGAATCAATTAATATCAACTTGATTTTACAAAGTAAATATTTTATCAGCTATAGAAATTGCTGTATTGTCAACAATTTAAACTTAGATCACAGCAAAAAGGATCAATCAAAGCATCCATTGATCTATTGATTTAATTAAAGAATTCAGGTGATATTATTTGCACGTAAAATGTGATTGCATATACCTATATATATATCACCCTACGTCTCCCCAATGCTGGATATAGCCCTCTGCAAGCACATTATCATGTGCATGAGAGATGTATGGCCTTAGAACGGCATACCAACCAAGCGTTGGCGGGTTCACTTTTTTAGAGGTGGTCTCGGTAGCGGCTTTGTTATCCTTTTTCACGACACCCACGTGAAGAGATGGAGTAGTGCTATTCTAAAACCGACCAACACCCGGTCTATATCGTCTTTATTATTCTCATTTATTCTAAAATTAAACAATTTAAGAACAAATGCGACTTATTAATCACCTTCGTGATTAGTATTACTCAACTTGGCAAATACATTTATTGACAGACTCAATTGGACTTTATGGCGGGAACTCAAGAATGGAAGTTTAGTTTTTGTACGATTATTGTAAAAAATATGTATTAAGCGTTTTGTGGTTTAATAGTAATAGTTTATTAAACTTCAGTGTTTTTCGTGTGCGGTGTTTGTGATAATGAAATAAAAGTGTGGGACTATGTATTTCGTGTGCTTCTAAGGAGTCCTCTTCTGTCCTTAGTAAACCTACTATCGCTTTACTGAGCGACTCGTGACTTACTTCGACGGGACTAGAAATTGACATTGATTGATTTTGACAATGATATATATATATATATTTATATTGAAATAGGCGGACGAGCAAGCGGTCCCACGTGATGGTAAGTGTTACCGTCATCCACGGACACCAGCAACACCAGGGGGTATGCGGGTGCGCCGCCGACCTTGAAAAATCCTATTCACAGCTTTCTTGAAGAACCCTATGTTGTAGTTTATGGAAGGACCTCTTGAGGCAGTTCATTCCACAGCTACGGGTTCACAGCATAAGGAAATGCGGATGGACCGCACTTCTGTGACGGGAAGTGCGGTTGTAGAAACCCGAGGTGGAAATTATATTGAACAATTCTTCAGAGCATTCCCCATTGTACAGGCGATAGAACACACAGAGAGACGCAACGTCTCTCCGAATGCTGTGGTATTCTAAACCACCCGTGAGAGAGATATGAAGAAAAAAAATAAACTCAATTAACACTCGACCGCTAGATTTTCTCGATAGTATAAAATATAGTCTATATATATAGTATATTTTGTTTCAAGTCACGTATTTCTTCGTAGCTTAGTCTAAACCTTCGTATTACTAAAACTTCGTGTCTTTCAAAATGTCTGCGGGACTTTTTGACTTGATCAAACTCAACTTGTCAAACTTTCTTCATTCACTCTAAGTGAACCTCTAAGTGGAATGAAAAAAATAAATAATGTTCCACTTAGTGTTCCCCAGTCAAATAAACTCGAGCAAAATTCTATTTCTCTGCGCCGCTATTCGTCATCATTACGGTAAGTCTTTAGGGGTTGAGCAATAAACACAAAATAAGGGGTGTAATTTGTATAACAGATGAAAGAGCCTGGTGCAGGTAGAGAAAATGAGATGTCAACGCTGTATTTGGTTGTGATATTTTATATATGTAGATTTTTTTTAGATTTGTTTTTTTTGTAGATACTTTAGTATACGGATCCAATGTTGTAAGCATCAGCTTCGCCTTAATGAGATAATTTAAAATACATAGTTAAATAATAAAAATAGATAATCTTAAAATAGTTAACACTGTAATATCGTAACCGTAATCAGCTCTTTTGTCTACTTATAGTCCATTGCTGGACACGGGTACCTTGTCTTGATGAGGATTTATGAGTTTAAAACGCCACGCTGGTCAAGCGAGTTGGCGAGATAACTCTTATAGTAGGTGATGTAGATCCTCAGCATCCTCATGTAGATAGCTTGAAGAAACAGCATGCTAAAGTGACAATGGGCAGGACATATTTGCCGTATTATCGACAACAGAGCGGGTAAACGAGTCCTCGAATGGAGGCTATTTACCGGGAAGCGCAGTGAGGGACGTTCTTCGGCCAGGTTGGATGAAAAAAGCCGAAGACCGTGTGTGGTGGCGAGCTAAGGGGGCGAGGGGGCCAAAGATGGTGTTATTTTACAATGATATATTGTTTCACATTTAGACAATCTCTTGACAACTTTGAAATAATTTGCATTGTATTCGCCCAGAAATTCTTTACAATTTTTTTTTGCGTGAGCTAGGATACCCGTATTAATATAACATGACAAGATAATATAAAATTACAAAATTGAATACACATGTAAAATTCTGGCTAGGTATCTACATATTTTAAAAATTTGAAAATTAAAAACAATATTTATAGTGATTTTTTGTAGGAACAACTCTTTTCAATTAAAAATAAATATAACATCCCATGTATTAGTATCTATGGTTTTATTCTGTGATTCACTAGCTCTCCGCTGGACAAAAATGTATCTAAATCTATTTAATTATTATTGTATTATTTCTGAGGCTTCGTCTGCGGATGTGAATTACATATGAGAACAATGAATCGAGAAAACAGATATTTTTAGACTAATGTTGTGCAAATGTATGTTATTGTATTATATAAATCTACAAGAATTGTGTCTCCAAAAATTCGAAATACGTTTTGTATTATTTATCGATATAATTAACAAGAAAGAAAAAAATATATAATACATAAAATGACGTATGCACCTATACTTTTATATTTATTACCAAATTTACAAACAAAAAGCAGAAAATTATTATAATTGTATCTAATAAACCATATAGGTTTGTCTAAAATACAAGTTCTGCAGGATCAGTAAACATAGACATTATAACCTACCTGTGAACAGTGAACAAATTACAAATTAAACGGCATACGACTGACAACAAGATACATTTTCACTAAACTTTGGACAAGACTTGTTTTCTCAAAATTTCGTTGTTTTAAGAATGTATTTAGTCAAAAACACGCCTTTGTTTAAGATAGAGACCATTATGATATTAAAAAACGATATTTTTTGTGATTTCACTAAAGTTTGAATATCTCGAGAACTAGAAACGACAATTAGATCCTTTTTCCGTGATAATACCACATATAGGTACTTCCTTTAGAGTTTATTACGTATAAAGTATATAGACTAGGAATACTAGACGTGTCGATATACTCGTAATCTATACACTCAAGTATTATTGAACCCATATGCACCTGTTAAAGTATTGTACACGGTATTTATAAGTTTTTAAACATTTGTATTTTTTCGTGTAAATGCTCTTGTAAATAAATAAAAAGATGAAATAAATTATTGTACTCAAATATTAGGATAAATGTCATTTTGTGCGTCTAGTTATTAAATTTATTTCTTTACCAGAAAGATTTGGAACGAATCTTCTAGCTAGTATATGTAGATTCTAGAACCTTTACGCGAAGTCGATTAGAAAGTGTCATAAATCGAAACTCCCCGGGACAGTTCTCTAAGCTAGAACGAAAATGTTTGTCGCTTAACTTGCCTGACACACAGTGTATACAGAAAACAGTGTGAAATTACGACGAATGCGACTTGAATACAGTTAAACATATTTTACACAAGTACAACAACATTAAAAGTTATGCTATAAAATGTTATTCCATCTCCATTTCCCCCGTTTCATGAAATGGTCGAATTGTTAGCGAAATGGGTAGTAGTGTTGTTAAAACGAGAGCTGAACAAGTTCTTGATCGTGCTGATTTATGTATTATTGTAGATTCCACACCGTTTCTTCTGTACAATGTGTTTGAGATGTGACCGAAGTTGCACAATTGGACGTTCTCCAGGTCACTGACCGCTGTGGTCTGGAATAGTCTAAAAGTTTACCTACTCCGTTTACCTTGCTATTTTTAGTTAAAACCTACTGTATGTGTGAAAATAAGTATAATTTCGATTTTTAAGAGTACTATCGTAATTGAACCATCCATTTATTTTTGATATTGTTATCTGTTTTCTCCGTACCACCCAAAGGTTGCCTGGAAGAGATCGCTTTATCGATAAGGCCGCCTGTTGTATTTTCGTCTCACTATTTAAATTGTCTTTTTGCAACATGTATTACTGTCTGTCTATACTGTATACTGTCTATTTAATGTAAAGAATAAAGTGTTCTGGGAATTTAATGCCTAGATAATTAGAGTCGAAATTGACACATTAAGTAATGTTAAAAGGAACGTGAAGCGAAGGCAGTTATAAAATTATAAAATGTCAATGAAGCGCAATGTGGGATGTCTGACCAAGTGGACCGACGACTTTGCCGATAGGGCGATAAGAAGAGCCGAGGATCGTGTGTGGTGAGCCTTGGGAGAGGCTATATCCGGCAGTGATGAAATATAGTCTAATGATATGGTATGGGATGTTACCAGCCTCCTTTACGGTGGCATGTTTCCTTTTCAGTCAAAAATGGCATCTTTTCGTGGATCGTTTAACATTAAAATAATACGCGTTATAAACTATGTTATTTAACTTTAAAATAATACTCATTATAAACTATTTTATTTAAAGTTAAAATAATACCCGTTATAAACTATGTTATTTAACGTTAAAATAATACCCGTTATAAACTATGTTATTAACTTTAAAATAATACTCGTTATAAACTATTTTATTTAACGTTAAAGTAATACCCGTTATAAACTATGTTATTTAACTATAGAGTAATACTCGTTATAAACTGTTATTTAACTTTAAAATAATACCCGTTATAAACTTTGTTGTATAACGTTAAAATCAAGCTTCCACTTTAAAGGAGTAATTGCGAACTGACCTGGAAAATTTAGTTATCGACAACTTTTCGAGGAATGCATTTCCATTATATATAATAGGGTGCTATATATTTTGTACCTATGTATTTAGTATGTAGACTACATTATAAAGAACTAATTAAGGAAATTACGCACAAACGTAACATTATTTTGGTTTTGTTTCCATATCTACTTCTTTTTTAGCCAAGTAGATTTAAAGAAATTCGTCAGTGATGGTTGGATGAAGGATATCCAGTGGTATGGAAGACATAGGAGAGACACATAGATGTGGTATGGAAACGAAAAAATGCTGATCATGTGGGACATTGTACAATAGGCAGACTTAATGCCTAGTGGTATTATCCACCAGTTAACCTTTGCCTAAACAGAAAGACGAAGGATTGGGGGGTAGAACGGTTTGGGAAAATGGGGTAGGGATAGGATGGGATGGGAATGGTCTCCGATATATCTCATTCACTACCGAAACACCTACGCACATTAGGGAAATAGGATAAAGTGGGAAATGTTAAGGAAGTCTTTGAGAGACTGAGAGAGGGGTAACGTGACCAGTCGAGCACGCCCATCGGCTGTGGGATTGCAGCTGCTCATGATACATAAAACTCTAGCATCAAAATTTCCTTTTACATGAAAATATTTAACTCCTATAGTTTTAAACGCACGGTTGACTTTTCTATTTCAATTGTATTATTTTTTGGAGATTTATTAAACACTAACAGTGGCCGTGACTTCGCTCGCGTGAACTTTAGAGTGATTCCCGTGGGAACTAAATAACGGATTGGGATAAAAAGTACACTAACGCCACTTATTCGTAAGCTATATCAAGTTTCATTAAAATCGGTCCAGTATTTTTTCTGTGATGATTCAGACTGACCGACACAAATTTCTAAAACTGTTGTTTTAGACTCTATATTATTCGTACTTTAAATTGCAATCACGTTTTCAAAAAAATATTTCATGTACAGGACACGGCTCGCTCTGTCATGATTTTATTACGAGTATATGTAGAGATGTACAGACACGGCTTTGTAACTTTTATACGTATAGATTACATTGTAAGTATGCAATCAGCCTTTTTAGTATCTACTGCAGGGCACGGGCCGCCTCATGCCAATAAATCCTGTGCTCTCAGAGGTGGTGTAGTTCCTCACCGCTCGTGGTAGCAGCTTCGTTATCCCTTAGTCGCCTTTTATGACACACTAAAATGAACAATTTCGAACACTGACCACAATAGATGTTTGGTTCCGTAACTGCATTAGTACAAGTGGAAAAAAAAGCTAAACTCACAATTATACGGGACTGAGATATGTCCCTTACTTTTTTTTAACAATCACAATAGACAAAGACACTCACAAATTGCAAGTATCCTAACTCGAGTGACACACAAAACTCTCAAACTTCCAAAATTAACACTCGTTGGCCGCGAACCGGTTCTATCACTCGGATCTAGCCGGTTTATCCGGGCATTTAGAAGCTCGGTGACGGAGGTTGATTACCGGGTGAAAGTAGATAAGTCACGCACTCGATATCCGTTGTTTGTTCGTTTGTTCTCTTTAGGGTTTAATGAAAGTTTTCCGTTTTTGCTTTGATTTATGAGGTTAACGCTGAGGTGAAATATATGCTGTAGGAATATGCTGCCCTACTCGAATGTGATTGTATCATGTGATGTATCGATCTTAGCAGACGTTCCCAAGAGATCTCTTACCCGCAAATGCATTCAGTGCATCCTAGACAAGCTGAATTTTTTGAAATGCAACTGTTTAAAATTCAGACAGCACGGTTAAGAGTATAGGGTACCTATCCTGGAAGTCGTTTTCCGTACAGTCGAGCGAAAATAGGCTTCAAAGCTGTTATAATCCGACTAAGCGTTACGAAGGTGTTTTTGCAATATTAAACAGCGAGTGGTTTAACAACGAAGATATAGTAATCGGCGATGTATTCTTCCCTCGTAGAAGAACAGGCATTAGAGACATTTTTAATGAGCGCTTAAGTAAAAATAATCGGAAATTAAAAATAAACAAAGGGAATAAACAATGGTTAGGTATTGTTTTTGTTTTGTCCAAAACTACAAGTTTCTGGCTTGGTTATGAATGAATGAAAAATTTACCAAGTTTAATTTGCATTTTATATCGAATGTAATCAAAAAGCATTTGTGCCTTTTTTTCTAACGAGGACTTTATGGAGACGGTAGGGTTCTTGTGTGAGGAATGACGGTGTAGCTCTTGTATCCATGATGTTGTAGAGGAAGAGGCGATGGAATCAAACATTCTTCTTCTTTTGGTAGCATCTCCTAACGGAGGTTGGTTATCGTCATGGCTATTCTCACGGGACAGACTGCTGTTCGGAACAAAGACCTGGTGCTCATTTCGAACCATTCTCTCAGATTTCTGAGCCAAGATTGTAATCTTTATCTCTTTAAAGATCTTCTTTAAAGATTGTTTCTTTAAAGATATACAAACTGTAGGTTGTATATCTGACCGTGGATCTTACCCTGTATTTAGTACATCTATTTAGTACCAATAGTGGGTGGACGGCCAGTCCTTTTTCTTTCACAAACAGAGGACCTACCAATAGCCCGTTATACAAACATTCGGCTAACCAATATCAAGCGGATGAAGAGCTTTAAAAATTGCGCTATCACCCCACTCCATTTTAATATTAGTAAAATATTTAATAATGATTGGCGCTAAAATGAGAGAAAATATTTATTTTTCACGTGAAAATGACAGATTCCAAGTTCAAATGTGATTTATTTATTTTTCTTCATCGTAACAGTATTTATGGCCAGACTAAGTATATGCAATCAGGCAACTATGTTGCAGTAAATCTACTGTACGGTACACCACCTATCTGTGATCAAAATATTCATTTCCCTACTCAAAGTTTTCCGGCAGAGATCGCTTATAGTAATAAGACCACGTTTTGTGCGTTCTATGAATTTAAAATCGCTGATTAATTTCTTGTTGTATAGATAGTATACAGATATCTAATTACCATTAAATGTATGTTACAAGTAAAGAGTAAGAAATTCAGCAGCCACAGTTACTGAATGTGGCAATTACAACAATAAATCCGAAGTGAAACCTTGTAGCGTTGGGCTGACTTTATACCGTGCGTCCCCCGGGTGCTGCGAGATTTAGTGTACGCTCGCGCATAGAACTGCTCCCGGAAAGTTGAAACGGAAAACTTACGAGAAAACCTACATGTGGATTGGCTGTTGGTACACTCAAGACGAATATTTGTTTCTTTGACGAAAAGATGGAAATGCAATTTACTGTTAGTGATTAAAAAAGTTAAACTCAGTAAATATTTTATTGTCGATAAATTTGATTAAAACTTAGGTTAGATAGGTTTAACAGTATAACAGTTGAATAAAAGATTTTGAATTTCTTGCTAACCGCAAAGATAAAAATGCGTATAAGCGTGAATTCATATACTCCATAGTCCATGAATGGTATATGCTGTCATATATACATTTTTTACTAGAACGGTTTTATATATTTAAAAATTTATTAACGGGTTTCAGACTTTGGGTTCAGGTTTTTTCCATGACACTTTGAATATATACGTTTTGATTAAACATATTTTATGGCCCCAAACACATCGTAAAGCGGTTGCGGGCGCGAGTTCAGGCGAATTGTCATTACTAGCTAAGACTTCTTTGTGTGAACAAAAGGGCGGTTTCCAGTAAATTTATGAAAGACGTGCTCAAGTCCATGTCTGCATTGCAATGTATTTAGGGTCTGAGCGATAAGAGTTAGAACCAACGGTAAAGTGGCGCACGTTCTAATCGGTGCAGCTCCGAGTCCCGTCAAACATGTCTTACGAGGTAACTTATAATGCTTTAGTAGACGCTGTCACTTTGACAAATCAGTATTCATATACACCCAAGGCTGTTTTTCATAACGAGTGGATCTAGTTGGAGAAAGTAGAAGATGCTGTACTGTATTGTCAATTAACGTGTTTAGTACATTGTGAAAATTGGACCACGATTTTTAAGTATACGATTTTTAGTTTCACATGGACAGTCATCATTCATCCGTCTTGGCAGTCATATTTATATTTATACTAAAAGCTCAGTGTGTTGAACAGAGAAATACGGTATTCTACCCTGGGCCCATGTCTAATTCGTTACAAAGCTCACGTTAAGGCCCATATGGAGTATCGAAATATCAATTGGACGCATTTGACTCTGTCTAATGAAGTGTTGTCCGAATTGTCGACGATCCTACTCTCACGGGCGGTTTAGAACGCCTCAATTTCTGGGGAGACATTGCGTCCCTCTTCGTGTTTTACCGCCTATACAATGAGGAATGCTCTCATGTACTATTCGACATAGTTGCCACACAAGGTATTGCAGGGTAACAATAACTTCCACTTGATTAATTAATTTTTTAAACTTCATTGCACAAGTATATGAAGTGTACCTACAAATGGCGGACTTAAGAATAATAATAATAATAATTCATTTATTTCAGACAACAAGATCCATATTTAATTCATTAGTGTTGGTAACAATTTTAACTTAAAGACTATGTTAGTACTTATTACTACTAATTTTGTTACTAATTATATACATGTATGTATATGTATACGTATACATATTATTACATACACACACACACATATTCTAATATATATATACATACCTATCACATATATACACTTTATTATACATCAGACACTGGCTGTCGCCGCTGTTGTTAACCGGTGTACTGTTCAAAAAGTACCTTGTTTTAAGCACTGAGTGAGCGGGTGCTTTGTTTTGGTGTAGTACCAGTCCGTGGAGACCTGTGTTTGGACGGTTGTTACTCACTGCAGTAAAAACGCTTAGCAAGCAAGTGTACAGATATCAAGTGGGTACCTGATACATGTAAAAGTGAAAAAACTTGCGATTAAAAATTTTCCAACGTTTCTTGCTATTTTTGCTTCGATAGGCGTTGGCTCACTTTAAAACAGCTAAACAATAGATTGACGCAGTAGATTGCTTAGTTTCTGGTACATAATACTGGTAGATCCAACATTCGTCACCTGTGACAATGTAGTAAAAGCGTCGAAACGATCCTGCTTCAAATTTTATTCAAATTTTCAAATGATATCACGCCATCATTGGACACGAACTTGTTTATGAGCCTCGGTGAGGTTGCGCCGGCCCAGCGCGATACTATCCTCCTGACTTGTAGATTCCCATGTAATAATTCATACACATCGCCGTTCCAATCTGAAATCTCTCCTGAATCTCCTCGTATGTAATTCGCCTGTTTTAAATTTTTCACTGCCGCCACGATTTCTACCGTAACAGCCGTTAATAGGCGACCGTTTCTTTCTTCGTCAGCCAAACTTAGTCGACCACACGCTTAAACTCATTGTACCAATGTTACACAGTCGCCTAAGAAGGGCATTTGTTTGAAAACGCTATTTGAAGTCTATTAAAAGAATCTTAAGGTTTCAAAGAACATTTAAAATCATACAAAATCATAGCATGGAAATGTTCCCGTCGAAAATACATTTTTTAATGGGACACGATGTTTTGATTCAACTTGTAAAAATGTGGAAGGAATATTTTAATAAATATATTTATTAAGGTCTACTATTGATATCTGATATTTGGATAAACACATCACAAAACCGAATGTCGATTTGTCTGCGATGTACTCGTAGTTAAAAGTATATTATTTTATTTGAATTTGGAACGTTTTAATTTTATGTTATAGATAGTTGTAGTTTTAATTGATATCAAAACCAGCCAGTGTTCCATACAAACTTTTTGTCCCAAAACTTTCTGAGTAGCCTGGTACTCTCTAATAAAAGAGATCTCCAAGCAACTGTACATTTTAACCACTTTTGCCATCGGTAGTACACTCACGTTCAACTTAAATTAACTCCAGCTATCCGTTAATCTGGCATCTACATACGTTGAAACGAAGAAATCGGTATATCCATCTCTATCTAACACGTATGTATCCATGTGTTTGCGTACATGTGCGACTGGTAGCCTGGATGTCTCTAAGGGTTTGCCGATACTTGCTTGAGGGCTTCTGACTTTAAGTTAGTTCGTCTTTAATCTTGTGGTTAATTGTGGGATTTTCAATGGTTTTACATCAGTCTTGACGAATAGAAGAAGATAGCCTTACTATCCCAATTAGATACTTATTAGAAATAAATGCGAAAGTTAATTGGTTCGTTTGTTATCTAAAGACCGCAACTCGACAGATGTAGAACATCGGAATGAGAGACTTCCCAAGGAAGAAAGGAGTATAATGAGATGAGAAAACTTCTATATTCTGTTGTACTCCCAATTCTCCATCCTTTATAAATTCCTAATTCATTCCTAAATATTCAAAGGTAGGCAGTGGCGTAGGTATGTGGCGTATATCGTAGTTGTATAGGACAACAGTATCCACTTACTCACTGATAAACCTCGACACTGGTTGTTATTATAGCTCGAGCTGGTGACCTTTAGTCGATATGTCGGAAAAGATATTTTTACTTTGTTATCATGTCAAATACCAATACACAAATGTTCCACAACCGAGTTCTCAAGAATACGATTAGAGACGTCAGAAAAGTAGTTGTATTGTTGGAACGTAATAACTTTTACAACTTCGAAACAATATAGGAGCACTACACGAAACCAGCTTGATCTCTGGCAAATACTGAAGTCCAGGGGGTCTACTATGGTTTTACGTTTCCAAAGCTTCGAGAGTCCGACCGAACTTCCAATGAGCGAAGTGCTATAACCTAACTCTGATTTTCCTTCGTTCTGAACTCTCTAAATCGGTTATCTTTGATTATTTAAAGAGTGAGATATTGTTACCGTGATCGTGGTGAGATATTGACTTTTGATCCCAAGTATCTCTTGTCAAAATCTATATTTCGATCGTTGTCTCGTGCGATCGAAGTAGTTTCAAATGTTAAATGAAATTATTTGGTTCCGGTATATCGTAGAGAACGTTTTCGAGGTAGAAATATGCCGAAATATCGCCCGAAACTTCGTTTTTCGTGTTTTCGGAGTAGAGCCCCAGGATTCGATTCGCCTTGGGGCAATAGCATTTGCATCGGAACGTGTCGATTTCCACTCCAATCGATTTCTCGATGTGTCGATTTGAAATAGAGTCTCTTGTGCAAGTTGTTTTAGAATACATTTTGGTGTTGCGCGACTTGTATAGTTTTTTTTTTTAGATTGTGTGTATTGTTGTGTACTTTTTACTATGTTGTATGAAGTGCTTTACAAATGTTTAATTCATTTACAGCTGTTTGATAATGTTTGTTGTTAAAAGGTTAAGGGTCTATTTCACGACCTTCGAGTTAAGTTACCATTTGTTACTTAACAATTATCACTAATCGGGAATTAAGATTGCTGAGTATCTCTGATCTGTTTCATCGATTAGCGATACTCGAACTCAGTGCCGGCTTTACCTATGGTGCAGGGTGTGCGGCGCATACGGGCGCAGGGTCTTAGGGGGCGCCGAGCGCCGCTTGCGACAGCTCCACAGAGCCTGCGTCGCTCGCGGCATTCTCAAAGACCCTGCGCCCGTGTTATGGCAGACGCCGGCGGAGGTAGCAAGGTGCGCCACGAGCGGTTCCTTCAAAAATATAAATAATTAAGTCACATTTTTCCACCCTCTACACCAATAGCTTTTGTTTCAAGGTGAAATCAGTCCACGGGGGCGTACCGCAAGTGAAGTAAATGGGCTATTGCTTCCCAATATCATTTATAATTGCACCATTTGCACCCGAAATTCCGATTACTGGTGAAAATATAACTGTAAGTATTCCATTTTGATCGCGCGCCTTGAGGGCGCCAGGGTATTGATTGCACCCGGGCGCTACATGGGCTAGAGCCGGCGCTGCTCGAACTTGGTGTAATGTGATGGAAAGGCGGTATTTTTTCCAAAAATACTGTTTTTCCAAAAGTTTGAAGCTTTGCAATAATATTTTGTAAAAGTCAGTTCTCAAACAATTATAATACTTACAGCTACTTATCGTAATTTGTCTCTATCAATAGTGACGCTTTATTTTATTCAAGAAAACCGCTTACATGAAGCGTTATCCATCTATCCACCTGATTCGTATGGTAATGTGGTGGGCGGCGGGAGACAAGCAACATGCAATCCACACATATCGTTAGCAAGTGTTTGTTGCAAATTATACTGCAGTTGTCGGTTGCAGTCTGCTGTAGATTCCGTATTGGTTGATGCAGTCAACAGTTTCTCTGCACACTCTGTTATATGGTACAGTATTAGTCTGAAGGTAACATTGATAAAATGACATTAGGTTCACAGTTATTAACAAGTGTTGCCAATTCGTTTGTCTAACACAGGGGTGCTCAAACGGTCGATCGCGATCGACCGACTTACCTTGACTAAAAAAATGCATATTGTGCGGAAAACTAATATCTATGTCACGATACACCCTACCTAGACGACAATCCTGCATCACACATACTTGCAGCCTCTCAGAGTCGATCGATCGTAGTCTAACAATATTGAGTTAGATCGCCAGCAGTTCCAATTTGAGCACCCCTGGACTCTAACATATAAGTAAAGACTTAAACTTTCCACCACAACACTACAACAATAAAGTTCATTCTAAAGTGTCAACTTTTTAATAGGATACAAGTACATATTGTAGACATAGGCGATTAAAGATATCTATCGATTAAAGATACCTAGTCTCGATTATTTCCTCGGATGAGAATAATTATTTCATTAATATTAAAGTAATAAAAGTTTTCTTCCTTTGTTAAGACTGAGCAGATTTTTATATCGATCGGTTTCAGTGGGTCACGTGATTGGTCTAAGTGACAACAGCGTAAACAGCGGCCGTGCGCGTCATGGTCGACATTAACGTATCACCGCGTCACTGTGTACCCAACGCCTTAAGATTATATATTTTTTTATAACCCTTGACGCTTTTGTCCGTGTTTGTACTTTCTTCATTAATTACGCGGCAAAAGAGCAATGTCAATACCCTGAATGGGGCTGTAGCAAGCCACGAAAAGTTGGCAACATTAATTACCTATGTACAACACTTTTCGTTTTGTCAGCGGCATAAAATATAAACTTCGCATTATTACCGCAGCTCGTCAAAGTAAACAGCGCTATTGTTCCGTAGTTCGATAGTGTGTGGTTCAAGTTATAAGAACAAGCAAGTGAATTAAATGAAAATTATAGTTAAACTAATCATGACAAAGAGAACAGTAGGAGACTGAGGTAACTGAATTCGGGGTGTGAGGGGCGGGAGATATCCCAACCGATGCGCGCTTCGTTCGTATTATTGTTTTACCGCAGCTAACGATAAAATACGCGTTTATTTTGTCTATGGTCTGTACTGTACCTATCAAATTTAGTGAAGAAAACAAAAACAGAACCGTAATTGGTAATGAAGCTGTTAAGATTCTTAGAAATGTTATAAAAGGAAAAATATTAGGAGGATAAGAGGTTATTATACCATTGAATACAGTCGCTATTCCTTTATGTCAAAGTATCGGAAAATATTTTAATTTCTTGGATATTGGTTTGGTTAAAAGTACAATTATAATACGTGTAATACTAAACTTCATTTCAAATTAGATTGATTGAATAACTTGCATTTTACCGACAATGGTGTAGTCCTATAGAGATATTAGTAAATAATATAGTAGTATATTAGGGGTTAAAGTATAAAATTGCCGATTTGTACTGAAAAATTAAAACTATTTTTTTTCTAAAATGTAACATATTTATTTAATCAAAATATTTACCCTCATTATCTAAACATTGTTGCCA
Organism: Sesia apiformis; assembly: GCA_914767545.1. Classification (NCBI taxonomy): domain Eukaryota; kingdom Metazoa; phylum Arthropoda; class Insecta; order Lepidoptera; family Sesiidae; genus Sesia; species Sesia apiformis. The sequence continues at coordinate 2,569,264 of OU611967.1, read as the reverse complement.
TCTAATCGGAAGTTCATTTATGCCTTTGCGATAGAACTCTGGGGATGTAGATTCGACAAACTGTGTGAAAGCATTTTGTACTGCCTCTTGGGAAGAAAATTTTTTACCCCGTAGAAAATTGTCCAAATCACGAAAAAAATGGTAGTTCGTTGGAGCAAGGTCTGGCGAGTACGGAGGATGACGTATGGTTTCTAACTGCAGCTCCTGTAGAGTTACAACGGTTTCTCGTGCAGTGTGAGGTCTTGCGATATCATGGAGCAATAATGGTGAAGATCGATTCACGAGTCGGGGCTGTTTCACTGCTTGTTTCGCCATCATTGTTCGAAGTTCGGCACAGTAAACATCTGCTGTTATTGCTTGACCAGACCTGAGAAAGCTATAGTGAATAACACCATGAATAGACCACCAAACAGTCACCAAACAGTTACCATTACCTTTTTATTGGTAAGCTTTGCCTTAGGGCACTGTTACGGTGTTTGACCTGGGGTCAGCCATTGCATTTTTCGCTTTCGGTTATCGTAAAGAATCAACTTTTCGTCACATGTCACAATTCGATCCAATATTCCTTCATTTCTGTACCGATTCAACAAGGCAACGCAAGTTTCAACACGCGTTTCTTTCTGCAGATCAGTCAAATCATGAGGCACCCATTTATCATATTTTTTTTTTATCTTATTGATTTGATGCAAATGAGTCAATATTGTAGGTAAGGTAACGTTAAACCATGCCGCTAATTCCTGGGTAGTTTGAGTCGGATCGGCTTCCACCATCTCCTTCAATTCAGCGTTATTCACCTGTGTGGGCGGTCTTCCACGTGGTTCGTACTTCAAGTCGAAGTTTCCTTTAAGAAAGCGTTTTAACCAAAAACGCACGGTTTGTTCATTAGCAGTCTCCTCTCCAAGTGCAGCATTGATATTGCGAGCCGTTTCTGCCGCGTTAGATCCGCGTCGGAACTCGTATTCAAAGACTACTCGGATTTTCGAAGTATCCATCTTTCCCGTCTAAGCTGAATAAAAAAAACAATTGAAACTCGAAAATCGAATGTTGCACATTTTTTAAAACAAGAACCTCATAGGTATCATGTGAAAAAAGTTTCACTCGAAAATCTCACACCGTGAAGGTTTTATGTCAATTCAAAGTATCTATTACTATAAAACGGCAATTTCATACTTTAACCCCTATTACTATATTATTAGAGGTTACCTAATTGGACGAAAAAAAAAGAAAAAAGGGCGCTGGAGCGGACCACACTTGCTTGCGAGAGGGCGCTGAACTGGGATGACATTCGACATTTGCTTCGAGCGCCAACTCTAGTCTCGTTCACTTGCTTCTTGGATCGTCGGCGTGTACAGATGTGTTCTATTGCGTTGTGTCTCTTAATAAAATTTAATTATTAGTGTTAACATTTTGCATTTAAAGTCAATTAGTTTTATATTAATTCAATTAGTATTTGCTAATAGGTTATTTAGTAGTAATTATTGTAAAACCTAATAATAATAAAATCTTTAATTGTTTTTTTTTTTTATTTATTTATCCTTGATTTCTAAAAATATAAATACAACCCATCGTATATAGTAGACATCGTTCTTACATCAGTCACAAGGTAAGAGAATAGAGTGACTCCGCTTTCGCTTATAAATTTGTTCCACACCACATATATCGCCGAGTCAGCGTCGAGAGCAGGAGTCGGGACGGGAACTCCGGGCAAATTCCCGGAAAATTCCCCGGCAATCAGACACGACGTCCCCCCGGAGGCACAGTATGTGGCCACGCGAGTTGAGTTCATCTTTAAAATGAATTGCTTTAAAATTATACGTTTCAAATGTTATATTCTTAAATGTATAAATTTTTTAACCTGGGGCAGATTGTAGAGTAACACTGAAGAGTTTAATTAACCATAGTGGCTGGTTTTTGTAGACTAGGAAAATGCCTTCCACTCCATAGAAACCTGGGCTATTCTGGAATCCTTACAGCATTGTCAAGTCGACTGGCGATTTGTCGTAGTGCTGAGATGTCTTTACAACGCCATTCAGGACGAGCAGACTAAACCTGTTCATCTGCGTCGAGGTCAGGGGAAGGCAGGGGGATGTGTTGTCTCCAAAACTGTTCACTAACGCATTGGAACACTCATTTAAGATGCTGGCTGAAAAAGTGAAATCAGTGTCAATGGCGAACGTACCTTTGGTTCGCAGATTTTCTTTCTTTTCTTCATGGCAAAAAGGTGGCAGACGAGTATACTTGATGATAAGTAGATACTGTCGTTCGTGGACATCCGCAATACATGCTAACATAATCCTAGAATGACAAATGTTGACATGCCCCCGGATACGCTGCGCCTACTTTTGGAGATATAGGAATGGATTTGGAGAATGGGTTGGGAAAATAGGAAGGGATAAGAATGGGAATGGGCTCTGGCATATCTCACTCACTACTGAAACACATACGTAATATTACACATTGGGAAAATAGGTTAAATTGGGAATGCAGTACGTTTTAAGGTATTCTTCTATAAGAAAGGGGTAACATGGCCAGTCGAGTACGGCGAGCGGCTGTGGGAATGCAGTTTTGGTTCGTAGATGAGATTGTTATTATAGCAGAGTCGCTCGAAGATCTTGAATTGGATGCTTAAATGTCCTAATACGATTACAACACGTTAGTCTCGTGACTATGTTGTTCCGGGGCCGGTAAGTGACTAGGGTCTAAGGTCTAGTTGTAGACGAATAGGTCTACCTCACGGCACTCGACCTAAGCTCCACCTAGCTTGGCTGGACATGCATCTGGAAGAATGGGTCGTTTCTTCTAGTTTTATCTTGTAAATGTGATCTGTACGAGTGTATTTAAAAGTTTTTGGTTATCTTTTATTTCTACTTGACGTTTTGGTCGTGGTCACGAGTTGATTGAATAGGCCGGTACTACAGGAAGGGAGTTGCGAGCAGTTATATCAATTACTCACATTTGATCTTCACATTCGGAATGGTTGCGACACACTACACTATAAATGTCCGCGGATGTATTTTTTTGGCGTGCAGAGTTCTATCCAGTGATTAATTCCAGCGTTGAGAATATGTTCGGCTACTGTTGATTTATTAGTTTGGCGGTTACTTGCAGCTGCGACATGTTCCTTGACCCTTTACGCAACTGAACGCTTAGTTTGGCCTATATAGGAACTACCACAACTGCAGTTTATCTTATAGACACCTGCCGTATGGTAAGGTATAATATTCTTGGTTGTGCGTAAATTTTCCGCTAGTTTGGAGGACGAAGTATATTTAATCTTAATGGAGTAGTTTCTCAATACGGTACCAACTTTTTCCGTCACTCCTTTCAAGTTTCCCTCGTTGGTTATATTATTATTATTTTTTTAAAGAAAAAAAAGGTTGCGGACGAGCATACAGTCCACGTGATGGTAAGCGGATACTGTCGTCCATAGACATCCGCGATGCATGCCAACATCAGTCCAGAATGACAAACGTTGGCACGCTCCCGGATGCACTGCCTACTTTTGCAGATTAAGGAATGGATTGGAAAAATTGGGAGGGATAGGGTGGGATGGGAATGGGCACTGGCATATCTCACCCACTACCGAAATACGTACGTACATTAGCGAAATACGATAAAGTAGGAAATGCAGTACATTTCAAGGTACATTTCATTGTTGGTAGGTTGTAACTTGTAAGGAATAAGTTTTGCTAAGGATCCTTATGTCTAGAATAAAAAGAAAAATCTAGATTATACGATTACTATTTTCCACAATTCCTCAAGTTTAGTCCCCGTTACTTTGACCTACTGACATCAAAGAAAATAATGTAAAGAGGCCACTCTCAACAATTATATTGATTTGAAAAATAAACAATATCGTTGTGTGTCGGCTTATTTAAAATAAAAAAATGGAATACTCTCCATTGTGCCAGACGTAATTGCAATTTTGTTGTTCCTTGTCTATTTTACACGTATTGCTAATATCTTGAAAACTAAAATAAATACCAACGTTATTTGAAATGCATTATTTTTGTTTATTCTAGACAGAAGGTTCCTTACAATCTACTCTAACGTTTAACGCAATAACTTGCGATTTTTTCAAGGAAAATTAACGGGCTCGATTCCCGATTGTGTATGAGTTTTTTGAGAATCTTTGAATGCAGTTTGAACTCTACGAGTAAAATCGACTAAGAACAAATTTTTATATTTCTAATATGTAGTTTCTGATTTATTCATACTGACTCGTCTTAGAAAAAGTCTGTATATTAATTAACAAAATTGATTATTAGAAATAAGGAAAACCCCGCTTGCGTCCAAAGCCTAATTGAACACATATATTGATATAAATTAAAATTAAAATAACAAGTAAGTTTACATATTTACTGCACACACTGGTGGTTTTGTTTTGTTTAATGAATTACTCTATTATTTTGATAATTCAGTATCAGACTCAAAGCAGTCGGATCCAGTTTACAAAGTACATAATCCTCATACAGAAAAAACATTTGCGAGAGATAGAAACCAAATTGTACAGACGAAGTTGAGTATCGTGCGCAAACCAGCTATGTGACACTCACAATTGGCAGTATTGACTTTATTCCAGTAAGTAATGCAGTAAGTAGGGATGTTCCGAATAGCAAAAAATCACTATTTGCATTCACGAATACGAATAATTAGTCTCAGTATTCGCGAATACGAATAGTACTTAACCTACTGCGCACTCAATGGTAAAATTTGTAAGTAGGTAAATTTTAGTCAAATTTAATAATGTTAGGGCTGCAAGATTTCTTTTGGTTTTGATTAATGACTTTGGTTTAATTGACACATAGTCAACATTACTTTAAATTAAACTAATAAATCTCTTACTAAGTAAACTCAAAAAAAATTCTACGTATCTGATTTTCAAATGAACGCTTAACCTTATAAGCATTTCTTTTTGTAGAAAACTTCCTTCTCTTGCTATTCACATTGGGGTTTTATTATTCGATTAGTATTGGAGTATTCGTTTAGGAAATCATTAATATGAATACTTCAGAACATCCCCAATATATGTATCAGAATATCAGAATAACAAGTATCAAAATGAACAGGTAGCTTTCGACGTTTGCAACGAATTTGAATTTAGGTTTGTATTCAGTTCTTAGAGATTCAGTACTTAATAAGAAGTTAAGCAAAGAACAATACTCGAAAGAGTATTTGTGTCTGCGCTCGGAGACACTGCGAGTCCTATTTCTTAGGTGAAATAAAACCCGAAAGGTTGCTTGTTGTCACTGATTTTATTGATTGAATTTACTTGATTGGTTTTGCTTGACTGTCTTTGGTTGATTGAATTTTCTTGAATGATTTTAGTGCGTCCTGGTTCACATCCTTTATAGACTGATGCTTGTTGTTTGTTTGAGTGACTTCTTTTGACTGATTTTAATGCGTCCTGGCTCACATCCCGATGTTGACTGAATGCTGATGGTTCTTGATTGATTGATGCTTCTTGAACGACTTTAATGCGTCCTGGCTCACATCCTGATGTTGACTGTATGCTTGTTGTTTGATTGTTTGATTCCTCTTGAATGATTTGTTGTTGAATGAATTTAGTGCGTCCCGGCTCACATCTTTTATAGACTGATGTTGATGGTACCTGATTGATTTATTTGGCTTGAATGAATTTAGTGCGTCCCGGCTCACATCTTTTATAGACTGAATGCTTGACAATTTTGTGTGTTAGACATGTAGGTAATCACCAAAGACTACCCATGCCTTGGCGGTAGTTAAATAAAAATGTAAAATAAATGAAATGTTGAAGCGGCGATGTGGAGCCGCGACAATTTGTTATAAGGTACTAAACAACTCGAGTTACAAGACAGGATGTACCTAAATATTGCTAGATACGTAAGTATTTGAAATACTTGGGATATACGGATTTTTTTTGTTTGCATGTTGTTATAAAAATGATCGGATTTCGGCTAACAATCTGAATACACGTGAACTCGATCACGGGCTCACAATAAAAAGAGAGTTGTGGTTGTATTGGAGTACCTACCATAACTCCTACTATTGGTTTGATGTGTGGAAAGTTTTAGGGCGATTTCGTAAAAATTGACTATTTGGCAGGAGCACAAAAAATTAAGTCAAGTTTTTGTTTGATTATTATAAAAAGTTTTATTGTTTAATAGTGATAGTTTTTTAAACTTCAAAGTGCCTAATGTGTGTGTAATATTTGTGATAATCAAATAAAAACATAAGAATACGTTTTTTGTGCACTTCCAAGGAGTCCTCTTCTGTTCTGAGTAAAACTGCTATCACTTTACTGAGCTACTCCCGATTTACTTCGACGGAACCGGACATTGACGAATATTGTACACCAAAACATACGGAAAAGAACCAAAAAAATACAAGTAATTAGAAATACAATCGACGCGTCATCTCTAAAGCGATATTTCCGGGCAACTTTTGGGTGGAAGGAGAAAAAAATAATGTCTCTATATACTCGTACATACATACATACACACATACATAAATAGATCAATGAACATAGTTCGGGTTTGGCCAAAAATAAATGTAACAGTGAACAGATGCTTATTGATGACAAATTATATTTATTAGAATAATAACTGTAAATAAAATAGAGGTTTTCCATTTAGAGTTATTAAAGCGGGCATTACATTATCCAATTTGCAGAGCGCTAGGTGAGCTAGCGTGCTAATTTTGGATTGTGTAAAGACAGTTAGTGATCCAACTGCCATGCTCGCTCATCTAGTGCACTAGCTAGCGCACTAATCTAGCGCTCTGCAAATTGGATAATGTAATGCCCGCTTTATTGTGTTCAAAATAGAGTCGATTACTTATCGAGAACACATAGTAAAGACAACTATTTCTCATATTTAAGCTCAAGGTATTTACCAAAATGGGACCACGAGTAGTCCACGTAGCTAATAAATCGTTTCGACAATTTCGAGCGCTTCGAGCACCATTTCCGATTTATACAGTTGATTATTCGTTTATGTGTTTTGAGTTTATTAGTTGAGACCGTGAAATGTTGTAACCGACTGAAAGGTCGGTTTATGATTTACAGTACCCGCCTATACTATATGGCACATCGGGAATGTGAAAGAGATGAATGAATGATAAACTCTTTGTTGCACATCAAAAGATACATGATAAATCACAATTAACTTAGAGACCATGCGCAAATAGGTGGTATTATCGCTGCAAGCGATCTCTGCCAGATGATTTTCCAGTAGAAATGAGATAAGGAGAGTGTACGCTGCAATCTAATAGCCATTGCACGCTCTCAACGTTACTCCTCTCTCTCACAGAAGACTACATTGCAATGTACTGGAAATGTGTGTGTATGCAATCTACTTGAAATGTGTGTACTAATTTCCCCACACGTATGTATATTTTCCCAATATACGTGTGTTTCGGTAGTGAGTGAGATATGCCAAAGTCCATTCCCATCCCATCCTATTCCTCCCCATTTCCCCAACCCTTTCTCCAAATCCATTCCCTATATCTTCAAAGGTAAGCAGCGCATCCGGGGGCGTGCCAACGTTTGTCATTTTGGACTAATGTTGGCATGTATCGCTGATTTCCATGGGCTACAGTATCCTCTCACCATCGGCTGGACTATTTGCCTACGTCCTTACAAAAAAAAAGTAAAAAGGGAAGGTAGGTAAAGAGATTAAAATCGGTTTAATAACGAATTTAAAAATATCTTATTATAATGTATGCAGACAACTGTTCCATGAAGCCCTAATTGTAATTTCTAAACCATTAGCTACTTTGGAACTCGTCTGACCTCTTGCAAAAGTGTAAAAAAAGCACATTAAGCGCGTTTTAGTATTCCAGAAAGTTTAGAAACAATGACCGGCAGCTCCAGGCTCTGGAGTTTTATTGGAACTTTATTTACCTGCATTCAGAATGAGTTGAATTGCAACGTGAACATGTGCGGAAGGGTTAATAATAGTTTCCCCGAATAGTTTAATAATAATCTCTGGGGATCCTTTTGGATAATACGATTCAATTCACTTCCAATAATATTTCCAAATATTTTATTGAACTAGCGGTATCAGAACGAACAGTACATTGGGGTATCTGTGTGGAGAAAATCCATGTCAAGGGATCCTAGTGGACGGAGGCTTAATTATTCATGTGGTGAGAGATATGCCAGAGTTCAATCTCATCCTATTCTATCCTATTTCTTCTTATTTTCCTAACGCTTTCGCCAAATCTATTCTTAAATTTTCAAAGGTAGGCTCTAGACTGATGTCTGCATGTATCCCCGATGTCCACGGGCGACAGTATCCACTTACCGCCACGTGGACAGTTAGCTCGTCTGTCGCCTTGTTTCTAAGTATCTCCTACGCATCAATCTCTGTATCCGTTATTGGTAATTGTATTCATGTAAAATAAAGTGTATGAAGGATATTATTAAGTGTCTCAATTAATATACGGACACGCAACAATTAACAAGAACCGACCAGAACTCGTTAAACTGTTTTTATTTTAATTTATTATTAGGTCTTTTGTGAGATCTCTTTTCACTTTTCCACGAAACGTGTAATGTGATGTAGCTATTTCCTTTGCCTATTTCAAACATGGGTATAGAGCAAAGTATTCGAAGCGAGATGTGCTTCAAACTTTATAATTGTGTTATTTTGCCTGGCAATTCTCATTTTTCTTGAGTTCACCACATATGAGGAACGTTTTTTACACGCACGTTTTTTCAACACATTTTAATAATTTTATTCACCGCGATGTGGTTTGTTCACCACCTTAATATCAACAAAGGGAATTTAAAAGTCAATTACAACTAAGAGCAATGATAGCCTATGGGTATTTACATATACTTTTTTACAATGTTTTGAAAATGTTTTTGAAATGTGCTACAAAGTCGCGCAGAATCAATATCTAATGTATCTAATTATCCGAACTCTTCGATCCCTGCGATATAAGATTCTCGAACAACCGCGTGTTCTTTATTCTGCGTCTGAACACACCTTAACAACAATCTGCTAATTAGGCTAGACTTTGATCACAGCATTTGTGGTACTTTCGTTCGAAAATAGTCACTTAATTAACAACCTTCAGACGACAACTTTTAATTCAACTTCGCCTTATGAGTCGTACAACTAATAATTGGTTATGACTTGTTGTTTGAAATAGAGAAAATTTAAAGGTGTGTGAAGTTTGGAACTCTGCTATTTCTGTTACACTGATTTACGTTTTAACTATCTCACTGACATATGGAATATACCATAGTATGCTGATATCTATGTCATATCGTAATATTTTTAATTGCCGTGCCGTTTTAACAAGGTGCCGCGTTTTGTCGGTCGGCTATTCCCGTGGGTCTCGTAAAGGGCGACTAAGGGATAACAAAGTCGCTACCATAAGCCCTGAGGAACTACACCACCTCTAAAAGAGTGGACTCGCCAACCCGCTTGCCCAGCGTTGCGTTTTAGGGCCATACATCTCTCATGCACTGGGCAATGTAGGCCCAAGTCCAGTAAAGGATACTGAAAGGGCTGATTGCAATTACATGAAAGAGGTAACTGATATTCCAGAAAACTGAAACCGTGCTGTCCATTAATGATTTTCAGCTAATTAATTGATTAATTAGTTGATCGGTTGACTGTATAATGAATTAATCGTATAAATAATTTAATAATTAATTCAGTGAATTATTTATATATTTTATTGTACACACAAAAAATAGGTACAAAAGGCAAGATTAGGCTTTGTAAGAACAAACAAAAGTTACAAAGTTTCATGCATGAACCAATTTTGAAAACATTTTTTCCACTCGTCCTCAGGTAGGTACCTCTTTCATAGCCTCTTCAAGCGTAGCCAGCACGTCTTCCGGGGACGAAAGCTGTTTCTCTTTTAGTTGGGATTTAATTTTGGGTAATAAACTAAGTCGGGACTGTAATTTAATGACTGGATCCCAAACCGGTGGATTTTAAGACCGGTCAAGAGCAATATCCCCCTACAAGATGCAGGTGTTTACAAGCTCGATTGTGAATGCGGGTTATCATACATTGGGCAAACAAAGAGGAGCATCGGTATCCGGATAAAAGAACACATAGCTGACATGAAGAACAGACGCTCGACCAAGTCTGCAGTTTGTGAACATGCTCTGGACAAACCCAACCATTACATTCGATTTGATAATCCACAAATCCTCGCTAGAGAGACCCGATTCATGCCAAGAATGTTACGCGAGGCTATTGAAATCAAGAAACACCCAAATTTCAATAGAGAAGATGGTTGGCAAGTACCACCGGCTTGGGATCCAGTCATTAAATTAATTAAATCCCAAGGCCAACGCAATACTGCAAGACCTCTGGACACCGTGAGTGAATACTGCGTGCATAGGGAATGTTATGATTAAAAAATCCAGACGGTAGTTTAAAAAATTTCAGACGGTAGTCCAAATAATTTCTTAATAACTCAAGTGACAAATAAAATCAATTAGTCACCCCGTGACCACGTCCACTGCAAAGTGTTCGAAACGTCGGGATATAAATAATGTCAAATATACGCGATTTAAACCGTTCAAAGTTGTTTAATTGCTATGTATAGTAATCGCGAAAACCTAAGAAAATATTATAATATAATACATCCTATACTTACTCACATAAAAATGTAAAAAAATGCACATACGTGCATATAAACAAATACATTTAATGTTCAAATTCAAATAATTTATTTTGCCAAAACATAGGAAATCAAAATATGGTGTTACAATAAATACATTTAACCCGTTGTATTTTGCCTCAATAGGCGGGTAAAAGTCAAGTAATCAATTGATTGATAATGTACCTACTTAATATTGCAAGTACCCGTCATTTTATATGCTGGTGTTGATATCTTATATATGACGTGCTCCTATAGTAAATGGACTTTATATACCATACGTCTGTTATGATTATTGAGTGTTCGTGTCATTAATTATACACTTAGCTTACTTAAGGTACTTAACTATTCAATATTTAGTACCCACTTCCACTAATGATATGCGTAACATTGTCAGGTAATGGTAACATATTAACCGCTCCATTACAATGCAATACGGTATGAAATTTCCCACGAGATCATCCCAGCTTCACTACCGCAATATTCATATTAGATATGTATGTTATCCCTTTACCGGGAATCTACGAACAAAATTCAAGTGTTTATGTCTGTAACTTAATCTTAACATGATCACACTTTAATTATTTGGCAAGGTTTACCTGTGCTTCTTTATATTATAGGCTCGTTTATACAAGGACAGTTTTACGAACGCGAGTTTCTCGAACATCGCCAAAATAGATGGTTTTCACGCTATCGTGTGCAAAAACATCGCATCATTTTTATTTAGAGTGCTGACCAGCTTCAACAATATCCTGAGGCATTTCGTTGATTAACTATTTGATTAACATCAGAGCTGAGGTGATTGTAACATTTGAGATTTTAGAGTTTAGCACACATATTTATCTATTTAAACGGGTATTAACGCCAATGTTCACCTTATTTATTTTACTCGATGTACTGCTCGCAACTATCGACGTGGACGGGTAGTCCAGTCAGCTCGTGACCATGATTGGTTCAACCCAACCGAAACGTATAAATAAAGTAAACATTCGCGTTAATACCCGTTGAAATAGATAAATTTGAAGTGATTTTGAATATAAATTTTGAATTGATAAAGTGAATTTATACTTTTTATTTTTAGGTTAACATCTTTTAGTTCGTAGCACTAAAATAGTTTTATAAGTCTTTTCTTCCTTTTATTATACTAACACTTGCTGTGGATGTGTGTTGCCCGACTGAATAAATATAAACAACTGTTATCATCTTTTACTCAACTTTATTCTTGTTACTTTATTCAACTTTGTTATCATCAATCGTTATTCTTGTTATCGTCATGGAAACAGTTCTAGGCGAGAATTGTATGTAGTTCTATAGAACATCTATAGAACAAAATCAATTCAAGTCAAGACGCGGGAAAAATCTAGTATTAGACATGCGTTATCCCCTTACAGGGAAATGTTTAATATCGGCGAATATGCAGATATTCCCAATGGCGATTGATTACGATCCGGAGCCGTCGGGGAAACTAGTGTCATATTGTACAATCTATCTATTGTAGATCCTTTGTTATACTCGTATCCATTACAGGTCATAGCTGTACCTAAGTCGATGCACCATACCATACCATTAGCCTATGTCTCCCCATTGCCGAATACAGGCCTTTTCCAACGCTCACCATCACTCACAATCTTTGGTTATTTTAATTCAGCCACTACCGGCTAATTTCTTTAAGTCGTCGTTCGACCTGGCCGCAGGGGACGCCTTACGGCCAGATGAATCGACACCACACTGCGTTTCCCGGTATGGGAACTTTGCCGTGAAAGAGAAGTTTGCAGATAGTAGCTGGATGTGAACAGCGAAAGACCGTGTATGGTGAAGAGCCTTGGGAGAGGCCTATAATTAGCTCCGGAGAGACATAAGCTGATTGTATGGTATGGTATAAGCCCTACAACCCTAACCAGCTCTTTTATCGTCTACTGCTGGAAACGGGCCCAGCTGTGCACTAGGGATGTATGATCTTAAAACTTCACCCTGGCCAAGTGGGTTGGCGAATTCACTCTTTTAGAGGTGCTGTAGTTCCCTCAGCGCTTGTGATAGTGGCTTTATTATCCCTTAGTTCGCGGGAAGGGATAGGGTGGTATTATTCTAAAGCCGGCCGACACAACACGGCTGTGCGATTATTTGTCGTTCAGTATGGTATGCGATAGCATTATACTCGTGTACGAAAAAAGCTTAATAGATAAGAAAGGACTAAGAATGCTAAAGGAAATAAAAAAATGAAGTTAAAGTATGTTATTAGAGTATATCGGAAGATGTATGTTCGTGATATTCGAGTGCAGACAAAAACTTCTCAGCAAATATCGTACGTTTCAACAAAACGTATTGGTACGCCATAAAAACTCGATTACAAGTTGAAGCTCGCGTGTGGGGGGATTGAGAAAGGATTGCCATTACTGTTACTGATGAAACTTTTATTGATTGGATTGCTTTCACGATACCTAGAATAAACAACAGACGGGGAATTTTACGAGGTTTTTAAAGATATGAGATTTTTTTTTGGGTTATTATCAAACGGGCTGTAAAAAATACTAAATGTGAAAATACTAAATCAAGATTAGCAAAATAACTTATTTTTGAATAACTGAATTTCCTGAACTTATTTCCCTTTTTTTCGCCAAAATAATAATAATAGAAATAAAAAGAATTTGTGAGCAAGAATTCCAATTATAAATTGTAAAATTATCAAAGAATCTTTCCATAATAAAAAGTATTTCTATAATAAAAAAGAAATAATAGAGCTTCGAAAAGAATCTGTGTGCTAAAGAGTTCCAATTTTAAATTTTTAAATTTGGAAAAAGAATGTGTCTATAATAAGAAAAAAATAAATGAGCAGTGATTTTAAAATAAAATTTGTAAGCCACAGTTCCAATTTTAAATTCTATCTTGCCAGTGCCAAAAAGCTTTCAATGTCAAACTCGTAGTGACTTGAAAATGGTGAAATTATGAAACCTTATTTGTTCACGTGTAAAGTCACAGACAAAGACTAGATTTCAGTCGAATTTTAAAAAGTAGAGAGCTGTATTTAAGTATATCGATATTCCTTAACCATATCACTCCAATTTCTTAAGTAAGGCAATATAGTGAAGAGTGGTTAGCTTTAAACACCATATGCGAGTTTTACTATGTGTATAGAACCCATTGGGGTAAGATAGACTCCATTCGGGGTAAGATATGTGGGGAAAAGGATTTTGAGGATAAGATGATTGCTACAGAAATTACTACAGTAAATCCGAGCCCGGATGAAAGAGAAAAGCTGATTGTAGCTATTTAGCTAACAAAGTATAATGAAAAAGGAAAATGTATACGATTGCTTCGCTGAATTCGGGATCGAAAAGTGCCCATTAGATGCTTACGTAACACGATTGTAATATAGCAAGTACCTACATATGTTGTGTGCAGTCTATAAACAATTTTGAAATAAAATTCTAAATTTGTTCCTCCCATCCCACTAATTAATAATCGACAGAGCTTAGGTATCACTGAAAAAGGTCAAAGTGCACTGGAATACTTTCATTTAATTTAGAATAAACGAGAATTTAATTGAAAACCTGTACAGATCCACTCAACAATGAATTGTTAATCCGGACAGTACAACACAGGTATAAATACGTAAAGTCCCACGTAAGCCTTATCAAATCACATTTCTACTGCAGTCTGATATAGTCACGTATCGGAGTACTTATTCTGAAACTTCGAGTCTTCGACAAAGGCATATTTATTGCAGTTATACATATACTCGGACTGTGAAATGTGATGATACAATTAATTACTGGTCACATTAATTATCGGTTAGCCAAATCAGGACTTTAATCAGAGATCGTGTAACAGGCCGTTAATCTAATAAAAAATCATCAAATATATGTTAATTTTTTAGTGGATTTAATAGTTTTAGTGTACTGATTGAAATATTACAATAGTTCACACTGTTTTTATTGTAGAACCTTATTGTAGTCCTTATGACAGGATTTCTGCGACTAATTGAATGTGATTCTTGCATACGGTGAATGTTGAATTCTCTCACTCGCGCGCTATATTGATCTTTGCGATGAAAAAATTTAAATCTATGGTACATACAAACATTATTATGATTATCTTTTAGTCTGTTATTTCTAGAATAATATTTGCTGATGGTCAGCTATCGGTAACATAAAGAACATTATTTAATTTATGAAACAGAATATGGCCTTGGCTGGAACTCATTAAATTTTCCAACTCTCGCCATTTCGGAACGAGTCTGAAACGGCGAATTATTAATTAACCGATGTAACCAAAAATCCATTTTTCTTAATCCCAAACGTTCAACCTTTTCTAATTATAATCTAGCTAACCACGGTGCTACGGATTTGCTGTACGTTGAATTGGATTTTTATGTTACTTAAATAAGTTACAAAGCTCAAGCGAGATTTAGTAACTGTAATTAAAACTCACAAGACCGATAGAAGGGACAATGCAATGCAATCAGCCCTTTCAGTATTCACTGCTGGACATGGATGGACCTTTTTAAGCACATTGTCTTGTGCATGAGGGATGTATGGCCTTAAAACGTCATGCTGGCCAAGCGGGTGGGCGAGTCCACTCCTTTACGACACCTCTGGAAAGAAATGGGGCACGGTGCTATTCTATAGCCGGCCGGCTTCTGATTTATTGTATAAGATTGCATAATTGTGTTCGATTATGCAATTTCGACATGTGACAGGGAAATGTTATTAGGAAAAGTAAGCGGTCAGGTCACAAGTGACATGAAAAAAATTGTATTTATACACAAATACATTTTACACAGATAATGCATATAATGGGATAAAGGAGTCGCTTAATAGAGACTTTGTTTTGGAAGACAGCGTGGAATACTTTCTTAAGCTACGATATGGGGTTCTTCAAGAGAGCTGTGAATAGGATTTTGCAAGGTCGGCGGCGCGCCCGCATGCCCCCTGGTGTTGCAGGTGCCCATGGGCGGCGGGGTAACACTTACCATCACGTGGGACCGCTTGCTCGTCCGCCCCCTAGTCTATAAAAAAAAAAAAAAGTGTCTCTCTCGTCTTGGATCCATTGTCCCCCTCTCCGCCAACACGCTCTAACCAAAAGTGTACCGCTAAAGAAGTTGATTATTCTATATAGTCTGTTCCAATCCATTTTGCCAAAAAACAAACCAAATCAATGAATTATCTCAACTCTAAATAAGCACTAAATTTAGGGCAAACTTGCACTCTCGATGAATCAAATTAGGGATTTGTAAACAATTATCACCTCACTATTTAATTTAAGGCCGTGTCAACTGACAACCTAATGGAATTAAATTACTTACTTATTACTTATTAATGGAATTACTGTTAATTTAAGAGAATACCCGGCTAACTACCCAGGGCCACCATTTTTGTATAGATTTTGGACAAATTGGAACGGACTGTCGATATTTATTAAACACACGTGAGTGCGTACGAACAAACACATCCACTGAACGCACTGTATATCTACGAATATGAAACGTATGGTAATTCCTTAATCGGATTTGCCTGGGTTAGTTATATACCTCGCATTTTCCTAATTAGGGGTCGACTGGATGACAGGTGGAAGTTTAATAAATATGTAGGCATACTCGTGCCTGCACAGAATTTAAATTTTGATAATGTTTTTAAAAACAAAAGCGTTGTTCAAGCTGACTCATGCATGTATGAAGAATCATCATATCAATTTTATAAAATTGTACATATATAAATGTGTATACTAACATAGCCTAAGTTTATTTTACTAACATAGCGTAAGTTCATTTTACTAACATAGCGTAAGTTTATTTTACTAACATAGCGTAAGTTCATTTTACTAACATAGCGTAAGTTCATTTTACTAACATAGCGTAAGTTTATTTTACTAACATAGCGTAAGTTTATTTTACTAACATAGCGTAAGTTCATTTTACTAACATAGCGTAAGTTTATTTTACTAACATAGCGTAAGTTCATTTTACTAACATAGCGTAAGTTCATTTTACTAACATAGCGTAAGTTTATTTTACTAACATAGCGTAAGTTCATTTTACTAACATAGCGTAAGTTTATTTTACTAACATAGCCTAAGTTTATTTTACTAACATAGCGTAAGTTCATTTTACTAACATAGCGTAAGTTTATTTTACTAACATAGCGTAAGTTCATTTTACTAACATAGCGTAAGTTTATTTTACTAACATAGCGTAAGTTCATTTTACTAACATAGCGTAAGTTTATTTTACTAACATAGCGTAAGTTTATTTTACTAACATAGCGTAAGTTTATTTTACTAACATAGCGTAAGTTTATTTTACTAACATAGCGTAAGTTTATTTTACTAACATAGCGTAAGTTTATTTTACTAACATAGCGTAAGTTTATTTTACTAACATAGCGTAAGTTCATTTTACTAACATAGCGTAAGTTTATTTTACTAACATAGCGTAAGTTTATTTTACTAACATAGCGTAAGTTTATTTTACTAACATAGCGTAAGTTTATTTTACTAACATAGCGTAAGTTTATTTTACTAACATAGCGTAAGTTTATTTTACTAACATAGCGTAAGTTTATTTTACTAACATAGCGTAAGTTTATTTTACTAACAAAGCGTAAGTTTATTTTACTACCTAACAAAACTATGGAATCAGATTCTGAAATAAAACTTTAATAATATTAGGGGTTAAAGTATGAAATTGCCGATTTGTACTGAAAAATTAAAACTTGTTTTTTTCTAAAATGTAATTTATTTATTTAATCAAAATATTTACCCTCATTATCTATACATTGTTGCCATCTAATCGGAAGTTCATTTATGCCTTTGCGATAGAACTCTGGGGATGTAGATTCGACAAACTGTGTGAAAGCATTTTGTACTGCCTCTTGGGAACAAAATTTTTTACCACGTAGAAAATTGTCCAAATCACGAAAAAAATGGTAGTCCGTTGGAGCAAGGTCTGGCGACTACGGAGGATGACGTATGGTTTCTAACTGCAGCTCCTGTAGAGTTACAACGGTTTCTCGTGCAGTGTGAGGTCTTGCGTTATCATGGAGCATATGGTGAAGATCGATTCACGAGTCGGGGCTGTTTCACTGCTAGTTTCGCCATCATTGTTCGAAGTTCGGCACAGTAAACATCTGCTGTTATTGCTTGACCAGACCTGAGAAAGCTATAGTGAATAACACCATGAATAGACAGCCAAACAGTTACCATTACCTTTTTATTGGTAAGCTTTGCCTTAGGGCACTGTTGCGGCGTTTGACCTGGGGTCAGCCATTGCATTTTTCGCTTTCGGTTATCGTAAAGTATCCACTTTTCGTCACATGTCACAATTCGATCCAATATTCCTTCATTTCTGTACCGATTCAACAAGGCAACGCAAGTTTCAACACGTGTTTCTTTCTGCAGACCAGTCAAATCATGAGGCACCCATTTTTCATATTTTTTTATCTTATTGATTTGATGTAAATGAGTCAATATTTGTGCAAGCTATGGAGAGGGCTATGCTCGGGGTTTCCCTACGTGATCGAATCAGGAATGAGGAGATCCGTAGACGAACTAAAGTCACCGACATAGCCTCTCGGGTTAGCAAGCTGAAGTGGCAGTGGGCAGGGCACATAGCTCGATAGAACCGATGGCCGATGGGGCAGAAGGGTTCTCGAATGGAGACCACGTACCGGCGGACGAAGCCGAGGACGTCCATCTGCTAGATGGACAGACGAGCTCATAAAGGCTGCGGGCTCCCGCTGGATGCAGGTCGCTGCCGATAGGTCTAAATGGCGGACAATGGGGGAGGCCTATGTCCAGCAGTAGACGTCCATAGGCTGAAAAGAAGAAGAAGAAGAGTCAATATTGTAGGTAACGTTAAACCATGCCGCTAATTCCTGGGTAGTTTGACTCGGATCGGCTTCCACCATCTCCTTCAATTCAGCGTTATTCACCTGTGTGGGTGGTCTTCCACGTGGTTCGTTCTTCAAGTCGAAGTTTCCATTACGAAAGCGTTTAAACCAAAAACGCACGGTTCGTTCATTAGCAGTCTCCTCTCCAAACGCAGCATTGATATTGCGAGCCTTTTCTGCCGCGTTAGTTCCGCGTCGGAACTCGTATTCAAAGATTACTCGGATTTTCGAAGTATCCATCTTTCCCGTCTAAGCTGAATAAAAAAACAATTGAAAGTCGAAAATCCAATGTTGCACATTTTTTAAAACAAGAACCACATAGGCATCATGTGAAAAAAGTTTCACTCGAAAATCTCACACCATGAAGGTTTTATGTCAATTCAAAGTATCTATTACTATAAAACGGCAATTTCATACTTTAACCCCTATTAATTATATTTGTGACGCAGAGTACATTGCATATCTGAATGAATTCCAAAAAATACAAATAAATTAGGAATAAAGACGATTTATTTAAAAGCAGATATCATTGAGTGAATAAATGATTATTTCGCTGATAATATTGCATTATATAATAAGTATTATGATAATTGTTCAGTGATAAACAATATGACAATTATTTTTTTGAAATCCTTATTTGACTAAGATTACCTACCTATTATTTTTTTGACATTTATATTTTCTTCATTGATTATTATTTTTTTAATTGTTGTTATTGCTTACATTTGCATGCCCTAGATTGGAGGTTTTTTTTTATAGACAAGAGCGCAGACGAGCAAGCGGTCCCACGTGATGGTAAGTATTACCGCCGCCCATGGACACCTGCAACACCAGATGGAATATGGTATTGAATATTGACAACTATTTATGGCAAATAAATGTTTTAATTAGGTAGAGTGACATACGTCTGAGTCTATTTCTCATTCCATCCTAACCCTATTTTATCCCCTCTTACACCATCAAACGGAGAGAATAATGGAATACCTTCTTATTCCATTATACTATTGTACTATTTCCCCACATTCCATTCCAATCTTCCACCAAATAAAGTTCCAAAGAACTGTACAACGTTTACCATAAATATTACCTACCCGCTACTGTAAACGAATTAGTACCTCCTCGCCTACATAAAGTACCTAAGGAAAATTAAACAAAAGAAATTTCCAAGAATCCCAACAATTACTAACTACTAAACAAGATTACACAGCTCGAGTCCATCATGCAGATGGAGGAGCATAGCGCGGTTATCCGCAAACAAGTTACAACTGGCAATATTACTTCAATTTCTTCAACCGCTCTTATCTACGAGTGGGGCGGGTGACACACGGGCTTGAGAAACTGCAAGCAAAATAATACTGAAACCAGCCCTTTTATCCTCCTCTAAGCAACTTGGGTCTTGTGCACGAGGGATCTGTGGTCTTGAAGCGCCATGCTGGCCAAGTGGGTTGGCGAGTCCACTCTTTTAGAAGTGGTATAGTTTCTTAGGGATATGGTAGAGACTTCATTATCCCTTAGTTAAAGGGTCACACTTGTAGCGTATGGTAATGATAATCTGCATGTTTCCGATAATACCAAAATAATATATATATATTGTACAAACGGACATGCAGATTATTATTGTATATAGTTAAGCTGCGCACGGCAGCGATGCGCGATCGCTGATAAGAGCGAGGAGTCGAACCCGCCGCGCGGTAATGTAAACACTAGACTACCTGTTAACAAGAAAAAGCTAAAATTTTGAGTGGCGTTTTATTTCCACTAAACACTGAACTAGACAAACATTGAACAAACCCAAACAACATTTAACGAATGTGTAGAAAATATAACCAATTGGCTTCCGAACATCCGGTATTGGACTTAATCGCAGACGGTTTGCTGACTTTCAAGAACAAAGTCAAATGTGCTTTGCTTACAGAGAATCATAATTAGGTCTGTTTTGTTCTCACACATTTTACTTTCTTTTTTTTTATTTACTTTTAACCATTAGCTTATTTACAATTAAAATTTAATGCTGAAATATCAATCATGCTGTCGTAACCTTCTTGAGATGTCAATTAGATTTAACACACTATATTAAACTGTGTTTTGATATGTTGATTGATATCCTGCTTTATACAAAATAAATAAATAAAGTAAAATATTTATAAAATCCACAAAAGTCGATGACGCAGAAACTATAATATCGTAAGGCAGATACCTCGCTTTTGTTCATGTCAATTGTGCAATGAAGTTTAATTAAATAATTCAATTCGAATTAAGTTGCAAGTACATTCAAATAAACAAAAAGTTTATTCAGTTTACAGTTGATTGTTTTTGTAGGCCGTGTGTGAGGGCAGTTAGGGCAATCTCACAGAAGGGATGCGATACGATGTTCCCTGCCCAGGGGAACTGCGGGAAAATGTATGCCTGAGAGCAGTTCTATCATTCCTTGTAGTTGTTGTTGGTTTAACTTCTGTGGTGTTACGATTACTTCATGACGCTCTGACTTGATACCAATAAGAGAAGTTTCGAGACAATCATAATATCCGCCGAGAAATCGATCACATCTTTCTTGTAAGCATGCAAATATGCACAATATTAAACTGCAATGCAATGCAACCAGCCCCTTCAGTATCCACTATTGGACATGGGCATCCTCATGCACATTGACTCCTGCATGAGGGATGTATGGTTTGAAAACGCCACGCTGGCCAAGCGGGTTGGCGAGTGGACTCTTTTAGAGGTGGTGGTCCTCAGGGCTTGTGGTAGCCGCTTTGGTATCCCTTAGTCGCCTTTCACGACACCCACGGCAGAAGATGGCCAAATAGTCAATATTCAACTAGTCTTGAATTACCCAGTACACTGGCGACATAACTTCATTGAATCGCAAGGTGATGTGTGAGGTAATGGCCAGCCCTAGGATGGCCAGTATTGTCAATTAGACGCTTTCAAAAGTATTTTAAGATAGGACCCCGATGGCGACTTGTAATATTTTCCTTATGATAATAAATTAATAAAAAATAGTATAGACTGAAGTTGTCGTGTTTGAGTCATTATTATACTTTCTTGTAAAATCATAATTGATTGGTCAATAGGAAACGGTTTGTGAATTATTTGGTTAACTTGAGACGTTTATAATAATTTTATTAAAGTTTAAAATTATTAAACACGGCTTACGCTAGAGGGCACTTGTGTCGAAGGAAACAGAGGGTGCTGGGGTGATACTCGAGTGGCGTGTAAACTTCTGTCAACCCTATTTTATTCCCGCTCGTTAGCAGCTTATAAAAGTCGAAGGTAGGAAGCAGACAATCTCTTTACGAATGGGTCGCCCTCAAGTTAACACCATACCCTCATTGGTAGTGATAGTAGATAGTGTATTGTGTGTGTACCTATAACTAATTACTGTGAATTATTATATCCCGCCATTGAAATTACTGATCTATAGTGTCAAATGTTACTTTGGTAAAGATTATACTTACAAGCTTAGATTAAATCAAAAGGAGGAAGATACATTACTCACTTATCGCCCGTGGTCCTACAAAACAGAGTCCAATGGACCTGTTTCGTTTAGTCATCCATAGAACAGCGACTTGCACGTGATACATTCACACGGTAAACACAGTTTTGTAGTGCACTGCCTTCCTGTGCATTTATTCACTACACAAATCACTCAAGGAGCAAAAACAAGACACATGGAATCACTTTTCACGCATAAATACAGGTAAAAGTAATAATTTGTAGTTATATAAAATTATTACAATAGTTTACATTCGGCCATTAATGAATGAGCGACATAAAGCTATACGAAACATGTGCGAGCGACACATTTAGCTTGTCTAGCTCTTGCTAATGTTCAAACTTATCGCTCTATCTCTGTCTTTCGATGTCGTACAACGTGACTTCAATTATAGCTGTACCAGTTTGTGCGTATGTAGAGCATTCGAGCCTTTTTTTTTATAGATTAGTGGACGGACGAGCAAGCGGTCCCACGTGATGGTAAGTGTTACCGCCGCCCATGGACACCTGCAACACAAGGGGGTATGCGGGCGCGCCGCCGACCTTGCAAAATCCTATTCACAGCTCTCTTCAGTTGACGCAATGTAAGAACGCACCGAATCTTCCACTTTTCCTTTGATCTAAGCTTACAAGTGAGCTTCTTGATTGCACTAAATATTGACATCTTTTGACTGGAGGAGGAACGGCCCGGTCAACTAGGAATGATGCGGAGGTTGACCCGGAGGTCTCCGTCTAAATTCTCGGCTAGAAATGTTTGCTAAATACCGATCGACGAAACTGTTAAAATAAACTAGTGAGGTCTACCCCCTTATTTCCCGATCTGCGACACATATTATTATGCATTTAAATTGTATAAATTACGCATATTTACTAAGGCACACGCACGATTTTTAGATATATTCTTTGCGCTGCGCTGAACTTAATTATGGTATTGTCTTTCTACATGTATGGTTTCCTCAGATGAATGCCTCAAAGCAAGCATCACACTCACAGCTCGATAGTATCACAGAATCGTAAATCCCTCATGGCCCATCAGCGGTTTCCTTGCCTCGGATCGCGCTTTCGTAGTTGTAAATTATAGCCTGCAGCATTTAAGGAAACGAGAAATACATCATCGGTGATTTTGGTGTAAAATAATACCCGAGATGAGAAAAGCTGAAGATCGTATGTACGTGATGCGTTTATATATTTTTTTTATTTAAATAGAAGGCGAAATACGAGGAGGCAGTCCACTTGGTGGTAAGTGGACAATGTCGCCTGTGGACACCCGTGGTACATGCCAACATTAGGCCAGAATGGTAACCGTTCGGATACCCTCGGATACGTTGCCTATATATGGGGATTTAGTAATGGATTTTGAGAAAGGATTAGAAAAATGTGGAGGGATAAGTTAGGATGGGATGGGAATGGGTTTTGGCATATCTCATATCTCACTCTACCATCGAAACACGTTCATACGACATAATAAATTGAAAAATGCAGTAGATTTTACGGTAGTCTTCTGTGAGGGAGGGGTAACTTGGCCCGTAAAGTGCGCCCAGCGGCTGTTGGATTACAGCGTGCACCCGTCCCATCCCAATATGGATCCATATTGTCGCCTCAATAAGGGCGAAGTCAAGGGCAATAAGCTAGTAACTTATAAAACATACCAATTTTAGGATCAATCAACTACTTAGTATAGTTTACGGGTATATTGTCTTATCTTGTCTGTAATCATAACAATGTTATGAAGATGCAAACCCCAGTCCAGTACATTGTAATTCACTTAAGGCACCTGTCGGATTGGACCATCAATCTAAAAGTTGGACCGAAATGAGCCCCGACTGGCCGCCGGTTAATCGATGGATCCACAAATTAGTTTGGACAAAGATCGGGTTATTTATTTTCAGTGACATTAATCAAAACAAGTTACGGTCACAAAGTATTATTGACATTTTTTATTGATTGAATACACAGGCACTGCTCAATTGAAGTTGAAGAATTGAATTGAACTGCTCATTAATTCCAATCCAATAGCGAGCCTTGGGAGAGACTAAAGTATCGCACATGGTATTCAGTCACTACCGACGAACTTCTTCAAGTCGTCAGTTCACCTTGGCCCCACATTTTGCTTCCACTGAAGGACTCATCTACATTTAATATGGATTTTCACACATTTTGTATTTATTTACTAGGCGAACCGGTGTTCGCGTGAACTTTAATGATTCCCATGGGAACTCTGTAATGGCTCGGGATAAAATTGACCTTAACCGTTAACCCATGTCATAAGCTATAGCTGTTCCAAGTTTCATTAAATTCTGTCCTATAGTCTTTTGGTGATGCGTGGCCAGATTGACAGACAGACAAACATTCTGAAAGTAGGTGTTTTGGCTTCTGTATCTTCAACGATTTTTGCCAAAAATATTTCATATACAGACAGACGGCTTTTTACGATTTTATATAACTTATACGGATATATTTATTAATTGTAATAAATTGTGTACATTAGTTGACTGAGATTCTTATGACCAGCCTCAATAGTTATTGGGCGTGCAACAATCGTGGTCCTTTTTTTATAGAAAGAAGGTGGCAAACGAGCATACAGTGCAGCTGGTGGTAAGTGAATATTGGCACGCCTCCGGATGCGCTGCCTATCTTTATCGATAAAAGAATGGATTAGGACGTGGGAAGGGATAGGATGGAAACGGGCTCTGGCATATCTCACTCACTACCGAAACATGTACATACATTGGGGAATATGATAAAGTGGAAAATGCAGCACATTTCAAGGTAGTATTCTGTGAGGTCTTATAACAATAATAATTAACTATAAATAAGAAATAATTAACTCATAATAATTAATAATTACATATATATATTGGTTGACAACAATAGATAAAAGCGAAAAGCGGCATCGCACGGGAAAAGTACTATCGAAGTATAAAGTTGTACGTATATATTTCTTTATTCAAATGAGTGTCCGCTTCTGTACCTAATTAGGTACTTTTTCATTTTCAATATCTGATATAAATAATAGTGCCTTTTTAAGAATTACATCATGTACGTACATAGTTAAGGCAGTTGAGCCAGGCGTACAGCGAACAAAGTTGCCGAGAAACTGTGTCGCGCAACTCTAATTAATGCGCGGAACAGTTGCGACCTTTTACTTTAGGGATGTCGAATGATAAATTATGGATACGTTATTTTTTGCCATTTTAAAAAACAATCGTTACTAGTCATTAGACAGAGGTGTGTGACATTATCTGACCAAATGGACCTTATTTTCGGTAAAGCCTTATTGATTTTAAGATTTTGTAACAAACGATTGATACGATGCATCTGCAATAAACTATTATTATTAGATATTATTATGAAACGATAATACGAGTACAACGCAATTAAAAAAACAAATTAACCGTGATTGAATTTAAGCGAATGAAGCCACGGGCTAGAGCTAGTATTAGTATAAAAATATTTTTTTTTATAGGAAAACAGCCGGCGTACGTGGATATAGTCTACTCCACATATATGTTCTGTAGTCAACCCGGTGGTAAGCGGATAGTGCCACCTTGCGATATCCACGATACATGCTAAAGTCAGTTAAGAATGACAAACGCTGGCACAACCCCGAATGCTCATAACTTTGGGGGTTTAGAAATGGATTTGGAGAATTTAGGGTTAGGAAAATGGGAAAGGATAAAATAGGGTGGGAATAGGTTCTGGCATAACACATACGTGTATTAGAGAAATGGGAAACAATGGGAAATGAACAATGTTAATTTTACGATAGTGTTCTGTTAGAGAGGAGCAACGTGGCCAGTCGAGTGCGCCCAGCGGCTGTTGGAATAAAATGTCTGGGGGACGTGATACATAAACAGATTTTTATCTGTGCTAAAATAGCACGCGACAGTTAAGCACAATTAAACCGAAATATAACATATTATAAATATAACATATTAAACTTAAGGATAGACATGTGTTAAAATTACCACATCCTACTTCGCTATTTATTTGATCATCCTTGTTCCTCACTTGGGAACGCGAAGAAAATTAACTAGGGCTACAAATTCATTCATTGACATGGAGATCTCTTCGGATCAGAGTGCTAATTTTCGTTGTTAATTTTAACATGGCTCCTGAACTTTAACCGACTGCAAAGGACGGGGTAATGTGCTTATTGTATTTCTAATTACAGAAATGTGCGGACTTTGTAGAGCTTTTAAGATTATAACTATAACACATTAATAAAGTTATAACTTTTTTACAGATTCTCACTGGGCACGGTTGTTTTAGAAAGAGACTATGATATGAACCTTTGTGAAGATTACATGTGTGAACGTGGTATGAAAGAGGAGGTCTTGTGTTGCATGTTGTGGGTTTGTCCACTCCAAGCAGAGGAACGTGAGAAGATGTTGCAGAGGATCAGCCGCGCGGAAGAGGCACCGGCCTATTATCGCGACCTCGTCAACTCGGAGGCGATTTTCAGGGGGCTACGAGAGTTTGCACACCACGGGCAACGAAGGAGAAGTCTGAGTAAATATTTGAGCTGTTCGGCACCGGAGGGATGTGCAAGCAGGGTCCATGCCTCAGAAAGGGGAGAGTGGATAATGGACATGACCGTAGAAACTTTGTTGGGAGGCAGCGCTGGATAGAGCCTACGCAGTACAGCGCGCACCGTCCAGGATTCGGTCTGTATAACCGGAAGGTTAATAAGACCATGGGTGGTGGAGGGTAGTCCATGAAAAAGTATTGGTTTGTCCTTTCTTCAGTGTTGTCTTTTAACGAAGGTTAACAATCATCATGGCTATTTGCACTTTAGAAACTTCAGTACGGAGCAGTGGCCGAGCGCTTTTGCATTAACAATGTCATTAGTTCATTAACCGGGATGTTCTTAGTCTTTCGGGCTTCTGCCTACCCGTACCTTGTATAGTCAGCTGGGGGAGCTTATATTTGTAGTTCATCGTTATATTGGCTTATCCTCTACGCAAATTAAAATTGTCGAAATCGATATCAGCAATCTCATCCCGTGGATGTCGTATAAGGCGAGTAAGGTATAATTAAGCTGCTATAAGAAGCGCTGAGGAACTACACCACATCTCGTCAACCCGCTTGACCAGCGTTTCATTTTGAACCCACGCATGTGGCACATGCCCAGCTATTGACGTTGAGAATGCTAATAGTTACGGATACGGTTATTCGCATAATAAACATACGAAAGAAACGTATGTGATATTTGAAGTTACAACTACCCAAGCGTTATACGGCCCCATTTCACTTCCAAATCGCCGTGCAGTTAGTTTAAACTCTAAAACTTCTGATAAAATTAAACTCGTCTCAAAGGCTAACTTTTGTAGATAAAACCAACTTGCTATCGCTAACTAGAGCCGGGTCCTTATTACGTTGTGTCGAACGTGAAACTGCCTAATGAATTTTGAGAGGCTCCGTCGAAATCGTTGCCTTTTGTTTAACCACGTGTTTATGTACCGCGTACGTGTTTCGGTAGTTAGATATACAAGAGTCCATCCTATCCTATCCTATCCCTCCCCATTTCCCAGCCTTCGCTCCAAATCTCCAACGGTAGACAGCGCATCCAGGGGTGTGCTAACCTTTGTAATTCTGAACTGATGTCGGATGTCCATGGGTGGCAGCAGCCATTTACCATAAAGTGCACTGTCTGCTCATCTGCCACGTATGTATGCCTCTGGATGTCTACTTTTGGCGTTGTGTGAGGGCATGGAGTTATCAATGAAACAGATATGAACATTAATTCCTACCTTTGTGCAAGTCGCTCTGGGCGCATGCGATGATTGAATTAATCAATGGAATCAATGGAAGTATTAACGAATGACTGAATTATAATGTCAGAAATTCAGTATCGAGGGATTGCAAGTTGTTCGACACTTTCAATTCAAGAGACTCTTTTTTATATATTTTTATGAATAAAAAGCAATATCATTAAACCTCATTTAAACCTAAAGAATCCAAGAAAATCCATACATCGGTGGGTATATTTTGAATAACCCAGTACAGTCCAATGTAACAAGTTAGTGATAATTTTGGAATGGTTAACAAAACAAAACATATTACAGTTCCCAGTAATTAAGTATTGTTTAGGTTTACGGCACCGAACGCTGAAATGTTTGGACTACGTAATACGACCGTCCGATAGACAATGGATAAGTGGCCCGCATGGACTAAAACAGAGTAGGTAATTAATCTACGGCGAGCGGCGGTTTAAGAACAGACAACTAATTTTCAGCTTTACCTGGGCTTTTTAAATGAAAAGTTAGGCGAAAATCGGGGTTTGGCGGAGAAAATGCTGCTTTTAGTGACACAAGATACCACACCATACCATCGGCCTATGTCTCTCCATTGCTGAATACAGAATCTCCCAAGGCTCGCCACCATATACGATCTTTGGCTCTTCTCATCCAGCCACCAATGGGGAATTTTTTCTAGTCCACCTGGTCGGCGGATGTCCCACACTACACTTCCCGGTACGTGGCCTTCATTCGAGGACTCGTCTACTCCGACGGTTATCGATCCTGCGGATGAGTGATAAGTTAATGACAATCAACCAGAACATATTAAATAATTAGCAACAAAATGGCAGGTTGTATGTAATTTATAACAGATCAGTAACCAGTCATCAGTAATCAGTAACCATCAGTGGGTGAAGTTTATAAATATGTTGTTTTTTGTAGATGGTAAATGAACGAGCGGGCCACATGTCGCTCATGGACTGGCTTGCTTGATAAATCTCATGAATTTATAGAATCGCTGAGGATTTGAACTCGTGACCTCACGAATGAGGATTGAGAATACACCCCTATCCTATCCAGTGCTCAAAAATAGTGCTCCATTGCCAATTGAGGGGGAGAGTGCACGGTGCAATCCAACAGCCGCTGGGCGCGCTCGACTGGCCACGTTACACCTCTCTCACAGAAGACTACCTTGAAATGTACTGCATTTCCCACTCTATCTTATTTCCCTAATGTACGTACGTATTTCGGTAGTGAGTGAAATGTGCCAGAGCCCATTCCTATCCTATGCCCAATCCATTTTCCCAACCCTTTCTTCAAATCCTTTCCTATATCTCCAAAGCTAGGCAGCGAATCCGGGAGCGTGTCAACGTTTATCATTTTGGACTAATGTTGGCATGTATCGCGGATGTCTATCGGCGACAGTATCCACTTACCATCAGGTGGACTGTATGCTCGTCTGCCGCCTTCGTCCATATAAAAAAATAAAAAAAATAACAGGTTATTTGAATAAAATATTTTTATAACAATTAATTTCAATATGATAATATTAATTGTTATTGTTATTGAACGTGAGTTCAAATCCTGGACCCGTACCATTGAGCTTGTACTTACATAATTATCTACTGATTTTTATAAATTGTCGCTAGTTTGGCGGTGAGGGAAAACATCGAGAGGAAATCAGTACGAGAATTAAATAAAAAATATCTGGAGCATGTATAACCACCAATCCGCAATGGGCCTGCATGGTGGATTCTGGTACGCGAAATCCTCCAGTGATTCATAGGGGAATTCTGTGCCCTACAATGGAACGTTATAAGCTATGTCGTCAAATAACCAAAGATAATTCCCTAATATAATTAGGTGACGTTTCAAACCTCCCAAAAGACTAGGACGAAAAGTTTGGAACTGCACCGCCAAGTCTGGTACCGTATACATTAAGTGTACACCGCTTGCTTCGAAGTTACTCGTATCTATTGTGTGAAGTCAGGAGTTTGTATTGTTTAAACCTGAAATTGGAACTTCAACGTTATCAAAGGTAGCTTGAGCTAAGTAATATTAAGTGCTGGCTGTGCTCGCGACTTTGTAGCGCGTAGAATTTTAGTTTCTAAACTCTAAATTGGGATATTTTTTCTTTCCGTCAGCTGATTTCGATGGAACAAAGCCGATTCGAAGCGCCAAGCTAAGCTTAATTAATCTGTGGAAACCCCATGAACATCCGTTCAGTAGTTCGAGATTAGCGTGTTCAAACAGACAGACAAAAATTTACAAAATCGTCTTTTTGTATTCCGATACTCTTCCTACATCGTCCTCAATCAGTTTTTGGTAAATATATTCAATGTACAGACACGCCGGTTCTACAGTTTTATTATATGTATAGATTAGAAAAATGTGTATAGTTATATTATATGGTCATAAATGTAGTTATTCATTTAAACATAACAGAAGGTACATTCTCTATAACGATTTCTCTATGAATTCCACAGCATACGTGCTCAGAACCCAGCTTATTTGAGAAGAAAACATCTATGTCACTATAGAAATAACATATGTATGTATAGATTAGAAAAATGTGGTTAGTTATATTATATTGACATAAATGTAGTTATTTATTGTAACCGACTTCGTGCAGTGTTCACTTGGTCTGCGTCAGCTCTAAGACTTTTATTTTCCCAACTAATAACAAAGATCGAGTTGGCTAAGTGGTACGATCTAAGATGGTACGTAAGACTTGGCTAAATGGACACTCGTCTAGACTCCCTGTAAGCTACCTTTTCTTATGGCTTGTAAGTACTCTTTTTTTTGGATACCGTAATTTTTTGGGTACACTAGAATTTATTATTGTAAATGTAAACATTATCTGTGTATTTTTTTTTAATATATATTTTTATAGCTATATGCAAAAGAAAAACAGCTATTAGATCATGTCTCCGTTTAATAAGGTTTAAACAGAGGCTCGTCTACATACCTACTCCTTAAAATCAGAGGTCTATTATAAAAGTAATTACCTACGAGGGCTACTAGATATTGGAAATACATAGGAAAATGTATTGTGTATAATCACAAATTTATCAACTAAAACAATGTAAAAATTACTTATCAAAATTAGTTATTACTTATCAAAATGTACACTGCAACTCGATCAGAGTTTCCAACATTCTTATTAAAAATGTGGCAGATGCAGTACTTTATTAGATAGACTATACCTATCCAGTGGTAAAGTCTGGAGTATGGTAAATCCAATTCATTTCTTACATTTCTTTGGCGAAATGTCTTTCTGGCTAAGACTTTTAAATGGAAGGCAAATTCAATATAATATATAAACTTACGTGGAGTTATGTTTTATGACTATAAATCGAGTCCAGAAATGGACATTTTAAAGGTTGAATCGTATGCAAGGAATGTATTGTCCCATTTCTGTCTTCGTTTTCGAATATTTTATATTTATACAGGGTTAAATTAAACACATTTCTTTTCAAAAATTTACATATAACTTATATCCTACGACTTGTTATCCTATATCCTCCCATATCCTAAGCTTGATAATGTACCCCAAAATAAATATTTTTTGGCCCCGCTCTCTTTATATTCTTCGTCTAATACACCACCCGCGTGCATTTTCTCTTTGACAATTTGACAATGTTGCGTATTTTTGCGCTTCAGAGACCGATCTACTGTTTTAGGTAACGTGAAAATGATTTTATTTTTATAATTTTAAAAACCCTTAAAATAAAAGTTGTTAGTTTTAACGAAAGAAAGCCAGTGTTTTTATTTACTGTCTTTTAGGGTGCAATTATTTTTTATTTATAGTGGAGTGTAGGCTTTCTCGGCCGGTGTCCATATTAATTGAATCTTCCGGGCTACTTTGCCGAGAAGAATGAGAAGAGATTCCAGAAGACCTCGGCCAAGTAGTCCGGAAGATTCAATTAATATTTTTTATTTAAACTTGTATAATTTAATTTATCGCAAGGCAAATGTTCCCCGCGTCCATAGATGTTACCTTTCAACACTGTACAATTAAAAGTGAAGCCAATAATTTTATTGCTACTGTGAAAATCATTTTATTTGTAAAAAGAAAACAAAACCCTTCTCGCTTGTATATAAAGTGTGGTAAAAATAGAGGGGGCAATTGTTGCTCGCTTCTATAAGAGTTGCCTATCAGTGCGTGTGTCCTCCGAGTCGTGCTAAATGTACAACAGCACCACACTGAATAACAAGCAGCTATAATCTAACCCCTTGGTTGCTTAGGCGGCTACCATAAATAGTGAGGCCTAAATATACCCAAAAAACTTATAAGACTTGCAGTAGTAATGGCCAGCGATATTTTGAAATCTTTAAACCCCCAGCAATATTTCTTGAATAATTTCACCTAGTTCTATTCTATTTGAATACATACATATGTGAACAGAGAGCTGTGAACAGGATTCTGTAAGGACAGAGGTCAGCAGCGCACCCGTAAATCCCCCGGTGTTGCAGATGTCCATGGGCTGCGTTGACCACTCACCATTATGTGGCCCGCCCGCTTGTCTGCTATCTCTTCTATAAAAAAAAACATGTATTACAAGTATATATGTATTGTTTTGCAATCCCCGATATGATATTTATAAGGCATAGAAGGTGTACAAAAAAGATTTTTACGCTTTCTTGATTATAAGACGCGACATAATTCACCAGACTACACCTCCAGATGTATTCGTTATAATTTCTTAATATTAGTGGAACGACGTGAAATAGTGGATATCTGCTACTTAATGAGCATAGTTAACAGTATGGTGGATAGCTCAGAGCTAAATAATAAACTCAAAATAAAATTTCGTATTCCGTAAATCAATCTTAGGCAGCTCTTATTATTAAGTGTGCCGTCCTTAAAGACTAATTACTGGTAGAATATATTTATTGCTAGAGCCAGTAAAGGTATGACTCAATTTTGTTTCAATTTAGACATGTATTGCACAAGAAAAAAAAACACCATATAAAATCCATGGCAACTGATTATTGTGCTAAATTATAACTTTTTACACTCTATTCTTCTCTTCTATTTCTTCAGGTGTATTTTTCTTTAACTTATTATAATAACGTACTGTTATTATAATAAGTTATATGATATTATTATTATAATATTATATATATAATACTGTAACCTTCCTTAAAATAAATAAATAGAAATAAATAAATGGTAGGACGTTGATGCAATATAAATCGGTGACAGTAATCGCACCTTCAGTTCACGCTAGCAAATAGCATGCCTAAGCTTTATGGCCCATTCCGGATGCGTCGCCGGGAAATATTTAACTGCAGCAAGTCCCAGGCTTAGTCCAGGAATTGTGGACACTGGAAAATTTTACATGCGTTTCATTTATCAGTTTCTAAGGTCTGTCCAGGTACATCCCTTCCTAATGGTGACTGCACACCATTAGATGATTGATAAATCAGCTACATTTACGCGTTTTTGCTACATTTACGCGCAACGGCATAAACCGTCTTATTGTCGTAATTATTGTATCTTATAATATCATACTCACAGTAAAAGAGAGTAACCGCTAAGATAAACCTGATTTTTTTCATACATTTTCAAAGTGTATTTTATGAAAGTCACTGAGTAAGATTTATGAAATATTAATGTGCGCGAAAGTGGTAATTCAATTCTCAATAAAAGAATCTATTGGGCATTAAATTATTACCTCTCCAATTCGCTTAGCCAGCGTTGGGTTTCAAGGGCTTACATCCTTCAGCTCAAGACAGTGTGCATAAGGAGGCTCATATCCTGCACTGGATTCTGACAGACCTGGTTGCATTGCATTGCATACGAATCAAAATGAATGTGAGACTCTAGTTCTATGGAGCGTGCAGAAAGTCACCATATTTTTTTTAAATACAATACATAATTGTAATGTACACTATGTATGATACAAAGACCAATCTATCTGTTTGTCTGTCTGAACGCGCATCACTCGAAAATCACTGGACGACTTTTAATGAAACTTGACATTGTTATTATAATGTATGTGCCTGGATAACATTTAGGGTTCTTTTTATCCAGATCAGTTATGAAGTTCCCACGGGAATCAAGTTGTACGAATACGCACGAAGTCGAGAGCACTGCTAGTAAAGAAATAGCGCTCGTCAAAACCACCTAGTGTGTACACGCTGTTAAACTGCCAATGTATTGCTCTGTGAACATTTAGTTTCAGGTTGTTTATTCCTTGATATAGGGATTTTAGCCGTAAAAAGAGGTTATTTTATTGTCGTTGCTCAATTAATGACAACGAATAGTCTTTACAAAGTTAACTTTTTTTCTTCCTGTGGCAATGGTGCAATGAGCACATTCTGCCAGCGTCAAGTTTTCTTCGCAATAAATAATTTCAAAGACTAAAACGTATGCTGTCAATGTCCAGTCCTGTCCAAGTACCTAGTACCAAGTCAGGAGTCGCTCAGTAAAACGATAGTAGGTTTATTGAGGACAGAAGAGGACTCCTTGGACACGAAAAACGCAGTCCAAAAACAAATTGTGATTATTGAAAAACCCAACCCACGAAAGAATAACACTTTGAAGTTTAATAAACTATCACTATTAAACCTAAAACAGCCTAATACACAATTTTTACAAAATTCTCCCAAAAAGTCAACTTTCACTTCACTTCACTTTCACGAGTTCCCACCAGAAAGTCAAAGTTTACTTTTTATGTATTTTTATTTACAATTTTGTAAATAAAGAAATTTAGAAAATTATTAAAAATTTTGGAGTGAGCGACACCATTATTTTCCTCGATCGACTTCAATCAATTAAAATTTGTCTTACGGTTTTTCGATAATTATTAAATAATTTTATTTTAATTTATTTCATTTATTTTGATATTTTAATACGTTCTGTTAAGCTTATAGCTCTTTTGAAATATATTTTTTCTTAAAAAAAACTGGTATACCTACTTCCTTCAGATTTTTGACTAGATGTTATTGAATTTGCGTTTGGTTCCTTTTTTCTTTGCAGTTCATATTCATTATTTTTTATGTATAATGTACAAATATATAAACTAATATATTATTTATTATTGAATTGCTTCAAGTAGAGTTTCAGTCTCATTGTAGTTCTGTTGCAAGAACCTGCATTTACACAAACAAATACAAATGATAAAAATTTGTAAATTCAACACACTGCATGCAATACTTTAACAGGCGCATACAAGTTCAACACTAAAGGCATATGCGAGTACGATAAAATACGAGTATAAACAAAATTAAAAATGGGACGAATATAATTCCCATTAAATAAGGTTAGATTACAATTTACTAGAACATGAAACAAATGCAAAAAAGTGCTCGACTAATATTTACGTAGGTAAAATTTTGCATTTGAAACTAGCCAAAGAATCATTAAAGATGTAAATGTCATGAGAATTCAACTCGATATAAATATTTAGAAGACCATCTAACGGCGAGAATGTATCCAGATTTGATTTAGACGGTAGCGGTACTAGTTGCTTGCTACTAATTGTTGGATATCCTGGCATAGAGTGAGGAACAGCAAGGCGGATTTGGTTTACCACCTCAGGTACCTCAGTTTCTAATAATCTTTGTTGTTTGTTTGTTCTCCAATAGCTTGACGTTACACACTTTAATAATCTTATTGTAAATATAACGATGTAAATATAATACAAATCGTTAAACAAAAACACACCATTTTTGGTACAGTAGTTCTAAAGACTCGTTTTTTTAAGGCTGAAATCATATTCAGAAGAGGAAAGCATTTCGCATATGGGACGAACAGCTAACTGTGCGAACAATACATGTAATTGTCGAACTGTGAGTAGCTTGCATTCTTTATACAATATTTGTGAGGAGAAACGGTAAGAGAGCTGTGAATAGGATTTTGCAAGGTCGGCGGCGCGCCCGCATACCCCCTGGTGTTGCAGGTGTCCATGGGCGGCGGTAACACTTACCATCACGTGGGATCGCTTGCTCGTCCGCCCACTAATATATAAAAAAAAAAAAACTTTCCATATGCCAATTTTAAACTAAGCGCTCTCTCTCTACAGTAATCATGTGAGATTTATCAGCTCCACCCCATATCGTCAGACAGTAAGTTAGTAGAGTTTGACAAAGGCCGTAATAAACTACTTTTATGACCTCCGATGTGGCACCATAGCGTAGTAACCTCACAATACCAATTAACTTCGTAACGTGGCCAGACAATACAGCGATATATTTATGAAAAGTGACCACTTTTATCACATATATTGCTTAAATTTTGCTATGTGTGTTAAATGAACAAATAAAATAATCCACCTCATCTTTCCAAAGGAAAGGATATTCCAGTTTAACTTTATTATAACCTCGTGACTTTGGTTCTTTGTCAAATTTCTCCTTTATTCAATATTTCTGAATATAATAATAATAATAATAAATACTCTTTATTGCATACAATAGTTATTACATGTGCACAAATAATAAATGACAGAATACAATAGGCGACCTTATCGCTAAGGCGATCTCTTCCAGGCAACCTTAGGATAGAGAAAAATAAAAAGGATATAGGTAGTGCAAAAGAACCGAAATCCACAGATGGATCATGTTAAATATATACTCATCGACAATAAATATAGTATAACAAATACATATAATAATAAATAACTTAATAATATATAAATACATACATACATATCTACATGTACACTGCGCACAATCATCATCATCATCATCATCTCAGCCTTTAGACGTCCACTGCTGGACATAGGCCTCCCCCATTGTCCGCCATTTAGACCTATCGGCAGCGACCTGCATCCAGCGGGTGCCCGCCACCTTTATGAGGTCGTCTGTCCATCTAGCAGATGGACGTCCTCGGCTTCGTCCGCCGGTACGTGGTCTCCATTCGAGAACCCTTCTGCCCCATCACACACAATATCAGTTCGTAAATATACTGAAGCTACTTCAGATATTGTGAGTGTTGTGTGCCGCCACTTTCCAGAGCTATCCGGAAGTTGTCCATTGTCCGGAAGTTAAGTTTTGTCCGGAGACTATGAAGACCAAATGCGGATAGTTGATGAAACTGCTCGTAACTCTCGATGTTGACTACCAGCCTTTTCAGTCAGCTTGTGACCATGGTTGGTGCAACACAACTGAACCGTCGAGTAAAATAAATAAGGTAAAAATATGCGTTGAGACCCGTTTAAAAATGTAAAATTGTAATAAATAGCAAAAATTTCAAACGTTATACTGAAGCTAAACATTTGTGCTGAGACCTGTTTAAATAGATAAATATGTGGGAAAAATCTCAAATGTTACACTGAAGCGTCCCATCCTTCCGTGTGTTTGGAGCCGGAAAAGCCGATTTTTATTATGGTTTCGAAAAAAGTAATCGGGAACGTCATTTCAATGTGTCCCCAACCAAGGACTAACCGAGTACTCATACAAGAAAACCGTCCAGTAACACCGATATGTGAATTTTATTCCTTCACCCTTTTTTATTATTTACCGATACTCAAAACTTTTTAAGTGAACGTAATCTTTCTTTGAAATGTCTTCTGATAAATGAATAAACCGATTTATGAAATAGCCTTAGGGTAATTTGAAAATCAAATATTCAGACAAACAAAATAGTAGACGGTGCACGTACAAAAATAATGTGCAAACTTTTAAATTTTCCGATTTTCTATACGGCTGGATTTCGTTGTTGTTCCAACAATTTCAGAATTTTTAAAGTTTACATTGGTTTACATATATATAAAACAGTCGGCTTTGATGACAGTATTGATATGGAAAAGGAACGGAGGGCTCTGTCGTTCAGAGCCTTAAGAGCCCATAGATTTGCACGGTGCTCTAGGGAGCTGAAACTAACATTGTTCAGAGTCTACTGTACCGGAGGGTACCGGGGGGTATTCACATGCAGACTGTGGAGAGATTACACGCAACGGGCCTATGGAGCCCCCCGGATCCAATATAATAACGCGTTCCTGTTGTTGATAGGGCTGCTCTGCTTATGTAGCGCGTCAGACATGTTCGCGGAAGCTCATGTTGATTGTTTCAACGCCGCCATACGCAAGAGGTGTGCATGGTGCGGACCAGCATCTTGACTATGATAGGGGATAGGTTAGACTGTCCTTTTATGCTTCACTGCTGTGAACTGCACGTCCCCAGCACTCAAGTTAAATAAATGTTGATATAGGTACTAAGATAAGTTTTTACTAATAAAATTGTTCGAGTCATCTCTTTTCCACCACTCGCTTCTCTACTTTGTTCTGTACTCACTTTGTTTAAACTCAATATTTTTTCCGATATTATGTTTATATGTATGTATGTATGTATACATCAAATACATAGATATATTGTATGCATCTAATTTATTTCAGTTACATTATGTTGATATTATTTAAAATTTCCCCATCTAGCTTATTTTACATTTTTATAAGGCTACCTGTTGTACTTTTGTGTTACTTACTATATTGCCTTTTGGCAACATGTGCTAGTGTACCTAGGTACACTAACACATGTTAAATTTAAACGGGTCTCAACGCATATTTTTACCTTATTTATTTTACTCGACGGTTCAGTTGTGTTGCACCAACCATGGTCACAAGCTGACTGAAAAGGCTGGTAGTCCACATCGGGAGTTACGAGCAGTTTCATCAAGTATCCGCATTTGGTCTTCATAGTCTCCGGACAAAACTTAACTTCCGCACAATGGACAACTTCCGGATAGCTCTGGAAAGTGGCGGCATACAACACTCACAATATCTGAAGTAGCTTCAGTATATTCAGATATATTGAATAAAGGAGAAATTTGACAAAGAACCAAAGTCACGAGTATGGGCGTACCCAGGCCTTTTGGCCTAGGGGGGGGGGGGGGGGGGGGGCAAATCAGAAATTTCCTGTAGGTAAATAATTCAACATAAATAGAAATGTGCATTTATTAGATTAGATACTTAAGTAATTAATTAAGTATTTTTTTTCAAAAGCAATCTTCGTGGATCTTCTGCAAAGCGGCTTAAAACAAGTTCTGTGAAAGAATCACCCAAACTATTTACATTTAAATACACTTACATATAAATTTTACTTCATCTACAATTTCATAAATACAACAGTACTTAGGAATAGGCAATAATATACCAGCTAAATGTATGGGAGGCAGTCCAGGTCCAGGGGGGGGGGGGGCAGCTGCCCCCCCACTGCCCTCCCCCCTGCCCCCCTTGGGTACGCCCATGTGTACCTACATTAAAGAGTTTATCTATGTAACGTATTATATAAGAGAAGTAAGCATAATCCAATAAAGAAATCGCAAAAAATATGAGTCTTACAAACAAATCCGATCACAAATCGTCCTGGCTACTAGAAGGAATAGTTATTTGAATATATCATCCATGAAAAAATCGAGTATATCCGAGTTTTACGAGCTCAAACCTGTTTTACGATGTCGTCTACTGAGAAACGATGTGTTTCATTCGACATTTTGTTTTATTTGAGCTGAGATTCGGTTAAAAATGACTTTTACATGTTTTAGATATGTTTTTTACAAAAAGAACAGTTTGCAGTGAGACCTATGGTATACAATAAAACAATTTTTAACCGATAAATAAATTAATGTTTCTTAAGAGCCATTTCACGTTTTAAGCGAAAAATACAAGTTTTTGAGTTCTAAGTTTCTATAGGTGAAATGAAAGTTGCGTTACAATTCTGAGTAAATATTCTTTGTATTGACATTTAATGTAATACATTTCGAAATATTTCTTTATTTATCCTGTAGTACTCAACCATGTTTCAGCAAAAACGCGCATAGTAAGAACTTCAGAGCCGTGCTTCTTGCACTAAAATTCATTAATTCAGCAAGATAAGGTACAATTATACGTAGTCTACTCAAAACAAAATAGGGCCCATCTTGAGTTAAGCTCGAAGTTTGTTTATAAATAACTCGTAAGGTAATCATTAGTGATTTGAAGCATTAAAACATAAAGTAGACATGTTTATGAGTCCTTATCAATGTTTTGAGCCACAACTTTAATGTTATTCTCAAGTGGATAGACAGAAAAACCGAGGTGCTTGAAATTACCCTATGCACCATTTCCTAATCACTTGTATTCCCAATCTCGTTGTAAACGCTTGTGTTGAAAGTCATTGTGTATAGCTGTTGTGTTTAGTTTTGGGTATTAGTCCTGATTACTATGCCCGGTTCTCGCCATCACATGGACGCGGAAACCGTGACCAGAGCGGTTGTTTTGTTTCCGGGGGGAGAATCTCAGAGATCTGTAGCAATACGTGTCAGTGTGTCGCGACGAGCTATCCAGAACGTATGGGAACGCTACCAGGAGACAGGTAGTGTAGCTAAAAGACGAGGATCAGGAAGAATTCGTGCCACAACCGCCCAGGAAGACCGGTACATCAAGCTAACTGCACGTCGGGATCGTGCTGTAACGACCTGGACCTTACAAAACCGACTACGGCAATCTACTGGTACACGTGTTAATGATCAAACCATCCGAAACCGACTCCACGAGGACGGACGACGTTCCAGAATGCGTGTTGTTCGGCTCAAGCTGACAAGTGGTCATCGTGCAGCGCGTTTAAGGTTCGTACGTGAGCATTTGGACTGGACCATAGATAACTGGAGCACTGTACTCTTCACAGACGAGTGTAAGGTCAAGTTTTTTAGTGATGACAGACGAGTACGCGTGTGGAGAAGAGAAGGCGAACGTTTTTCACAACCATGTATCTACGGAACAGACCGTTTTGGGAGTCCAAGTGTGATGGTATGGGATGGAATAAGCATAATAGGCAAAACAGAACTGGTAATTCTGGATGAAGGTACCGTAACCGCTGCCAGTTATGTCGAGGGAGTAATCCGACCTCATGTGACCCCATTTACACAAAGAGTGGGCAATAATTTTGTTTTTATACAAGATAATGCTCGCGCGCATACGGCTCGTACCATACAAAGAGCACTCTCTGACGCCAATATTACAGTTTTTCCATGGCCAGCGATGAGTCTCGACCTCAATCCTATCGAACATTTATGGGATCAATTGAAAAGAAGCCTCAAAGAGAATTACAGCAGCGTCAACAGTCAACAAGAGCTCATAAACGCTCTAAAAGTCTGTTGGGAGCGAATACCGGATGAAAACGTTAGCCATCTGATAGAAAGCGTACCAGATAGGGTCAGAGAATGCATACGGAGCCGAGGGGGCCCTACACGCTATTAAACATAACACCTATCATCAGTTTCTTTTAGAAAAATGGTCATAACCAAAATTTACTTTTACTATTCATTTAGTGATAATTTCCCTAAATACTCTTTTTCGTGAGTAATTAAAAAAAATAAACAACTTTTACAATTGGTTATGTTTACACAATTTCTAAATCCCTAATTTTAACATGTCTATTTATAAAATCTATATAAATTTGTATATTATTAAGTTACACTGTAAAAACTAAGTGGGCCCTATTTTGTTTTGAGTAGCATATTTCTATTGATACATAGTGTACTAATATTTCAGTAAATTAACACAAATGACGAGAAAAAACGAAAAATACGTAAAAAACGTAAATTTCGACGTAAAATACCTAGCATTTAATTGCAATTTTATATCATTTATTAAATATTTTTTTAGTTATATTTAGGATAAAATCAATTGTGTACCTAATTAAAACGAAAACATAGCGCGAGCGTTCATCGAGGTAAGACTTAATGTCAGTTTCACCGCGATCCGATCGCACGCGTTTACGAAACATTATACAAGGATTGCAACGTCTTGATCAATTGAGTTTTTTATTGTTTTGTTTAGTTGACATACTAAAATATTATAGTGGTTCGTATTATTTGGTAATATTATTTGTTTTTTCAAGTCTTTGAATTATTTGTTTTTTTTTGTATTTCTCGCCTATATTAGAATATTAGCCTATATTAAAATAATAATAAACTACTAGACTACTAAAATAAAATATAGCCTATATTAGACACGGATAATGTAGCTTCCTATTTGTTAAAGAATTTTTGAAATCGGTTCAGTAGTTCCATAGATTACCCCCTACATACCCACAAACAAACACACAATTTTACCTCTTTATTATATTAATATGAATAAATGTTTTTTGTAATAAGCTGTTGGTTACAGTAAAAAAAAATGCACACATACATGCACACAACTATTTATTTACAAATGCTTTACGTTTCTTATTTTTATTTGTTTTAGGAACATTTCGTCATTGATGGAAGTAGAATAATTGATATCCAATATTTTTAGGATCAATTATTGTTTGTAGAAGCACACGGAAAAAAGTTCGGCTTATTCAAAGTATCAAAACTTTTATTCCATAGTTACCCTATAGAGACGGGGGCATGAACTATCGCCAGTCGCGTTGCGTTGTAACTACCTAAACATGCTTTAGTCATTTTTGTGAAATGGCTCTTAAGGACAGAATCCCAAGTATCATTGACAAATCTACTCGTATTAAAGTTGTTTTACCTGGTTATTCTTAAAATATACTTGAAACAGATGATATATACACTGCAACGAGGCATCTAATACCTTGTCTTGAAATGAGACCCGCTGCATTCCCACAGCCGCTGGGCGCACTCGACTGGTCTCGTTACCCATCTCTCATAGAATACTACCTTGAAATGTACTGCATTTACCACTTTATCAAATTCCCCAATGTACGTACGTATTTCGGGAGTGAATGAGATATGTCACAGTCCATTCCCACCCCATCCCATCCTATCCCTTCCCATTTACCCAACCCTTTCTCCAAATCTATCTAAAGTCAACAAAAGTAGGCAGCGATTCCGTGGGCGGGCCAAAATTTGTCGTTCTGGACTAAAGTTGGCATGTACGGCTGGTGTCCAGGGGCGGCAGTATCCACTTACCACCAGGTGGACTGTATGCTTGGTAGTATTAATTTCTCGGGAAATCGTATTTAAAAAAATATTTGCTTTTGATAAATAAATCTAGATTCATGTAACAAAGTTGCATATTTCGTAAATGTACAATATATGTGTATACCTACATGGGACAGTAATTAAATTTAGTTCTTTGAATCGTTACATTGAGAAAATAGTAATTGAATAGAAAACATGAAACTGTACACAAAAGATATGACAAAAGCCGCCAGAAGTTCATTACACGACTGAGTATATTCCAGTAATGATTTATATCTACTATTGGTAACAATGATTGAATGATTGGTGGCGAAAATAACTGGACACTGGGAAAATGAATAAACGATAGTTAATAAATCGCACACTTAATAACATCAGACTTATACATTCGAGAGCTCCAGAGTTTACATCCAATCCGTGTTATAATTAACCGATGGATGTTGACCGCACATTTTTATTTATGAATTTTAAATCACCAAAATATTACCTCTCTGTATTTTTTTCCCTTTCACCCCACATCGGATTCGAACTCATACATCTAACAGCTTCGGTCTAATTGAGTTATGCGAAACAACTGTACACACAATAAAAGTATTAAACAGTAAGTAAACTCTAATTTCAACGCCAGAAATATATCTTGGCATAAAAGTAGAAGGATAGCCACTTTCATTTGTAACTAAAACTCATATAGTTAGAAACGAAAACACCCAGAATAAACACATGCATACATTTTTTTATTTTAATGGAAAAGGGCGGCTGACGATGGTAAGTGGTAAGTGAATACTGTCGTCTAAAGACATCCGCTATACATGCTAACATTAGTCCAGAATGGCAAACGTTGGCACACACTTGGATGCACTGTCTACCTTTGCAAATTAAGGTATGGATTGGAAGAAAGGGTTGGGAAAATGGTGAAAATAGTATAGGCTGCGATGGAAATGAGCTTTGGCTCACTCACTACCGAAACACGGTACGTACATTGGGGAAATACGATAAAGTAGGAAATGCAGTAAATTTCAAAGTAGTCATCTGTGAGAGAGGAGTAACGTAGCCAGTCGAGTGCGCCCAGCGGCTGTGGGAATGCAGCGTGCACTCTCCATCTACATACACACACCTATATATAAGTATATAGGTACCTACGATTTAACAAATTACAAAATTGTGTAATAATGAACACAAACTGCAACAGCTTCAACAGCAGAATGGAAGTTTAAAGGCTCATTTACACACGGAAAGTT
The DNA here is from genome assembly GCA_914767545.1 of Sesia apiformis. Taxonomy (NCBI): domain Eukaryota; kingdom Metazoa; phylum Arthropoda; class Insecta; order Lepidoptera; family Sesiidae; genus Sesia; species Sesia apiformis. The sequence goes on along the minus strand of OU611967.1, from coordinate 2,525,436 downwards.
TCTCTAATGGTTCGATCGAGAATAGTGTACGTATACCATCCTCAAATCTGACCAAACTGCATACAATTCTTGCATACAACTGTTCAGATGATGATAAACAGTTGTTATCATCGTCTGATCACGATATTCTCTCCTGCTCGCGTTAGAGAAACTCTCTTGTGAAAATGAGCCGTGTCATTTGCCATTCTGATTTTCAGATGTCATTTTCTGATTTGCATCGCTGACTTTCAATCAAAGCCCTATTATTTCTTTTATGGACGAAGGCGGCAGACGAGCATACAATCCACCTGATGGTTAGTGGATATTATCGCCCATAGACACCCGCGATACATGCCAACATTAGGCCAAAATGATTAACGTTGGCTCGCCCCCGGATGCGCTGCCTATCTTTGGAGATATAGGAATGGATTTGAAGAAAGGGTTGAGAAAATTGGGTGGAATAGGATAAGGATATTTTTCATCGAAACAGCGAATTTAAAATAAATAACTTATACCTAATGATTAAATAAGTGAATAATTAAAATAACGATTAATAGATAATAATATGTATAATGATTCGTTTTTTTACTTATAGAAAGAAGACGTCAGACGAGAAGATAGTTCACCCGGTGGTAAGTGAATACTGTCATCCATGGGTGTATTTACACATTTAGGAAAAGATTTGGAAAGAAATCTATATAGCAACTGTGAATTTAATTTACAGTATCTATTCTATTAGTCTAAGTCCGCGCGCCCTGCATTTTCTCAATAATCTTATGCACCAACATCCAGATTTGGACTTATTTCACTGCACCTTGCCAGAGGTTCACAGGGCAACAGTGATTCATTACTGATTCGTTTGCATTGAAGTAGTTTTTATTGTATTATGTTAGCATAAGTAAAAATTGTGCGCCCTGGGTAGGCGCATTGGTGGAAACACTGTAAAGCCTATTCCGGTAAATAAATACTTAAATAAAGCCTTATCACACGATTTTCGTTTATGATCATCCAACCACTATTTCTTCAAGTAGTGAAAAGCAGTTGGAAGTCGTTCTTCACGTCGCGCGTCGTTAGTTCATGTGGCAAGAGCGCATCCCACACTGCGCTTTCCTGTATGTAAACTCCATTTAAGGAATCGTCTATCTCATCTATTGTTGGTCGTGCTGCAGATATCTCCTGCTTAAGCTGCTTATTGCTACTTCAACTTACCAATTGAATTTGCATCAAATTATTTGAACGCGACGAACGCAAGTATTATTAATTTATTATGAACGTATTTATTTCTGTATTTTGGTTGTACAGTTTCGCTACTGTTGTACAATTACACTCTGCCATATATCCTAATTCGGTCCGCAATTATATTTTCTCATTAAATTTCATTTTCCACTTCTGTTGCTCGGATAATGGAATTCGCAGTCAGGTACGATTCGTTTTAAATTATTATTTTACAGTCTTTAAGTAATTTAAATTTTAATTCGGATTATGCACATGTTTCTAAATTAAAGGAAGGGATTTGGAATAGTTATATTTTTTATATGGAATGATGGTAGGTTGATGGAAAGATGGAAATAATGCCATTAAAAACCTCGTATGAGTGACAAGTGGTACCGTGTGGTGTCCGCCAGCTAACAAAAAGCACCACCCCATTTCGTCCCCTGGGTGGCGTAAAATGCGACTAAGGGATAATGAAGCGGCTACCACAAGGCTTGAAGACCACTCTGGTGTACCATTTCTAAAAGAGTGGACTCGTCAATCCGCTTGGCCATCGTGGCGTTTTAAGGCCATACATCCCTCATGCACTCTTGTGTCTCCACCGGCCCATGTCCAGCAATGGATACTAAAAGGGGCTGGTTGCAGTTGCAGTTGCATGAGTGACAGTTATAGCAAGATAATTATTCCCATCACATCCCCACGTATTTGCGTAATTCTGTAATGAATTTAGAAAATTCTTACGATTTATTTTCTTCTTTTGACGTATAATCACTACATATTATAAAACAAAGTCTCCCGCCGCGTCTGTCTGTCTGTATGTATGTTCGCGATGATCTCAACTACTACTGAACGGATTTCATGCGGTTTTCATCTATCAACAGAGTGATTCCTGAGGAAGGTATAGGTGTATAATTTTTAAGGTTTTGTGTAAATTGGTTGAAATATGACAATGATTGTTGAAGATGTCAAAAAAAATCAAGCCTTCTGGGAGCTTTCATCGAAAAAGCTGCCTAATCCGTTTGAGATATAACTAAACAATGTATGGTGGGATTATTTCTCTTTTATAGGTCTACAAAAAAGTCCGCGATGGCATATGTCTATCTTTTAAGGATAGTTTACGATACCCATTCTAACTTCTAAAGAAATGACCACATATAATATGGTATTTGGAAAAGCTATTTAGACGAATACAGTATTAATCATTATCAAATTAATTACGTTAGTTACCTTAAGCATTTCATAGACATTATTACACCATACAATTTTAATGAATATCTTAGGAGTTAACGTAAATTAAAAATTACGCGCGAGAAAATAAATTCAAGCGGTCTCGCACCAATGCGACGCGACGACGGGACTCGCTTGAAGCAGGCATATATGCTCTACTACCCGTGCGAAGCCGGGACGGGTCGCTAGTAACTCATAAAACAAAAATTTCAGGAACACCCAAGTAACCTATTTTAATCTATCTAAACAAAATTATAAAAGCTTTATAAATAAATATGTCGCCATGTAAACCGGCCGCGACACTGATTATTCATATACACACAGGCAAACTCCTTATTGCATACGCAACACTCACTTTATACGAATTTCATTTTTTTCACGCACTCACACACAACCACATCCACCCACATACAGAGATATACACACACATACATTTACCTGAGTCTTAAGCGATAGTGGGTATGGTGCTATTCTAAAGCCAGTCGACACCGCACGACCAACACAGTAAAAATTCGATTACCTAGTTGTGTATTGGGACCGTAAGATGAAATATTAGTCAGACAACCCTCAGGTGGGTATCAATAATCTAAGTATTACGTGCTGAATAATTGATGCGTAGTCCGATTCCACTTTCAGACATCATTGGATAACAAAATAGGGTTGTCACAAAGTCTGAAATATATCTGAAAAGATGTTTTACCATCATGGTGATAGTTTTACTACAACAACATTCTTAGCGCATGACCTTCTGCAATTACGAGATTGTTTGAGGTTATGATTGGTGATTGGTGGATATTAATATTAATTTAGTTGCCAATTGCTAATTTTACTAATTGGCCCCCACCCCTCATCTATCCAATTTATTAAATCTTGGGGCGTGCGGATTTCCGTCTCCACCCTGCACAAACCGACACGTCTGTTTACTCGATAAGTTTTCAAGTTGCAAGTTGGTCGCGACCGCGTCGCCTGGTTGTGGATATCCACAAATATGCGATAGCGTGTGTCAGACATCTAATAGAAAAATCTATAGATATTATTTATTGGTACAGTGGTTATCAATGCGTAACAATGTGGTACCCTCGCATAGCTGCTCTGGGGTACACTTGTAAGGCTCCCGGTGTGCTCCGGGTTCTTGTCTGAGGTCGGGAAATGAATAACCGATTCGGAACAAAACTCGATTTATTAACAGAATAAACCTACTTATCATACACACTTTGACTTATGCGCTAGCGTCGTGTGAAGACATCATCTCGCGATGGAACGGGACGGATAATGTGTGCGAGTGGGACGACGTACACGACGCACACGACGCTGTATTAGATATTTTAAGGGCTTAGTGTAAGTTTCCTCTTTTCCTTTGTGCATTAAGATTTTAAGTTTTTCAATACACTCAATATATACTTGGCTTAATGGCGCAATACTTGGCGCAAACGCGATAGTATCATTTTTAATATACATATATAAATTTTTGTGACAGCCCTGAAGCAGACGTCTGGCTTTTAACAACTAATGAAGATTTGTGAGGGGACCGTTACCAATATGGCCACTGCATAAGTATTTTCCATCATACACGCCCAACTTTGTTTACAGTTTTATAAAATTTAAAACTTTTAAATTTAGGCAACAAAAGCGGCTTTCAGAAGCCTGTTTAAATTTTCATTTATGTCGACCGAGAAACTTAACTCAGACGAACCATTTAAGGATCACGCTACAATCATTTTATTGTGGTTGTTTTTATGGTGTTCTACACTTCGACGCATTTAATTGAAGCAAATAACACGTGATCTAAATGAGGTGCGGTTTATATGTGCAATTTATTATATACGATACGAGCATTGCTAGAGTAAGTCGATAAGTCAAAATCAACGGGGCTTTTCACGGGGCGCACAGTTTATAAGAATAATGTTTTTGGTGTGGATATGTCGGTTGTTTTCTCTTTTCGGCAACCACCCGGGGTTAAGGTTCATTTGGGAAATGGGATTATGTGCGTCAATGTACGTTGTAAAACATTAGAATAAATTAATGCGATGATTTGTTATCTGTCTGCATGTTGGATGGATTTGAAATGTTATAATATCTCGATTTATCAACTTATTCCCTCCGTGCACGGATAATTGGAGAGTGTAGCCGTATAAAGACCGATAGGCCTGCAAAAATGCTTTACATGACCGTTCCACCTAAAACATCACACGTGGCGCGCAGATTTGGTGATTCTTATAGGCAAATACATGTTGACGGGAACACTGACAGATTATTTTTTTAAAAAGGCATGTAAAATAAATGTATTATTAAGTATTATTTCGTTTTGTTTTGTCATAAAACTTAGTAGGAAATCAATAAAAATCATTTTAAGAACAATTGTTAGTTGTTATCGATTTTAAAGAAGTTGACAAGTTTCGGAAGAGGGATTATCCAGTAAAAATAAAAAGTACACAAAGGTTATAATTATAGATAGAAGTATAGACGATACTTCTATTTACTATATAACGATAACGATATAACGAAGACGATTTACTATATAACGATATAACGAAGACGATTTACTATATAACGATAACGATATAACGATAACGATATAACGATAACGATATAACGATAACAATATAACGATAACGATATAACGATATAACGGTAACGATAACGATAACGATATAACGAAGACGATTTACTATATAACACGTTAAAATAATGCAAAAATTTGGAATGTTGTAAAATGGTTCATCTGAGTTAGTCCCCATAAGAGAGAAGTTTTTGTTCTATGATCTTTTGTTTACGTCGCATGTTGTACGCGAGCTGAGAGAATGGCGTCACAGTGACACCAGCTGTGACAAAATGGAGTAGAGGAAAGGATGCAAATTTGGAATACCACTTTCTAAAAAAATCGTATTAATACTGGGTTAAGGGTTTTATGAATAAAAAACTGCATTAAATGTCAGATAAACTTATCTTTTATTCAAATAAAAATAATTAACAAACTTGGCTTATTATAAATTGGATAATTTTTGGTTTAATCATACAATGACAGATTGGCGTAGTTTAACTAAAGTGAATCAAATTTGGAATAGGGTATTCCAAATTACAATCACCTAAAAAAATCAACTTTAATTAACTATATAATTAGCTTTAAACTGAGATCTCAATTATAAAATTAAAAAATAATAACTTTAAGCTAATTTCTAAATCAATTATAATTTTTTTAGTCTTTGCAGTAATCACACACGTAGCAACCCGAGTCATAGCCAGCACACTCGCCGTGCACCCAGCCTTCGCAAATAAAACATTGCACCCATTGCTCTCCCCTCTGATCTTCTGTAAATTTTCCATTGCAGAAAAAACAAACACAATCATTTCCCGTAGGTTGTGTTACATTAACGCAAGAGGGTACATCTTCTTCTGATTTATGAGATGTGAATGTAACGTCACTATCAGACTCTGTATTTTCTTCTTGAAGTATCTTTCTTTTGGTCTTGAAACTTTTCCCTTTTCCCTTACCTTTCCCTTTTCCTTTCACATCTCTCTTGATTACCTTTTCTTTGTTTCTATTCTTATCCTTATTTTCAGTTGTTTTTTTCAGGTTTCTTTTCTTTTCTGCTTCTTCTAAGTTCTTTTTGTAGGGTGAACTAGAAATTATTTCCGATTTACCTAGCTTACGACCTCGATTAGATGATCGGTTTTTGGTAGTAAGAACTGGCGAGAATTGAAAAGGTGTTACGATGGGGCTACTGCGAGAAGGCCCTGGACGATTTTCTTTTTCTTGTTGTTCTCGCATGACAATATCAAGAAGATTTACTTGTGGAGGATCTGTTTCCTGCATTAATTCATTTGTCTGTTGTCTGTTATCTGACAAAACTTGAAAAGAACTGTCATCAAAAGTCTGTAATAGGGATGGTGAATGGTTTCCTGCCGGTTCGTTTTCAGCAATACCGTCTGCTGATTCTTGAACTGCTGCAAGATAGTCAGACTCCGTGAAAATATTTTTATTGAAGGGATAAATGCCACCAACACTAAAGCCCTTTGCTGCGATTTCACCAGTCTGGCATTTTCGATAGGCTCTGCCAAATAATTCTGAAATGTCGTAGGCAGTAAGTGATCTATTGTTTTCGCCTAACCACATACGAATTTCTTCACTGTAGTAACTTTTAAGTGGGCCCATGAACGCTTTATCCATGGGCTGGATCTTATGTGTGCAATGTGGTGGCAGTGAAATCAAAGTCACATGATTTTGTCTAGCTTTATCCACGAGCTCGATATTCTTTGTATGACTAAAGTGGCCGTCAAATAAGAGAAGAACCGGCGAGGCTTCGGATGGCTTTACATAATCGATTAAATGTTCGAACCACTGCGTGAACAAATGTGTCTGTATCCAGCCAGAAGGATGTGCTCGGCCAATAGACCCTACAGGAGCGCCTTTCATTAAAATTTCGCTCATGTTCTTGCGCGGAAAAATCATCATTGGCGGCACAAATATGCCAGTTGGACTCATGCAGGTCACCACAGTTATGAGAGATCCTCTTTCAGCAGACGACATGGCTCCAATTTGCTTTTTTCCTCGGCGACCAATCACTTTGGGATATTTGCTTTGTACAATAGACAGCCCCGTTTCATCAACGTTAAAAATCCTGTTAGCCGCGAACCTTTTTTCTTCGTAAACTTTCTCAAGATTTTTATAAAACTCGTCCATTTTTGCCTTTGTAAATCCGTTGGCTCTAGCGAAAGATGTTCCAGTGGGCTTGCGTATTGATAAAATTTGCTTGTGCCTTGCAAGAAATCCCTTGAGCCAGTATCTGCCAGCTCTTTCATCGTGAAATGGATGGGGCACATTATTTTTAACTGCAAGTTGATATGCTAGCCTTCTCATATCCATTCGAGTCAAACCATATAATTTTTGTTCCATAACAAGGGCATATTTCACCAGCATATCCTCAAAAACCTTATCAAATACTGGTCTGCGACCTATCTTTTTGGTCAGAGTATCTTCTAACAAACTCTCTTTTTCTTTAGCAAGGCGAAATAAGGTGGTTCTAGGTACATTATAAGTCTGCGCTGCCTTTAAATAGCCCATTTTCTTATCTCGAACAGCTAATACCGCAGTAGCCATATCATTTTGACTCCACTTCTTACGCTTTTTATATTTACTGGCAGAGTTGGCAGCAGCAGTTGTAGACATTTCTAAAACAAAATTTAAAAATATTTGTTAAAAAGACTATCTAGTATATGATTATAGGTACCTTAGTGGCCGAGTATACAAAATTATGATTCAGAATATGCCTTCCTGCCACATTAGTATGCCTTCCTGTTTCTACTTCTAATTAAAAGCAATTAGAAGTAGAAACAGGAAGGCATACTAATGTGCACATAATTTGGAATATTCCAAATTAACTTCACCTATCGTATTCCAAATTAGCAAAATAATCATTTCTAACCTAAAATATTTTTATCAATTTGTGTTTAGAATAATTTTGGAAATAAGCGCTGATTTCTACAACTGATACACTAAACTACATATTTGTACAAATATAAACATTATAGATATAAGTTACACTCAAGATGCAAGCCGATTTATGACTTACTTGGAAAAATTTTCTAGACAGCACTTCACTCCGACGCAGTTTGTCACGGCACTGTCAATATGGCTGCTTCTAAGCCACGCCCGATTTGTTTGCTAATACACAAACTACGTAATACTGGTACTCGTTATTAGATGACGTTTTTCTATACTTTTATAATGCAGTATTCCAAATTATCAGCAGTATTCCAAATTAGCATCCTTTCCTCTATTCTAGTGATAAAGGTACTATGGGACATGATCGAGTGTGAGCCACATGGGATTTGTAGTGGGATTTTCAACTGTAAATACTTGTAAGATTATATTAATTTATAATACTCGTAACCGTAAGTGACTTTTAGAAAGAAGTTTGTAATGAAATTATGTTAAATAAGTATATAGTTTTAAAAATGCTCAATATAACTACTATATTTTAAGTATATTTTTAATATTTATTTTAAGTTAGTTTTAATATCATAATAGTTACTAGCAGATAATTGTTTTCATGTATAAAAACAATATTTCAGAAAAGCATGAAAATAAGTTTTATCCATAATTTAAGAAATTTTTCAAACAAATCATAATACTTTTAAATAATTCTCCACAGGTGTATTTTAGTATCTAACATTAAGTAGTTTTATCAGACAAAAGAAATTTATAATAAAAAAAAAAAATTACACGTTCCTAATTTCTTCTGACTGGCACAGTACCTATTACCCTTTGTTATTTTTATGTGCAAGTGTATTTAAACCATAGTCAAGTACCTACATAAATGTATGTATTAGGGGTTAAAGTATGAAATTGTCGATTTGTACTGAAAAATTAAAACTCGTTTATTTTTCTAAAATGTAACATATTTATTTAATCAAAATATTTACCCTCATTACGAGTATCTATACATTGTTGCCATCTAATCGGAAGTTCATTTATGCCTTTGCGATAGAACACTGGGGATGTAGATTCGACAAACTGTGTGAAAGCATTTTGTACTGCCTCTTGGGAAGAAAATTTTTTACCACGTAGAAAATTGTCCAAATCACGAAAAAAATGGTAGTCCGTTGGAGCAAGGTCTGGCGAGTACGGAGGATGACGTATGGTTTCTAACTGCAGCTCCTGTAGAGTAACAACGGTTTCTCGTGCAATGTGAGGTCTTGCGTTATCATGGAGCAATAATGGTGAAGATCGATTCACGAGTCGGGGCTGTTTCACTGCTAGTTTCGCCATCATTGTTCGAAGTTCGGCACAGTAAACATCTGCTGTTATTGCTTGACCAGACCTGAGAAAGCTATAGTGAATAACACGATGAATAGACCACCAAATAGTTATCATTACCTTTTTATTGGTAAGCTTTGCCTTAGGGCACTGTTGCGGCATTTGACCTGGGGTCAGCCATTGCATTTTTCGCTTTCGGTTATCGTAAAGAATCCACTTTTCGTCACATGTCACAATTCGATCCAATATTCCTTCATTTCTGTACCGATTCAACAAGGCAACGCAAGTTCCAACACGCGTTTCTTTCTGCAGATCAGTCAAATCATGAGGCACCCATTTTTCATATTTTTTTATCTTATTGATTTGATGCAAATGAGTCAATATTGTAGGTAAGGTAACGTTAAACCATGCCGCTAATTCCTGGGGTAGTTTGACTCGGATCGGCTTCCACCATCTCCTTCAATTCAGCGTTATTCACCTGTGTAGGCGGTCTTCCACGTGGTTCGTTCTTCAAGTCGAAGTTTCCATTACGAAAGCGTTTAAACCACAAACGCACGGTTCGTTCATTAGCAGTCTCCTCTCCAAACGCAGCATTGATATTGTGAGCCGTTTCTGCCGCATTAGTTCCGCGTCGGAACTCGTATTCAAAGATTACTCGGATTTTCGAAGTATCCATCTTTCCCGTCTAAGCTGAATAAAAAAAACAATTGAAAGTCGAAAATCGAATGTTGCACATTTTTTAAAACAAGAACCTCATAGGTATCATGTGAAAAAAGTTTCACTCGAAAATCTCACACCATGAAGGTTTTATGTCAATTCCAAGTATCTATTACTATAAAACGGCAATTTCGTACTTTAACCCCTATTATTATTAAATTTTTGTTGTTACTATTATTTGAGTAATGAATAGTACAGTCGACCCGCGGTAATCCGGTCTCTGTCTATTCCGGCGGCCTTTGTAATCCGACATGCCAAATATGTATGTACTTATGAACGACAATTCTTCAAGAGAGCTGTGAAAAGGATTTTGCAAGGTCGGCGGCGCGCCCGCATACCCCCTGGTGTTGCAGGTGTCCATGGGCGGCGGTAACACTTACCATCACGTGAGACCGCTTGCTCGTCCGCCCTCGTCTCTATAAAAAAAAAAAAAAAAATCTTCGTCAATGTGTTATTGAATAGGTTACAACTTGTCACACGGCTACGTCACATAGACTTGTACTGTCTTGGTCAGTTTTCTTGCAGTGACGGCTTTCGTCAACCCAAAAATGGAAAGAAAAAATTAAAGAAAAAAATGAGATTCTGGATCGCCTAAATCAAAATGAATCTCTTAGTAAGTAAGTCTTTTAGTATCGAATGAATTACAAGGTACTCTTTTTCAAAAAGTTCCGGACTACAAGGGCTCGGAGGCAGTATTCTATAGTCCGACAAATGGGTTAATTCGACACCGCCTTGCAAAACATTTGTCGGTTTACCGCGGGTCGACTGTATTCTTAAAATTTTCTTAGTCAAACAGAAACTTCGTACGCAACATAATAAAGACAGCCAGCTAAAACGGCGCTTAAAGTCGATGATTCGCTAAGCGGCAAACATGGTCCTAACAAAGCGCAAACTCCTTTACATTCAGGGTACCTACTGAGCATAATAATAAAGCGGTATTATCCGGCAAAGGGAGATCGATTACCGGCTGTGAACCCGCAATCTATAATAAGATCTCATCTGTACTCAACCGCACAATGGTTGAAGCGCTTTGTCCGAGGATTTCTTGCATGCCGGGACACTAAAATGACGCTAACCCGAGTCCCTTTTTTTCCTGACTTCTGCCACAGCTTATGTATCTAACAGCTAGTTCACTTTCCCACCGCGACGGCAAACATGCCTACTAATGAGCAAAGCGTCACCTGTCATATGGGCTATTGGCCTGTAGTTGGCCGGGTCGGTGCGATCGCCTTTTTTAGGCAAAGGGTGAACATGAGCTACCTTCCATGCTGACGGGAAGCTTTTTGTGGAATATGAGAGCCTAAAGAGTCGCGTAAGCACCGGAGACAACTCGGGAGCGCAAAATTTGAGCACCACTGCAGGAATACCATCTGGCCCACTCGACATAGATGACAGATCTTACGTTCTTATTGTGCACGACAGAATAGTGAATAGTGAAAGTGCGGTGCCTATATACCTATGTGTACATACGTAGAATCAGTGCGCGTAATATGTACGTGCTGACATCGCACATTTCGGAGGAAAAAAGGGGCCGTCTAGAAAGAGTTCCGCAAACAGTAAAGTTTGAACGGCGGAACTTTGGTAAAGACTGAAATTCATGTGCCTTTCCTCCGAGATCATAAGATGTTAACACGTACATTACCGTTATTATAAGATATCAATATTATGTGTATAATGTTTAGTTAAGGTATTGATATAATGTAAAATGTTAAGGATTATGATATACTATTGTTTTTTACGTATTTACAACATCTTATATTTATTTGTATAACTTACTATTAATGTTTTTGTATGTCTTATTCTCGCTCTCCAAAGTGCTAGGATACCTAGGTTATAAGTCAGGGAAATAGAATAAGGTTTAAAATAAAGACTACCGCCCGCAGTGTGTTTCATTTAGATGTAAGTTCTAGAATATAAAGTTGCGGGCTAGGTGGCGGAGTTCCGGTATCGGCGCCACTGGAAAGCCGTACACCCTCGATCCTCCCATGCCCCTTGCTACTCAAGGAGGGAGGAAGGGAAGATAAGAAAAATGTAATTAAAAGGTAAATACCCAAACTTCACCACCGAAAATAGTCTTTATCCTCCGTGCAAAGAGAGGACCGACCCAGACAAATATTACTTGTAACCTAGATATTATGTACAAAAGTGGAGAGCGAATAGCAATAAATCTTCCGCAGGGAACGGGGGGATCGCTTGGGCAACAAACTCCTATAAAAAGGGAACAGCCCAACGGCCAGCAAGCCAGTTCGTCGTCAGCACTTGAATAGTAAGAAACATAAGAAGATAAGTGAGCTTGTTGCCCATTGCTGCTCCCTCCGCACCCCTGTGGTTTAATGTGAATTAGAGCAGCGTTTTATTTCCGTATTCACCCCAACATCTGATCTGCCGAGATCCCTGCACCAACATCAAGACCGGCAAGCCTAAATCCCTACACCCCCCCGTTAGAGCGAAGACGTGTGGCCTGCAAACATTTGCCTTCGATAGCCATCGGCGTGCAACTTTAACATCTGGTTCTTCGAACCGGATTGCTGAGCCAACACCCGATCGCCAAATCGGCGTACACCTCTAACACTTATCAACTGGTTGGAAACTTCTAGGGGCGTTGAAACAGATGAGGGGTTCATTAAAAATATTAGTACTACGTAATAAAATTGTTCCATTTTCAAATCAAGAATTAAATAATTCGAGAGCTACTGAACATGAAACACTATTAGACTGTAATATGTCTGCCGTACAGTGTTCGAATAAACATATCTAGTATGTATGTATTCTCAAATCCGTTGTATGTACGGGCCGTTTGTATGGAGGACACTAGCTATTAAGTAAGCTGAGTTTCAGCGATACGGAACCATGTATCTATGGATGTGTGTATGTATATAAGTTGTACCTCTCAGCTCCTAAGCTAATAGGTTAATCTCAGCAAACGAGATGTCAATCTATCCGTCTTAATTAGGATATTTTTTGCAATACACTCGGTCGCTGAAATAGTGATCGTAATTTGAAAAATTCGCGGTCGAAAAATTGTTTTCTTTGCAATACATGACATGCAGAGTAGCGTAATTGGAAGTAGAATTAAAAAATATAGATATATATTGTTAAGGCTAAATAAAACGAATTAAGAATACAAAATAATCATGAAATCAGAAACTTAAAATAATCATATAGTCTAGACACTAGACTCTTCATGAAGTGTTGAATTACAACGAATGACTACGACCGACATACCTATACCTACATACTCGTATAAGCGTGCACTGCACGGTGCCTCAGTGATTTAAAAAAAAATAGCAAATATTAATTACCAATCAAAATCAACCTAATACATTTTAATTTATTTCCAACATTAAATATAAACGCAATTTTGGTTCCACGGTTCTTTGCTCCACCCTGTCATTCTTCTAATAACAAATTTCTACTCAAAGTAAAAACTTTGCGACCACTTTTTGAAAATTTCTCAGGAGATTACACGTTATGAAGAGTAAAAAGTAACTTTTATGACCAATTTCAGTTTAATTTATTGGACTTTACTTTGTAAATGTACATTATGCATTGAAATAGGAAGACAAGACATATTTTCTTTATTATTTATTGTTTTGTTTCGCTAGATAAAAACCTAGATATTATTCGACTAGGAATGTTTAGGAAACTTTATTTATCGAAACTTAGACCAAAAAAATACAGTTCATTATTAATATATGCAATAGGCGGCTACTAATTGAATATTCGTTATTTCGATTACTACAGTAAACGTATGAGTTTTATGTAATACGAGTATGTTTCCCATCGAATTAAGATTTGAACTATTATTTTTTAGGAATTGAACACTTGACATTTTAAAAAAATGAGTGTATGTCAAAACTACAACTACAGGCTTGATGTACAACTACAACTACAACTACATTTCTTTTTTAAATGTAAAGACTCCTAAAGTTTTATTCGGTGAGACCACAGACTGTCAAGTAAGTCGAAAACATATCAATTTTAGGAAAAATCAATTAATTTTAGATAGTTACCTCAGTATGAAAATATAACGAGCAATATAAGACTCTTCAAATTAATGATCCTATTTAACCTAAGCTATTTAACCTAATTAAAGAAAAAATAACCTAGAGGTTCTTCGGCATTACTATTAGCGGCATTTTAGCATCCCCCTGCAATAGAATAGAGATTTGCTCATTAGCCATTTACGCCAACAGTAGACGATAAAGAATTAACGCCATTTGAATTCATAAGTCTCTTAATAACCGGTGGGTAGGGGAGGCACGTTGCAATCTCACAGTCGCGGGGCGCACAGAATACTATCATAAAATGTACCGCATTCCCCAATTTATCCCATTCCCCCAATGTAAGTTCGTGTTTCGGTAGTGAGTGAGATAGGCTAACCTAACCTAACCCATCCCTCCCCACTGTGCCAATCTCGTAATCCTTTCTTCTAATCCATTCCTAAATCTCCAAAGGTAGGCAGCGCATCCGAGGGAGGGCCAACGTATGTCATTGTGGACTAATGTTGGCATGTGTCGCAGATGTCCATTGGGGACAGTCTCCACATCACAAGGTGAACTGTATATTCGTCTGGCCCTGCTAAAAAGACTACCAGATAAACATGAGTAAGTATATGCTGTAGTTAAAAACTTAAAGATTAACCAGAAGCGAAACATTTGTATTTATTTATTCTTATGAGGGGGAGAATGCACGCTGGGCCCGATCGACTGACCACGTTGCCCCTCTCTCACAGAAGACTACCTTGAAATGTATTGCATTTCCCACTTAATCTTATTTCTCTATGTACGTACGTGTTTCGATAGTTAGTGAGATGTGCCAGAGCCCATTCCAATCCTATCCCTCCCCATTTCCCCAACCCTTTCTCCAAATCCAGTCCTATATCCAATGGTAGGCAGCGCATCCGGGGGCGTGCCAACGTTTGTCATTTTGGACTAATGTTGGCGTGTATCACGGATGTCTATGGGCTACAGTATCCACTTACCATCAGGTTGACTGTATGCTCGTCTGCCACGTTCGTCCATAAAAAAAAACAAACAGATGAATCGATACATGCTGTGTAATATCCGGAAAGAACGGAAATATATGGCATTGTAAAATTGGCTATATATCTAGAGGTTCCTAGTTTCACAGATATTGCAACAAGAGATTATTTTTTTTGTATCCCTTTATATTAAAATAATTAGATGTTAGAGCACGTTTCCATATAAACAGAATCTTGAAACAACGACATTTTAAATTACAAAAACCCAACTATTTTTTTCTAACGTTTATACAGATTTAATGTATCATAAAATAGGGCCGTGCGGTGTCCGTCGGCTATAGAATATCACCACCCTATGTCTTCCCGTGAATGTCGTAAAAGGCGACTTAACAGATGACAAAGCGGATACCACAACCCCTGAGAAACTACATCACCTCTTAAAGAGTGGACTTGGCCAACCGCTTGGCTAGCGTGCTATTAAAGGCCATACATCTCTCATGCATAAGACAATATGCACGGGGAAGCCCAGCAGTGGATATTCGAAGGTCTGTTATTGCATTGCATCATCATATTTTATTGAATAAAAAGCAGGGACGAACTGAGTTTGGAATAAACATCACATTTTTTGTTCCGACTATTGGAACCATCGAAACAAGCTAGAAGCCTTCTACGGACTCAACGTCTAGGCATTTAGTAAAAATTAAAAATCTTTAAAAAAACTAATCTATTGTTAATTGTTAACAAATAGATGTTTCTATTTAAGCAAAATTAAAAACAATGCAATTTTGAGATCTTAACCGTTATGTGATAATAGAGAAAGAGGTATTTTCATTAACTTTGAGGGATTTTCCATTACGCTACGATATGGGGATCAAGAGATCCGTGAACGGGATTCTGCAAGGTCGGCAGCGCACTCGCAAGCCCTCTGGTGTTGCAGGTGTCCATGGGTGGCGGTGACCACTTACCATCATGTGGACGCCCGCTCGTCTGCTGTCTATTATATAAAAAAATATACCATCAGCCTGTGTCTCTCCAATCAGCAATGAGACTAGCCGATACTGGCTGTTGAAATTCAGCGCGCACCCTCCCCTCCAATTGTATGGAAACCAAGCGTGTCACGTCACGAGTAAATTTTAGTGCTGGGAAACCATTCACTGATAAACGCTACAGCTCCTTTGACTCGGTTCATTTTCTTTGATGATTTTTTACAATTGATTATAGTACCATATCATACCATCACCCTGTCTCTTCATTGCTGGATATAGGCCATCCAGCCACCACACACTAGTATTTTCATCCAGTCACTGCCGGCGACTTTCTTTAAGTCGTCACTCCACCTGGTCAGAGGTTGTCTAACGCCACGTTTCCCGATACGTGGCTTCCATTCGAGGATTCGTCTCCCACGTTGGTTTCATAGCCTCATGACGTATATCCTGCGGATATCTATGGCCAACTTTAGTTCCTCGTGGAATTTCTTCATTAACTTTGACATGTTATGTCAAATTTTAACTTCCAAACTTCTAACGGTGTCGATAAATGTGTAATACAAAAGACAGACGAATGTACTTCGTAGTCATCTCTGTCTGAGGCACCAACATAAGAAAACGGAGGACTCTTGTTTACATGTTTTCGATCTAGACATTACAGTTCAACAGCCTGGTATCGAGACTAGAATTTTTATTTTATTTTTTAGATGCGACGGTATGCAGCGGTATATGAGTCATTTGCTAACTGATGGCAGGTGATTTAAATGCTGCTTTACATACTTGTATCATTCATGAGATGTGGGTCATCGAACTTATATTTCTTGGTTCCGCCCCGTTGTAATTCTTAGCGTTGGTCACGCCCACTCGCAGCCTTTTGGGATGTGGTATGGTTGGGCTTGTGGAGTGGGTTGGTTTTAGAATAGCACCGCTCTATTCCCGTTGGTATTGTAAAAGGCGACTAAGGAATAACAAAGCCGCTACCTCAGGCCCTGGGAACTACACCACCTCTATAAGAGTGGACCCGCCAACCAACTTGACCAGCTGGTTTTAACTAGGTTTTAAGGCAATACATCTCTCATGCACAGAATAATACGCGAGAGGAGACCCCCATTCAGCAGTGGAGTTAAGTTAGTGGAATTAGGGTAAAGTTACAATTATGCTGTGATAGCAATCCTTGTAAGTTCACTTTCCAAATTGTAATGCACTTACCTTGTATTTAAAATAATAATGTCACTGAAATAGTAGACACTAGAGAAAAATATCGGAATAAAAGAAATTCTCATTCCCATCCCATCCTGCGCCTCCCTGTTTTCCCAACCCTTTCTCCAAATCCATTTCTTAATCTGCAAAGCTGGGCAGCGCATCCGGGGGCGTGCCAACGTTTGTTATTCTGAACTGATGTTGGCTTTTTTTTTTTTTTATGTTAGGAGAGACAATCAAGGAAAACCCTGCATGGTCACCTGGTACCATCTAGTCTAGCTAGGCTAGTCTAGGTGGTACCAGGTAGTGCCGGACTGCTACCGGCTAAAAAACCTGATTGCCTCAATATCGTGTAGGTCTCAATTCTTATGGCCTTGTGGCCTTTTAAGAGTTACCGGTCGCGATTGATGTAGGGCGAGCGCAGAAGGCGCTCAGCCAGGAGAAAAGTGTGTGTTGCAACGAGCCTAAGGGCTCCCCCGCCGGTAAACCGGCGGAAGGAACGGACCTCGGCTTAGGGCGTTGCATTGGGGGGATACCGCGGGATCGCGTGTCGGCGAGAAGCGCCCAGGCACGTGTCGATGCCTAGTGAAAGTGTTGGCCGAGGGCCGGTGTGTGTTAACGGTGTAACGAGGGGGACGTCCACGTCTCGGCCGGCGGGGACGGTGTCTGTGTGCTAAGTGATGTTGGCATGTATCGCAGATGTCTATGGACGATAGTACTCACTTCGTCAGGTGGACTGCATGCTGGTCTGCCGCCATTCTCCATGAAAAAAGAAAATTGTTTGACATCATACATGTAACGCACAATACATGTTCTCTTTTATGTCGGAGGTAAATTACCCTGCCTTTTACATAAGAATGTAGAAGGGAAATCAGCACAATATGCCTCGTTAGAGTTTAGCAAAATGCACCTTTGAAAAAGGTGCTCGAATTAAAGGAGCGAGCTATTTTTCCCGACTTTACCCTGCATTAGTTGCAGCATTAAAACTCGACTTGTGTTCAAGATAATTACATTTCTCTTTACCTCATTCAGTTTAGTGATGGGACGATCGAGGACGATTACCTTATATTTCGAACGCGGACATTTTTTACAAGGATTTCGGCGACCCACAGGGAACGGACAAAGTAGGACAATTTGTCTTTTTAACAAAGAAAAATGCAATTTGAATGACTACAAGAGAGAATGAATGAATGACAATGTGTTTGAACTCTACACATGGACTTATATCTAGCGTACCTAATAGATGTAAGTACAGTATATATTTTACTGTATTATATTCGTGCATGGAGGGGGTAAGTTGTGTATCAGCCTATAACGTCCCACTGCAGGGCACAGGTCTCCATTAGTAAATCACGGTAGGGTTTCGGGCCACCGCGCGGGCCCGATGCAGATTGATGGATCACATACTCCATATTTTTTATTTATTTCCGGAGCATGCAGGTTTCCTGGCGGTGTTTTCTCACACTGCCGAGTTAGTGACAATTTTTAGAAATCCGTAGGTACTTAAGCAGAAACTCAGAGGCCGAGGATTTGAACTTACAATCACACGAATGTTTAGTCGAGTATTGATACCTCTAGGCCAGGGGTGCTCAAACTTGAACTGCTGGCGATCTACCTCAATATTGTTAGACTACGATCGATCGACTCTGAGAGGCTGCAAGTATGTGTGATGCAGGATTGTCGTCTAGGTAGGGTGTATCGTGGCATAGATATTAGTTTTCCGCACAATATGCATTTTTTTAGTCAAAGTAAGTAAGTAAGTGATATGGTACGTTTGAGCACCCTTGCCTAGGCTATCACCGCTTTCGTTTTGAATATCGAGACATCACTTCAATGCTCAAATCATTTACTGTGAAGCTATCGATTAATGAATTTTTGTTTATTGGAACGACGTTCCTTTACGCGACTTGCGGTAGGTGTGATTCGGGAGAAAATGTAACGTCACGTAAGATTTTTACCCCCTCCATACGCCTTTCTCTCTGTGTGTGTGCGTGCGAGTATCGAGAGCGAAACTCAAGCAGAATAACAGACGTGTAAACTAGTGCGTGGCCGGTTGTATAAACTAAATTTTTAATTTGATTCCTTCTTTTAAATTATTTGCATTGAAAATATGATACAAAATATAAAAAAATACATGAACTATACAGATTTTATTTAGAATTACATTCGGAGTCTAAAAAAAAATGCATGAGGATTTTCGTTCCTAACGGGGGGGGGGGCCTGATTGTAAACGTTGTTTTTTTTTTTTATAAATTTTTCATAGAATATGATCTAAAGTATTGAAAAGAGAAGCCTCAGTGCACATATCTTTTCAGAAAGAGTACAACACTACTGCACTTGCTTTCATAGCGCTCCCACTTAGTTCTTACTGGGTGCTTAGTCAACTGCTTACTGTATGTGTAATGTAATCTTTCTTTATCTTTATGTACTAAGATAATGGCGCAACCAGTAAATAAGAACTTTTGATTGAAATATTTACTTCGTATTAGAATCCATTTGACAAAGTTTGTGTTTCATTATACTGCATTTGCAAATTCGTCTGTACTACACTACAGAGCACTTGCAAATTTTCCGTAACGCCCTCGTTACGTAGGCGGCGCGTTAATGTTCACATCTCTACACCTATTTCAAGCCTGTAACATGAAACACACGAGCAGTTGTTGTGACCGTGCGCGTTTTGAACAGACTGAACACGCCCATATTTTCAATGTATTTTATTAATGTACAATCATTAATTCAGGTCTTTTTGTTTCATGTTTATGGAAAAAGATGGATTTAGAAATAATGAGCCTTTAAACATAATTTCGGTTATTGCGAAACACTGTAACTCTTTACAATAGTTTTACTTGTAATATTTTATAATTGTCAACCCTATCCTTTTAATTTCTATGTCAGGATGAAACGTATAGATAGGTACTAAGGTTTATGTGGATTCCATAAGTTTCCTAAAAGTATGACTACATTAATTTTTAATTGTCTTATAGTCTTTAATTTTCAATCTCATGAATATTCGCATTAGAACTGCATTTAAATAAATAAATCTCTTAATAATATTATTTAAGCTACTAAAGAAAATCAAATCAAATAATTTATTTGCCGAAAAACATAAATAAGAATAGTAGATAAATAGTTGTCAATATTGAATATAATAGAAAACACATTTGTTCCCATCGACTTATGAAATAGAAATGATAAATGTATTGAATGATAAGTACTATTGAATGATACTCAATGATTAATGATGTCCTTATCAAATAAAGAATTAAGTCTCTATGAAAAAAAGCGATCGAATGTCATATATTTATTAATATTAATTGATATTTTTTATCTTTTTAAAAATATTAGCAAGATAGAATGGAGTCTATATTTTTTTATAATCTATACATAAAGTTTCTATAATCATAAAAATAAAATTTTAGAAAAATACTTACTTTACAAAACGAGTATATAACCCAAAAAGAAATGTAAAAAAAACAATTAGAATTTTATACACAGTTAAATAAAAAATATCTGCACCTCTTAACACAGAGTTTCTTTCGTAAAAACTACCAAATTGTGTTGTAAGACTTTTTAAAATTCAGAATTTTTGTTCACACAAATCACCCACGTCCGCGTAAGTATACTCGCGCCAATTTAGATAGATGTAGGAATCTTTTATCCAAACGGGCAATCCAATCTTTTTTTCACAGTCGATTGGCAAGCGGCTCACGAGAAAGTAAGTGACTACCGCCGCCCATGGGCATCTGCAACACCAGTGAGTATGCGGGTACACTACCGGTCTTGCAGAATCCTATTCACAGCTTTTATAAAGAACATTCCGATAGTAGCTTTGTATTGACAGTTGTTTATGAATGGAGTATGAGGCATTGCCGTTCATGTAACATACGGCTAATTAATAAATGAAGTTGGACGACTTCATTTAAAAAATATAACTTTTTTGTAGAACTTTTTGTATCAAGTTCACAAAAAAGTTGTAGAACAAGTGTTAAAAAAAATTTTAGTGTTAAAAATATTGTAGAAATTCAGTATTAAAAGAATGCGGGTATTTTTTATTTCACCCTGTACAGGAAATTTATTTTCATTTTACAAATTCAATTTTGTAATAACCTGTAATGTCCCATTGTAAAACTCATTACTCCACTTGCATTCACGAGAGAGTTTCAGACTGAAATTCACTACGTTGCCCAATGCGAATAGGTAAATTCAAGTTCCATTCACTTACATTGGAAGATTAAAGGTAAAAGACTAAGGTATATAGACTACACTATCAGATATTTGTATATAGACGATAATAATGGATTTTGTTGTCTAAATAAGATAGAGTTAGGGGTCCACAAAGATCTTATTGAGTCGAAGTGATTGAAAATTGGAAAGGATCACCACCCCTGATAAGATAAAAGACATGTCCCAGGGTTTTTATTTGTTTATTTTATTTATTTTTACAAGTAACATGGCCTCATTGTTGGTAGTAAATCTTATCCAAGTAATAATAATAATATCCTTTAAGTGTTAGTAATAAACTTAAATCTAAATTTATTTAATTTGACTACTGGGGACGGGTCCACAGCAGGGACAGTCTAACCTGTCGCCTATCATAGTCAAGATGTTGTTTTGGTAATCTCGGGCACATGGGTTTTATACCGAAATTGTTTTTCGCGGCCATGTTCGAGGTAACTGGAAAATTCGTACTTCAGTAGTTCAGTGATACGAGCAAGACCTCAACAAGTGAGAAAAGAACAAGTTATAATATGCTATCTTCTTTAATTATGAATTTAATTTTGGATTGAGTTTCACTCAACTCACCTTAAACTCCACTCAATTTTATTAACAGACAAATGGACAAAAGCTAGTGGAATATTTTTTTCTATGGGTTTTGCTTTTATGAACCTTGACACCACTTGCACATGGACTGAAGGGTCTCAATGCTCAATGACGTGAAAATGTATTCGAGGACAATATCCCCTCCCCTGTATTTAATGGTCTTACGTCTTTCCGCTTTTTCTGTAGCTGCATCATCCTTTCCGCAGATTCCAAGCGTTTCAAGTTGATTCTTCAAGCTCAAAAACTACTAAATATCGAATTGGATGCTCTTACCTTCAAATATGCATTAAAGTGCAAAGACCATTAAATATAAGATTTAATAGTCTTGCTTTAAAATAATTATTCTTTACGTAAATCAGTACTAGACGCGACGGACCGTGTATGAGAAAAGCGCTGTATGTTTTCATATACTTAATTTTACTCTAGAAGATTTTGAGTACACTGCAACTGCAGTAGATGCTTACGAACAATAGGCACGTAGGAAGTTTAACTCATTAGTTATTTTATTATAAACACAATATTGGATTACTACTACATTTCGAGTATTGTCACTGAACATCTTGCTTCTAAATCACTATAAATGCATACTGGCCGCTAACACAAACCTAAATTCAAATCCGCCCTGTAAGTCAAACACCTGTTCTGACTCACTCTGCTGTCTCATTTTTATTGATCATAATCTGTCATTTGAATTAGTGTTGCAATGCAATTCTCATGTATGCAATGCAATGCAATCAGCCCTTTCGGAATCCACTGCACTAAATGGGCTTCCTTATTCACATTGTCTTGTGCATATGGTCTTAAAATGCGACGCAGGCCAAACGGCTTGACGAGTCCAGTCTTTAAGAGGTGGTGTAGTTCCTCAACGCTTGTGGTTGCGGTTTTGTTATCCCTCAATCGCCTCTTAGGACAACTGTGAGAAGTGATAGGGTGGTGCTATTCTATAGTCGGCCTACACCAAACGCCACCATTTTATATGCTCCATAAAAAATACTTATAGACATGAACTGACATGACTGAAACTTTAACTGACATGGAAATTTATAGAGTTATCAATAGTGTATCAGATGCCATGCTTTTTCAGGAGTATTTGGTGAGGCTTGATAGCTACTGTCAACTTAATAAACTAGACTTGAATGCCAAAAAGTGTTTGTGTACAACATTCATTCGAAAGAGTGAATGTATGCTTTTATTATTATAAAATGAAAGACAGATGCTTGGCCGGGATAAGTCAAAGTAAAGATTTAGTTGTTATTCATAACCACAAGTTTATTTTCAATAACTATGTCGTTGACATTGTTAATAAAGCATACAAAGCACCTGGTTTTGTGATGCGCTCATCACAACCTTTGTTAAACATAAACCATTGTGTTTATGTTCGCAGTCACCTTGAATATGCTTCACAGGTTTGGATTTGAATCCCTGCTATCACACGCATATAAATAAAATTGAAAGAATTGAGAGGGCATTTACACGATTCATTCACTACACATTTAAAATACTGGAAGCTAATTATGATCTACGTTGTGTTTGATTGCATTTACTTCCACTTCATATCCGTAGAAATATAGCTACATTCGTAATTATCCTTAGAAATTATCCGTAATTTTAATATCCGTAGATATTAAATTCTTAATGAAGATTGCTAAGAGAATCATTGACAGTCCAGATTTGTTAAGTAGGCTTGCTTTTAGGATTCCTCCTCATTACTCTCGCTCCAATAAAGTATTTCACATCTCCACTGTTCACACTAACTATCGTAAAAATATCAACTTATTTTTCAATGGTATAAATGCAATTAAGCCTACCATTACTGCTAAATATGCGACTGGCGTAGATAGGAGTAATACTAAGTTGTGATATCGCAATGTTGTGCAAATTATTATTTATTTTCTAATTGTGGCAGCTTTGTTTAAGCTATAATTAACTTTATCGATCATTCATATAGAATATATATGTAGGTAATCTCAATAGTTTATAAACTTCCTGAAAAAAAAAATACATTTGCGATATCAATTTAACATAGATGTTTACTATATGACGTTGAGCAAATATTACGATGCCTAGTTACGGCCCATTTATTAACTGCTTATTGGATACGTGGTTTATGTATGTACATGATATGTATGTTCAATGTAATGTATACAGGATCGGTGTTCGAGTAGGTAGCAATAAATTAGGCGAGATAGAAATCCTTCGCCTTGGCTGATTCTATTAAGATATGTGTTGTGTTTGTTGTATAACGAGATTACTTCAATGCGATCTCTCTGGCTTGTTATTGAGAAATATTTTTCAGTAAAGTTTAAAAAAGTGCTATAAAAAATATGAAGAGGATCACACTGATAAAAGAAGACTAGATTTACAGATCATAATGATAACTGTTGTTACAGCAAAATATAAGATGTAGGAATCGATATCTCTAGATTTCCGAACGTTATTTCGCATAAGTAATCACTAAAGTTAATGAAAAGCCGTAAAAAATGTGCTTTGTGAACCTATGAACAGGTGTAGATCCGGCATCCTGGTGTAGCCTTATGAGAGTGCACGATGAAATACAACAGCTGTTGGGTACAGTGGACTGACCACATTACCCATCTCTCACAGAAGACTACCGTAAAATGTACTGCATTTCTCCATTTCATTTTATTCCCCCAATGTAAGTACGTGTTTTGGTAGTGAGTGAGATATGTCAGAGCGCATTTCTATACCATGCTATCCGTCCCTATTTTTACTAGTCTTGCTCCAAATGCAGTCCTAAATCTTTAAAGGTAGACAGCGCATCCGAAGGCGTGCCAACGTTTGTTAATATGGACTGATATTGGAGTGTATCTCGGTTATCCATGGGCGACAGTATCCATTTACCACTAGGTGGACTGTCTGCTCGTGTGCCGCCTTCTTTCTATAAGAGATACACTATATTCCAACTCTTATTACTAACTGATTAAGTTGCCCGTAGGTAAGTATACTTACCTACTTGAATATGCAAATTTGAGCTTAATGCTTCATTCATAAAAAAATGAAATAAGTAAAATTTATAAGAACTTAAGACTAAGGGGCTTTCATAAAGTGGTCAACGTATACCCACACGAGAGGAAAGAATTACGAAAACAATAAATTAGGTGGGAACTGTTAGGTACTGGTAAAAGAGTGTTGGTTTATTTATTACCGGACCCCCAATGGCATAGCGTGAAGGCACAGTTTACACAAACCATTATTGACATACTAAGGGGTTTGATTGCTGATGGTTTTATAAAAGAATTTTCGGGTTTGACGACTTTTGTCCAACATGATAATTTCCCCAATACGTAAATACGTCAAAATGTCAATTGATTGTTGTCCAAACTGAATATTGGCCAAATTGACTTATAGAAATATTGATTTACAGAAATAAGTCGAATTAGATAACTATCAATTTAATGAGTTAAACTTATTAATTTTTAATTAAACTTAAAAAAAATATATTCTTAATATCTAAAATTAAGTGGAATAAAATTTTAATAATTAATTATTTATATGTCAGTCGTATTAATTATTTTTAATTAATCGTTTTTTAATCCACAAGTGCTCTCAGACCGCAATAAACAGTAGCCCCCCTTTTTAAAACATAATATGTCCACATTGTACGAATTTCCTTTTGGACAAATTTCATATTTGAAATATTTCAGCTGGGACAAATGTATTATTAGAATTTTGTCGCTGTTTGGACGAAATTACTTATTGCACAATTATCATATTGGACATAAGTCGTCAAACTCGAATTTTCGTTTTCTGTTTAGATTCAATCTTTCAGTGGCGTGACCCCCTGAAAAGACCAAAAATAAAGAAAATAATACCACATACCACCTTACTAATAAATAATTATGTCATATTTATGTTTTTACCATTTGACGTTTCATTATAGGTCATTAATTAATTAATAACAAGTTTTTTCCTACGTTAGTGCTTAATTATTCAACTGCTACCCCCGTATATGTGTGACTTCCAGGTTGAGAAAGAAGGGTGAATCCCAGCCTTAGCCTATAGTCTGAACAATGTTGATTACCGAGTATATTAAGAAGATAATGGTTACCTTATCGTAACCAGCCAGGCATTTAAGAAGTATTGGGAAAAAGAGTTTTTATCTATGAAACACTGGCTGGTTTTGATGTCAATTAAAACTATGTGTATCTATAAAATAAAAACGAAATATTCCAAATTAAAATTTCCCTCCATATTTTTATACGAGCCGAATCAAAATATTGTGTCTTATTAAAAAAATGGATAATCGACGGGAACATTTCCGCGCTATGATTATGAATGATTTTAAACGTTCTTTAAAACTCGAAGATTCTTTTAATAGACTTAAAATGGCGTTTGCAGACAAGGGCTCTTCTAAAACAACTGGATATCGTTGGTATAATGAATTTAAGAGTGGTCGACTAAGTTTGGCTGACGAAGAAGTTTGGTCGCCCTTTAACAGCTGTTACGGTAGAAAACGTGGTGGACAGTGAAAAATTATATTTTAAAAAACGGGCGAATTGCATACAACGAGATTCAGGAGAGATTGCAGATTAGATCGGGGGTGTGTATGAATCTACATGGGCATCTGCGAGTCAGGAGGATACTATCGCGCTGGATCTCACACAACCTCACCCAGGCTCAAATAACAAGTTCGTATCGAATGGTGCCGTGATATGATGTGGAATGGTATGGAATTGCTGGGAAATGGTGCTGCCTTTTACGACACCCGTGGGATGAAATGGGGTGGTGCTAATCTAAAGCCGGGCGACACTACACAGCGACCTACTAATCCACTACTAAAATTCCAAAAATATGTAGCACGTGACGGGTCATGTTAATTAGAGTTTCTCTTTATTGATGTTTATATGAATCGCGGATGCCATGGTCAACGGTATCCAACTGACCCCCGGCTGGACTCTCTGTTCGTCTTCAACGTGTCATTGAACTTGTGACACGTGTCGTGTTAAATTTTAATTATTTGTTTAGTTATTTTAATGAAAATTTAGTCTTTTTGATGTAGTATTTTTAATGTAAAGTTTTGTACGCCAGTTATTTGGCAGAATGTGTAAAGCTTGTATAACTTATCATAAGACCTGTATGTACACGCATTATTGAGCAAATAAATAGATTATTATTATTATTAACTGAAGCGTTCAGCGCTCGCGAGCTGGCGTTCTATGTTAGTGCCATTGACCTTAACCTCTAACCGTTACAAACTCGAGATTTTAACTACAAGGGTTTGAGAACATCAAACATTAAAAATGTTGGCTGTAACGCTCTTGTGCGCTTTTACAACATTATTTAAGATCTCTATGATCGGATGATGACATAGGCTACCAAACTCCCACAATTAGGGCCTGACCTTCCCTGATTAACATCGGCTACACTCAATCCCATCGCTCGATCAAACTTATGATTACGCGTTCTCGCGACAGTTTCACGGAGGAGGGCTGATCAAAAAAGTTTTCTTGTTACGGTTTCGGAACCGGTTACGTCACGACTTTGAGTCCAGTTTTTCGTAATGTTTTAATTATAGATCCTATTTTATAAAATTGCCGCTCTACAAACATCTTACAAAGGAGGTCTTATTAATTTAGGAAGCGTTATTTATTTTCCAGCTTTTACCTGCAATTTTGTTTGCTTGATTCTCAACTTTCAGATTAGATGGTCAGTGTGCCTAGAAGACTTTATTCTACCTTAAGAAATATAATAATTTATTTTAATTTTATTTTATTCTATTTTATCGGATAACACAGATCCATAGCAAGTGTTAGTATAATAAAATAATTAAAGAAAAAGACTTATAAAACTATGTTAGTGCTACGAATTAAAGTATATTAACTTAAAATGAATAAAGTGACTCTTCAGCTCGGATGTTAATCAAGTGTTATTTTAATTTATTAACATCCGAATGAAATGCATAGTAATAGTAATGCATGGTCATATTTATCCGCTACTTACTCAGGATACTGTTTGAGCTGGCTCGCACTCTAAATAAAAGGGACGCGATTTTTTTTTGCGCACGATAGCGTGTAAACATAATAATGCAATCCAATCCAATATAATAATGCTTTTTTATTATATTCTTTGAGGAAATAGAAAACTAATTCTCTCTCTTACTTTCTTGTAGACTCTTTTCATGATGAAGACTAAGTTTTCACGAAGAAAACCTCTTCTTCCAACTGTAGAGGATATACCAGGAAAATAAACAGACATTTGGAATTAATTTATACCCTCAGGTTATAATGGAAGTTCAAATTAATATTATTGTATCGTGTTAGTACTAAATCCAATTCGGCAATTACAATACAATTTGAGATTGTCGCAGTTGTTAAATCCGATGTGTTGTTTACTGTTGTGCGGGTGCGTTTCCATTCACTGATAACTAACGATTTTTGTTTAATGGTGCTGTGTTTATTAATAATGGTAATAACATCGTATATTTTATTTATTATAATATGTTATTAAAATCGTATGTTTGTGTGGTCTTTGAGTACCTGTGGATACTTTACAATGATTCCCGCGGGAACTTATAATGCTGCGGGATAAAAGTATAAATTATAAATATGTTGACATCGGACATAAATTATCATTGTACTAAATTTCATAAATATCGATCCAATGGTTTTATGTGAGCGTTAAGTGTTTTATGTACAAACATTACATGCAGTCACTTGATAATGATCATTGATTATGTCTACTACTGGGAGGTTTAAAAGTCATAAAACTGACTTAGAATCAGCATGCTGATGTAGTCATATCTGCCATAGGACGAAAAAGCGATAAGGTAGATGAGGTCTTGAATGGAGATCACGTATCGGGAATCACAGTGAAAAATCGACTTGAAAAA
Source organism: Sesia apiformis (assembly GCA_914767545.1). Classification (NCBI taxonomy): domain Eukaryota; kingdom Metazoa; phylum Arthropoda; class Insecta; order Lepidoptera; family Sesiidae; genus Sesia; species Sesia apiformis. The sequence goes on along the minus strand of OU611967.1, from coordinate 2,496,703 downwards.
GTTCGGCACTAGTAGCTGGATGAGAAAATACGAGCCTATATTCTAAAGTGAAGAGACATAAGTCGATGATATGGTATGATTGGCCACATTTACTACATCTGGAGGAAAGTACACAAAAATTTAATTTGTTCACTCGATATAATGTACCTTAAAACCTTTTTTTTATTATAAAACATTCAGTCATAACAAACGGGGCTGCGCGAGATGAAAGATTTTTGGCCTAGTTGTATATAATTGTAGTTACAGAGTTATTTTTATTTTTCATTTCGTTTATTCAAGAATTGCGTTAGTAATTAGTCACACAAAAACTAAATAAAAGATTAATGCACCATGGAAAGCAAATGTCAAACTTTTGAAAAATATTTAATTTGGCACTAGTTAGATATATATTAGCTATAGATCGACTGAATAGTACCACCGTTTCAGCAAGAACAAAACTAAGTCCCGTCTTAAAAAATGTTTTTCCTATGAAGAGCTTTCAGATGAGTAGGCAATTTGTTTTGTTTCACTCTCTTAAACCGTGCATTATGCACAACAACTTTCAAAGGATGTGTGTTTTCATGTGTGTTTCATGTTTCAAAGAATTGATTGATTCATCGAGTCTGCAAGTATGCTCTAGCTAAATGTTGTAATATTTATTGATTAGATTTTGAATTCGCCAAATAAATATATTGGATTGGAACGGAGATTACGTTCATTCGTCGGTGAATTTTGTGTCATTAAACAATTATCGTGTAACAGTGGAACCGTACCAAACGCCTGAGGAGCTCGGAATGTGTGCGATACATACATATTGTACCGTATATAATTACACGCGGCTTAATAGGCGCGCGTACTTGATATAATTATTGTTTAGATAAACGTATTAATTTGTGTTAATAGAAGTTAAATACCAATATTAAAAGCCACTATTCATTCCACAAATGATGATTCTGCTATGTATTATATTTTTCTCTGCGGACAATCTGCCATGTAGATTTTAAATATTGTACAAGAGATAATTCAAACAATAGCGCGTTCACCATAAATCTATTATATATAATAAAATCGTACCAGAGCCGTATTTCAGCCGATCATTCCAGTGTACAATATTGAGTTCAGAACAAACATTTTTAATTTTTTTGTTTCTGTTTGTTTGTCTACTGGACCGATTTAATGGAACTAGGCATAGTTATAGCTTATGTGCCGGATTAATATTTAGGGTACTTTTTATCCGGAGCCATTATAGAGTTCCCATGGGAATCGTAATTCACCGCTAGTTGTTAAATAAATACCTCGTTATATTTAACAAATAATAATAAATACATATAATAAAAATGTAACTGATCGCTGTCTGTACATGGAAGATATATGAGAAAAACTATTATTGGGGGGCTTTATCAACGCAATAAAACCCAAAACAATGGTTGTTAGAATTTTGTCTGTTTGTCTGTGCTAATCTTAGAAACGGCTTAACCGATTTGGGTGCGGTTTTCACTAATGTATTGTGGTAAGCTTCACTTAAAATTTAGTGTTTGTTTTATTTCAATCAGTTCATAAATAAAAAAGTTAATTCAATTTAAAGACGATGTTTATTATTATAAACTAAAGTCCACGCGGACGAAGTCGCGGGCAACAGCTAGTAATATAAATAAGTAATTGGCGATCTTATCGTTAAAAATTATGTCAAATTGCATTATTGTGTCATTTTTATGTAAAAAAAGAATACAGTGCGTGCATTTGTTTTGTTCTTACAAAAACTACTGAGATTTGCGCTAAGAGCATAACGGAACAAAAAATAAGTTTTGGCTGTTTATGCGCTTGAAAACAACTGTCAAAGTTTTTAGGTTCCAAGAAGGTATGATGGATGAGTCAATAAAACCAGTTTGGTTTGTTAGGCAGATTCTGTACGTACAGTATATGAAAATTGCAGCTTTGTACTCGTACAATGTTTTCAGCAAATCAGTGACGTGTATTAGTATTGTTAATTAGATAGAAAATAATGGCAGTTTGCTGTTATCTATGTAAAGATTATGTTTAACATACTGGAGGCACATTAAAAAGAATTTAAATATGATTCATATGAATACAAAATCAAGTTAGCTGACGAGAAACGTACACTTGTTTTAATGGGCGTACTAGTGTTAGTATCAGCGTCGGCGTTAGTCATTCGGAAGCCCCGGACGAGATTTTCTCAGCGCCCTTTATTTCTTATGTGAATAAAATCAGTGTTCTCGGCCAATCGAAATAAAAAAAAACAGCCAAGTGTGTGTCTATAGTTGTCGAAATTAAAACCCAGACCTGTTTCAGTTGACTTAGAAATTTGAAATTTGGCATGGAGTTAGGTCTTTGGATAATAGGTAAAAGATACAATCAGAAAACGATCAAATGTTCACCTTTGCAAAGCGATGAAAGAGATGGGTAGTTATTATCAGCTACAAACTTTGGATCGGTGATTTTCCGTTTTTTTTTTAATTTTCTTAACTGATTGATTCGCTGGTGCACGGCGCCCTTCTGGCCCTGAAGCCCCGGGCAACCGCCCGGGTTGACCCCCCCCCCCCCCCAAAGCAGGCACTGGTTAGTATTTAGTAGTGTTTAATAGTTAATGGTAACAGTTTAATAGTGTCTTAGTAGTGTTTAGTAAGGACTTGAAAATTTTGCAAATGGACTTAGTATTTACATTAGTAAATACTATTAGATATTAGTGCTACTAGCACGAAATGCTTCCAATACAAAAGATTGGAAGAAATAAATTCTATTACTTCCAGACGAAAGTATCAGAAATCATGAGTAATATCAATTGATTCATAAATAACATTTCCTTTATTGCTCATTTCCTAATCTACGAGGAAAATTCCTAACCCAAGTAATTCATGAAACTAATCTGATTCATATAAATTCGATACGAATCTTATCGTACTTGTAAATAGATGTGGGATCAATAGTATAATATTTTTCGTAGACTACTTTGAACATATTAAAAAAAGATTACATTGGTTATGTATGATTGAAGAACCTTCTGATGGGTTTAACAACCTGGCGGTTAATATATCATCAGCTTAGTGCCTATCCGCTGCTGGATATAGGCCCTTAGGGTTTGCCACCACAGAAGGGCGTAGTCAGGATTTTATCCAGGGTGGGACAAAGCAAGCAAATTTATACAGAGATAATGTAATGCAGAAAATCTGTTACCTATTCTTCCCGATGAGATTTCTCATCGGCAACATCTCAGAAACCATCCGACTTTTCTCCCATACAAACTTTCGTCCCTTATTTTACACCCTAAAGGGACGAATTTTCAAAAATCCTTTCTTAATGTTCACCTACGTTATGTAAGGAACTCCTGTGCAAAATTTCACGCTTCTAGACCCACCGGTTTAGTCTGTGCGTTGTCTGTCAGTCAGTCAGTGTCAGATTTTTATTAAGTGGATTTAGATCTATCATCAGCATTATATATAAGGTAAGTGATGACTCAGTAATTGATGAGGTAAGTGGCGATAAACTTATGTGGTGACTGCATATGTAGACCATATCGCCCACGACTAGGGTTGCCAGGCTCTAAAACACAGAAGCCGGACTCGGCGCTACATTGGGCCGGACATTTTGGACTAAAAGCCGGACATATCTTTTTCAAAGCTGGACATAACTTTTATAGTAAAAAAACTCGGTTACGTATTTTAGTTAATTAAGTACAAAGTCTTCTGGAGACTAGAATATATCGAAAAACAAACAACACACAATAAAATAAAAGTTTTTATTAAACAAATAAAAAAATATATCCTATGAAATATATTTGACAAAAAGCCTAACAAAAGCCGGACAGGTAAATATTTGACCGGACATTTGGCCTACTGTAAAAAGCCAAACATGTCCGGCTAAAGCCGGACGCCTGGCAACCCTACCCACGACTGCAATAGGAGGAAGTGTATTATTATTATGATTGAGATGCCGTAATGGAAGTATCCCACTTGCCTTAAAGACACGCAACCACTGTCATTAGTGACAGACTGAAGGCGGCAGACGAGCATACAGTCCATCCGGTGGTAAGTGGATGCTGTCGTTCTGCGACATGAGCGATGCATGTCAACATCAGTTCAGAATGACAAACGTTGATACGCCTCAGGGGGCGCTGCCTAGATTTGGAGTAAAGGTTGGAAAAATGAGAATGGGCACTGACATATCTCACTCACTACGTCGAAACACGTACGAAACATTAGGGAAATAGTACAAAGTGGGAAATGCTAAAAAAAATACGGTAGTATTCTGTGACCATGCAAAGTGTCCAGCCGGGCGCGCCTAGCGGCTGTGGAATTGCAGCATGCACTCGAAATCATATATTCTTATTGGGTAACTGTTATTAAAGATAAGAGTAGGACAAAGAAAGCAACAAGTAACATCACAATAAACATCCCTAGTGAAACGATTTCCGCAAAACAAACAACGCATTGTCCGCTAAACAATTAAGCGGAAATATATCACGAAAATTACAACTCTCTCTTTTGCTCTTACCATATACTCTATATGAGGAAAAGAGAAGGAAGTGTAGTGATTAACATTGCTCCCTCATAATAATGTGAGTCGTCCTTGTGGCGTGTATGGAATGTTAAAATAAGTGATGTGCGGACAAAGGCTTGCAGGGCAAAGACTCCAATTGGTGACACGGTACGGAAATTGTGGTATCGTTTTATGGAGTTACCATACGTTAGGAAAAATTGTAAATCTATGATTTAAATGGTTAAAATTTTTGTTCGCGCCTCTTTATTGTTTTGGCCACGTTTTGGAACCTGGCTTTTAGTCTCATGACAGATAACGACTGACGCTTTCACTTAAGTTAAGTACTTAAGTCGGCAGCGCGCCCCCAAGCCCCCCGGTGTTGCAGGTGTCCATGGACGGCGGTGACCATTTACCACCATGTAGCCCGCCCGCTCGTCTGCCATCTATTCTATAAAAAGAGTTAGCAAACTTTATTTATGAATTTACTTTTTATGATAAAAGTTTTATGATACGCGGTATCGCTACCCGAAGCGGTTACCGAATATCGCTTATGTCTGAACGAAGGAATTATCACGTATCCACGCGAATGTTACCACACCTTTAAATCGGTCTATCGTTTTTTAGCCATCGGTGAACCATAAAACAAAAGGAAACAATATAAACGTCAAAGTTCAATTGTCTGTGGGGTTAATAAAAGCCGCCAGGAGTCCGTTCGATGATTCACAGCCGTCCCACACCATCTACACACCCACACTTTGATCCTTCTGTTCTTTAATATAATTGTAAATTTGATGGTTCTGAAGAGTATGGAGCGTAGCGAATTGGAGCTTGTTTAATCAAATGTTTGATTTAACTGCGCTAATGTAGGTAGACTCATGAGGTGTGAAAAAACAAAACAGAAAGTGGTATTCGTATAACACTGGGATGAACTTTAGATGTTTATAATAATGTTTTTTTTTTATAAAATAAATGGCAGACGAACGGGCGGGACACGTGATGGTAAGTGGTCACCGCTACCCATGGATACCTGCAACACTAGGGGGCTTGCGGGTGCGCATCGATCACAGCTCACAGCTCTCTTCAAGAGCCCTATATCGTAGCGTAACTTAGAGATATCTTAGCTGGTAGTTGATTCCACAATTTTCCGGTTCGCGGTAAAAAGTATCTTTTTGATCGCACTGTACGCATCGACTCTGTGTCAAGGTAATGCTGATGAACAGCACGACGACGAGCGGTGCGATGGTAAAAACCTGAAGTTTGAACATAAATTGAACAGCTCTTCAGAATATTTATAATGATAAAGGCGGTAGAAAACGCAGAGAGATGAAACATCTCTACGAATGCTGAGCGATTCTAAACCACCTGTGAGGGTGGGATTGTGGACAACTCGGTTAGCGCGTCGTTGGACGGAGTCAAGAGGGTCCAGCTAGTACTTCGGTGCATTGGCCCAGAGGTGTGAGCAGTACTTTATATGGGGTCTAACTTGAGCTTTTTATAGCGACAAGCGTTGTGCTGGAGAGAAGTACTGCTTAGCTCTATTCTACTAGCACGTTTTGTCTCCGAAAATCGACTTTGCTCGAAATATCGACGCCAAGGATCCCAAAACTCAGAGATCTCGGGGGGAATGTTCTGAAATCGAAGTGTCACGACAAATGGACCTTTCATAACGGTGAATGTACAGACACGTGTCTTGCTGGGGGTTAAATTGGACCAAGTTAAGTTTATCCCAAATCGAGACTCGTCTAAGGAGTTCTAGATTTCGGACACAAGCCTTACGCGACTCTCTTACACCTCGGCCCGAGGGATATTCGCACGGCCCCTATACAAAGCTTCCCCGTTACTATACAGAATATAAAATCCTAACGGAGTCGTGTCTGTAGGTACATGAAATATTTTTTGAAAATTTCATTGCAGTGTAAAGTAAAAGTGACACAGAAGTCAAAACAACATTTTTTGTAATATTTGTGTCTGTCTGTCTGACGGTCTCTACTAATTATTTTCATAATTTCGGCATTGTTTTTCATTTTCATTTCGAAACCATATTTCTAGAAACGAATCGACAAGTTAGCCAAGTTAACAAGTAACAACAAATTAACGAATGGTAGCCATAATCAATTCCAGCAGTCCATTTTGGATAATTTAAAAAATAAATTAAAACGATAAATATTTTTAGTGTTAATAATTGATACTATTAAAATGCAGTCGTTTTGTAATAAAACTACGCCATCAATGGCAGAATGTATGATACCTCCATGTTAAGGCCTTGTAAATAGCACATTTTTTGATATTAATTAAATTAAAAAAACTTTGAAGATAAATTCACAATTAATTATGCTCAGAAATTATTATTTCTGAGCATTATATTTTTTATACGTATAATATTTATATAATATAGTAATATGTATAATATAATAATATAATATGTATAATATATAATATAATATGTATAATAATGTAATGTATAATATAATATGTATAATATAGCATAATATTTTATATCATCAAATAATATTTTTTATACGTAATTAGATCGTAAAAATGTACCTAATCTACCGGTTCATTTCGTAATAACTTGTTACACATGTTGCACGCACCCACTGATCCGAAACCGTTGAATAATACAATTGAACACTGAATTATTCTCTTGTTCATTTTAAGGTGTGTATCCTCTGTGCACGATATGTTGAATGCGTCACGCTAGATCAAATTCTAAAAAACGTTTAATCTACTCACTGATAGAATATCTAAGCGCATATAGCCCTTCTTCAATATTATTGTCAGGTAGAATTTTTTTTTTTTTTGGATATTAATGGAGGAGGTTTCATCTCGTACTAACCTCCAATGTACCTAATGCACCAGTGTCACGTGTTATACTCATATTACGCAGTTACATGGATGTTTTCTTCTCAAATAAGCGGGTTTCTGAACACGTATGCTTTGGAATTCATAGAGAAATCGTTATAGAGAATGTACCTTCTGTTATGTTTAAATAAATAACTACATTTATGACAATATAATATAACTATACACATTTTTCTAATCTATACATATAATAAAACTGTAGAACCAGCGTGTCTGTACATTGAATATATTTACTAAAAATTGATTGGGGGCGATGAAGGAAGAGTATCAGAATACAAAAAGAGAACGGGTTTCCACAGGTTAATTAAGCTTAGCTTGGCGCTTCGAAAGGGCTTTGTTTCATCGAAATCGAATCGAAAATATATCCTAATTTACAGTTTAAAAACTAAAATTCCACAGATACAAAGTCGCCGGCATAGCTAGTGGGCTAATATATATCATTATAATGTCTCAAGTTAATCATGAGTTTTCTCTTTAAGTGAACCATTTAATGTTCCTGGAAAATAAATTTATTTAAACTGAAATAATAGTGGAAATAAGAAATAATTTAGTGTTGAAAATAATCAGCGCGGCAAAGACTTACTGTAGTTAAAGGTTCTATGAATTCTTTTTTGATACTTACAACGAAGTGAATGTGAATTTTTGTTTGATTACTGAAAAAAATGTGTATTTTAGAATTTACGGTTTAACAGTGATAGTTTATTAAACTTCAAAATGCCTAGCGTTTGTGCATAATATTTCTGATAATAAAAAAAAGGCACAAGACTGTATTTTTCGTGTGCTTCCACATAACTTAGTCCCCAGAAAATCTACTATCACTTTACTGAGAGATTTGCTGATGACTTGACTTGCTCGACGAGACTGGACATTGAACAAAATGTATTTTAAATTGTTTTAACTTTAATTACGAAGAAAATTTGTCACTGGGATAATGTGCTAATTGCACCATTGCCATTGTATGTAAAGAAAAAATCGTTTGGCAATATTTTTTTATGCCCAGTCGAAATTCTCCTGCCACACTGACAATGGAATTAACCCTAAAATATGTTAGATCGACGATTTTTCATGATTTCAAAAGTTTATTCAAACAAACGGAGCTATTCCACAATTGCTGAACCCTATCACCAGGAATGGCTGGTGACCGCGGTGTCGTGAATGCAATACAAATGCGTTGGGCCCTCGTGATTCAATGTTAGTTTTCCTGGACACAATAGTGTATACATAGCGTTAGTATCGGGAGGGCCCGCGTGGCGTGTGCGCGCTGACAACAGTGTGTGTTCTAATTGTGTGTGCTTCAGTTTTGTGAAATGTAGGTATTGAGGGTACTTTTGTTTATTTTCTGCTAAAGGTGGCAGACGAGCAGATAGTCCAACTGGTCGTAAGTGGATTTTGTCGCCCATGGATATTTGCCATACGTGTCAACATCAATGAGAAACGTTCGGCATGTCCCCAATACGCTGCCCACTTTTGGGGAATTAGGAATGGATTTGAAAAAAGCGTTGGGAAAATAGGAAAGAGAAATTATAACGGGAATAGAATGAGGAGATTTCCTCATCCTATTACACTGCTTAATCTTGGAGGAACGGTGTGAGATGAATAGACAAGGGTTCATTCATAGAGTGGAAACACTTATTTACGAACCATGCGTGAAGATTCCGAGAGATGGAAGTGTTTAGATGGAAATCCAGTCTTGTGGCTTTATTTTTTGATTATCACAAATATTATGCACAAACATCGAGTATACCAGTACTGAAACCTCTTTAGAAAAAAACATCACAAGTGCATTTTGATAGCATTCGAGAAAGATGCAAAAATTTGGTAAAATTCAATTTGGATAAAACAAGAGGAATAACAATTGTTTATTCTTGACCAACCCATTGGCGTAGTTGGCAGTGACCCTGTTTGCTGTGCAAAAGGTCCTGGGTTCGACGTTTGTGTAATAAAAAATAAAATAAAAAAAGACAAATGTATGTTCAGGTCTGGGTGTGTGTTTGTATTTGTATGTGTCTCTGAATCCACGACACACGGAATCCCAGTGTGGGCCATTGAGTGTGGCCTTCTTATTATTATTATCTTCGTTTATATTAATTGAATCTTCCGGGCTACTTGGCCGAGGTCTTCTGGAATCTCTTCTCTTTCTTCCAAACGTTTCGTCAACAACTGCGGTTGACATCTTCAGTGGCGGCTGCGTTCACTTTCGGAGTGATGTTATCTCTTCGGCCGAAGAGCCGAAGAGCCGCTTGGAAGATTAAATTAATATGGACACCGGCCGAGAAAGCCTACACTCCACTATCTTCGTTTAATTTTAATTTCCAAATATAATGTTATTTATACTTTCGTTCAAATATTACTAGTGCCTATTCTACTTAGGATACCTATATAATACCACAAAGCGTACGGGTTCGCGTATAAACCATTTTATACCGCCAACCCATAGGCTGTGGAACGAACTGCCTCAAGAGGTCTTTCCATTACACTACGACATGGGGTTCTTCAAGAAAGCTGTGAATAGGATTTTGCTAGGTCGGCGGCCTACCCGCATACCTCCCGGTGTTTCAGCTGTCCATATGCAGCGGTAACACTCACCATCACGTGGGACCGCTTGCTCAATATATTTAAAAATATATATGCATATATATAATCGTATCTTCAAATTATCTTCCAACTGTATTTGAACTCAAAAAGGACCGAGGCGAGTTTTGGAAATGTAACTTTATTATTACCGTTACTCTTTACCGTTACACGTCCCTTCAACAATATAATCGTCAGCACGGAGGAGCTCCTTGGACAATATCATATTTGCGGAAAGAAAAAATAATTTAATGCAAAATTATACTTTAAGTCAAGGCATTAGGAGATCAAAATACGTTTTGGAAATGATAGGTTATTGCGTTCGTTAAGTGAATTTATGTTTAACGATTCTTGATAAGCATGCGGTGACCTGAAAACAATTTAAATTTTATTCGGTATGCCAAAGGTACATATATTCGTATAAGTATACATACTCATATATTTTATAGACCGCCAGTGTCCGCGACTTCGCCCGCGTATTCTGTAATTAATCGAGATAAAATATCCTAAATGTTAATCCAGCACATAAGTTATACATATGCTGAAATTTTCTAAAATCCTTTCAGTGGTTTTTGTGTGATGCGCGTTCAGACAAACAGACAGACGGACAGACAAACGGCCAAACAATCCAAAAAATATTGTTTTGGCATCTGTGTCACTCGTACTTCACACTGTAACGATTCTTTTTTAAAAATGTTAAATATTTAAAAAAATAAACATTTCATGTTATGACTTATATGCTATACCTATGTTACTTATATGTGTTATTAAAAATAATAACACCTTTTTCTCCGTCGAGCATCAGGTGTTTCGTAAAAATATAATTTTTAATCTGGAATTAATGACATTTGTTTTGCAACTTAAACAAACGTCAAAATTGACAGGTCTATCGCATTAAAGACTTTGCTCAACTTTTAAATTAAAAAAATAATGTAATTTTAATCCTTTGGAACTCTAAAAAGGGAAAATATGCCCTACCAAGTTAAATCTGTTCATCGGATTGAATCATCTTTAGGTAGCAATTTTCAGATTGAAAATATTAATGTTGAGAAATAATTAAAAGAACAGAAGAAAAAAATTAATGAACAGCAAATTGGTGGCAGCAAATATAAACGTGGATTAGGTTGAGGTTCTCTGGTAACAACAAAGGTAGTTTTTTATGGACGAAGGCTGCAGACGAGCATACAGTCTACCTGATGGTAAGTGAATACTGTCGCCCATGGACATCCGCGATACATGCCAACATTAGTCCAAAATGACAAACGTTGGCACGCCCCCGGATGCGCTGCCTACCTTTGGAGATATAGGATTAGATTTGAGGAGGGATAGGATGGGAATGGGCTCTGGCACATCTCACTCACTACCGAAACACGTACGTACATTATAAAAATAAGATAAAGTACATTTCAAGATGGTCTTCTGTGAGAGAGGGGTAGCGCGCCCAGCGGCTGTTGGATTGCAGCGTGAACTATCCCCCTGACAAAAGTCCTGTGAAGAGGGAAGAGTTTGTTATATTCATAGTAATTCAAATAATTCATTTCAGTTATTTAAAAATAGTTAGTTTCGTTGATTCACTGCTGACTTGATACATTTTTTTTTAAATTCTTAAAATTAATTCTTAGGCAATTAAAGTCATGCGTTTAATATTAATATTTTTCATTAATGTGCCCAACACTTTACTTTCGTCGCTTGACATTTGGCATTTGTTTAACAGTTAATTATGTGTCAATAAACGTTATATTACCATCATGACGGATAGACGACAGTGTTATAATAAGCCGTTATTTCCTCGATCCAGTTATTGTGGGCGTGCGCTATGCAGTTATAAACAGTTAAGAGTCGTTTAGTAACACGAGGAGGTACAGATACATTACGAAATATTGGACATGGGCTAATCCCGAACTGCATACTTTATAACGTTATTGCATGGATGTGGATGACGCGTTCGGGTGTTTGCGTTCATAAACATAAATATAAAGCGCTATAAATGTTTTAGATAGAACAACAAAATTTTTGACGTTTGCAACTTATGATTTAGTCCCAAAAACAATTTTGTTTTCTGCCAATATTTTCTGCCGGAATTATATATTTTAAATCAGTTGATGTGTTTCAGATTTTTCGTTAGTGTAGTGTTACTTTGTATAGGTATATAAAAATACTGTGGATATCTTATCTATATTGCGGTAGTGTTGAGGGGTGAGAAGCGAAATGAAAGAATGGCTCAATGTGAGAATGACTAATTTTATTACGTAAATCCCAGAATATAGACAGAATCATGTTTATACATCCCTAGGTCGACGACCGGCATAATACAAATCATAAGTACAGGGAACTACATTAATACAAATTACAATTATATTTATATGAAATAAATGAATTAGACGGACGTCTGAATCATGTTTTTGCATCACTACGTCGACGACCGGCTTAATACAAATGATAACTACAGAAAATACATTCAGTAATACAAATTACAATTACTACTTAAATATTAAAAAAAATATGGACTTCAAACTACATGTATGTATGTAACTGTTTGGATAAACCTGTATCTTGAGGGCCACCAACTTGGGAAGTCTAATACTGTATTCAACAAATATGGTTCAACGAGTATAGTTATATTAGAATTTATAAAATTGCAATGCTCTAACAAGGCCCCGTACTTTGCAATGCTCTAACAGGGCCACGTACTTTACAATGCTCTAACAGGGCCATGTACTTTAACTAAGTTCCTGCCTATATACATGACAACAATTAATAAATCCTTTATTAAAGAAATATATCCAATGCAAATTATATACAGTGGCTCATAATGAAAACCGAAGTTCACGATCTACTCAATCTGACAACTGTGACAACTCTGAGAAGGGATTACATCGCTCGCAACATCTCAACAAAAAAGGCCTAAAAACTATTCAAACCAACTTGCAGACCAGTTTACAAGACAACGACTATGCAAGTGCAAGTATGCAAGTATTATGCTTATTGCAAAATCAAGAGTGACACTTAATCAAGTGCTTAAAGTCGATACCGAGCTTAATTGCAAAGAGGCATACCAAAAAATATGCCACGGTTAATTTTTTTTATGGACGAAGGCGGCAGCCTAGCATACAGTCCACTAACGGCCTTTCAAGAGTCACCAGACATGTATAGTTTAGGGTGAGAGCAGATGGCGCTCAGCCAGGAGCAAAGTGTGTGTGCAGCAACGAGCTCAAGGGCCTAAGCCTGAGAGCCGGTAGACCGGCGGAAGGAACGGACCCCGGCTTAGGGCGTTGCTTTGGGAGGGTACCGCGGGATCGCGAATCGGTGAGAAGCGCCCAGGCATGTGCCGATACCTGGTAAAAGTGTTGGCTGAAGGCCGGTGTGTGTTCACGGTGTAGAGAAGGTGACGTCCTCGTCTCCTCCGTTGGAGACGGTGTATATGTGAGGTGTGTGAGTGTAGTGTAAGAACCGCATTAGCAGCAGTAATTGGGTCGTCGGGGGTTGTCTAAGATGTGCCGAGGACGACGATGACGACGGCAACCGAGAGGGTTATTCCTATCGGGGACACAGGTTAAGTTGTCAACTACTAGAGCGTTGGGTCAGTAGGCGTGTAAAGGCCTACAATTTTACAATGTGGTGAAAATCCAATGACCAGTGTGAAAACACCCTAGCCGATGTGAAAAATTCCAACAAGCGTTTGTAAACAGCTTCATAGTCAAGAGTCCCGCTTGTTTTCCGTCTAGCCGTCTGTCTGTACACAAGGGTTTTGCATACTATACGTATAATGAAGTCCAAGCAAGCCAGCAAGTATTTATAATCTAGGATATTCGTTACAGAGCGACTGTACACTAGTGGCAAGAATTTCCATTCACAAGCGTCGATCAGTGAATGTGTATTCCACTTTATTAATAGCGACTCATCTATACTAATATAATAAAGAGGTAAAATTGTGTGTTTGTAAGTGGGTGTGTTGGGGGGTAATCTCTGGAACTACTGAAGCGATTTCAAAAATTCTTTCACAAATAGGAAGCTAATCCGTGTCTAATATAGGCTATATTTTATTTTGAAATTTTGAATAAAAAAAACCTATTAAACCGAAGCGAAGCGATGGCAGGTCGCTAGTTCACAATAAAATTACTATTAGCCAGAGAGAAATGCTATGCAAGGTGTGGAGTTTATGACAGTATTAATCGGGCTCGTAGAGAACATTTTCAGAACAATTCACTGTTTCTGAATGCACAAATCTCGAAAAAAATCCATGAAGCGCGAACAGAATGTGAGAAAATAATAAAAGTCGATAATATTGCGAGTACTTGTATAATATGAAGCGAAAATTTGTATAAGTTTGTATAACCTTTATCTGACATTGTTATTGAACTGAGTACATAGTAAAATGAAAAATTAGGTGTATGCTGTCTGGTTTCTCAATTTATGAACAAATAAATAATTAAATAATAAAAGTTGAGACTACCAGTACTAAAAGATTACAAAATCGATAAAATTCTAATAGGCCTGACTTTCTACTTGAAGTTGAATTATTTTTTTTTTATGTACGAATGCGGCAGACGAGCATACAGTCCACCTGATGGTAAGTGGATACTGTCGCCCATAGACATCCGCGATACATGCCAACATTAGTCCAAAATGACAAACGTTGGCACGCCCCCGGCTGCGCTGTCTGCCTCAGGAGATATAGGAATGGATCAGGAGAAAGGGTTGGGAAAATGGTGAGGAATAGGATGGGAATGGGCTCTGGCACATCTCACTCACTCCCGAAACACGTACGTACATTAGGGAAATAAGATAAAGTGAGAAATGCAGTACATTTCAAGGTAGTCTTCTGTGAGAGAGGGGTAACGTGGCCAGTTGAGTGCGCCCAGCGGCTATTGGATTGCAGCGTGCACTCTCCTCCTCCAAAAATATATATGCGAAAAATATGCGGAATATACGCCTCAAAAATATGCGAAAATCGCACGTTAGCAATTCAATTATAGTAGTATATTCGGTCTTCATAATACAGAAAGAGAAGCAACGTGTACCTATTAATTATTAAATAAGCCACTCAAAATAGGTACAAAAACGTACGAAGTTCGGAATAATTCCGATGTAGCTAATTTTTTGTGTTTGTTTATGTTTTTTTTTTGTATTTTATGGTGTTAATACACATAGGTACGTAAATATTCAATGACGAATTCATGCCGCATAGTAGTGGATATATATAGCAACATATACACGAGATGAGATGGAGAGGAGGTATCCTGAAGCCGGCCGGCACCACACGGCCAATAAATTGCAATTTATTTATTTGCAATAGAATACGATGTGTAGGAACGTCCTCCTTAGTCCGTGACCGAAACGTGATCCGGCTTCGATATATAAATTTAAACAACAATATAATTGTTAACAACAATGTATCGTATTTAATACGCAAAGGGCATCGGGGTAACGTATAGCATTTGAACAATATTATTTATGCGCATAACTCCGAAACCAGTATATCGAAATGTTAGTACATGTAGATGTAAATATCTTGTAACAAATGTTTGATGTCGTACAGTAGTTTTCCCGCGTAATTAATTTAATATTTGCATAAAGAACGATGATATGGGGTATCTATTCCGACTGACATTCGTGAGTTCAAATGATCGGACCGTGTAGCACAGAGTTTCAAGATAAGCGCGGATTTTGTAATTATTTTTAGTTATTGAACAAATACCTATTTGAAATTAACGTACTTAAATTAATAACAGTTATTTTTTTTTTAAATATTGCGATTGAAAACTTCGTGAAGGGATCTGTGTGTTGGAATTTAAATAAAATCTAAATTAATCTCCACTGGAACCGTATGGTATCTACCATAAATTGGTTATGGCCCAAACCCGCCCAGGGCACGGGCCAGACGTGTGCCTTATCATCATCATCAATTTTTCAATTTGTCTGGGTACAGGTCTCTACTTGTTTTCAAAACGCGATTTTCGAGTCACCACGTCAGCCCAGTGCGTAATGGCGGATTGCTTTCAATCGCTCTCAATTGCTGATCCTTTAATTGGCCTATTTATTAACCCGTCTATCGAAATAACGCAAAACCTGAAATTTGTCAGCCAATTTAATATATAGGTACACATATATATATATATATATATATATATATATATATATATATATTATATTTATCAAATTACTTATAAAAAAATGCACAATACAATAATAGACACTCAAAAAAACACGTTGTCCGTTGTAACGAATATAAAACCGTTCTAACGGAAAATTGAACTACATATTTTAACGAATAAATCAATTTATAAAAACATGTAAAGGTTTTGTTGTCCTGTCTAGAACGTTTGTAGTACTCGTAGATCAGACCGAGCGACTAAAAAAACAGCTAGTAAAAAATATGTACACTAGAATCTTGAAAAAAAAACCTATAGTAAAACTGGTACAATCGATTCTCAATCGATACTGGATAACCTATTTTCAGTTTTTGCGTAAGTGACACGCTAGATATTTTTTTTATTATAGTTTAATATTTATTTTTTATTCTGTTAGTAGGTACTTAATACTATATTTTAGTACTTAATATTTAATACAGGTATTTAAATTTTGAATGAAATATCAAAGAATTTCTAAAGTAGATTTCATTTCGTTTAGACACATTATGTTTTATTCCATCTCATTTTATAAAAAAAAACATATGCCATCAGTGACATCAGTGTGCATGCAGCCCTACCGTTGCCTTGCACTTGGACAAAACCTGGTTATTCAAAGGCCAATGACCTGAACTTGAGAAAAAAAAAATCGTCGCCCCCAGCTTTCGCATTGTATGCAAATGTGGCGCGAGCCAAAAGAGCATAACCCAAATACTTCACTTTTTGTCACTTAATTGTTTCGATTAGCGATGACACGTTGTTTTGTTCGCGATTGTGTTACATTTAGGGCTATTATGCTTGAGATAAATTGAGAGCAAAAAATTGTGTTTTTATTTTCTTTTCCTTATGCATATTTATTTATTTATGCTATATAAATAAATAAATGTTTGTTATTTACTAAATAGAGAATAATAATATTGAATTGGGTATGCAGTAATCTTTATTTTGCTAAGTGCAGATGGATAGAAAGGCTATTTTTGAGTTTTCTGTAAAAATTCTAGTCAAAAATCGAAGCAAGGAGGGGTCGCTAGTTTATAGGATGTAATTGAATCCTTCACGCAGCCGAAAACTATAGATTCTATTCGTGATTCAGAGTTCATTGACAAGAATTTTTTATAAATATTTCTTTTATTTTTACTTTTTTCATACAAATTTACTACAGTCTGGCAAATGAAAGTTGAGACTGAAAAAGCGCAGCTATTTAACAAAAGTAGTAGGTTATCACTAGCATTTGGATTAGCCCTAGCAGCACTAATTAGCCTAGCATTTGTTAGGGTAATTATTCTTATAGGCTAATTTTATTATTTAATGTAATTAATTATATTATTATTCGTCTCCTATCCTTCCCCATTTTCCCAAACCTTTCTTAAAACCCATTCCTATATCTCCAAGCACTTCCGTGGACGTAATAACGTTTGTCATTCTGGACTGATGTTGGCATGTATCGCGGATGTCTATGGACGACAGTATACATTTCCCATCAAGTGGAATGAATGTATGCTTGTCTGTGGCCTTATTTCCATAAAAAAATTATCAAAATTATTTTTCCAGCTATTTTTAAGATAGCCCATAATTGGCAATTGGCTTTGTTTTTCCAGCCTCAAATTTCATTTGCCTGATTCTAAATATAAAGCTACAAAAGAAATTTCTATTTTATTTAGTAAAATCGCCATTATAAGAATATCAATTTTTATATCAAGAATCAAGAATATGAATAGAAATAATAGAATTCATGTCTTGAGGCTTCGGGAAAGATATTCTTTTACCCGTAGGTAACTCAAAATCCGAAGAAATCCTAAAATTCTAAATATTTTATATTTATTCTCAATAAATCTAAATAATAGGTTTAATTTTCTAAAACTTGTAGATCTAGGTAATCTAATTGGTGTGTGTTTTACTTTCCAAAACTGGTTTATGGCGCAAAGTAAAATGACGTTTGAATATAAATAGAATGAGTGAAAGTCGCCGTGTTTACTTAATAATCTTCAATTTGTCTGTGAAAAAGCTCGAGATGTTATTTGAGTAAATTCAAGGTCTAATGTCGAACATACAGTAACCCGCAATCAAGCGACTAATAGTCCGAAATAAGTTATATGGGGACACTTGGAAGCGTTCACACAGGATCGCGTGGTCGCGCAACCAGCTGCCAAGTTAAACAGTTGAATACGAGGCTGCGCAATGCCGTGTGTCCAATCCCGTATGTTCAAGAATATATGTATACTAGCAACGCCCGTGACTTCGTAGATCTTAGCGTGTGATTTGCTTGATTCCCGTGGGAACTTTATAGATGATCTGCATAAAAATATCCTAGATATTAACCCGGTTATAACTGTTCTAGGTTCGCGTTCAGACAAACGACAGACATATAAAATTCCATAAATTATCATGCATGATAATTATTGATGGATATTTGATGGATAGCATCTACATAAAAAAAAACCACTCTCCTTATGTATGTATAATGGGACTCCCGCCCTCCGAAAACTTTTATCACTTCACACTTAGTTCTAATTCCCTTTTGCTGAAAATCATGTTAGAATTCTCCTTGGTACTTTTTATCGATCTTCGAGAATAGCAAAGAATTCTCTCCTTACTTGATTTTACTATTTTCTGGGAACTTTTTCCGCAAGAAAGTAACTTGTTGGACTTAATTGCCGAATAAATGATTTGCCTTTGCTTAAACTGCCTAAAATAATAATTAAAAAGATACTGTTTCAGTTACAGCACCTTTAACAATGACAGTATATAAAGGAACTAGAATGAAAACTTTATTAAGGTATACTGGTATATTTAACCCTTTATAAGGTTTTATAATATAAATCTGCACAAATATGATTCGTATGCCTTTTTTCTACAAAAAAAAATCTGCATAAGCATGGTATCATTTATGGGCGAATTTAGTAAGGTAATCAGTTCCTGCTCATATTGTATCTGCATAATCTTACACACCATTTTAGACATCATCATAAAGATTCTTCACTGGTTCTGTATATTGTGCTCCGCCTACCTGTTACTTACTGAACAAAAATCCTTTCTGGCAGAAAAAACTTCAAAGTTACTTTCTTAATTAATTAGTCTTTACCTTGTAATGACGGGAAGTCGATATTATTAATTTACTCGAGCTTTTTGTTTTTTCATTAAATAAAATGTCTGTTTCATTTGTGTAATATTTTTATATTTTATTTATGAAACATTACAAATATTACAGGTCTGTCTGTCTGTCTGGTGGCGATAATCCCGTGATCTATTGGGCTAAGTTTGTTTCAATTTTTACTGTTCTACCTGTATATAATATGCCGGTATCTTATGGAGCACTTACTCGTATTATCAATATTTTGAAATAATAAAGTCGGATTTGAATAAAAGTCTACTTAATTTTGAACATATCCGACAATGTTCCTATATCTTCAAAGGTAAGCAGCGCATCCGGGGTCGTGCCAACGTTTGTCATTCTGTACTGATGTTGGCATGTATCGCGGATGTCTATGGGCGACAGTATCCACTTACCATCAGGTGGACTGTATGCTCGTCTGCTGCTGTCGTCCATAAAAAAAAGAATGTTCATGGTTTTATATCGTAGACATGTACCTATCATATAATTAATTCGTCTACACATAGGTACCTATAAAAACATATTGACTAATTGATTTGGAAATGTTTTCCAAGTAGGCGAACTTACAAAGATTGCCAATCTTTGTAGATAAAAAAATAAATTAGGTATGATATGATATTATAATTAGTAAAATATATCAATGCAAAGTATATAAAATAAAATATTTTATTAACTATATTGTGTCAGGCCTTTCAGTGTCCACCACGGAATATGCGCATTCTCAAGTACCTACCTACATTGGATTATGCACGAGGGATGTATGGCCTTAAAACGCCGCGCTGTCCATGCGAGTTGTGCGAGATTACTCTTTTAGAGGTGATGCAGTTCCTCAGGACTGGTGGTAGACGCTTTGGTTTCACTTTACCGCCTTTTATGACCTTTTATAATTATATTGATTATAAAATAATCACAATTTATTAATAAACATCGATTGCAACAAGCAATGGTAATTTATTGACATGTAAAATCTACAACGGACGTCACCTACACAAATGATTGGATAGCTAATTAGATATATATATACTTTATACACCAAAACGTACAGAGAAATACAAAATACAAGGAATTAGAGGTACAATCGGGGGCCTTATCGCTAATGCGATTTGTGAAGAGCAGTCTTTAGACGAAATAGACATAGATGGTGAAACAAGGAAGTAATCTCTACATAGAACATGCATACATAGAAACATACATATACACCTTTCTACATACCTACATACTGAAAGAACTAAGGAACTAACTAGTAAAGGTAAACATAAATGAAAGAAAGATATGCGCAAGAGACAATAATGTACGAGTAGAAAAAACAAAATTAAAAATTATTTGAATGGGACCACATTGTCATTTTATCTTATCGTCGTTAATCGGATTAGTGAGCTTCATATTTTTATTATCAAATACAGATTACATTCTCGATAAATAATTATACATATAAAAATAAATTAAAAAAAAATACCCGCGTCAGTTGTGCAATTTATGTAGTAAACTGTTAACGAATTTATAAAATCGTATAAGACTGACACAAATTTCATTCGAATTTTTGCGGTGGAATCTATCTCGTTTTGTTTATAAGGTGTAAAGGAAGTGTTACTATAGTGAAACTATGAACGGTAAGATCACTAAACAACATACCATGTCATACCATCAGCGTGTGTATCTCCATTGCCGGATGTAGGCCTCTCCCAAGAACCTACCACACGTGGTTTTCCGCTGTTCTCATCCAGCCGCTACCGGTGACTTTCTTCAACTTGTCACTCCACCCGGCCGGAGTGCATCCTATGCTATGATTCCCGGTATGTGGTCTCTATTCGAGGACTCGTCTCATCGGTTATCGGTCCTGCTGCATATATGGCCAGCCCACTGCTTCTTACTTTGAGCTATGTCTGCAAATTTGTCGAAGAACTACATAGTTAAGATTAAGTTGGCGACATAGTTAAGATAAATATAATACATCAGTAATTAACATATAGTTTTATTATAAATAAATAAAAATTAAAAGTACTTTACTCGCATTTTTTTTATGAACGAAGGCGACAGAAGAGCGTACCGTCCACTTGGTGGTAAGTGGATACTGTCGCCCATACACATCCGCGATACATGCCAACAGTAGTCTAAAATGACAAACGTTGACACGCTCCCGGATGCGCTGGCTACCTTTGGAGATATAGGAATGGATTTGGAGAAAGGGTTGGGAAAATGGGAAGGGATAGGATGGGAATGGGCTCTGGCACAGCTCACTCATTACCGAAACACGTACGTACATTAGCGAAATAAGATAAGGGAAATGCAGTACCATACATTTCAAGGTAGTCTTCAAGGTACTCGCAAATGTGTAACTTAATTGACTCGATCTACTTAATGAATGTGTTGCCATTGCAGGGCACAGGCCTCCCATAGTAAATCACTTTCGGGCTATAAATCCACTACGGGGGCCCGATGTGGATTTTTTTGAATTCCGGAAAATACGGGTTTCCTGACGATGTTTTCTTTTACCTACGAGCTAATGATAATTTTTAAAAATCTTTACTTATGTTGAAACTCAGCCGTACGGACCGAGGATTTGAACTCACCACTCATGATTCCTTAGATAATTGATATAAAATGTTACACTTGTTTTATAATTCTTTCAGCTTTGTACATTTTCAGAAATTGAAATAAAAATGTGTTTTTTTTTTGAAAAAGAACGTAAATTTTGTATTTCATGTTATATCAATTTAAGTCAAAATTATGATCGGGATCTATGGTTCAGGTTTCAGAAATTAATCAGTTGCGAGTTGTATATATAAAAATAAAGATGTAGGGCGGACAATTAAAAAAAATATACCAACTCAGAATCATCTAAATTAGAAAATATATATGTACAATATATATATAGTACAAATATATATATGAAATGTATATGCATATATATGTTTCGCATTTCAAAGCGGTTTTAGGTACATTGGACAAATGATTGGGGAAGTTTGTTGAGAAGGAATGTTTGTTCTATATTTCTTGTCGCTGATATTACATTCTATACTATATTAATAGCACATCATACCTTTATGACATGTACCCATATTTACAT
Source organism: Sesia apiformis (assembly GCA_914767545.1). Classification (NCBI taxonomy): domain Eukaryota; kingdom Metazoa; phylum Arthropoda; class Insecta; order Lepidoptera; family Sesiidae; genus Sesia; species Sesia apiformis. Next base: position 2,474,490 of record OU611967.1, on the reverse strand, counting down.
TATCTTATCTGAAGTAAATCAAGACATTGTCAATTAAGTGTTAATGCGCCCACATTAACTAGTAAATAAATATTAATCCCTCTGGATTTTGTAATGTAAATACCTTTGTTACGAATTGTTTTGATGATTCCGCCTGTGACGTCTTTTGCAAATTTTAATGACAATTAATTAATTAATATTTGCTAAAATTGTCTATAAATGGGGAATAATATATAAAATTCTGGATTGTATTAGGAAATTGGAATAACGTAACTATTGACCTTTGTCATTAAGCCCGAGTCTTCTGAGATTGGAATGTAAATGCGCCGGAAAGAATATACAAAGTATATTAAGTTCAAACTGTTGTTAGACGCCCGTCGAAGTAAATGATAAGCGTAGATTACAGAAGAGATTAGGAAATACATTTATTTCTTAGTCATAAAGGGCCCGGCTCATTAGTGACATCAAAACAAATCGTTTGAAAACAATTAAACAAATGCTACCTTGACCGACCCACTGACGTGACCGGGCCACGAAATTGTGTTAACGTATTCTATTACGTATCACAATATCACCCCAGTATCAACATTCCATACAATACAGGCTCCTTCGTGCTAGCGGTTGGCCTACAATACTTACAGTATATAAAAGATACGCCCGAGATGCAAGTTCAGTTTAGTGTCAACGCTTAAAAGTGAAGTTCGCGTCCGACTTATTTCATTTCTCATTTTTAGAACCGGTTATGGGACCTCAGGCGTTGGCGTGGTTCATCGGGGCGGGGCTTCTCGCAGTGACACAATGCGCTCCGCCAGGAAAGCCTACGTTAGGCTGGGGAGAACGAGTCTTCGCCATAGTAGAAGTCAACCAAGCAGCCACAGCCTACAACCAACTCGTCAAACGCCATGATGCTGCAGAAGTCGCTGTCACATGGAACGTCTGGTCGGGAGATCCAGCGGACAGCGCAAAAATTCTCCTCGACGGCAAAGAAGTCTGGTCAGGCGCCTACAGCTCTTCCGGTTCAGCCACCTTCAAAGTCAAGAAAGGTGGAAGATATCAGATGCAAGTTGAAGCGTGCAACGCTGATGGATGCTCTTCTAGCGATGCGACCGAGATTATTGTAGCTGATACTGATGGCAGTCACTTGCCACCTTTAGAATACTCCATTGGGGAGAAGAACAAGCCTTTCAAGCAGACTTCTGGTAAAGTTATTGGCGCTTACTTCGTTGAATGGGGCGTGTACCCAAGAAAATTCCCAGTAGACCACATACCTATTCCAAATCTTACTCATCTTCTCTATGGTTTCATCCCAATTTGCGGCGGTGACGGCATCAACGACAGTTTGAAGGAAATTGAAGGTAGCTTTCAAGCGCTGCAGCGCTCTTGCAGCGGTCGTGAGGATTTCAAAGTTTCCATCCACGACCCTTGGGCCGCTTTGCAGAAGCCACAGAAAGGACTGTCTTCCTGGAATGAACCCTACAAGGGCAACTTCGGACAGTTGATGTCTTTGAAGCAAGCAAAACCTGACATGAAGATTTTACCGTCAATTGGTGGCTGGACACTAGCTGATCCTTTCTTCTTTTTCACCGACAAAGTTAAGAGAGATCGCTTCGTCGCTTCTGTGAAAGATTTCTTGCAAACGTGGAAGTTCTTCGACGGTGTTGACATTGACTGGGAATTCCCTGGAGGCAAAGGTGCAAACCCCAAACTCGGCAGTCCGGAAGACGGCAAAGTCTACGTTCAGCTCATGAAAGAACTGCGTGCAATGCTCAACGAGCTGTCTGCTGAAACTGGCAAGAAATACGAATTGACCTCAGCTATTAGTGCTGGTTGGGATAAAATTCAAGTGGTCGACTACAAAGCGGCTCAAGAATATATGGACCACATCTTCCTCATGAGCTACGACTTTAAAGGAGCTTGGTCTAATGATACTCTAGGCCACCAGACGTCACTATATGCTCCTGCTTGGAGTCCCAAAGAAACTTACACGACTGACTTCGGCGTGAAGTACTTACTCGCGCAAGGAGTGAATCCTAGGAAGATTGTAGTCGGTGTTGCGATGTACGGCCGAGGTTGGACCGGAGTTCACGGCTACGAAGATAACATTCCCTTCACTGGTAACGCCACAGGGCCTGTAAAGGGCACGTGGCAGGATGGCGTTGTGGATTATAGAGCAATTGCGAATGAAATAGCTGCTGGGCAATGGGAGTATCACTATGACAACGTCGCTCAAGCTCCCTACGTGTTCAGGCCTTCTACTGGTGACCTGATCACCTACGATGACTCGAGATCAACGATTGAAAAAGGCAAATATGTGCGGAATAATAAGCTTGGTGGTTTATTCGCGTGGGAGGTAGATGCGGACAATGGTGATATTTTAAATGCAATGAACATGGGTTTAGGTAACAGTCCGGCGTAAACTCTATAGAATGTGATTGTAATTGTAAGGTTAGTTAAGGTTAGTATTAATCTGAAGGTCTCAATGTAACAAAGAATTGTGTGTAAATAATAGAAAATTGTGTTGAAAATCATTTTTGTTTTCTTCATTTTCTCTTTATGGTATGTAGGCAGTTTACGTTGTTTCGTGTTTGAAGTTGGTATTAGATGATCGAGATGATTGATAATATTTCACCTTCATTACTTATTCGCTAACAAAATTATTCAATTGACATATTTATAAACAAGTAACGTACAGTGAAATATTAGTAGATTTTTGATAATTTAATAGCAGCCTTAGGTTAATAAATTAGCACTTGTATTTTAGAATAGGTAGGTACATTACAATGTATATATATAATAATCTAATATATTCTAAATATTGTAATATATACGAGAATATACTTGTATACCTAAAAAATCTACCCTAAAACTAAAGGGGATTTTCCATAAGACCATTCTCTAAAGATCTGAAGAAGTATGGGCTATTTCTAAATTTTGGAAACTGTTTCAATTTTTATTTCTTTAGCTCTTTAGTTATCAAAATTATTTATTCTTTTTGTCGTGATATAAATAAACTTTTTTTTAAATGACAACTAGTGTTAGAATTATGAAGAAAGATACAAAAAATAATTCTGAAAATAAAAAAGTTATTTTTTAATATCTCTGTTTTTGATTCAGTTGATGGGAAAAAAGTGTAGCAAGGTCCTACACAAAAGAAATGTAGTAAAATTATGTATGCCAAATGAAAGTGAGACTGGAAACTGGAAATAAAAAATAATAATAGGTTATCACTACAAATAATTGGAAAAATAATTTTGATACTAAATTCAATAATAAAATTAGCCTAGCTTTGAATTTATAAAATGAAATTATTTGCTTATTCACTTGTCACTTAAAATAATAATAATTATTTATTACAGAAATAAATTTTTTATTTTTGAAATAATAACAATATTTATTAAATTTGGTTAGTACATAATAAATACTGTAGTACTATAAGTAAAGGTTAAAAAAATATTCACAAAATGGCGTAACAAGCTGCGATATAGCGAAGAAAACTGTGAATAAACGTTTAGAGTTTTAAATAGTAAAGAGAACTGTCAACAATATCTTGAATATATTTGAGGATTATCCCTTAGTTACATAGACATGTTTGTACCTTATGGTGTTGTTTTTTTTTTGTTTTTATATAAAAAAGTGAGCAAGCGGTCCCACGTGATGGCCTCCGCCGCCCATGGACACCTGCAACACCAGGGGATAACATCCTTTAGTGTTATCATCGATTTCGAGCATCCTATATATCCACTACTGGATATGGGCCTACCCATGCATATTATCTTGTGCATGCAATTTATTTACTGAATGTGTCACCAAATTTTACTGACGACCCTCATAGCTTCCATAACCCAGTTGGTTGAGCGTCTAGTCTGTAAACAAAATCTGTTGCATGCAAACTTATCCATGTTGCGGTATGTACGTAACTTTTTCCAAACGCATTCCTAAATCTCAAGAGGTGGACAGCACATCCGAAGGCATGCCATCGATATTGAGATCCCTGATATTCACGGGCGACAGTATCCACTTACCACCGAGTGGACTGTTTGCTCGTCTGCTTTCTTTCTATAAATAAACAGATATTTTTTATAAAAATTTTAAAAATACTCTTTCTTAGGGGTTCTTGTAAGAATATTGTGAACATCGGAAGTGATCCATCAAATGCCATTGTTACTTGCGACGTGTAATTATGATGTAACGGCAGCAAGGTAAAAGTTACTAACATAACTCATGGAATTAGCAGGCTGAAGTGGCAATGGGCTGTTCATATTTGCCGTAGGGCGGACGACCGATGGAGTAGACGAGTCCAAGAATGGTGAGCACGCACCAAGAAGCGCACTGTTGGATGCGCTCACCTCACATGAATTGATAATTTGAAGCAGATTGTAAGGGTAAGGTAAGGTATTGTTGTTGGTAAGGGTTGGATGAGATCGTGTGTGGTGCCTTGGGTGAGACATATGTACCTATATCTACCAGAGGGGAGACATAGGTAATAAGGGTAGAACTTGTACAAAAACAAAGACTGGTTACGATGCTGTATAATTATACTGTGCAATTAATATGTATGAAACGGTAATAAACATTTTACCAATGAGAGCTACCATTTTAATACTTACTTACCAACACTGTACGTGATTAATTCGTTTTAGAGTTTACAGTTTTAGAGAAATTGAAGAAAACTAATCGAAAAGCATCATTAATAACGATTATATTAAGAGTAAAAATGTGTTAACAGTAGTTTTATTTGATTCGCCCTTGTAGGTAAAGTGTGAAATACCTTTTTTTTATAAAAAAAAGGCGGCAGACGAGCATACAGTCCACGTGATGGTACTCGTAAGTGGATACTGTCGTCCATAGACATCCGCGATACATGTCAACATCAGTCCAGAATGATAAACGTGCCCCCGGATGCGCTGCCTACCTTTACAGCTTAAGGAATGGATTGGGAAAATGGGGAGGGATAGGATGGGAGGGGAATGGACTCTGGCATATATCACTCACTTCCGAAAGACGTATGTACATTGGGGAAATACGATAAGGTGGGAAATGCAGTACATTTCAAGGTAGTCTTCTGTGAGAGAGGGGTAACGTGGCCAGTCGAGTGCGCGACTGTGGCCAGCGCCTGTGGGAATGCAGCATGCACTCTCCCCCTATCAAATTAATTATTTGTAAAATAGTAATTTATTCACATTATCTTACTCTTTAAAGTTTTGAATAAAAAAAGGAAAAGTAATAAATTATGATTTTAAATACTCGTAGCTCGAAACTATAATTATGTTACATAATGACTTTTTTTTTAAAGGTTAACCTTTTAGATTCGTGCAATGTATTCGTTGGCAAATACCGAGAATGTTTCTAATACTAAAAAATTATTATTCGCGAATACAAATACAAATAATTTGCCCCACTACTCGCAAATACGAATGCGTTTACTAATAGTACCTAAGTACTTGTAAATACCACGTAAAATTAGTTAGTAGGTAATTTGTAGTTCGATTTAAAGTTAGTGCTATAAATACTTTTTTAGTGCAATCAGAAGTATCTTCTGGTTTAATCTAAAGTTAAGTACTCACTTTAATTAAATACTATAAAATTACATACGAAAACAAAAAAAACTACTATAACGTAAAAAAATCGGATACGTAAAAGTATTTCTTTTTGCAGAAAGTAGTGTTCGAGTATTCGTTTAGAAAATATGGAATACGAGTACAAATACTTGAAAACTAATAAAAAAACTAATTGAAAACTACTTAAAAACTACTACTTTAATATTCGGAACATGCCTAGTAAATACTAAGAACAACAGATCGACTTGCAAAGAAATGTTGGTGACTTATCAAAAATCAGCAAAGTTTTAAAAAGTTATTTTTAAAATATCATGAATTGTCAGCTGCATCAATGGATCTATGTTACATACGTTACTATGTCAGGATTATGTTTGCAAACAAATAAAAGTCGGCTAGGGCCATTAAATAGGCGGTTCAATTTTTCTCACCATTTAAGTTCAATTTAATTCACCACTATTTTAGTGGTGAATTAAATACATAATTAATACAGTGGGTGTATAATATAGTAATAAATAGTGGTGAATTAATACAGTATTTTGCTTATTTTAGGCAGATGAAATTTTATATGTTAATACAAGTTAATTAAATAATGCCGGTCGGCTGTCTTCGTATTTCCGACCGTGACGGAGCGCTGGGATAACTTAGAGAGAAGAAGAAGTAGAAGAGGAAAAGAGGAAGAAGGAGTAGAAGGGGAAGAAGGAGAAGAAGGGAAAGAAGGGGATTACAGACAGCCAGCCACTTTTATAAAGTAAGTTGTAGCAGTTTTGCAGCGCGACTCGCTGCGGCGCGGCGGCGCAACGCCGCTGTAATGTGCGCGATAATTAATGATTATAATAAGTATAATTAATGAACTTTATGAATATATAATTCATACATTTCATAATCTTCATCATTCATAATACATGTCATATATCTTTCACAATAGATTCTAACTTACTAACTATACTCCTTTTGGATTCTGCTCATGATTCTCAGTTAATCAATATACAATTTTATGTCTTGTCATATAAAATATCAATTTTTTCGGTTCTGTGTTTTGAATTCATTTGAAACTCAAAAAATGTTATTTTTTACAAAAAAGGAAAATTTTCATGCCAAGGAACTCAAAATCATGAAAATAATCCATGGTTTCAGACTTCGAGAGACAAGGTTCTGCTACACCCTGCATGTATGAAGAAATTGCCATGCACTGAAATCATTGAGGTTGATGTTTATTCAAAATAATTACATTGTTGTAATAAATACACATATTTATATTTAAAAAAGATGGTAAGTGGATACTGTCGTTAATAGATATCCGCATTACATGCCAACATCAGTCCAGAAAGACAGACGTTGGCACGCCCCCGGATGCGCTGCCCAGCTTTGCAGATTAAGGAATAGATTGAGAATTTTCCCTATTTAGGGAGGGATAGAATAGGATGGGATAAGAATGGGCTCTGGCATATCTCACTCACTACCGAAACACGTACGTACGTACATTGGGGAAATACGATAAAGTATAAAATGCAGTACATTTCAAGGTAGTCTTCTGTGAGAGAGGGGTAACGTGGCCAGTAGAGTACGCCCAGCGGCTGTGGGAATGCAGCGTGCACTCGTATCCCTACAAATTACACATTGTAATTATGACCTTAATAAGGTCCTGTGATCCTGTCTAATTAAGGTTCGTGACTGGATACCGTTTCCGCGCAATTAAAAGGTAAACAAAAAAGACTTTCTATCTTAAAGGTCAAATAACTCTAAATGGAAAGTTGTGTTGTAATTAATTACATAATATACGTATTAATTTTAAAAAATCAATCTTTCAATTACTTAATCCGACGGAGTTTAGAAAAATTACATGAGGTGACCCGGAGGTCCATGTCCCCGAGTAGTACGTAATTATATTTATATAACTTTAACGTAGAAATTGAACATGAGCCAGAAAAATAGAGATTATTTTGTGTCTATTGTACAAATAAAGTAACAAATGTTACACGATTGTTGAATTTCAATTAAGTTTAAGTGTTCAATGAACTTTATAACAGATAACGGAGACATATTTAATTATATTGGGATTTTCCCATCAAGCACGTTCCTGTATGATCTTTAAAATGGCGTGTTGATAAGTAAGACATTTGAACATTTGTGAATATGAAGAAGAGCATAATCAAAAAGTAACCATAATCGGTAGAATAATTGTATGGAATAATCGGAGAGGCTGAATTATTTTGGTGTTTATGAATTCAAATCACATTTATTTAAATACATGTATTTACATACAACGCAGTGATTAAACATAATTTTTAAGCATTTATAGAGATTGTAGAATAAACTTATAGAGATAAGTAAACAAGTCAAGCCATTTCGATGCTATTTATTCACACAAAACCTACGCCAACGTAGGCGAATCGCTAGTGTTGTTATTTTCCCAAACATTTTCCAGTAGGTTAAAAACAACCTTTATAAACGTTGCAAGTACACAGCTTCTATTGTTTACCTAGTTTCAAACAATGCACCCACCAGCGGATAAATAAATGGTAAAGAAATTTACCCTGGATTTATTTTCATTATTTAAAATTATGATCTACCTCTCTCGTTGTTCTTTGTTTGCTCAAAAGTTGACAGGTGGACAATGGCATAAGGCATTAAGTTCGCCTTTTGAACAATATTTCAGTGCAAAAATGTATGAATAAATAAAAAAAATCTATCTTTCCGTTCAAACCATTGAAGCAATATATAGCAATATAAGATATTAGGAAATCATTTTCCAAGGGACAATATTAGAGAGACACTCCACTTATTGCATAGTTCCTCCTTTATGAAATAGGGTACGTTATATTTTTACCAGCTCAAAACTAGCTTGATCGACGGTAATTATATTTTGGGAAACATTAAACTAAGATATTGCTCGACCGAGTACAATTTTTTTACTCAATTTTAATTTTAAGCCATATTACAATTTTTTCTTCGTGTTTAAAATACTTTGGCCCCTTTAAAGATGATATTAATTGTTCCAATTGAAAGAGCAGGTTCATTTTACAACATGTTATTTTCAGTTATTGTCACCTAGGCGCCTATTGGTTTAGTTGATAATGAGCTACAGAGGATTTTGTATGCGTTAGAACGCTCGATAGGCTAGCTTCGTTAAATTAAGAGGTATTGCAGTTTAATGTTCCGCTTGTAAAAAACGCTGTTTTCCTGGCCACACTTAACGAGTATATGCAACAAGTTTTTCAATACCGGTATGGCAACGGCGACTGACTAACGGAATCAATGAATACGTATGTCATATGCAAGTGTGATATATGTATATGTGTGATAAACATATATTCGTGACAAACATTTGATACAATATTTGTGATATTTCTTATCAGTTTGTAAAGTCTCACTGTAGAATAGATATAGTTTTTTCAAAATATAATGTATTATTGGTATCTATTCTCAACTCACATTCGTGTGTTGGTCCCACGCTCTATTCCCTCTACACCAATGACATCCCCTACTCCCCTGGAATACAGCTAGGCCCTCTTTTGGCAAAATCCTTTTGCCGGCGCATTGGTGTTGTTGTTTTTTATTGTACCTACTTAAAATTAGTTGTTATAATAGGACATTACCGTATTACCATAAGTACAAAGACGAGCATATTCCTAGAAGGAATCTCCGCCAGTCAACTTTAGTTCAGTTCAATTCAGACGATGTTCCAATTAACATTGTCCTATACATGATTGATGAATAAGCCTTAAACGTCACGCTGGCGAAGTGGGTTGGCAAGTCCTCTCTTTCCGAGGTGGTGCAGGTCCTCGGGGCTTGTGCCAGCGGCTTTGTTATCTCTTAGCCAGGGCCGTCTTTACCAAGGGGTGCAAGGGGTGCGGTGCACCCCGGGCGCTCACCTTTTAAAGGTAATGAAAAAATATAACGCTATAGTAAACAATTACACAATAGGATATTTGACTGTCATAGGATACACAATAGGATATTTGACTGTCATAGGATACACAATAGGATATTTGACTGTCATAGGATACACAATAGGATGTTTGACTGTCTTAGGATACACTCCCGCACCCCGGCGCAGAATAGACTTAAGACGGCCCTGCTCTTAGCCGCCACAGGAACAGATGAGTTGGTGCTATTCTAAAGCCCATCGACACCACACCGCAAGTATTTGTGTAAACAAAGAAAAAACAACTAAACTTTTTGTAAAAAACAGAATGAATGCAACTTTATTGTATTTTTTCTTTACAATATAAAAGTAAATGTAGATCATGGATATTAATTTTGGCTTCCTTGCGATGTTTCTTCGTTTCTTTACCGATGTGTAAAAATGAGCGCTAACGCTCGAGTCTCAGCCCTCGAGCGTTATGGTTCAAGTTCTTAACCCATGAGGTTAAAAGCTCTAGTCTAAAAAGCTTCTGCCACCTTCTTTCTATAAAAAAATATCACGTTAGACCACTTTAAAGAGGAATATTTATATAGGAAGTAAATAGGAAATAAATTCAAATAGGAATATTTAGAGGATTTTTTTAGGAATCTTCCTAGCGGTGACATGGCAACGTACGGACTCCAGACTGCTATGAAAGAAATGTACTAAATTGTACTACAGTCCTCGCATCGAGACAAGACCTTTGCATCTGATGAGTGGGTGCCGAATTGTCCAATGCGATTGTCGAAATGGTTCACACTGCACGCTTTCGGTGTGCACTCACACAAACGCAAAGCTCATGTCTTATTGACTGAGCTGTATCAACCAAAATAAATGTACTAAAAAATTCAAAAATGTTTTTCTCTTATTATTGTACACGTTATTAATTAATTATTAATATTGTTTAATAATTATACACAAAAAACATTTAACAACCGAAAGTACATTATTCGTACATTATACTAACTTTTAAAAATACTCACAAACTGGACCTCTTGTTATCGGAATACATAGTGCCCGCCAATGAAAAGACTTTTGAAGATGACGTTACGAACACTGACTTTTAGTATTTTTTTTACAAGTAGGTACATTTAATTTGGCAGATAGTACAATTTAGTACATTTTTTACATATAAGTCTGGGGTCCGTACGTTGACATGTCACCGCCAGGAAGTAGGACAAGATTTTTTGCCCCAAACATTTGATCAAACATTTTGACACATTAATTTGCGTATGTTTTATTAATTGTTAAAATAATATTTTTGTTTATCTTCCAAACTTTGTCTCCAATTATATAAGAGTATATTTGTACCCAATTAGTAAATGTTGGAACCAATGTAAAAATAAATCTTAATATTCGTTTGTTTCAAATAAAAGTTTAATCAAATTAGATATGTAAGTTTTTAAGAACACAACTTTCTATTTTAGTATTAATGAAAAGGCGATATTATATTCTCCATCCACTTTTACATTAAAATAAAAGAAATATCGGTTAAAAGCTGGAGTCTGAGGCGGTTAAGATTCTTCAAGTTCATTACCGGACTTGGAGCACTCAAACGATCAGAGCTCATTTTCACAACACCGATCCAGTTAGTCTCTTTATTAATCTTTTCTGAATTATTTTCTCTATATTCATCTGTTTTGTTTTGTTTTTATTAGTATTATCGATAAATACTCGTATACTAAGGATACATCCATTGTACAAAAATACGCAATATATCAAACGATCTATAAAAACATTAAGAGTACAAAATAATATACATTGATTATATTTTCCTCTTTATTGTGCCTTTAACATTCCACTGCTGGGCACAGGCTCTTTCGTCACTGTAAGGTTTCGGGCTCTAATCCACAACCATTGGGCCCAGTGCCAGGGCCCAATGGTAACTTTGTGTGTGGTGACTTCAATAATACTATTATTCTGGTATAAGTAAATATTATATTATTCGCGTAATTTTACAGATTGAAATAAACAAGTAACGAAGTACTTGTGCACTGGATGGTGATACCCTTTTGGCCTGGTGACAGAGAATATGCTGTACCTTGTTGGCAGCTCAAAACAGACCATGTGCACTTCCATGTGTACTTATTTACTGACTAATTTGGTTACTAGGAGCACAACTTAAGTAAACAAAGAAAGCTGTTTACCGAGGGCCGTTTGGAAGAACAATGGAATCCCAGTCATAAACAGTCGCAACCTCGAAAGAACCCTAAAAACTATTCAAGAATTTGTAGGGGGAGAGTGCACGTTGAATTCCCACAACCGCCGGACGCACTGGACTGGCCACGTTAGTCCTCTCTCACAGAAGACTACCCTGAATTTCCTACTTTATCGTATTTCCCCAATGTACGTACGTGTTTCTGTAGTGAATGAGATATGCCGGAGTTCATTTTCCCAACCTTTCTCCCAATCCACTCCTTAATCTGCAAAGGTAGGCAGCCCATCCGGGGCGTGCCAACGTTTGTCATTCTGGAGTATTCTGGACTAATGTTGACATTTATCACGGATGTCTATGGATGACAGTATCCACATTCAATCAGGTGGACTGTATGCTCGTCTGCCACTACGCTGCACTGGCCAAGTGGGTTGGTCAATCCACTTTTATAGAGGTTCCTCAAGACTTGTTGGTAGCGACTATGTAGTGCTGCTATCCTAAAATTGCTCGACATCACACTGCCTTAATTTAGGAATCAGCGCTTGAGTACTGCTTGAGTAGCTAACAAAAAACAATAACGCACACGCAACTAAATAACGAACCAAAATGCTCGAAAATAAGTGAATTGATTGATTACAAGAAATTAAATACCAGGAACTATTGGTTAATTATCTTAACCCCCTGGCAAGCATGTGGTTTTAAAGTCTAGAGCAGCTAAAAAGTTTAAGCTGGCTTGTTAACAGGAGGAGAGCAGGCTGATGACCTTCCTGTTCTATTATTACTGACATGCCAATCACGGTTGACTCGTATTGACATGTATGGCAGATGTTTACGGACGATTGTATCCGGTTATTATCAGGCGGACTGTTTGCGAGTCTGCAATGTTCTGTGTATAAAAACAAAATACGATGTTAAATAAATATTTAAAGAGAGTTTGCACCACGACTGGATGTCTCCATTCGGCGAGACGATACGATAACTTAATTTATTTTCTTGTTTTGGAATAATATTATATCACTGGTTTTAGGATGTTAATGGTCGCGGCACACAGTGGTTCAACTCTATCGAGAAGGTAGGACATAGGCACTTTAAAAATAAAGAACAAATGATTCAATGAGCAGCAGAAACATTGAATGGGCAGCAAAGCTTTAGATTCTCTATTAACAATAAACAAACCAGGAATCCCGTGAAGCGTGACTCCGTCGACTTTGTTGATGATTTAAAATTATTTATTTAAATTATTTAAAAATAGCACTTTTTACCCGTGGTACTACGGCGAACCGCGAATTTTTTCAAGTCGTTTATCATCAGTTCCGGGGCAAATAGGACCTACTCATTGCCACATCTATGAACTATGTCGGTGAGTTTACACCTTTGGCGAATCTCTTCCTTTTTGATGTTATCTCGAAAAGAAACTGAGCATAGCACTCTCCATTCCTCGCTGAATGACTTTGAGTAAATACATTTATCGTGTATTATTATGAATGTGTAATTATGAATGTATGTGTATGTATGTTGACCGGTTTGCTAATGATGTGTGTATGATGATTGTTTTGCATGGAGACCTTTATGCTTGATACTTGAGTATAGAGGAAGTCCTATAGAGACAAGAGAAATCTCTCATCTCATTATAGTCTATTCTCTCATCCCATCCCATCAATTAAAGAGATTAAGGGAGTTCCCTTAATCTCATTAATTAAGAGACTATTTGACTGTGGTATTATATTCTTTGCTCTCCATTTCTTCCTCTCCCCATCCACAAGGAAGAATTTGGAGTGTATATCATCTCAATGCACTCCTAAATCTCCAGAGGTAGGCGATTCATCCGGAGGTGTGCCATCGGTTGTTATTTTTGATATACATGGATGATTTGCCACTCACTACTAAGTGGACTGTTTACTCTTCACTTAATGGTGCCGACTTTACAACTCGTACCTGCGACGATTCTGAGCTTCAATCTAATACAGTGCCTTGAACATATGAATAAACAAGCACTGTAATAATTTACATATCAACCCAACATAAGATAATATTTTCTTAGGTTTTCGCGATTACTATACATAGCAATTAAACAACTTTGAACGGTTTAAATCGCGTATATTTGACATTATTTATATCCCGACGTTTCGAACACTTTGCAGTGGACGTGGTCACGGGGTGACTAATTGATTTTATTTGTCACTTGAGTTATTAAGAAATTATTTGAACTACCGTCTGAAATTTTTTAATTATAACATTCCCTATGCAGGCAGTATTCGCTCACGCTCACATCGCACACTCAAAGTTGTTTAATTGCCAATATAAGATAACCTATTTCACATGACAGGTCCAGTCGTGAGCTAAAGTTCATATCAACAACTTGTATTTTTCGACGAATCTAAGTATACCGGTTTTAATATGAAGTCTTTAATAGTTTTGTGTCTGTTATTTTTTGTCGGGTTAGCAATTGCTGATACAAAGACGCACTCAAGAGGATGTATTTATATTCTTGGAAGATGTAAGTTAAATATCTTTGTTTTTATCTGCTGTTTCTAACTCGAATCCATTACTTTCACTCGTTGTAGTTTGTTAGATATAAATACCTATAAACCTATCAATCAATATGACCTATAAATATTTTATTTGTATTAGTGAACCTGTTGGAATCCTTAACCAGTCAGTCGTGTTTAATTAGTCGAGGAGTTTCCTGACCAATTGAAACATTCAGACGTCACACAGTCATGCAGACATTTCAGCACCTCGATATATCGTCAGTTGACTTGGCTCCGCTGTAAAGATTTCAGAACAGTTCAGGTGTCGATAAAGTCGAAGGCTTTCTCGTAGTCCACAAAGACAAAACTGAAAGGCTGATTATACTCTTCGGTCTTCTGTGTAATTTACCGCAGTGTGTGAATATTTTCTACCGTGTTATAGCCCTGCGGTGGCGAATTTTGGGAGATGCCTATATTTAGCAGTGGAAAGACATAGGCTGATAGTATGATATGACCTGTTTCACGTCATTTCATTTCATAATGCCTGATAACTATCATGTAAATAATGTTTCCCGAAATTCTTGATCTCCGTAATGTGTAGATTTTGTTTGTAATCTCCCTGAAAGTAATGCTCGAACAAGTAATACGCCTCGTTCAACTGCGTATCAGATTTAATTGAAATGTTATCGGTTCAAATGTATTTTCCTATATCGAAATAATGGGATGAAAAGGTTAAGAGACGATATTTCACGGAATGATACGAATACATCGACTCATCATTTGACCATTTATTACGTAGAATTTTTAATATTCCGAATTATGTACAGTACCGGGCTACCCAGATTTGCCAAAGAAAAGTTACCAATCAGCATGTCGATATGCCAATGGGCCGAAGGACGGATAGGGTAGGCGAGTCCTCGCATGGTTTGATAGATCGTTGCTGGAAAGAGATCCATATGTGCTCTCACTCATGTGTGTATCCTAAAAATCACAACAAATACTATTTTTTTTAAATAAAAGGTTATAAATATAGAAACAGCACACATAGTTTGTCATTTAATATACTAGACTTATTTATTTATTTTATCTAGATTATATTGTATTAACATAGATAAGGCAAACTTAATTTAAGAAAAAATGAATTTGCGTTCGACCTACGAGTATATTGTATATGTTGTATAATCGTTTTATATAAATGAAACCGAAACATAACATACATAGTGTATTCGGAAAGTGACGGAAAATTTAAATTAATGTCCGAGCTTTGATGAAAATACTAATCCAGGTCTCATATGTTTCCCAGGTGGCCGGGAGTGCGAAGAAGGTACCCACTCATACACCACCGGCTGCGGTCACCTGACCCCCGAAGCGACCTGCGATGACCCCAAACCGGTTGCAGACAAGAGGGGTGCGATCTGCGACTTCTCAGCATGCTACTGTGATCCTCCCACTGTGAGAGACTCGGTCAGCAATAAGTGCGTGTCGCTGGAAGCGTGCCCGAAGAAGAAAGATTAGGCTTCAATAATTTTTAAAGTCATTTTTTTGTAAATATACTGTGAATGAATAAATCTACAAATCAGCCATATTATGTTCTTTGACACTGTCGTTCTCATTTACTTCCTACCATATATGCAAGATACAAGCAAAATCGTGAAATAATGAATTTTAGGTTAAAATTTTTTAATTAAAATCAATAAGTCCATATGAACAATAAGGTCCCCTTGAGAAAACGTCACATATTGTCTATTAATTTGTGTACATCAGTGACGGTTTCATGCCGACCTTGAGCCGACGTGATGTGTTTGAAAATCCCAAAAGTGTGTCTTACCCTCTTCTTAATGAATAATGTAATGCAATGGAGACGTTGTATATTGTAAACAAAACGAGACTTATTCAAGTAACAAAAAGTTACCTGATGTGTTATTGTCTTTCCAACAACACAGTGTTGTGTGTAGTGTAACGCAAATACATTACTTTTTTATTCACGTGTGCGATTCTGAATATTTTTTGTTTCAAAACTTATGTATACATTTATTAAATGTATTCATTAAGTTTAGAATTTACCTATTGTTTTCAATTTTTTAACAATATTAATGGAATAAAAGAAGATTATTTGAAATATTTGAGCTTTGAATCCCGTTTATTACTAGTCGATTCCATATTAGTTATTCGATTATTAGTTATTTTTTTGTTGCCCTGACTTTCTCCGGGAATTTCGGTGATTCAGAACCTATAATTTACGAATAAAGCCTTAATTATATTAGATTGGCTCTAGTTTTTATGCTATTGTAGTATATAATAATATTTAATTCTCCAATCCGGCGCACGTGTACAAACGCGTTTAATGCGCATTTACTTCGCGCATCTAAACCTTTTATGACTATCCACGTGATCTCGGTTCTCCTTACACATTGTATTCCATGTATAACCAAAGAATTTTTTTTTTGAAAAATTGAAAGACGTGCTATGTGTATTTTGGTAAGTTACCAACACGTTATTATAAAATTCATTTTCTAAATTTTATTCATTAATTTACAATTTGTCTGTAGAAATATGAGTTCATCGCGAAGAAAATGCCGATATCAGTCCCTTTTTATTTTGCTACATTTGTGGTGTGTATACAAAAGTAAAAAATAGGCGAAATATTACCGATTTTGTAAAAGAGGTTTATACTTCTTATTTTGGATTACAAATTGTGAAACAAGATAAGCCATGGGTTCCTCACAAAGTTTGTAAATTTTGTGTGGAAACTTTGCACTTGTGGAAGAAGGGGGAACGTCCAGGGTTAGATTTTAGTACCCCTACGGTCTGGACAGAGCCCAAAAATCATTTTAATGATTGTTACGTTTGCGTGGTAGAGATCAAAGGCTTTAATCGTCATAAAAAATGGGAATATACTAATTTGGAGTCTGCAAGACCTCCCTGGTTAAAAGATGTTAAAAAGTTTTAAAAATCTTGGATCAAATATGAGCATAAAAGTGCACTTTCTTCACAGCCATCTTGACAAATTCCCCGACAACTTAGGAAATCATGGCGAGGAACAGGGAGAACGCTTCCATCAGGACTTAAAAGTGATGGAGGAACGATATCAGGGTCGATGGTGGGATAGTCACATGATGGCAGATTACTGCTGGACTCTACAAAGACATAGTTCTTAAGAATCTTAAAGAGAAAATCTTATAAAAGAAGTTTCTAAAACGAATTTTATTTTTTTAATTTTGTTCACTTTTATCTTAATAAATTAAGTATAAATAAAGCCATTGATAGTGTTTTTTTAATAAGCTTTCCGTATTTAAAAAGGAATTTTCCTTCTAATTATTATTATTTTTGTGTGTCATATGTAAAAATTACGTGACGTCAAATCTTTCTAAAACCACAAAAATATCAAGGACAACAAAACAAGGAGATTATAGACTAATATCGACTTATTTGTATGTAAATACATTACGTCATTTCGATAAATCTTTTCCTGTTTAGTCTGTTTGATGTACAGTCAGCAAAAAGGCAAGCCTTATCAACAACTGTATTTTAAACTTTTGTTATCGAGGTTGAACATAATAATTATTTATTATGTTACTCACGATTTATTATTTATTTATTATAGTCGATATTTGGGTCCAGTTACATGAATCATGGTCGTGGCGAGACTGCGGAGGCGTGTGAAGGTGTTCCTGCTATTGACAGACAAATCTGTCTACCCTCCGTCGTTTTTGATTCACCTGTCCACACTGAACTTGTTTCTGTTGATTGAGTTCCATGCACACTATATGTTGGGTTTCATGTACGTGCCAATTTAAATCCATCCTCGCGATTGAAATTTCGCCATTTTTTAATTATTTATTTTAATAAATAGTGAGTAACCCGTCCACATAACAATTATTGACTTCTGTATTTATTACAAAATTCACATCATCACGTGAGACCGCTTACTCGTCCGCTCTCTTCTATATAAAAAAAAATCACTAAGTGCCATACCAAACCGGCAGCCGATCTCTCTTTACTGCTGGATATAGGCCTCTCCTAAGACTCGCCACCACACTCGATCTTCGCCTCCTCCCATCCAACCACCACCTATCATCCACCATTTATCACTTATCATCTCATCCACCACTTATCAAATCTTATTTGGCCATCCTGCAGCATAATTTTGTAAGCAAGTCAACTGTCAATAATCCTATGGAATATTCAGTTTATTTGTGAAGCCTTCGATAACCGACTTCAGGTTGATTATATTTATACCGATTTTCAAAAGGCGTTCGATATAGTATGCCACATAATACTAATACAAAAAGCGTCAGTAAAAGGAATCCATGGGGATCTTCTAAGATGTACTTATATCATCTTATATCACAAACAGATCGCAAATTATTACTATCAAGTGTTAGAAATCTTCGTTAGTTAGTGTTATCAATTCGCGATTCGCGTTTGTCTTTGGGTCCCCCTTTGTTTGTAATAATTATAAATGACATTGTGTCTATATTAAAGTCAAATTGTATAATGCAGAAGACTTAAAAATTTAGAATGCACAAAATCTAATAAAGATTGATTAGTACTACAATCTGATTTAGAGTCGTTAGAATTTATGGTGCATTGAAAACAAGATGCGTTTTTAATACTTTAAAATGTTTCGTAATATCGTTCACTAATAATAATAAAATAGTTTACGCTCATGCAATCGACAACAATATATTATCCAATATGTTCGCGCCAATAACATTGGTGCTTTTATTTTGTAGGGTAATATTATATTTTATTACCCACATTTTTAAATAATCACTTCCACCGATTACTTTTATATCACTGCACCTTTTGCATACCCGCCAGTCTAACGATCGACCCCTCCCATCGCCGGTCGATTGTGAAACTCACATATTTGGGTGGTCTCCTGGACCCCGGAATTGGCACACGCTGCGCCCTTTCTATACCTCGAGTGTATCTATCTGCTCTAAGCTGCATCGCTGTTTAGTACCGAAGGACGCTTAAACCAAGTGGAAAGTCAATAAGAAGCGCTACCAGGCTGGGAAGAACACAAGGCAATCTTAAGCTTGGTCGGAAGGCAACTATTCTCGGCATATAAGGTCAGGCTTTCTATTTGGCTATTTTATCAGCAATAAACCTATGGATCCACACGTGGATTAGCGTACGGCTATATTGCTTAGCTGTCGGGTTCACACAATATATTAACAATATAGTGCGAAGAAATAGTGCTAAAGCTCTGGGAGTCATTTCTGATTGTGCAATGTCGTTAAGAGATGTTGACAACATTGTAACAAGAGCTAATAAACATTTGGTCTTCATATTAGGGATAAGTAAAAATTTTAAGAACCCCAAACATTACAGATACCATTTATCACCTCTGTGAGAAGTATACTTGTGTATGGTTCCTCTATATAGACACTTTTTATGAGATACACAAAAAGATAATAGAATTGGCACAGAAACGTTTCGTGTGGACAGTGAGTTACAGACATAGAGAAAGTTTATGATACCTAATTAAGGCGATAGACTTAATCATTAAAAGTGTTATCACCTCAATGTCGTGGGAGAATAAATAACCTCTTGGTATTATTTAAAATAGTTCATGGCCTAGTTGACACTGTTAAACTATCCTCAATTAAATTTATATGCAGGAAAACTTGGAAATAGATCGGGTAGAACCTTCTTTATTTCATTGTACAAACATTGTATTTAATTCGCCTATTAATTGTATGTATAGAGAGTATAATGATCTAGCTGCGATCAATAAAAATCTAGATATATTCCACTAATCAATATTCCGATTCCGTAATCAAGCATATAAAAGTTTAAAGGAGACTTCATGAGACCCTATATTCCACTCGTAGTTTATATATTTATCTTTGATTATGGTAAAACTCATTGTTAGTACATATTATATAACATATGGTATAGTTATGTTGCCTGTTTTGGTATGTTAATCAAACCATGTTTTAGTGTAAATATTAAGTAAGTGTTATAAAATGTAACATTCTGATTGTGCGACTTGGTAAGTAAATAAATTTTAATAAATATATATCTCACTCACTACGGAAATACATA
This sequence comes from Sesia apiformis, assembly GCA_914767545.1. Classification (NCBI taxonomy): domain Eukaryota; kingdom Metazoa; phylum Arthropoda; class Insecta; order Lepidoptera; family Sesiidae; genus Sesia; species Sesia apiformis. The sequence continues at coordinate 2,454,366 of OU611967.1, read as the reverse complement.
CATACATTGGAGGAATAAGATAAAGCGGGAAATGTTGGGAAAATGGGAACATTTTACGGTAGTCTTCTGTGACTACATGTGACTTCTGTGACTTGTGACTACATCTGTGTCCATCCATCTCAATCCACTCCCGAATCCATCCCTAATCCTCACCTGGTAGGAGGAGAGTGCATGCTGCATTCCAACAGCCGCTGACCACACTCGACTGGCCATGTTCCCCTTTCTCACAGAAGACTACTTTGAAATGTACTACATTTCCTACTTTATCGAATTTCCCCAATGTACGTACGTGTTTCGGTAGTGAGTGAAATTTGCCAGAGCAAACTCATCCATTCCTTAAAATGTAAACGTAGGCAAGGCATCCGGGGGCATGCCAACGTTTGTCATTCTGGACTGATGTTGGACTGTATCGCGGATGTCTATGGACGATAGTATCCACTTACCATCAGGTGGACTGTATACTCGGCTACCGCCTTTTTCTATAAAAAAACCTGGGGACGAGCCAGTGTTTGTCATTTTAGACTGTTTACTCTTCTGCAACTTTCCTTCTATAAAAAAAAAACAAATGGGGTTCAAGGATAGTTTTAGATACATTAATGGTGCCGACCGTATAACTCGTACCTGCCCAAGCTACAGTGTAAAGGAAATGTATGAATTCGCTATACTTCTGGCGCGTCACGACACGCCCCGACACAGTAATGTAATTCCGGCTTAATGACACGGTGCCTTAAACATATGGACACACAAGTCTTATAATTATTTACATATCAACTCAATATAAGGCAATTGATTTAGTCGAGAGCTAAAGTTGCATTATAAAGTTGTATCAATAACTTGTATTATACTAGGAATCTAAGTATACCGGTTTTGAATATGAAGTCTTTAATAGTTTTGTGTGTTTTGTTTTTTGTCGGGTTAGCAATTGCTGATACAGAGCATGATACAGCTGATTTAAGAGGATGTATTTATGTATTTCTGTTGATGGAATATGTAAGTTAATCTTTTTTATTTATTACTAGCTGTGCTCGCGACTTCCTACGCGTGGAGTTTTAGTTTTCTTTGTATACAACGTTTGATGTGGAATGGTCGGGAACATGAAGAACAAATGAGCTTGTTTGAGTCACTAACACGGGATACCATAGTGACGCAACCAGACTCATGATCATTTTTTAAAAAAATGAACAGCTGTTCATTTTTGCATGAACCTGTTGAAGTTTTGAAAGTACCGTTTTCCATTTTTAAAATCTTTTTCCTAGAAATTAGGATATCTATTTCTCCGTCGGCCGATTGCGATGAAACAAAGCCTATTCGAAGCGCCAAGCTAAGCTTAATCAACCCCTGGAAACCCCATGAAAATCCGTTCAGTCGTTTGGAAGATTAGCGTCTTCGAACAGACAAACTGACAGAGAGTTTTTTTTTGACAGAGACAGAGAGTTTTTTTTTGACAACTGACACAGAGACAGACCACTGAACAATTTTGTTCCGTGGTTTTTGCGTGATGCTCGTTCAGACATACAGACAGACGGATAGACAGACATACACATTGTTGTTTCGGGCTCTATATCATTCGTGCTTATAATAATCACTTTTTTCGACAAATATTTCATGTATAGCTCTGTTGACTGGCTGGTTGACTGGCTGTTGATATAGATATGGCTCTGTTAATATTTTATATTTGGATAAACACATTACAAGATCGAATGTGGATATGTTTGCGATGTAGTTAAAATATGTTATTCTGTGTTAATTTTGTATCTATACAATTAAAAGTTAACATTTTTTATGTTTCACTACATTACATCGTTTATAATAACTATGGATGTGGGTATAAAATAATAATAATAGATACTTCTTTGTTTTTATCTGGTGTTGCTATCTCGAAACGGTCCATCTTACGGTTTCATTGTCTCATGTAGAGGTTTGCATAAGGAGTTTGTTTAGATACAAAGGCCTTTAACGTTACATGACCTTCAATTGTGCCCCCTCAGAAGAAATGGCATTTTATATATTTATTTATTGATTATTTTTGGTGATTTATAAAGAGATTCGAACAAACTGTTCTGTGAGAGGAGTAACTTGCATGTCGAGTGCACCCAGCGGCTGTGAAATTGCAGCGTGCACTATCGCCCTCTCGCTTGCAGATCAAAGCCCCTTTTTGACTCTATAAAGGGAAGAGCGCACGTCACAGAGAAAAAATGCGATTTATTTCGTATTTTATCTCGACTGACATGAGTGTTGTACTTCAAACGGGGTCCGGGAAAGGGCCCGTTGAATCTCTTTCTACCAATGAACTAACAAATGAAAAAAACTGCATTCTCCAATTAGATAATCGCAATGCCTTAACGCATTTCCAGACTTTTACGTTTCATTATATACGCCTGACATTTATAACAAAAAAATAATTTTCCAACTGGTACCGAAGCGGACACCTTATGTGTGTCCGGACACGAACTAGCGAAAATCTAGGGACCTTAATACACCTAATTTAATCGTCAAAAACATCTTCGGTAGACGTACCCCCCTCCCCCCCCAACCCTCTGAGCACCAGCCATTTTAATTTTTTGTTCGTACTATCATGTATGCGTGAACAAACTAACGAATATCTTTTGATGTTTTGGTCGTACAGACATAAAAGAGGACTTATTTGGTTGGTAATGATATTTTCCATCGATCAATAATCACAAATAATGTACAACATTTACATATCTGACAAAAGAAAACGAAATAGCACGAAAATTGATCAAAACAGTATGTAAATTAACAAGTTATTGTAGTCTACTGCAAAAACAAAGTCGTTAACGGATTTCTTGTAATAGATCGATTGATTTTGAGATAAGCTACAAAACAATATCAAAAATTTTGCTTGTGGCCTACAAGCAAAATTTTTACTTTAACGAGTTATTGTTGCTTGAACACAGTGCTTTGTTAAGCGACAGCGCATTATCCGTCGCATTTCATGTGTGAGCAGGTAAGAAAAAAATTTAATGTTTGTAAAATCTTAATTAAAAGTGAATTACAGTACTCCTTATTTCTAATTTACTACCTTTTTTATCGGATATTTAATAAATATCATCACACTGATAATCATCATGTAAATAATGTTTCCCGAAATTCGTGATCTCCGTAATGTGTAGATTTTGTTTGTAATCTCCCTGAAAGTAATGCTCGAACAAGTAATACGCCTCGTTCAAATTCATATCAGATTTAATCGAAATACATTCAAGTGTATTTTCCTATATTGAAATAATGGGAAGAAAAGCTTAAGGGACGTTATTTCACGGAATGATACGAATACATTGACTCATCAATTGACCATTTATTACGTAGAATTTTTAATGTTCCGAATTATGTACAGTACCGGGCTACCGAGATTTGCCAAAGAAAAGTTACCAATCAGCATGTAGATATGCCAATGTGCTGGGAATATTTGCTACAGGACCGATGTAGGCGAATCCTCTAATGGTGCGGTATGGAATTGATCTTGAGAATTTGATCACCTTTTTTTTTATGAAAAGATTATAAATACTCTAAGAGTAAGTAAGTATTTACTTAAATTTCGGCTTTAAAGGGGGAATGGTCATTTTCGACTCATATTAACTACGTCACTTCAATATATACAGGCTGTGTCCGAATTATTCTCGAAACCATCGATTCTGTTCGTGATTCCGAATTAATTGCTATATATTACGTGTATTTTGGAACGATATTTTTTTTGGTTTTTGAAATATACTTAGCGTATAAAAAATTTGGTAGAATTAAAAAATATATATGAATGAATCACGGACCAACGGAATTCATGGTTACAAGGCTTCGGGTAAGGTTCGGACACCCTGTATACATATATTAAATAATAATGATGGGACAAATCAACACAATCCGAACAAGATGAAACATTACCCATATTTATTCGCATTAAACACAGAAGTCATCAAAAATAATACCGCTGGGAATTCTGAATGATTATATTAAAAAAATATGAATAAGGCCCAAATACATATGTTAATGCTTAATCGCAAATCCCAAAATCTTCTGGGATTACATCCTTGCCATTATTGAACCAATGTAAATACACAAAAATGAGCGGCCAGGTCGGGGGGACGTCACACAAAAAATATAGCCAGTATGTTCGTGACATGACATGATGTGTTTGAAACAGAATCCGAGGAAAGACCAGTTGTATCTCTTTCCACCAGGAAACTTGAGATATGGAGGAAATAGCATTCTCCTATTAGAAAATTGCAATTTATTTCTTTCCATATATCAAAATTGAAACGCACTTTATGTTTCTTGTAAATACCTGAATTTTCTAACTGATATACAGTAAAAATAGATACAAAAAATAAAAATGAAAGTTCGTTGCTGGAAATAGGTCCATATGTGCTCTCACTCGTGTATATGTATGTATCCTAAAAATCACAGCAAAAACTATTTTTTTAAATAAAAGGTTATAAATATAGAAACAGCACACATAGTTAATCATTTAATATACTATACAATATTCATATTTACAAAAATAATGGCGAACTTAATTTTTTTTTAATTTTATGAATTTGCTTTCGACCTACGAGTATATTGTATATGTTGTATAATGGTTTTATATAAATGAAACTGAAACATAACATACATAGTGTATTCGGAAAGTGGCGGAATATTTAAACTAATGTCCGAGCTTTGATGAAAATACTAATCCAGGTCTCATGTGTTTCCCAGGTGGCCGGGAGTGCGAAGAAGGTACCCACTCATACACCACCGGCTGCGGTCACCTGACCCCCGAAGCGACCTGCGATGACCCCAAACCGGTTGAAGACAAGAGGGGTGCGATCTGCGACTTCTCAGCATGCTACTGTGATCCTCCCACTGTGAGAGACTCGGTCAGCAATAAGTGCGTGCCGCTGGAAGCGTGCCCGAAGAAGAAAGATTAGGATTCAATAATTTTTAAAGTCATTTTTTTGTAAATATACTGTGAATAAATAAATCTACAAATCAGCCATATTATGTTCTTTGACACTGTCGTTCTCATTTACTTCCTATATGCGAGATACAAGTAAAATTGTGAAATAACTGAATTTTAGGTTAGAAAAATTCGGTTATTCTCCACTGCTCAACCAAAGTGCTCAGCAATAAGCAATAAGCCAGCAATGAGTACGTGCCGCTGGAAGCGTGCCCGAAGAAGAAAGACTAGGCTTTACTGTTATAATTTTTAAAGACATTTTTTGTAAATATACTGTGTAAGTGATAAATAATAGGATTTTGCAAGGTCGGCGACGCACCCGCAGGCCACCTGGTGTTGCAGGTATCCATGGGCGGCGGTAACACTTACCATTACGTGGGACCGCTTGCTCGTTAGAAATTGCTTGATTAGAAAAAAATAACTAATATCAACAAGTCCATATGGACAATAAGGTCCCCTTGAGAAAACGTCACATATTGTCTATTAATTTGTGTACATCAGTGACGGTTTCATGCCGACCTTGAGCCGACGTGATGTGTTTGAAAATCCCACCCTCTTCTTAATGAATAATGTATTGCAATGGAGACGTTGTATATTGTAAACAAAAAGAGACTTGTTCAAATAACAAAAATTACCTGATGTGTTAATTGTGTTATTGTCTTTCCAACAACACAGTGTTGTGTGCAGTGTGATGCAAACACCTACATTATTATTCACATGTGCGATTCTGAATATTTTTTGTTTCAAAACTTATGTATACCGACGTTTATTAAATGTATCACTATTCGTTAAGTTTTTAATTTATTGTTTGAAGTTTTTTTAACAATATTATTGGAATAAAAAAATATTATTCAAAATTTCCTCGTGATTAAATAAAGAGGCTTGACCTCTGATACCCTATTATTATTGGTCGATTCCATATTATTTGTTCCGTGACGATATCCGGAATCCATCTTGAGTCAAGCTCCTGTCTTTTTCACGTTTTTCGTCCTAGCAACTTCCCCTCTTCGACTTCCGGCGCCACTGTCGCCTCGTTTTATCGTTTTAGATGGCGGCGACCCGCATGGCGCTCGGCTTTTACCTCATTATAGCGTCGTTTTTCGTAGCGTTAACACGTCTTAGCAATCATTATTTTAATTTTCATTTAATTAAATCTAATAGTTTAACGTAAATTGCATACGTAGTGAAAAAATCCTCTCGTAATGGAGAACGAAATATATTTTGATAAAGAACAAAGTGATGGTGAACACGTGTCACGGAAGAGAAGTCGTTCTTCAAGTTCGAGCAGTACATCATCGGAGGAGTCTAGCCCGGATAAAAGGAGAAAAAGGCGGTCTAACCATGTAAGTGACGCACAGTTTGAATTCCTTTCTCAACAAGTGGCTTTTCTAACGAATTTGATTTCGCAAAAACACGGTGAGCCTCAAACGAGTACTTCGTGGGTTGCCGAGGTAATAAATGGACCCAACAATGATACAACAAACGAGTTGGGCTTACGCCCACCGCCGAGCACGAGTGATGCGGATAATCAACAGCTCCAATTGTCAGAGCTATCAACTACGTTAAAAGATCCGCCATTCCCTAAGTCTGATGATAAACATTTAGAAAAGATAACCCAATTACAGCGTTTTAAATGTAATGACTGGCATGCAATTCGTTTTTCCGAAGCTCAGAAAAAGTACGTCACTACTCCGGGTTTTATAGAACTCAATGTAAACGATGAACTGAGACGTTTCAATGCGTTTAGGTCTAACGATGATCGTTTGTACTTGATAGAGAGAACTTTTGCAGCTTTATCCAATGCTATACTGACTCAAAAAGACGAATTGCGCACAACTTTGCAAGGTTTAGTCGAATGGTCTAATGATAAGAGTACAACACTTACACCACGATCTCTTTTCGATAAGATTGAACAAATGTTTAATAAAGATTCGAGCTATACAAAAGTGACCGATGATATTTTACAAATATCTTGCGGCCGTCGAGCCGACTGCATTAGCATGCGCAGGGATTTATTAATTAAGAAAATTTCGGAGGAATATCACTGTGGGGCGTTGCAAAAAATTCCACCCAGTGCTGAACAATTGTTTGACAACGATATGCTTACAGCCTACCTTCAAAAAATTGGGGGGGCCGAAAAACTAACCACTTGCTTCCAGCCAACGCAGCAAACTGCAGCTACAGCTACCGGCCAGAGGCGTGCGTATTATAACCAGTCGAAACCATCGACAAGCAAGCAAGAGAGTGAAAACTTTTTTCGTAAAAATACCTCAGCGTCGAAAGATAAGTTCAAAGGTCACTCGAGGGCATCCGGCAACAAGACTTCCAATGGCAAGAACAAACACCACAATTCGTCAAGAGGTAAGAAATCAAATTACAACTCATCGAATAGAAACAATCGATCATGACTCGCAATCATTTCGGGGCGGCTGTCTAAAGCAATATATACATGCATGGGAGAACTTAGGTGCGCCCAACCACATATGCAAACTTCTCAAGGGAATACGTATTCCTTTCGTGATGAAGCCGCCCCTTATATATCCAAATCAATCTGTCATAATAAATTACGAGACAAAGCAGAGTTATCATATGACACAGCTAATAAAAAATATGATAGACACGCATGTACTAGAAAAAGCCGAGATCAATCCCAGCTACCTATCAACATTTTTTCTAGTTCCGAAAACGGACGGATCGTTTCGCCCAATCTTCAATTTGAAGAGACTAAACCGTTTTGTCAAACTAAAAGGTTTTCAGCTTTTCAGTCATTTCCGAATTCCAAGCTTTTTACAGAGCAACGATTGGATGGTGAAGGTAGATCTGAGCCAGGCATATTTTCACCTTCCCATAGCCGAAGAACACAGGCGATTTCTGAGACTCAGCTACAAAGGCCAACTTCTACAAATGACGTGCCTTCCCTTCGGCCTTTCATCAGCGCCACGAACGTTCACATCCTTGACGAACTGGGTAGCCGAGTTCCTGAGAAGGCGAAATATGAGGTGCGTGGTATACCTAGACGATTTTTTAGTAGTGAATCAGTCCTGTCAAGTTTTGCGCGAACACATTACATTTATGGTGAACCTAATGAGACACCTCGGCTGGACTATCAATATGGACAAGTCTGTACTGGTTCCGACACAACGCCTGGAGTTTCTGGGTGTTACATGGGACACCAAACTCAACACGAAGTCCCTGTCGAAACCGAAGTGCGAAACGCTACGCAAAGCACTTCTCAGTCAGATGTCCAGAGGCAGTTGGTCCCTCAGACAGGCCCAGTCCCTTCTGGGGAGACTCAACTTCGCCTCTTTTGTAATACGCAGAGGGAGGTTACATTGTCGAACCCTGCAATTTCACAATCGATACCTTCCCACGGAACACCCCTACAAACAAGTGAAATTGCCACAACCGGTACTCTCCGAAATGCGATGGTGGTTAAAGGCAGCACAGGGCTCACTTCCTATACATACAAACTCGATCTCTCATCTGCTTACGACGGATGCATCGGATTTCGGCTGGGGAGCTCAGCTGGGCGACACGAAAATGTCAGGACAGTGGACAAAACGGCAACAGTCATGGCATGTCAATCTCAAAGAGCTGTTTGCTGTCTACGCGGCAATACAACAAGAGAACAGCCGGCTTCACAATGCTCACATTTTACTGCAAACAGACAACCGAACAGTCGTAGCTTACATAAACAAGGAAGGCGGAACGAAATCGAAGAAGCTTCTGAACCTCACACGGCAACTATTGAAGGTGATGGACCACTTAAATCTACAACTGACGGCTCAGTACTTTCCGGGCCGATTCAATTGCGAAGTAGATGCCCTATCACGCGGCAAGGTCTGCCCCGAGTGGCACCTACTCTCTACAGCAACGGACAACATATTCAAGATGTGGGGCACACCGTAAGTAGACTTATTTGCGTCGGAAACAGCTCACGTAGTAATGAGGTATGTATCGCTGGACACGCAAGACCAGCAGGCTCTGTTTCACAACGCATTCCTTCACCAGTGGGACTACGAACTTGCGTGGCTATTTCCTCCACCGAACCTAATACCCCAAGTATTGTCTCACCTGAACACAGCGAACGGTCAGTACATCTTGATCGCTCCGAAGTGGAAGATGGTATTTTGGCAAGCAGACCTACAAGCCCGGACCATTCAAGAACCTTATCACATCCCGCTCCTTCCACAAGTTCTGATCGACACGAAAACCGGAATGCACCCGCCAGAGATTCAAGACATTCAATTGGAAGCCTGGCTGATTTTGGGTGGACAGACGAAATCAAAGAATGGTCAGTAGAAGAAAGATCACTGTTATTGTCAAGTTGGCGGCGATCTACAATAAACACCTACATGCCAGCATGGAACAAATGGAAGATATGGTGCTCCTCTAACAATTCTTCTTACAGAGATCCGAGTCCAGAACAAGTTGCTCGTTACCTGGCGTATTTACACAACAGCGAAGGTCTGGCTTATCGAACTATACTAGTCCATAAATCTGTTATTTCTACTTTTACCAAATTATCAGATAATACTACATTGGCATCTAACTTTCTTATTAAACATATTTTAAAAGCTATTTCAGTTGCAAAGGACAAGAAAATGAAACCACCTATTTGGAATGTAAAGAATGTATTACAATACTTAGAAAATAATACACCAGATGAAAATAATTTGTACCAAGTATCCAGACGTGCCGCTATATTACTTTTGCTAGCGGCAGGACGACGAGTACACGACCTGACGCTGCTGAGGATCAATGCCGACCAATATATAGATGAGGGCAATTCTATTGTCATGTGGCCTTGTTTTGGATCGAAGACGGATGACGCTAACAACAGGCAATCTGGATGGAAACTAAAAGCACATCCGAACAAAAATCTCGACTGTGTATTTTGGACTCGTCAATTAATCGGTACTTCACAAGATCGTCGGAAATCAGGTATGCTGTCAGAACTTTTTATAACTGCTAGAGGTGATCCAAAACCAGCTTCTAGAACTGTAATCAGTGGTTGGATCAAATCTGTTCTAAAGGACGCGGGTGTCGATGCCACGCCAGGCTCAGTACGCTCTGCCGTAGCCTCTCTCAATTGGCTAGAAAAGTTTCCTATTGATCAGATTCTTCAGACTGGAAATTGGCGGCAAGAACATACTTTTAGAACGTACTATCAAAGAGAGCTAGCGAATCAATCCAGAAATAATGATTTTACGACGTCAGTTTCCTTGTCAAATTTCTTTGAACCTGTGCGATAACAATGATTTGGTTAATTTGATGATTAAAACTGTATGATTCATATATAACATTGAATAAATATTGTTTACTTTTCAATAACTTATTATAATTTAATTTTTTTTATTTTTTTTATTTTACATAACACATTATAGCATCTACATAATTATTGTAATAATTATGGGCATACCAGGAGATAACAAACATATCACTCAAGATGGATTCCGGATATCGTCACGGAACAAATAATAGAGGGTTTTAACTAACAATAAAACTTACCTATTATTTTTCCAACGATATCCGGAATCCAGGTAATACCTACCTGGTACATCGTGAGTAAGTATAATGAGGTAAAAGCCGAGCGCCATGCGGGTCGCCGCCATCTAAAACGATAAAACGAGGCGACAGTGGCGCCGGAAGTCGAAGAGGGGAAGTTGCTAGGACGAAAAACGTGAAAAAGACAGGAGCTTGACTCAAGATGGATTCCGGATATCGTTGGAAAAATAATAGGTAAGTTTTATTGTTAGTTAAAACCCTCTATTAATTATTCAATTATATTGGATAATTATTCAATATTAGTATATATTTTCCCGGCATTATAGACTAATATCGAGTTATTTGTATGTAAATACATTACGTCATTTCAATAAATCTTTTCCTGTTTAGTCTGTTTGATGTACAGTCAGCAAAAAGACGAGCCTTATCAACTTCTGTATTTTAAACTAATGTTATCGTGGTTGAACATAATAATTATTTATTATGTTACTCACGATTTATTATTTATTTATTATAGCCGATATTTGGGTAAAGTTAAATGAACCGTGGTCGCGGCGGCGGGACTGCGGGGGGGGGGGTGAAGGTTGTTGCTATTGATAAACAAGTCTGTCTACCCTCCGTCATGTTCGTTTTTGATTCACCTGCAAACACCGAACTTGTTTATGTTAATTAAGTTCCTATACTTGCACATACTGCGTCAGAAAAAGATATCCATGGTGATCTTCTATGATGTACTTATATCGCAAACAGATCGCGAATTCTTACTATCAAGGGTTACAAATACTGAACCAATTCGCGATTCGCGTTTGACTTTGGGTCCCCCTTTGTTTGTAATATTTATAAATTACATTGTGTCTATATTAAAGTCAAATTGTATTTTGACTTAAATATTTTAAAATGCACATAATCTAATAAACGTTATTTAGTACTACAATCGGATTTAGAGTCATTAAATTTATGGTGCATTGAAAACAAGATACGTTTCAATATTTCAAAATGTTTCGTAATATCGTTCAATAATAATAATAATAAAATAGTTTACCCTCATGCGACAACTCAATTATATCGACAACAATATAATGGTGCGAAGAAATAACGCTAAAGATCTGGGAGTATTTTTTGAGATGTCGTTTAGAGATCATTGTAACTTGAGTGTAATAATATTGTAACTGGAGTAAATAAACTTTTGGCCTTCATACTAAGAATAAATGGGAACTTTAAGAAACCCCTAACATTACAGATACTATTTATCACCTCTGTGAGAAGTATACTTGAGTATGGCTCCTCTATATAGACACCTTCTAGGAGATACACAAAAAGATAATAAAATTAGCACAGAAACATTCGTGTGTACAATGACTTACAGATAGTTTATGATACATAATTAACGTGATAGACTTAATCATTACAAAGTGTTATCACTTCAATGTCGTAGGTGAATAAATAATCTCTTGGTATTATTTAAAATAGTTCATGGCCTAATTCACATTGATATACTATCAACAATTAAATTTGTATGCAGGAAAACTAGGAAGTAGATCTGCTAGAATCTTCTTTATTCCATATGCTCGTACAAACATTGTATTTAATTCGCCTATAAGTTGTATGTGTAGAGAGTATAATGATGTAGCTGCGACCAATAAAAATCTAGATACATATATTCTTTGGATCAATATTCCGATTCCGTAATTTAGCATATAAAAGTTTAAAGGAAACTTCATAAGCCCCTATATTCTTTCTTACTCAGTTTATATACTTATCTTTGATTATGGTAGAACCCAGTGTTAGTAGGTACATATTACTCCTATGTAATAATTATGTTATGTTGCCTGTGTTGGTATGTTACTCAAACCATGTTTTTGTTTAAATATTAAGTAAGTGTTATAAAATGTAACATTGTGTTTGTGAGACTTGGTAAATAAATAAATATCTCACTCACCGCCGTAATGCATACATACATTGGAGGAATAAGATAAAGCGCGAAATGCTGGGAACATAGGAACATTTTACGGCATTCTTCTGTGACTAAGTCACACTTGTGACTACATCTGTGTCCATCCATCCCAATCCACTCCCGAATCCATCCCTAATCCTCACGTACAATCCTCCCTAATCCTCTCCGTAGGGGGAAAGTGCATGTGGCATTCCCACACCCGCTGGGCGCACTCGACTGGCCATGTTCCCCTCTCTTACAGAAAACTATCTTGAAATGTACTGCATTTCCTACTTTATCGTATTTCCCCAATGTACGTATGTGTTTCGGTAGTGAGTGACATGTGCAAGAGCCCATTCCCATCCTATCCCTCCCCATTTTCCCAACCCTTTCTCCAAATCCATTCCTATATATCCAAAGTAGCAGCGCATGCGGGGGCGTGCCAACGTTTGTCATTGTGGACTAATGTTGGCATGTATCGCGGATGTCTATGGGCGACAGTATACACTTATCATCAGGTGGACTGTATGCTCGTCTGCCGCCTACGTCCATAAAAAAATAATAATAGTGCCGACTGTACAACTCTTACCTGCGGTGATGCCAAGCTACAGTGTAACACACTGACACAGTGCCTTGAACATATGGACAAACAAGTCCTGTAATTATTTACATATCAACTCAATATAAGATACGCTATTTTAACGCGATTGGTCCAGTCGAGAGCTAAAGTTCATATCAACAACTTGTATTATACGAGGAATCTAAGTATACCGGTTTTGAATATGAAGTCTTTAATAGTTTTATGTGTTTTATTTTTTGTCGGGTTAGCAATTGCTGATACAAAGACTCATTCAAGAGGATGTATTTATATTCTTGGAAGATGTAAGTTAATCCACTTTATTTATTACTAGCGGCGGTAGGGTCTTAGCTCGCGTGAAATTTAGAGTGATTGCCGTGGAAACTCTATAACGAATCGGGATAAAAAGTAGCCTAAATTTTAACCCAACTATGCCAAAACCCAACCCAAACCCCATTTTTAACCCAAAGCTACAACTATGCCAGGTTTCACTAAATTATGTTGAGTGCTTTTTGCGTGATGCTCATTCAGACAGACAGACAGATGGATAGACAGACATACACATTGTTGTTTTGTTGTTTCGGGCTCTATTTCATTACTGATTATAATAATCACTTTTTTCGACAAATATTTCACGTATAGACATGGCTCTGTTACGAGTTTAGTATGTGTAGATTAATATTTTATATTTGATAAACACATTACAAGATCGAATGTGGATATGTTTGCGATGTAGTTAAAATATATGTAATTTGTTAAATTAATAATTTTAATACTGTGTTAATTTTGCGTAAATGTATCTATACAATTTAAAGTTAACATTTTTTATGTTTCACTACATTACATCGTTTATAATAACTATGGGTGTGGGTATAAAATAATAATAATAATAGATACTTCTTTGTTTTTATCTGGTGTTGCTATCTCGAATGGTTTCATTGTCTCATGTAGAGGTTTGCATAAGAAGTTATCTCGACTGACATGAGTGTTGTACTTCAAACGGGGTCCGGGAAAGGGCCCGTTGAATCTATTTCTACCAATGAACTAACAACTGAAAAAAACTGCATTCTTCAATTAGATAACGCATAAACTTACACTTTCCAGACTTTTCAGTTTCATAATATACGCCTGACCATTTATAACAAAAAAATAATTTTCTAACTGATACCGAAGCGGACACTCATATAGGTACCATATAAGCTACCATATAACAAAAGCTGAAAATGAGTTGTTGAGAATCGAGAGTAGAATCCATTCTACCAGTTTTTACAATAGGTTTATTTTCGTGATTTATAGGACAATTCTAGAATATATTTTACTCTATGGCGCATCGTTCGCGACGCGTCATGCGTGCCGCTAAGGCCCCCGAGCAGAGTAATGAGCAATACAAACGTTTTAGACAGGAACATAATTTCTTACATGTTTATAACTTTCAATTTATTCCTTAAAATAATTTTGTTTTTCGCTAGAACGGTTTTATATATTTTAAATTGGCTGACATGTTTCAAGCTTTGCATTACTTCGTAGACGCGTTGTAATAATGAACTGAAATTTAAAGCCAAAAATTTTAAGTACTGAAATATTAAGGCTTGATGAAAATACTAACCTCTTTCCAGGTAGCCGAGAGTGTGAAGAAGGTACTCACGCGTATGCCATCGGCTGCGGCCGCCTGACCCCAGAAGCGACATGCGAGAACTCCAACCCAGTAGAAGACGATAATGGTCTAATCTGCGACTTCTCAGCATGCTACTGCGATCCTCCCACTGTGAGAGACACGGTCAGCAAAAAGTGCGTACCCCTGGAAGAGTGCCCGAAGAAGGAAAATTAAAGCTTTAAGTACGTTTTTTTTTTTTTTTTAAGTTAAATTATGTCATTCGTAAATAAATATAATGTAATACAAATTTATATTTCAAAAAAATATAATAGTTTTATATTTATACTAGCTGTACCCGGCAGACGTTGTCCTGCCTATGTATATTTAATTATCTTTGTATATAAAATCACAAATTATTCTGTTTTGCCGTCGATATGATTTTTGCGATCGATTGAACGGTATAGAAGTTGATGTGCTACAGCGCCATCTAGTGGCGAGTTACAACAAAGTGGATAGCATAAAAACCTTCTCCACGAAAAAATACTTATACGTGCCCACTTTCATGGTAATCGGTCAAACGGTATCGAAGTCTATTAATCTCAAATACGCCAGAATTATTTTTTTTATATATAGATAGATAGATAGAAGATAAACTTCATTGCACAAGTATTAGACGTGTACAAAAGGCGAACTTAATGTCCTACGTTATTCTCTAGCAGTCAACCAGACAGAAAATAAAAAATAAACGCGAATGCAGTAATACATATTTGAATTATTTACCTGACAACACGAAATGAAATTGCCATTATTTAAGTTGACATATTAAGTATTGTTAATTATTATCCATTAAAATTAATTATTTAGGTATAAAACTTACATAAATCTAAATCAGATTGTTGTAATATTAAATTCCAAAATAAGACGGAAATTATTAGATTTAAGACCATTTAATGTTGCGTTGTATCTTTATGCACTCACTATGCGCAATTTTTTAGTTTTTATGTTCGCAATTACGTGAGATATTGAATAATTAAAAGTCATTTATCGGTAGCGCAAAGTCAAGGCTTCTGGATTCCTGAAGATCGCGTAAAACTTCCACATGCTCCTACAGAACGTCACGTCAAAATACATGTTTGCATGTAATTGACTTTGTTCATATACTAGACAACCAAATGAGCTACGGAAACTATGAGAGCCGTCAGTAACATTGCATAGTGTCGTATCTTATATGTGTTATTGTACGAAGTGAGTATGGCCAGTTGCCAACTTATCTTTAAGGATTATCTTATGTTTTATTTAACTTTAAGGATAGATAAAGTCGTAATCTCCACAATAGGTAGTAGATTTAGCACACGACCGTTGACTCTTGAAAGGCCACTAGGGCCACAAGAATTTAGACATTCACGATGTTAAGACAAATCAAGGTTTTTTAGCCGGTAAGAGTCCGACACTACCTGGGCCCCATTCCTAGGTGTCCATGAGGATTTTCCTAGATTATCTTTCCTAACAAAAAAAAAAAGTAGATTTACCTCTTAAATTTACCTAAAATAGCAACATCAGATAAAAAATAAGGAAAGGTACCGGAGCTGGTGACATTTATTTGAATAAAAAAAGATTACGATTGTATTATTGTACTGTCAACATACATCGGGATAAACCGCGGTGTGAAAGAATTATTATCATGTCGCGTTCTGACGCGGACATAAATAAATCTGTATCTTTACAAAAGCAACCAAAAACTAAGATAAATAAAAGTGAAGTAACACTTTCATCCTGTTCTCACGTATATTCGCTTTTATCTATTTGCCAATACATTTTCATTCAAAACAATCTTTATTGTCATATAAATAAGGTGCAGTATTCGGTTTTTTAGTTGATAAAGATGTTAACACAATGGTGCGGACGAGTGACGTATGACAAAACATTACGCTGTAACGTAAAATATATGCTGTTATTTTTTATATATAAAGGACGTTTGTATATATGTCCGTTTGTATGTATACGGTTATATCTATACACGGTTTTATCACCCCGCCCCATTTTACCCATTTAGTACAATATTTAATATTATTGACGCCAAAATTAGAAAAATCATTTATGTTTTATGTTAGATTCCAAATTTAAATGTTATTCATTTATTTTTCTTTATTGTAACAGTATGTCTAGACTAAGTATAATACTAAATAATTCAAAAATATACAATTGGAGACAAATTATGAGGGGGAGGGCACGCTGCAGTCCCACAGCCGCTGGACGCACTCGACTGGCCACGTTACCCATCTCTCACAGAAGTCTATCTTGAAATGTACTGCATTTCCCACTTTGTCCTATGTCCGTGCGTCATTCGACAGTGAGTGAGATCCTATGCTATCCCTCTCCATGTCTCTAACCCTTTCTCCAAATCCAGTCCTATTTCTTGAAAGATATGTAGCGCATCCGCGGGCTTGCCAACGTTTGTCATTCTGGACTGTTGTTGGCACGTATCGCGGATGTGTCAATGAGCGAGAGTTTCCACTTACCACCAGATGGACTGTATGCTCTCCTGACGCCTTTTTCCGTAAAAAAAACATACAAGACAGTAAATTGCAGCCAAAGGATAGATGCAGATGATATATAATTATAGTTGGAGGATGCAGTATAGAGTTAGGAGGTTAGATTCCTGTGTACCTATTATTGGTATTGTGTGTATCAGACGATTGCTTAATCCGAAGGCTACATTGGCGGAGAAGCTGGACTGCCCTATACTGAAGCACTGGACAGGGGCACATATCAGTGCCGTTGTGTAGTGTCTCTTTATACGAATTTCTTCTTTAACAATTTATATTTTTTTTTTTTTTATTTTATTGTTGGTGTGTATTTTTATGTATATAGGCATATACCTAAAATAAATTCTTTATTATTATTATTATTATTAATTAAACTATGAAGTATCCTCTAACTTACTATATTGGTTAAACATGTGCATTGAAGGCGAATTGTAAGAAGGCGACAGACGATCTAACAGTCCACCTGATGGTAAGTGGATACTATCCCCCCTTGTTAATTCGCGGTACATGCCAACATGCGTCCAGAATGACTAACGTTAGGGTGCCCCCAGATGCGGTTTATGAGAATGGATTTGAGATGGAATGGGTTGGGAAAATGGGGATATGACTAAGTATATGGGATGGGAATGAGCCCTGGCATATCTCACTGTGAACAAAGCTCTACTGTGAAAATGAATGTTTTAGGAATACACAATGAAGTTATCTACATTTAGCTATTTACACATACATTGACAATTGATTTGAAAATCGGTTTCAAAGTAGGCGAAACCGTGAAGAAACGCCAGTTAGTATGTTACCATGAGTTTCCATTAGCAAATATACGTCACCGATTCTGCCACATCTTGAGAATGTTTTTACACCAACGACTAAAGTAGAGTCAATGTCAATGTCAATCACTTTTGACAAGTGTCAAACTGGTTGTCATAGTGAGGTAATCTAACAGCAATTATCGATTAAAGACAAAAATCGATATATAAATCGATACATATTACGATATATAATAGTGAATCGATTTCAGTGTTCATAAAAAAAATATTCTCCAATAATATTTTTAGAGCATACACAGCATTAGAAACCTTTTACATACGCCAAATGACCTCAAAGTTTAGCCTAATTAAGGGAAATATGATGAAAGCAGTTTATATACGTGTACGTAATAAATTATTATTTATTAGTTGGAACTATCAGATTCGTTGAAACTGCTATCGTTGCTTGAAATTGATATTATTATCAATTCTTAAATCACGTTAAAAATCTTCCATTATATTTTTTTGTTTTTTCTACCACTTTCTTCCAATCATCTTTGGAAACATTTGTACACGCAGTTGTTATTAAAGATGATATATTCCACCACAAAATAAGCCTGCTTCTCTTAATGGACATTAATGTATTTTTCTAAATGGATACTCTTTTCTCATATTATTATAATAAATAAACATAAATGTGGTTGCGAATTGCATCGGCATTAAAACTATCGACATCGACAACTGACTTACTTCTTTTCGTTTCTTCGCCGTATGTAGAATAGGCCAGATAGGTCGTACTTTTTCTTTTTTAATTTCAGATATAGTTTTAATATAGGTATATATTAAATGATATACATATATATTTTTAATGTATTTACTAATTAATAATTGTATTTATTTAAATTATGTCAATTATTTAATAATTTTATTGTTCTCTTAATTTGTTTATTTAACGTAACGGTAACTTTCTTCGATATTCCTTTCTCTCTACAAGTTACTTCGATTATAAAGATCACATCTCTATTATTAAAAATGAAAAAATTGGGACAGGTGTAACCTTGTAGTGGGGTTCGAATATCTTGAAATATAAGTTGATAATGATGTTTAGCAACCAAATTAACCGTCGAACTTATTAAATTTGATACAAAAAGACAAGTTTATTTTTTTATTAATAAAGTTACATACTTTAGTGTTCAGTAATGAATTTATAAATTTAAATGGATTTATGGGACCGATGCAAAGTTATATCGTCACAAAGTCAATGAAATGTCAAAATGGCCAATTATATTGACTCTGCTGTAGTTTATCATTACTATTTTTTAGTTAAGTACTTTTAGGTACTACTTAGTTTACTATTTTTACTACACTCGTACCTATCTATGGAACGAAAGACATAGGATTAGAAATTAGAATTTTAAAAACTGTGTCTGTGTATTTCTTGTCTATTCGCGTTAGTCGATCAGAATCCACTAGATCGGCTTTGTTCCTATTTTAGATATTGTGAAGAATATTTGTTACATTGGAAGGTTCAAAAACTTTTTTATGCAATTCGGTCTAAGTTGTTGTTTTAGGTGGGCAGCTGCCAGGATTTGTAAAACAAAGTGATTAAAACCAAGAAATCTGGAAATTGAAGAAAAACTAATATTCGAGCAACTATGGCAAGAGTTCTAATGAAGACCGTTCATTAACCGCAGTTGCGCCTGTACAAATATTTAATGCAATGATATTAATATGAACGTACTTTAGTCCTATTGAAGGAGTAGGAGAATCTCTTTGTTTCATACATTAGAGAGAGAACGAAAGTCACTGACATGGCTCACGGACTTAGTAAGCTATTTAGCTTGCTAATAGTTTACAACCGTTAGGGTAGACGGGTCCTTGGTTGACCAATCAAGGAACGCTACAACATGCGACTAAATTAACAAAGTAAACGCTTATTATTAGCTGAATATGCGGCGTCTAAATATGCTCTTTGCTTAGTGTATATAAAATCGATATTTTCATATTAATTTATGTACCTATTGGTTTGGTCGAAAGTCCCGCCGCCGGCAAACACTACAATAGAGAAAATTACAATAAAGTAAAGTCTTACAATAAAATAATAAAAGTATCATTGTTGCAGTGTGATGTCGACCTCCACTTATTGTTTTTATAATCGTAGTAGAAAGTTACCATGCTGATTTCAGCCCCACGCTGATTAAGTGCGGTTGAAGTGACACCCTTTGCGTTGTCCCATCGATTTGAGAATACATATATACTAGATATGTTATACAAGCACTCTAGGGCCACTTTACACTCTAATAGTGTTCTGCGTTCAGTAGCTCTCGAATTCCTTAGTTCGTGTTTAATAAATGGAACACTTTTATAACGTAATACGTTTTTTTCCTTGTTTCATGACAACGAATGGTGTGTCATCTAGTATATTCCCATTACGATGCGTTGTACAAACAGATAATTTTATCATAGATTACCGAAAAGATTTATATTGGCCATGCACAGAATTCTGTTCATTGTATCGATGTCAGGAATTCAGTGTCGAGTGGTAGCCGGTATTTTTCCAATGGCTTGTATTTCTATACAGGTGTATAGTGTTGGGCGTTCCGGTGACATCGGTAGGTATAGACAAGGCAGCGACATCAGAAAACAATCAAACGGTTGAACGTCACGTCGCCGGAGCGGAATTCACGCTCCGAAACACATTCTCGTTTTAAAGCGGCACTACAGGTTCTCGAAAATACTCAAATTATTAGATGACGCAAGCTATCAGCCGCTGAGTGTCACGAAGTTGGCGATAACATCCTCGGGCTCCTTGTCGCTGTCGTTAAACACAAAAATGCTTCATTGTAAAAAATATTTGTGTTATTATGTATATATGTACGTGTGTAGGTTTGCATGTATGTAGGTATAAGTATACACATGAATAATACAGTATGTATATCTAAATTTACCACACCATCTACATTTTGTCTTTCGTACACCTCCAAATTGAACCTCTCACGTTTAACCCAGAGGTTGGCTGGTAGAGAATACCTTAAGGAATTAAGCTCGCCTTTTGTACGATGTTGCGCAGATATATAAATAAATAAAAATTCGTCTACAGCGGAGGAGCGAGTCAAGAGAGATGTTTCGTTTCGATGTGAGGAGAGGGTGCACGCTGCAATTCAACAACCACTGGGCGCACTCGACTACCTATCTCAAAGAAGATTACCTTGAAATATACTGCATATCCCACTACATCCTATTTCCCAATGTAGGTTCGTGTTTCGATAGTGAGTGAGATATTATCAGAGGCCATTCAGAGCTCAGATATTTGGAGCCCATTCCCATCCTATCCTAACCTTTCCGATTTTCCCGTCCCTTTCTCCAAATCTAACTACAGCTCTAAAGGTAGACAGCGAATCTGGGGAAGTGGCAACTTTTGTCATTCTGGACTGACGAACTTGCGTTGTCCATGACCATGAGTTACGTCGACCAATGGTAGGCGCCGCAGCCGTCCACGTTTTATTACCACTCACCATTGATTCTCACACGGCTGTTGGTAATTCGATTCTCCCGATTCCGTCCGAGTTACGATTTAATCGTACGAACGATTTGTTTTATACGTGCACGTGTTTGTTAGATGTTTTTCTCCGGAGTTATTTAGCTGGGCACTGTTTACATTACAATATGCAAAGGTTGGTGATCACAGAACTGGGATTCTACATTAATATATTCCTTGATGGTGATAGTATTGTGAACGCATTGCACCCTGAGCCTTGCTGGAATTTCACAGTTGAGGAGATATATTAAATATTAAATGAGCATTAATAGCAACAATAAATCGATGGCAGTAATTTTAAAGGTGATGTAACAGCCTTGTGAATCGCTAGACCTAGATCCTGTGAAAATTCTAAACCCGATAGCGCGAGTCTACTGTGTCTGGGAGCGCTTATTACTAAATGATGAGTAAGGGACACTCACTTCGTCAACAGCGAAGTCCTCGGAGTGCTCCGCGCGTCTCTTCAGCATCCAGAGGCTGCCACCAGAACTCCGGGAGTGACACTCCACAGCTCGGGCGCCTGGCTTTATACTATGATGCTGAGCCACTGAATAATTTAGAGCCGGAATCCAACGCCTACGGGGACCGCGACGTTTTGTGACAGACAATTTTCTTTGTATATTTGTCGTTATTTTGGCGATGCCAGTACGAGGTTGTATACGTGACCGTTCAGTTATCTATACCCTTACAAGAAATCTGAAACAGTCTCTTCCAGCTCAAACAGGTGAATTATGTTTAGATTCTCCGGTGGCATTAAGAAATAGGAGTAGGAAGCGGGACTCCGTTGACTTGGTGATGACATTCTATTGCAATCAGCCCTTTCAGTATCACTACAGGATACGGGCGTCCTCATGCACAAGGCAATGATATATGGCCTTAAACTCGACGCTGACCAAACGGGTTGGCGAGTCCACTATTTCAGAGGTGGTGAAGTAAGTTTCTCAGGGCTTGTGATAGCTTGTTTTATTGGTCACGATTTGCTGCCCGTACTTTTTTCAACTCATTTAATACATTCGTCAATTGCAACTATATTCAAAGAAATATGGGGAAGAGGGAGTATAATGGAACATAGTGATATTTTACTACTAAAGTAGTGACTTCCAAAAAATTCCTTTTAAATTGAATTCTTGTACTTTTAAATTGTACGGGGCGGGAAATCCACGCTCGACAGGAATAAGTTGATGACTCCAGACATATATAAAATTTTAAATCAGAATTTCTAGCACATTACATCTCGATATTGAAAGCGAGAGCAAACATAAAACTTTTAAATTTTGTCCTTGTAAAAACAGTTTTTTTTTTACTTTCGACACATATCGATGATTTTGACTTATTTCGATTTATTCCCACTTTTATAAAATCGTGTTCCATAACAGTAATTTTATAAGAGATTCTGTAATTTATTTACTCTTTTTGCACTATATTGTAAAGAGGTCGGGTGGACTTAATACGTTAAGGCATTCTTCATTAGTGGGCCGTTGGTTAAATGTGAAAAATTAAAGCGGGTGCCAAAGAAGTTAAACTTTACTGTTAAGTTAAGCTTAATTCAACTGTATAAATAATAATAAAATTCATAATTATGATGATTAATTATGATGTATATCATAGATATACGATAAAGTATACATACTAAAACTAGACACTATATATATAGATTATATATATGAATAAGATAATATAAATATAGAGAAAAAAGAGAATAAGAAAAAAAGAGAAGTAGCTGTGTAGATTTGTCCGGTAGTGTCCCCAGAGCTTGAGGCTCTTGAGGCTGCTTTTATTAGTAGTCTTCCTTATGTCAGTGGAGGGCGAGTTCCAGTCTGTTGTCAGAACGGCGAAGGAATTAATGTGAAGATTTCAGCGGAACGAAGATAACGGTCACGAGAGTCCCTCTGAAACTGACACTTACTCAGGGGAACGTGGATCGTATAAGATAGAAAAGCGTATGAATCTTACGTTCGGTTGACAATGCGCTAAAATCACTTTAAAACAATTTAAATTTCATTAAACTTGCACATATTTATAGCTTGCTCTGCTATCGATCGCACTTACTCGTACTCATTTAAACATGGCTTGTATTTATAACGAGCAGAAACAATTTACTAAATGATCAGCAAAACACTATTTTTAAATAACTGAAGTAAATAATTTTCACTTGTTAAGAATGTCAACACAAAGTCTACGAACGCCTATATCTTTGTTATCACCAGAGAACCTAGACCGTGTAAAGCTACCATCGATTTGCTGCCACTTTTTGTATTTCCGCTGTTTATTTTCATTTAAAAAAATCATAAGAGTGCATTCTGCATTCCCACAGCCACTGGGCGCACTGTATTACTGTATGTACTGTATGGTATTTAATACTTTATCGTATTTCCTTAATATACGTACGTGTTTCGGTAGTGACTGAGATATGTCAGAGCCCATTCCTATCCCATCTTATCCCCCCCATTTTCCCTATCCATTCCTTAATCTGCACAGGTAGCTAGCGCATCCGTAGGCGTGCCGACGTTTGTCATTCTGGGCTGATGTTGGCGTGTATCGCGGATGTCTATGGACGACAGTATCCACTTACCATCAGGTGGACTGTATAGCCGTCTGCCGCCTTATTCTATAAAAATAAAAAAAAACTGTTGACAAATCGCTGCCCTGCATGGTGAGCGTTATCTTTAGACATGTCTAAATAAGGCTTTAGCGAACTTTTTGTGACGTCAACAAACTTATCCGGCTGCAAACTTGTATTTTTTTCAGGCACATTATCTTCGTTACCTTGGTCCTCGGGAGGGAAAAATAAAAGAAAGGATTCTATTTTTAACACGTTGAAATGTGATAAGTTGAAAAGGTTTAGTTTCTCGCCTACAAATTGCAACTTTTCGGGAAAAAATAATATTTACATGAAGCGAAATTTGCAACAAATAAGGAAAGATTATTTGCACAATGGAACGGAAGGGTAATTCCATTCAGAATATAGATTTTTTTATGGAAAGAATGATGAGCGTAATCTGCCGAAAAGAATCTGCCGTATGCGGCAGATGAGCATACGGTTCACCAGGTGGTTATCGGATAAGTACTGTCGCCCGTTGACACCCGTGGTACATGCCAATATCAGTCCACAATGACAAACATTGGCATGCCCCCGGAAGCGATTGCTACCTTTGTAGATTTAAGAATTTACTTGATAAAAGGATTTTGAGAACGAGGAAGGATAGGATATGACGGGATGGGAATGGCCACTGGCATGTCGCACTCACTACCGAAACACGTAAATAAATAAGGTAATCATACGCGTTGAGACCCGTTCAAATAGATAAATGTGTGGGAAAAATGAGAAAATCTGAAATTTTAATTAATTAAAAAAAATATGATTATCTCGGAATTTTTTATTTATTTTATTTTGAAATCATACAGTCACACTGTTATTATAACAGGTCATGCTGTCAACCTCCATGTTCCAATACGTAACGATAAATTTTGCAAAAAATCAACCTGAATATGGTACTTGAAAAAAGAAAAGGGAGATTCTCGGTAGCAAAACACGCCATTGTCATAATTTGTACGTATCAGAATGTAGACTAAAGATATGTAACACAAATTATTTTTCTAATATGGCGATCTCTATTAATAATAAGCTACTGAATTATTTAAAATATGTACCGAGAAATATTTTTAAGACAAAAGTGACACGCTGGCTTTTAAAAATACCTATTTGTTTATACAATGCCAATGATAATTAATTAATATAAACAGAAAAGTGACATAGAATTTGTAATTATCTAATAGTGAAAATTTAATTAATTATTTAATTAAATGCATGGATTAATGTATAATATAATTAATATACGACTGAATGTATGTATAAACATATTGCGACTACGAACTTGACCTTTGCACGTCTATTGAGATAAAACAACGGAACAACTGTATTTATTGTAACACTACGAGTATATATTTCATTTACATATGTCTTTTTGATTCGATTATAGGTGCAGCAGGATACAAGACAGTTTTACTTACACTTGACAATCCCGAGACTTTTGGATATCATAAAATTCCGACAAATAGCACTACCCATTCCGATCACGGGTTCGAACTCACGAATTCGAGTCCAAACTAGATAAATTAACCAATTATCAAGCAACCTCAACCAACTTCAAATTGTTCAACCAAGTGTTCGCACGATTACAAACTTTTCAGCGTTCGTAAACAATTTATTACGATAATTTTTAAAGTCAATTTTTACAGCTCTACCTGAATCAATAGGTGTGTTCCACAACGTTATACTCGTACATAACCTAACCTCTGGATAAGTTGACAATGGCTGCAAATGTATTTGTAATTCTACTATAATATTAGGGGTTAAAGTATTTAATTGCCGATTTGTACTGAAAAATTAAAACTCGTTTTTTTCTAAAATGTAACATATTTATTTAATCATAATATTTACCCTCATTATCTACACATTGTTGCCATCTAATCGGAAGTTCATTTATGCCTTTGCGATAGATCTCTGGGGATGTAGATTCGACAAACTGTGTGAAAGCATTTTGTACTGCCTCTTGGGAAGAAAATTTTTTACCACGTAGAAAATTGTCCAAATCACGAAAAAATGGTAGTCCGTTGGAGCAAGGTCTGGCGAGTACGGAGGATGAAGTATGGTTTCTAACTGCAGCTCCTGTAGAGTTACAACGGTTTCTCGTGCAGTGTGAGGTCTTGCGTTATCGTGGAGCAATAATGGTGAAGATCGATTCACGAGTCGGGGCTGTTTAACTGCTAGTTTCGCCATCATTGTTCGAAGTTCGGCACAGTAAACATCTGCTTTTATTGCTTGACCTGACCTGAGAAAGCTATAGTGAATAACACCATGAATAGACCACCAAACAGTTACCATTACCTTTTTATTGGTAAGCTTTGCCTTAGGGCATTGTTGCGGCGTTTGACCTGGGGTCAGCCATTGCATTTTTCGCTTTCGGTTATCGTAAAGAATCCACTTTTCGTCACATGTCACAATTCGATCCAATATTCCTTCATTTCTGTACTGATTCAACAAGGCAACGCAAGTTTCAACACGCGTTTCTTTCTGCAGATCAGTCAAATCATGAGGCACCCATTTTTCATATTTTTTTATCTTATTGATTTGATGCAAATGAGTCAATATTGTAGGTAAGGTAACGTTAAACCATGCCGCTAATTCCTGGGTAGTTTGACTCGGATCGGCTTATACCATCTCCTTCAATTCAGCGTTATTCACCTGTGTGGGCGGTCTTCCACGTGGTTCGTTCTTCAAGTCGAAGTTTCCATTACGAAAGCGTTTAAACCAAAAACGCACGGTTCGTTCATTAGCAGTCTCCTCTCCAAACGCAGCATTGATATTGCGAGCCGTTTCTGCCGCGTTAGTTCCGCGTCGGAACTCGTATTCAAAAATTACTCGGATTTTCGAAGTATCCATCTTTCCCGTCTAAGCTGAATAAAAAAAACAATTGAAAGTCGTAAATCGAAAGTTGCACATTTTTTAAAACAAGAACCTCATAGGTATCATGTGAAAAAAGTTTCACTCGAAAATCTCACACCATGAAGGTTTTATGTCAATTCAAAGTATCTATTACTATAAAACGGCAATTTCATACTTTAACCCCTATTATATAGATAGTATAATAATTTTATCAGCTTTTACAATAGGTTTTCATGGTACATAGTACAATTTCATATTTTCTTCTACGCGCGTCGCCCGAGCGCCGTCGAGCGCGTCGTCTGTGTAGTGAGCACTACGATGTTTTAGACAGGACAACAAAACCTTAAATGTTTATAACTTATGATTTATTCCTTAAAACAAATTTATTTTTCGATAGTAAGGTTTTATATATTTTAAAATGATTGACATGATCCAGGCTTTGGGTTATTTCGGTTACACATTAAGCTGGTGCTTTAGGTAGGTAATTCCCGCTCTGCCTACTTAGTATCCGCTGTAAATACCTACTTACCTAAGCCTACAATAAGCTTATAAATAACCATTTACACCCTAAAGCCGCCATAAAGGATCCCAGGGCACATCCTAAATGACACCCGTGGGGGACTAGTATAAAAGAATGTTGCCTTAGAAAATAGCTAGGAGAACTATCGGCGGGCCATAAATCGTAATCGGGCCCACCCATCGATTCATGTGAGAGTAATACGACGATCATTTAAAGGGATGAACCAGCGAATTGTCCTTCTGATATAAGTTAGTGCGGGTTTGGAGAAATAATTGTTTTCGTATTTTGAAGGACATATTCAGCCGTTTTGTTCTTTCTCGCATTATATTTTAAGGAAAAAAAGGAATAAAGTAATAAAATAAGCAATAGCGCCATTAGCACATTGTGCCAGTGTCGAGTTTTATTTATTTTATTAGGTACACCAACAAAGTGTAAACATACAAGAAACAAATAACATGGAATAACATAAGGTCAGACATAGACTTCACAGACAGGTCCACTCAATAATAAATTATACGAACTAACACAAAAAGTAAAAAAGGGTGAAAAATTAGGCGAGGGATGTGTCCATGCTTGCAGAATTTTACTTTTAAACAATCAAATGTCATAGAAAATATCGATACCGCTATCTGTTGTATACAGGGAATTGTAGCTCATGAGTATTAGAGGTATCGGAGAATGCATTTACAAGTCGGTACGTCTTGAGGGTACAATGAAAAGGTCTTTGCGATTATTACGGGAAACGGGTCGAGAAACCCTAAAAAAAATTGATTTACAATTTCGGTACAATTCAAGTTTTCTTCGTAATTAACAATATCAAAGTCAAAACATTTCAAAACGCATCCCGTCAGTATCCAGTCCCGTTGAAGTAAGTTAGCAGACGCTCAACAATACAATTTTCTGTCACATATCACTGAAATAATAGAAAAGCCTAAATTAAGCCTAACAAATTAGTATTTACCCAACTGCGATGCTACCAAATAAAGACCACTATTTTCAAACTTTTCCTCTCCGTAACATCAGCGGTAGGTATGATTACCTGATTACATGTTCGATGTGTTCGCGGTCACATGTGTCACGGACACAAGGGTCATCTCCGGGGGTCCATTTTGCCTGACTTATAGACTTGTTTATTGAATTCTAGCCTCACCTGACCTCGACAGGGATCCGAGCATTATTAGAATTTGCGACCTAGCAAATTGAATCTGTTTCTGCTGACGATGTCCGTAATAATAAGCGAATATTGGATTGACATTGGTCAAGTACTACTTACTCAACTAGTAAAATTCCATTTTCAGAAATCTTTAGGTTCAATTTTTTTCAATTTATTCTTTTTTTTGGGAATGTAGCGTCGTGTGGCTTTCCCCCATGTTCCGTGGGTGTCATAAAAAAAGGATAACAAAGCCACTACCAAGGCCACGACTAAAAAAGTGGACCCGCGAACCCGCTTGGTCAGCACGCCGTCTTAAGACCATACATCCCCCATGCACAAGATAATGTGCATGCGAAGGCCCGTGTCCATCAGTGGAAGATACAAAGACTGGTTCCGGTTACCTTATACACATATCTGAACTCCAATTTCCGAAATTCGTAATTTCTGAGCTTTGTAATAGGTAGATTTCTCAAAAATCTTCCTGATTAATTTATCCCGCAATCCGAACTGGGTCCGCGTAATGGATTATGTCACAAAGTATTGTTAGAGCTACGCCTTATCGCGTCAGAACTTTAAAAAAACTGTAAGTTATTTAATATACTATTGTATCCCTTTATTGGCTCTTTTCTCTCTGATATTATTGCATTCCGACAGATATTGCATATTTGCAACATTTAATTACAGCTCAGCATTCCAGATTATTTTATAAAATGCATTTATGCTCTGAAGAATTTATTTCTTCGAGATAACGTATTTTTTCCTTTTTACAAACTGTTAGTGGCTAGATGAAAAGAACAGAAGGTTCTTAATGAGCCTTGAAAGAGTAGAGTTTAATCATCGATCACCCATAATACAGAGATGTAGCATTACCGCCGTAAAAGCGAGGCATATGCAAAACGGTCAAAACATTTGACCGTTTTGCATATGCATATGTTTTGCATTTGACTCAAATGTACCGTTCTGTTGTCAATTCAGTCGTCATTTGATGTGGCGGTAAAAACTACAAACACCGTATGAAAGTAATGAGATGTAAACTCAATGTAAGATGTTCTCACATCTCAATGTAAAAACTGTAATAAATTTAAACATAAAAAACTAATAAATAATTAAAAGAAAATAAAAATATTTTTATTTAATTTTAATAATATATATGATATTAATAATGATATTTAATAATAATATTACGCGGTAAATGTATTTGCGTAATTGATTTAAAGTAAATAAATGAAGCAAATATTTTTAAAAACGTAATTACTAGTTTATCGTGACAGTAACAGTTTAACGTTTTCTTTGATCTAGCGCATTTTTCAGAAAAACATGCCAATCTAGCGCCTTTTTAACGCCAACTCAGCGCGCTTTCACTTAGAGAGAATTGTCAACAGCTTAATTGTATTACAGTTTTCTCACAAGGAATTATCCATCGGTGTATTTTGGTGGATCGATGAGTTTACGATGTAATCCTCTAAGCGTGTCCGACTGGCCGAGTTAGTCGACCTTACAAAATACTGTCATGAAAGAACATCTTGAGACATCCAGAAGAATTTCCAAAGTCCAAAAAAAAATTCAAAAAACTTCGAGCATAGTTCGTTCCGTCGTTCGCTGAGCGATTTTGAACTTACACAATAGTCAAAATTTTATTCCAACATTCACAAACACACACAAAACATACATATAACAGTAACCAAAAGAGACAATGTAGACAAGAAGAGAAACAAGAAAATTACAAATTAAAAAATTATAAGAATAAACAAAAAGTTTTTTTTTATGGACGAAGGCGGCAGACGAGCATACATAGCAATTAAACAACTTTAACGGTTTAAATCGCGTATATTTGACATTATTTATATCCCGACGTTTCGAACACTTTGCAGTGGACGTGGTCACGGGGGTGAGACGAGCATACAGTCCATCTGATGGTAAGTTAGTCCAACATGACAAACGTTGAAACGCCTCCGGATGCGCTACCTACCTTTGCAGATTAAGGAATGGATTTGGAGAAAGGCTTGGGAAAATGGGGAGGAATAGGATGGGAATGGGCTCTGACACATCTCACTCACTACCGAAACACGTATGTACACTAGGAAAATAATATAAAGTGAGAAATGCAGTACATTTCAAGGTAGTCTTCTGTGAGAGAGGGGTAACGTGGCCAGTCGAGCGCCCCCAGCGGCTGTTGGATTTCAGCGTGCACTCTCCCCCTCAAAACACGATAGACACGATTAACAAAAAATGACACATTGCTATTTCATATGTGTGTGTGAGTTCTAATACCGGAAATGGTCTCGAACTCAGCGTAATATGATGTGACTGAGTGTCAGTCACAACGCTGAGTTTCAGTGGAGCCACCGGTGACGCACGGACAATTGTATATTTATAAATGTATATTTAAGTGCAATATTAACTTATAGATTACTATCTGGTCCACTATCTGGATTTATGTTTCGGGCACCGTATGTCGTACCTTGCAGAAGTTATTGATTATTGACTTTTTTCTATACTTGCCGACGACAACGCTGAAAACTGACACTATACAGAATTAATCATTCTTACTTATTTTTACATAATCTTTCAACTTATTCTAGCAATGAAAAATGCTTGCGGGTAAAAATATTGTACCACTTAAAGAGACCTTTACAGCTATAGATATAAGGGCCGTAGCGAGATAGGACGGTATTTAGCGGGCTAATGCTCTCGTTATCTGCCGCAGCGGTGATTTATCTCAATTGGCCCTCCAGACGTGAAACGGGCCAAAGGAGGACTACCAATGAAACTCACTTACAAGTCACTTATGTAGTTCGCCTTGCGATTTCATAGGTCAGTTTCTATCAACGAGCAATTTGATGGCAATTTATACCCAAACTCAAATTTATTTATTTATGTAATCTACAGCCTTTTATGTTGTTTAACAATTATGTTGCCAATGCTAATGGCCAATACAGATTACACTGACATTAAGTACAGTATTTAATAGATTGTAATAATAAGATAACAGTAACAGTAATAAGATATAAATTATAGTCAAACTTCGAAAAGTCTTTCCTTTATGTCATGACGTGGATTTCTTCATGGAAGCTGTGAACAGGATTGCTTATCATCTGATGTTGCAGGTATCCATAGACGGCGGTAGCCACTTGCATACATACCATTGTGAAGCCATGTGTGGTGTGCATCATGTGAGCCTTTCCAAACTATCGCATTAATAATATTAGTAGGATTATGAATATTTTATATATTAATTACGTTCTTCCTTATTCATGAGGCCATGAAATAGGAACCTTGGCCTGTGTACCACTTAGGTACAAATTATTCAACTGTATCACTAGTACGGGCGGTAAAGATCGTGAGAAAACCCACATGCCTGTGAATTTAAATAGCATTCCGGGGTATATGTACTCACGAATCTGCAATGGGTTTGTATGGTTGCCTGTGCCGACTGAGATGTTAAAGGCTGATTCGTATGGCTAATTCTTAATTGAGTAGAATATTTTTTTTTATGGACGAAGGCGGCAGACGAGCGATAAAAGCCAACATTAGTCCAAAATGACAAACGTTGGCACGCTGCCTACCTTCGGTAGATTTTTTTTTTTTATAGAGAAGAGGGCGGACGAGCAAGCGGTCTCACGTGATGGTAAGTGCTACCGCCGCCCATGGACACCTGCAACACCAGGGGGTATGCGGGCGCGCCGCCGACCTTGCAAAATCATATTCACAGCTTTCTTGAAGAACTATTCTGGGAGTCAGAACTATGGATTCTGCTCATGATTTATTTTTATATGCTGTCTGCTAACTATATGCTCGACTGCCTAATTCTTACTATACAAAAATGTAATTTTTTGGGCTTTGCGCAATTTGGGCAATTTTGTATCAAAAAATCGCTAAATAATATAAAAATATCGAAATTATTCCAAGAGAGTTTCGTGACATTTATGTGCGAATTAACGGTAAATGAACGGTTACATCCTGTATATTTCGGTACTGAGCATTTTAAACAACAAACTTGTATTGTGCATATTTTTATTGTCATCATTTTCGTGTAATAATAAATATATTCCCGTAATAATATATTCTAATACTTATTAAAATGTACCCGATACCGACATACTTAGGTCGTCTTTCTGGAAATGTGAACATTTCTCTTTTTCATTTAGGAATTTTCACGGAAAGATAAAAATAAGGTTTTCACAGAAACCCCACTGACAAATTATTACTTTCTCAACATAAGTACCTACGTCGTGTATGCCCGCCTAATAAATCAGGCCAATTTGTTAACACGTCACACAAACCAAAAAACATCGAGATCCCGTGATTTATTCATCCCTCAGGTATCGATACAAATCAATTATTTGATTCCTACCATAAATTCTGACTCGCGAGGCTTATCCTTTCAATTCGATTGCCCTATTTACGTTGTATTTGCCTACTCGTAAATATTTATCGTGTTCGATTGACCTGTCTGAGAGAATGGAATTCGATTATTTAGTCGATATCCATAAAGGAAATGTCATATGTGAATATCATTGATCAATCAAAATATATAGATGGATAATTCTTTGTGACAAAACTGTGGACATGAGTTTTGCCAGTGGTATAAATAAAATGTTACTGTCACGATAAACGGATAGTACCTAATGTTTACGTTTTTGAGAGTCTTTGCTTCGTTTATTTGTTTTAATTGTTTAAAATCAATTACGCAAACACATTACATCATTGATATTATTTCCATTTATATAAAAAATTTTTGTTTTCAATTATATCTTATATGTATTATCTTTCATTGACAACACCGTTATGTAAAAAAATATTACAGTTATTGTAATAAAGGAGAACTATCAATAATACATGCTCGTTAGTTCTTGCCGTCAAATGACGGACTTAATTGACAGTTGGTAAATTTGACCGACTTGCATACGCACTTTTAAGGTCGTAATGCTACATTTCCGTATTTTGGTTGATCGATTGTTAATAAATAGAAGAGTTTGCGTTTCAAATTCGGAATCCACGAATATCCGACATTTTTTTTCTCTAACATAAATCATGTTATTTTTAATACCCTTCTTATTTTAATGCCGCATACAGAATGACGCTTGAGATCAAGGAATGGGGAATAACAGGAACCATCCCTTTTATCATACACTTCTGGACACGGCCTCCTTATGCACATTGCTTTTGCATGAGAGATGTATGGCTTAGAACGTCACGCTGGCCAAGTTGGTGAGCACTCTTTTGGAGGTGGTGTAGTTTCTTAGGGCTTGTGGTAGCCGCTAGCCGCTTTGTTATCTCTTACCATAGTCGCCATTTGCTATAGCCACACCACACCACACGACAACAACAAATCTATCGAGAAAAACTATTTATCTGTATGACTGTCTGTTTTTACAAACGTTACACAAATACCAATGAACTGATGGTGCTATTTCTTATCTCGGTAGAAGGTTCCCTAGAAAAATCTGTAGTAAATATAGTAATAGAAAAATCTAGAAAAATAGTAAATGTGGGACCTGTCCTATAAACTTTCAAAAGTTTGTGATTCGTGACAAAGGAGAACTAAAAATTTGGATTTTTTCGAAAGTGAAATCTGGCGGATGTATCTTAATTAAATAAAAAAGAAACAAATACTTTGTATATCAGGATACATTTTGTAATAAACCCAACGTTTAAGATCAAGAAATAAAAGACAAAGTCAATCTTCGTTATTTTTTATTGAAGAATCAACGTTATATAATTACAATAATATACACTATACTATGTTAGGTATAACTTATATTACATATTTCATTATACTTATTTTACAAGACATTGCATATATTTTTAATGTGAAAAAATCTGCCTTATTAATACAATTTCACATTATAAATGATATGGATGAGTTTCTCTTAAATATAAAACTGCAATTTATATATTTTAGTAGTATAATTTACAGAAAATAACTAGTTTTAGGCAATTTAATTGCGTTCTTTATTAAACAGCATAACGATTTATTAGTTGGTCGTCAAAGGGGATTGCCCATGAGCAGAATCGTTCGAATCTAAGTTGTGCCACAAATTCAGGATATCAATAATTCCTGTTTTTAATTATCATGATTTTATAAGGTAATGTGGAGTTTCACATTTGCCGCATGAAACAAAAAAAAATACCTTTAAAAGTCTTTCTATTGTGTATTTTTGTTAGATTTTTTACTATTTTTATTGTATAAAAAATACGATTTCTGTATAATATTTTTGGCAACACTGAAATGTCACTTGTCGTGCCTGTCGTTGGCCGGCGCATGATATTACAAATTATTATTGTTACGCTGTCTGAGTTATTTTTCATGTGTGATATTGAGACTTTTCACATTTTATGTTGTATTTATATGTTGTAAGTCTTAATTTACCTATTTACTAAAAGGAAAACGATGTGTTTTAATATTTAGACTTTCAAAGTTTACCCATCTATTTCCCGGCAAATTATGTAAATCCTGTTTATTTTTCTTGAAAGTATATATTAATTCCAACATAAGACAGTAGTTTTCATATTTGCACCGATACTAAGTTCCATAGTCACTTGGGCAGAATCCCTTTGTTATTTATACAATTCGGCACTCGAAAAACACGCTACTAGTACAGACAATTGAAAAAGTCAAATTAAACTCTTTACGGAGATTGTATACCGACATGTGGTGTTACAGCGACTGCAACGCTCCCTTATAGCGAATAGAAATGATGACACGAATGAAAAAATTAAACAAGTACGTAACAGTATTTTCCTAGAAATTTATTTTCGGTTCAAGTTACTTCGGATGTTCACTATATCCTTTTTTTATTTATCCAGCACACGAAGGTTTTCCCGAAACTTATCAAGTAAAAAGTATAGTGGTGACTGTACAAACTTTAGACAGGTTCAGAAATAGACGAGTTACGAATTTGACTACTACAGTCTTTTAAATCTAGCTTGATTAGAATGACAGCTGTCAAAGTGCCTCGAATAGTGCTCGACAATAATGATCAAATCGAGGTAATGTGTTTATTTATCGACTGAAAGTTATACACTACAAATAGAAAAAAAACGTGCGTGTACCGATGGCAAAAACCTTCTGTGATTTTTAGGTTTGTATAGCGTATTTTTATAGAGCACTTTTAGAAGCACTTTGATAGCTGTCATTCTAATCAAATAATCATCTAAATAATCAGAATAACGTCTAAGTTAGGTTTAGTTAGGCTACTGTTGTCACCACTGACACGAGTGTGGACAACGGTAGGCAATAGAATAAGTTTTGTATATGAATTTCCGTTGTCCCCAACTCTAGTTGTTACGGAATATTTTAAGGTATTTCTTTTATTCTGGTAAATTTTATTATGATTACACCAGTCCAGTTTTTTTTATTCTGACCTTATTTAGAGCATTTCCTAAAAACTATTATATAATAAGAATATTATACAATAAATATTCAAAGAGAAAACTAAAACGGAAATAATTTTCTCTACAATTCCCGGTGTCCCCCCACTAAGGGGATTTATTGTGGGGACAACGGTACCAAACCTAATTAAGTTAAACAGGGTCTTCAACGCCTATATTTTTCTTTTCTTTACTCGTCTTTTCGGCTAACTCCACTAGGTCACCTAGGGCTTGTGTGAAATAAACATACGCATTTAACACTCGTAAATACATAGAATATATCGGGATGTTATAGGATCGATTTAAAAAAATACTTGATCATAAAGTGTTTGAACAATTTCAACGTTTTTTTTAACAACTTCCATAACGTTAGTAAGGTTGTTCGTGACTTATAGCACGCGTAGCACTAAACTGAATATAATAAGATTGTACTTCAACGTTATTTTTGCATTTAGGTGGATTACGGTGGATTACTGGGGAGTCCCAGTGATTTACAGTTCCCTGCTGTGGGACGTTATAGGCTGATACAAGTAAAAGTTATTTTGCGATTGCCTTCATGTCAATCGCTTATCGCTTGTCGCTTATTGACATGAAGGCCTTCATGTCTTCATGTCATGTCATTAGGTCAACCTACCTAATGAATAAGTTAATAAATAACAAGCTGCAAATTACTTTGTAATCGTTCGAAACTCCTTTATTAACAAATTCAAAGAATTTTAAAATATTAAGGATCTTTCTAACCACCTGATACTTTATCAGAAGGTGACGAGTAACTTATAAAGTAGCTTATTAACAACCCAATAGCTAAATTATCTGCCAATTAAATCTAGCTGATACTGACTTTCTGATAAAGTATCAACAGGTGACAAAGGCCCTAAATTTTTTTTTAATAAGGTCGCTCGAAATTCGATATGTACTCGTATTAGGCCAAAATTGCTGTGATAGTTTAGACAGAGGATTAATTAGACTACATCCTTCATATCCATAATATTATACCAAACGCATATAAGTTATTATTAGTATTATAATAATTATTAACAAAATAAAATTATATTTAAATTTGAAATAGGCAGAATTAGTAAAAAGGACTCGCGCTTTAACTAAACTTCAATAAAAATAAAATAGATTTAACATAATCAGTAATTTTAACATAAGAAAACGGAACTAAGAGTCAATTTCCACTTGAGTGGCGGCGAAAAGATCAATTCGATAACAGTTTAAACTGAACTTTAATGCCTTTATTAGGTTGCAGTCCGACTAACAATGAGAAACGAGTAACGAGGAGTGAGTACACAGTTCGACCAGTAAAGTTAACTGCTCGACGTATTTTTACGTCACCGCGCGAGGAATGAGTGAAACGAGCGACAGCAACGAGCTACTCGTAGAAGCAACTCACTTAGTTCGACCCCTTCGTTCCCGCATACTAATTGAAGTTGACAGTCACACTGCAGGCGAGTCACGAACGCTTTAAAACTAGAACGAGAATCCTCACTTGCAATGAGACCGTTGAACTATTATTTCTATCTCTGTCCTTCAATCGTTCTCTTGTAGAATTTGTACGTGTCTTGGGCGAGAAAGTAGTTCATCGCTCATCGTTTCTCGTTCATGGTCGGAACGCAGCCTTTGGAAATGCAATAAAGATTAATTACACTAGGCGTCTCGAAACGATGCACACATCGAGTTGCAATTTTCAGCCGTATGAGAGAAAAGTTAATGTTGAATTTTAATTATTATCAAATTGGTCGCTTCGCTACGTTTGCATAAGTGGGAATTAAACCCAATATAGTCCGATCCTTAAAATTAGGTATATCTAAATTTATTTTCACATCAACAGATGTACAAAGTCTATTATTTATTGGTGTAATACTTGTATTAATATATTTTGTTCAATAAGTCAGTTTACATTGTTACTTTTAAGCAAATACAAAATCATATATTGGCAATAATTTTACTTCCTTCACGTTATTGACTGAAAAATGGTTCATTTTCCAATAAGACGCCGAAACTTAGAATTTCAAACAAAGTGGAAAAGTATTCAGTGTAGGTAAGTTAAAACAACATGGTAAATGTACCTGTTTAATGTACATTGAACATATTATACAAGCCTCAATATAATAGACAGTGGGACACAAATGCAAGCTAATTAAAAAAGTGCGACTGTTCGACTTTACGTTTGGGTACAACAGAAGTTAGCGACTACAGCGGCAATGCAATCATTTATGACTATGGTTTCCATATTTACAGGCTCAATTTGTGTTCTGGATACGTTTGTTTTATTTATTCGTTTCTAAAGTTTTGTTAGTTTTACCATTAAAATGTTTTCCTAAATATTTTACACCTTTCTTAATAAATCCACTATAAGTAACCTGACTGTAACTGAAAATCAACACTGTAATAATTTTTTGGTGTTGCAACATAATACATGCGGAGCTTCTATCGATTAGCAACTACATCACACTATAAATCGTTGGTGTTTAAATGTTTTCATGTAGGTTAATACTTGTAATAAATAATAATAATAGCGTTAATGGTTTAGAACCATATTTTTGACCTTTTATTTTGTTTCAATTTTCATCGGAGGCTACATAACGACGAACGGATTAATTAATAATTCCATAAATGTTTTCGTGATAAAAAAAAATAATTTTTAAAGTATTTCAGACTAATAATTTTAGACAGTTTTGATTCTTATCAGACTATAATGCCATTTTTCTGCTTTGAAATCTCCAGACATTTCATGTTGTGCTAAATTAAAGTACGAGTAAGTCGCTACAACATACACAAATGAGAGACCTCTATTCTTATTTAATTTTTGCACTTGACATTGTATATCTGTCGATGTGTTACAATTGTTGGCAATTAGGAATTTACAGAGCGTTCTTAAAGTGTACTTTATAGTCTTTGCATGTATATACAAGGTGGTTCAGTCCCGGTCCCCTTTGTTACCTCTGTGGCATCTGAAAACGACGATAAATTACAATTTCAATTATTAATTTAATCGAACATCTTACGGCGTGTTTTGTTTCTAAACGTGTTTTATGACGGCCTTTATGATGACGGCATTGTTACCATTTATCATTTTTACGCTGAATGATTAATTATTTAGATTTTTGTCATTTTTTAAAACGTCTTTTACAGAAATACTCTTTGGGTGCGTAAAAAGTATATAAGTGTAGGTTTTTCAAGGTTTTTTTTAATGAAACAAATCATTTCATTTTTATAAAATATTCATTTCATAATGTGCTCGTGAGGCGTGTAGCCCTACTATTTCCTCTTGAAACATGTTTGGATTAAATGTAACGTATCATGTTGTCGTGAGACTAGTGTGAAGCAACTCACCATGTCCTCGTGAGGCGTGTGGGGAATATACGCGGCGCCATCGCTGGTCCCCCGGATGGTGTAGCTCTTGTTGTCACTCGACTCCAACACCACGCGAGGAGGCTCGCTCTCTGTATAAAATATGATTAATTTTTGCACATTTTCATTACAAAAATGCGTTAATTTGTATTTGATTATTTTAATTTTATAAATAACTTTTAAATATTGTTTTATTTAAAAAAAATCAGATATTAGGGCATATTTATATATAAACAAAATATTCAAACAAGGTAATTTTAGTTTAGACAATTTTCAAAAATCAATAAGTCCATACTGACAATAAGGTTTCTTTGCTCAGATAAAGTCACATTTTATCACATGTAGGGTAGATCCATAAATAATATCCTTATAAACATTAATCCGTCTCATTGGTCGAGCGTAACGTCAAATAGACGTCCAGTGTCATTATCGTACGAGCCACCGGCGAAAGTGGACGTGCGCTCACACCACACGGACGTTGCCGAACTTTGCTCATGCTCTTCTAGTGTTAAAAATAATTTACTTCCTACAAAAATCAAATATGTACTGAGTGCATTCATGTTTAACTCACCAGGTTTAGGATTGAGTATGTCAGGTTTGGTCTCCACCTTGTCCGCTGGCGGATACGCGATCAGGTACTGGCGTCCTTGCGCGTCCACCTGCACCACGCTCTGTGAGGGACGCTTGCTACTCGTCGTAGTGTCATTGCGCCTGCATTATTAGAATACCAATAAGTTTAATAACCTATCAGCGAGCAATGAAGAAAGCTATTCTCGGAGTTACTTTACGGGATAAAGTCTGAAGCGAAGATATTTGCCAAAGAACAAAAATAACCAATATATCTTAAAGAATTAGCTTGCTAAAGTGGCAATGGGCAGGTCATATTTCCGCAGGACCGATTAACCGATGGGGAGAGACGAGTCCTCTAATGGAGCCTACTTACAAGAAAGTGCGGTGTGGTACGTAAGGACCAACCGCTTCAAGAAGTCAACGGTGGTGATTGGGTGATAAGAGCCGAAGATCGTGTGTGATGTCGAGCCGCAGGAAAGATCTATATCCGTGAAGAGACACACGGTGATTGTATGGTAGTCACAATTAACTGTTTAGGTTACTTGTTAAAATTATTAAAGTGAACACTAAAGGACTAAAGTGACATTAAACCACTCACTTCCTCATGGCGAGCACAGCAATAGCAACTGCAGCCGCTAAAACAGCGGCGAGCGCTGCGAGTGCTGCTCCCGCTGGAAACTTGCTTACGGCTCGCGTTGTGCTTTCTGCGTTCACAGGAAAAAAAATATATAGTAAATTGAGGGCGCCGTGTGGTGCCAGCTGGTTTATAGACTAGCACCATCGCATCTCTTCCTGTGGTGGGTGTGGCCCGTGGGTGTGGGTGTTGTGGGTGTTTGTGGGGACTAAGGGATAACACAGCCGCTACCACAAACGCTAAGGAACTACATCGCCTCTTAAAAAGGGAGGGTCGCCAATCCTCTTAGCCAGCGTGGTGTTTAAGGCCATACATCCCTCATCCCCCATGTGACAAGTGGATGTTGAAAGGGCTGATTTCATTGCATTACAGTACGTTGCGGATGGATGGATACATTCACAATCTTATCTCTACTACACAGAAAGAGTACGGTAAAGACTAGAAAGAAAGTATGGTAAGTGAATTCATAGAGAGAAAAAAACCATTGTGTCTTGGGTAAAATTGGAACATGGGGTAATTAACCCGTTTACAAAGAAAAAGTACACTAGAGAGAAGAAAGAAAGTACGGTAAGTGGATTCATGGAAAAAAATCTATATCAATAATGTCTTAGCGTGAAATTGGAATATGGGGTAAGGTAAAAGATTACGGGGACATGAGATAAAATTGTGACATAAGTTTAAGATTAGAACATGGGATAAATCGGAACTTGGGAAAAGAAGATAGCTTAGAGTTCATGGGGTAACATCGTTGTATAGGATAAGATAGGAATATGAATTAAATCGGCCTTTTGTATATGTCAAATTCTTTGTTAAATACTCACCAGTCCTTTTAGCGGCGTCCCTGAAGACTAGTCCCCTGAGTACTACAGGCTCAGAAGCACCTTTGCTGTTCTTTGCAATCACAGCCAATACCTCATCTTCTGACAGCGACTCTAGCGTTGACCACGTTATGTTCAGCCACACTACTAAATCTAGACAAGAAGTAAATGAATCATTGTTACATATTATTATATGTAGATGGTAGTCAGGTAGAAATTACGTCGTGCCTGCTAGGAAACCTTCTTCCTTTGAGAAAGCAATCGTTGTCCTGTTAGGAATAACTGAGAATGAGGAGGACGATGCCGCATCCCCACAACTGACTGGACCAGTCAACCTGGTCAAGTTATCCAGCCTTCACAGAAGACCGTTGTAAAACGTATCAATGTGAATCGGGGTGAGTAAGAATCGCCAGAAACCACAACTCATTCTCATACTATCTCATTGAATACTAAGCAAGCCTCTCATCTCATTATACACTTTAGTTCCCTTTCTATCATATTCCATCGAATCCCCATAGGACGAAACCCCTCGTTCCATTATATTGCTTAATGTCCATTTTCTGTTTGGAGAAAACAGCATTATATTGCTGTTCAGTTTGTTCTTTAGATTGCGAGTGACTGTACAGTTCCTTAGGGGCGATAGTCGAGCTGGTGGGTATAATGGCTTGTTAGATCAGGTTCCAACTATTTCGGACCGACACACATCTAAACGACGAATCCGGGAACATGCTAGACATTTTTGACTGATGTGGACACGTATCGTGAATGTACATGGGAAATAGCACCGACTTACTACCCCATGAAGTGCCTGTTCTTAGCTTTCCAATAGAAAACTCAATGCCTAGTTTACCAACTTAATCAACAACAGCATCTAACACTAGTTACGTTACATCTAGAGTCCTCAAAAGACACAAACACACATAACTCCTGTAAGTCATACCTGTATATCCAGCAGTGCTGTTAGCCAGCAACCTGTTGGTCTCCCCGAGAGCCTCCAAAGTGAAATGTTGGCTGAGGCCACCGTCGTAGCCAGCCATGCAGCGCACCGTGAGGAAAGCCTCGTTGTTCTTCAGAGTGCGAGTGGCTGTACAGTTCCTTGGGGGCGATGGTCGTGCTGGTGGGAGTAATGCCTTGTTAGAACAGGTTCTATCTATTTCGTACCGAGATACATTTATCGTTATCTGATTTTTGGAACGTCCTATTCACACCAGCACACTGCATGATAAAACTGTCGTCCCTCAGTATCAAACTGTTCGTGCCCATATCCAGCAATGGACGATTAAAGGGGTGGTAACTGTTAAAAATTGAAGTGACAGCAGACCGTAATCGGTCACACTTAGAGCTTCACCAGAGAAAAACGCGCGTAAGCCCTCGTACTCCCGCGAACGTTGCTTCCATGCTTCTAACAGCTGGACAAGCTCTTAGAAGATGGCTCAAATATAAGTTATCTTTGGCATTACTCG
The DNA here is from genome assembly GCA_914767545.1 of Sesia apiformis. Taxonomy (NCBI): domain Eukaryota; kingdom Metazoa; phylum Arthropoda; class Insecta; order Lepidoptera; family Sesiidae; genus Sesia; species Sesia apiformis. The sequence continues at coordinate 2,411,638 of OU611967.1, read as the reverse complement.
AGTTTTACTTACTTTGTTATAATATTTCAAATTCAATAAACGTAAATAACGTACTATAGTTTAAAATCCGCAGTAAAGTCGAGGCAATTGTCAGCATGTCAGATTAAAAATCAAAGTGGATACGAGTACCTAGTTAGTTATAAATTATAAATAATCAACTTTTGAATTTGCGAGGACACGATTTTAAAACAGAATATCAACTGAGCTGTAAAAAATAGAGTTAAAAAAATAAAATCTGATTTCGTATATATCAGGCGAGCACGGGAATTTAAAAATGAAGGTTAACTTTTTCTTTGATTCTGTTGATTATTATCAAAATTGTGTAATGTGGGAGTTACGGTTTAATAATGACAGTTTAATAAACTTCAAAGTGCCCAGTGTTTATGACAATCAATAACATAAAACTGCATTTTTCATGTGCTTCAAGGAGTTCAATTCTGTTCGCAGTAAACTTACTGAGCGTCTTCTAACTTGTTTCGATGTGAATGACCAATGACAAAATGTGTTTTAAATTGTGGCAGACTTGACACTGGCAGAATGTGCAAGTTTCACCATTGCCATATATGAATAGAAAAAAAAATGTGGGCGACACGCGGGACGCAAAAAGACCATACGTTCAAAAACCGAATGGGTAAGTGGGAAGTCGTAGTATAAGTTTTCTCATTATGTTCCATATTGGCCGGAGTCGTGATTGCGACGAACTACAGAACTTGGGTCGTATTTTATAATACGTTATTCGAATATTCCCCAGTCGGAAGTTCAGTTTGGAAGTAGTGATGGGCAAATGTTAAGTCATGATATTCAATGAGTCATACCTCATTGAAGGCAAATACAACAAAACGCAAACGCAAATTGAAGGCAAATCCATGAGCACATGAATCTGAATTAAGATACATGAAAATTTTATGTATTTTTTTATTACAATTTTATTGTTCCTTTAATTTTTTACCTGAGTACGAAGCCCATACACTATTTTTTTTTACAAAAATTATTACAATAATCAAATTACTCAGAATTGTGAACATAAATCGTGAACAGGTATCAGTCTTTGGAAATATATCCGTTACAGCCTGTATTTTGTAATGTGTGTCGCAACTTTCCCTATTACTAAGTTGCTAAGTAAAATTTGTTAAGACCTTTTTAAAAAGAAATCGTTTTAATTATGTAGAATGCTCTTATGTAGGATGGGCCGAGTGGCCTCGGCTGGCTATAGAATATCACCACCCCATTTCTTCCCGTGGGTCTCGACTAAGAGGCGACCAAGGCGACTAAGAGATAACAAAGCCGCTACCACAAGCCGTGAGGAACTACACCACCTCTAAAGAAGTGGACTCGCCACCCCGATTGGCCACCGTGGCGTTTTGAGGCCTTACATCCATCATGGACGAGACAATGTCCATGAGGAGGCCTATATCCAACTGTGGGCGAAAAAAGGGTCCGGTTACGATTTTATTCAAAAACAAATCTGAATATTCTACGTTTTCTCATTTTCTATGAGCCTACTCCCATCCCATCCTATCCATGTCCAGCTGTGTATTGCATTGCATGTAGTTATTACATTTACTCATAGAACTTTCAAAATTCGTACCCAAGACCAGCGGATGAAACTTGATAAAGATATATAAAGAAAAATAAACTTGATGTCGAAAATATTCGTTTAAATTAAAATATTTTGTTCGCACGACTCCAATCTTTTTTGGATTTATAATAAAGTAGTTATTATAGTAACTTTAACTTTCACATTCCTTGCTCGTATTAATTATTAGTATTATGATTTTTTTATTTACACTTGTATAGCATTTATACTTGTATTTACGGTAGGCGCTACCTAGATAATGAGGTACAAAGGAGTTTGTACGAGTATTTGTGCAAACGTTCGATTAGAACAGTACTGAACAGTGGATACTATTTGATAATCACCACTGAAGTGTAGAATAGAGACTTTATGGCGGGAACTTGAGACGTGGAGTTGAGGTTTGTTTGATTATTGTAAATATTGTGTATTGGCGTTTTGTGATTTAATAGTGGTAGTTTATTAAACTTCAAAGTGTTTTTCGTGCGTGATGTTTGTGATAATCAAATAAAAGCGTGGGAATGCGTTTTTCGTGTGATTCCAAGGGGACCTTCTTCTGTCCTCAGTAAACCTACTATCGCTTTACTGAGCGACTCCTGACTTACTTCGACGGGACTGGACATTGCCAGGATGTGATTTTGAAATTGTTTATTACGAAGAAAACTTGAAACTGGCAGAGTGTGCTAATTGCACCATTGCCATATATGAAAAACAAAGTGTAAAATAATGAGTTGCAACCTACGAGTATATCATAAATAATCATAGCAACCCTATTCAGTTCAAGAATCGTGGAATGTTTTAATTACATACGAATATTAATTTACAGATTGAGGTCGATTTAGACGCTCGAACCGTTATCTGATGCTTTTTCATTAACAATTTATCGGTTCTAATCAAATTGAATATGCCTTTAGACAAAAAGGGAATAGTTTAAATATTAAATCTTAAGGGTCATTTGAGCCTCAAACCTCATTTGGCAAAGGAATTTATCACTTTCAACGAAACATGCTAAGGGTAAGGGTATTGATCCTCATGATGCGATTTATAGGGGGAGAGTGAATGCTCAATTCTAACAGCCGCTGGGCGCACTCGACTGATCACGTTACCCCTCTCTCACAGAAGACTAACTTGAAATGTACTGTATTTCCTATTTTATTGTATTTCCCCAATGTACTTACGTATTTCGGTAGTAAGTGAGTTATGCCATAGCCCATTCCCATCCCATCCTAACCTATCCCTCCCCATTTTCCCAACCCTTTCTCCCAATCCATTCCTTAATCTGCAAAGTCGGCAGCGCATCCGGGAGCGTGCCAACGTTTGTCATTCTGGACTGATATTGGCATGTGTCGCGGATGTCGATGGACGACAGTATCCACTTAGATACAATCAGGTGGACTGTATGTTCGTCTATCGCCTTTTTTCTAACAAAAATAAAATATTCCTCAGCGGGCTGGGCCCTGGTGAAGACGAGATGCTGTGGGATGTATATAGTCCCATGCCTATTCATTTAACTAATAAGGTGATGTGCAGGGATTGGATAATCTTATTCCCATCCTTTCTTTAATTCAGATTTCTAGTAATACCTTCGAAGTAACTGAGGATGTACCAACGTTCGTCATTTTAGACTGACATATTGGAATGCATAGCAGACGTCAATAACGCTTATCATCAAGTGAATTATCTACTCGTCTGTTAGTAACCTCTCTTCATGAAAACACACACATATAAAGTAATACAATAAATATCAACACATACGTCCGTAAACGGAACACTATAGTCATATGTCTAAATGTCTCGACTCACATTCATGTAATCGTGACTTAAAATCCTTGGCCCGTGCCACTGAGGTATCTACTACTTAAGTACAAACGGATTTTTAAAAATTGACCCCAGCTCAGTGGTGAGGGAAAACATCGTGAGGAAACCTACATTCTCTTGCAATAAAAAAAAATCCAACAATCCGCACACGATCAATATGGTGAATTAAAGCCCGAAACTCCCCAGTGATGTAGACTGATACAAGAAAGTAACTGTGAGCATCGGGTTTCAGCGCATTGTGACATCGTGTAGCGAATACAAAACGTAAAAATAAAAATGTTCGATAATGCTCTGATATAACCGATAGTCAATTGGGTAGACGAGTCCTCGAAGCAGCGGAGAGACAGGCTGAGGGTATGGAATGGTATGGTAATACTCTTATAAGCTGATAGAGAGAATTTCTCAGTGCGAGACATGCGTAGTGAGGAACTTCATGAAGTCATCGGGGCACATACCTCTCTATATGTGTACGGACTTTTATAGAATGCTACTACAATTGTCCAGATATGTAGGCAATATTCAGCTTGGATTCGCGCCAAAATACATTCTTTTACGTTGAGATCGTTTGAGTAAAGATGGAGGAATACCTGTGCAACTTTTTGTATTAAGAAATAGTTTTGAATATGAAGATAATGAATTCCTTGGAACTATTTGCAGTTAGTATAAATATAAAATCGCGTAAACGATTGAATTCTTCAGTACACACGTACTATGTACGACTATTTTTTTTTAGTACGCATATCTTGCGTATATTTATATATTTAATTATATAAATAATATATATTATTATCAATGTATTTATATATTATTATTGTTATTTATAGAGATGAATTAAGCTTCACTATTTGAGTTCTTTTGCACCCGCTTAAATTTTTCACATTTAACCAACGGTCGACTGGTAGAGAATGCCATAGGCATTAAGTCCGCCTATATACAATATAGTGCATAAAGAATAAGTAAATAAAATAACAATAAGTACTGTAATTAACTGTAATTTACATAATATTATAAGGTGGAATGAAAATAGAAGTGGTCGGTAAATTATCGATTATATTTTTATTAATTAATGAGTATTATACAATAATGCTTCTCCACAGATGGATATAGTCACAATAAAAGTTTCGTTAAATTGTTTTTCCTGAAATATAAACCGATTTTAAGCTTAAAATTACGGATACTGCGCCTGAAGGAGCCGCGCAAGATGTGGCACTTCTTCAGTCTGGGCTTAGCGAAATGTGAGTGCACAACTTCATTTAAACCGTTCTGCTGTTCAAAGAGTGTACCATCGATACCTAGAGACTGACGGCTTCGTTCGCCGTCCAGGAGGGCCGATGGAAGTACAAGATCGGTTTATTTTTACGACCAGCTTACGAAATCGTCACCTGACCTCAGTACAGATCTAAGAACAGATTCAAAACTTTCATGGAGTGGCTGTTAGTGCTTGGACTGTTAGAAGGAGACTCGAAGAACATGATATAAAACCACGTAAGCCAGCCAATGGGCCCAAACTGACACGAGCTCATCGAATGGCGCGCCTTCAGTTTGCGCGCGAATATTTGCATTGGACTCAGCGTCAATGGAGCCAGGGAAGTCTTCATTCAGGGAAGTCTTGAAGGGACTTCACTGAAGTCACTGAAGGTGGTGGGTGCATAAGAATCCAACCACCACCCGCGAACTTCAAGTCGTCGGTCCACCTGCCTGAAGCGGGTTATTACGAGTATTAGTTCGTAGTCCAGTTATTAGTTCGCCATACGTGGCCCCCATTCAAGGATTCGTCCACCCTATCGGTGGCTGCTCCTGCTGTAGATCTGATCTGCCGATTTCCACATCAGTATGCTTACAATACAATACTTAAATGAACTAGTATTTATATTTTTTAATTATTATAAAAGCTAAGGCCTTGTGGCAACCTTTTAGAGGTTGAATATTCAATTTGTGAATAGAAAAGACTTTGTAAGAGATTTGAGTAATTTCAGCTTTATGTAATACGACGACTATGCTTTGATGAATGGGATGGAATGAAGATTAAATGATAGTTTAATCAACGATTGATTGATTACCATTTGCTCTGAGCGCCTGATGCTATAGCAACTGATGACATAATTCACTCGGCTTTGTAAAACTAGGTTTTGTGCGTTTGAAACATTAAATTCAAGTTTCATTGTTTGTTGCATCTGATGATATACATGTGTTTGATCAGTTCTTAATAATAGGAATGGAATGAAACGTACAAAACGTAATCCTTTGTTTTTGTATGTATAGTGTATCTTTTAACTTCTTTGTATGCTGGGTAGTTGGATTTATTATAAATAATGAGGGGACAACTGTTGCTCGCCTAAATAGCAGTTACCGAACCAAAAGCCTCACCACACTGTAACTCTTTGAGGATGCATCCATTTTTCATGAGGATTCTCGAAGCCCCAGATACGACAATTTTGCTTATTGACGTGTCCGTCAAGTTGGAAATGAAGTCAACTCTTTCATGTAGCGTTCCATGTTAACTAATTGCAACTAGCGATGTGACATCTATAAACAAACCAGAGTTGCCTACCGCCAAACAAAATAATTGCGCGAAATTTAAATCCGGCGCCCAATCTTAAATTCTTAAAAACCTATATAATATGGGAAATGGAAGGAAAAAAAATAGAATTTAAGCAAAGGGAGTACGGAACAAAGTAAAAAACTAAGAAAATAAACAAGTACTGAAAGAGAGACAAGGTGGGCGGAAATTACTGAGACAGATAATGCTGCTTGACTTGGGTCTTGAAACTAAATTTTCAATTTCTCTAATTTCTGGGTGTAATGATCCCATCTCGTGATTTTTATCAGCGTATAGGATTTCACATAATCCAATGTATCATACTATATCATTCCATATTATATCTCTCCACTGCTATATATAAACCTCTTCTTAGGCTGTTCATGATCCACTTTTCATTTTGCGCTCTTCTCGGCCTTCTTCTTTAATGTATGTACAATGAGCCAATTAAAATGTTGAGCAATTTTACGTTTGATTCGTTTGAAAGAACAGACAGTGATAAAGTTCCAAATATAATTGATAAGTTAGATTTGTAAGCGAAAATCGCCTTCATTAACATTGGCCGACTGTACGCAATTAAATTTGACCATATCCGGCAAACACTTTGATAATATTCTAACAAAAGTATTGATTATAGGGGATTTTGGAAGGTTCGTCAATTTTAAATATTTTTGGCACTTTCTATTTTTCCTCGTCTAACTTAGGCACATTCTTGCCTAATTAATCCTCGCCTAACTCCCGCCTAACTCGTCTAACTAATTCTCGCCTAACACCCCCCCTAACTTGTCTAACTAATTCTCGCCTAACACCCCCCCTAACTCGTCTAACTAATTCTCGCCTAACTCCCGCCTAACTCGTCTAACTAATTATCGCCTAACACCCCCCCTAACTCGTCTAACTAATTCTCGCCTAACTCCCGCCTAACTCGTCTAACTAATTCTCGCCTAACTCCCGCCTAACTCGTCTAACTAATTCTCGCCTAACTCCCGCCTAACTCGTCTAACTAATTCTCGCCTAACTCCCGCCTAACTCGTCTAACTAATTCTCGCCTAACTCCCGCCTAACTCGTCTAACTAATCCTCGCCTAACTCGTCTAACTAATTCTCGCCTAACTCCCGCCTAACTCGTCTAACTAATCCTCGCCTAACTCCCGCCTAACTCGTCTAACTAATCCTCGCCTAACTCCCGCCTAACTCGTCTAACTAATTCTCGCCTAACTCCCGCCTAACTCGTCTAACTAATTCTCGCCTAACTCCCGCCTAACTCGTCTAACTAATTCTCGCCTAACTCCCGCCTAACTCGTCTAACTAATTCTCGCCTAACTCCCGCCTAACTCGTCTAACTAATTCTCGCCTAACTCCCGCCTAACTCGTCTAACTAATCCCCGCGTCAAGGACGAATCTTAGAGCTGGTTCCCACTATGTCATCCCGACACCTTCACCAAGGTGACAAAGGTGTCGGATGCGATACTGGATGTACAATTAATATGTCGCTATTCAGATATAGCCCGACATAAAGTACAGTTTGTCATTACGCTTATTCTACAAATGTTTCGTGTCTGAAGCATATAGTTTCGCATGAAAAAGCTTTATCCTTAGCTCTCATTGGAACCTAATTAGTAGTACCTACAGCAAAGCATAAGAGAGGTGTATTTTATTGATTTCATTTTTATTCTGGTTAACTATACCGCAATTATACCTACTTCTAAGAGTCTGTCGTACAATTGTTTGTCATGATTTTATAAATGACAATTCTAAGTTCTACCTGATATGAAAAACTTAGAAATAAAGTGATTAATACTTTATATTTAGGTACTTCAGAAGTATTCTTAAACTAAGATTATTTTAGGACAGCGAGTATTTTATAAACTTACTTAGGATACAAATTCAGTTACTTGCGAATAATTTTCTACTAAGTCGGACTTTATAAATTAATCAAAATAATAATAAGAACTTCACTTTCCACGTTAAAAATGTTCCAGGCAATAAAATTATATATTTGCTCTTTTTACACCATCTATATATATATATTATATATAAAAGAGGATGTTGCTATATTGGAGATTAATAGACTTCGACGCCATTTGACCAATTACCATGAAAGTTGGCACATATATGTATCTTTTCACGGAGAAGGTTTTTGTGCTATCGACTTTGTTGTAACTCGCCACTAGATAGCGCTGTTGTACATTAACTTTTATGGCAGGACAACGTCTGCCGGGTTTTGCTAGTATTATATAAAGGCGGAGTTATTTATTTATTAGTACAAAGAACTGTAAGTTAGAGAAGTAAGCCCTCCAACATTTTTTTTACATTGTCGTTTGTCGGCTCGACGTAGTGAGCAATGGACCTTAGAGGTCGAATCAGGCCAAAGTCATCCTACATAAATATATAATTTCATCAATGTCTAATTTGAACACTTTGCTATGAAAGGACAATGAAGTATAAAAGCTCATGGCGTAATATAATTTGTGACCGATTTTCTTAATTGCGTCGGAATTTTCGATTTAATTTGTTTTATTCAAATAGGCTTTATTACTTTTAATCTAATCATTTATTTTATTAAAGACTTTTTGAAATTGCGGAGAAATAAAGAAAAATATCTAAATGAAAGTGATACGCGTTCTCTGATGTAAACAAAAGTTTACACATGAAAAGCGGAAGTAAAAATTAAAAATTCGTACCTGTCCCACTATAGTTACATAATATACTGAAATAGGATTTGAAACGAATAGATTTAACAAAGAAAGAGTCGCTGACACAGCTCGTAATCAGGGGGTCTACTCCGAAAACACGAAAAACGAAGTTTCGTCCAATATTTCAGTAGATTCCTACCACGAAAATATTCACTACGATATATCGGCCCGAACGAACTTAATTTGACATTTGAAACTACTCCCATCGCACGAGACAACAATCGAAATATAGATTTTGGCAGGAGATACTTGGAGGTCAAACGTCAAATTTGACGATAACAATATCTCACCTTTTAAATAATTGGTATTACACGATATATAGAGCTACGAACGAAGGAAAGTGAGAGTAGGGTTATAGCACTTCGTTCGTTGGAACTTCGGTCGGGCCCGAAACATCTGAATCGTAAAATCAGAGTAGACCCCCAGGGTTGTGAAGTGGCAATGAGCAATTCATATTTGTCGCAGGACCTATATTTGTACTATTGGAGTACACGAGTCCTTAAATGGAGGTCACGTAACCAGAAATTCAGTATGGAACGCGCTCCAGCCACGTGAATCGGCCACTTGAAAAAGGTTTGCAGTGTGACTGGAGCAGAAGTAGAGCAGCAGATCGCGTATGATGGCAGACCTTCGGAGAAGGCTATATCCAACAATAGAGAGACAACTGTCGAAGATCTCGCTCTTACAGGTGGTTTAGAATCGCTCAGCATCCGTAGAGATGTTGCGTCTCTCTGCGTTTTCTACCACATTTATAATAGGGAATGTTCCGAAGAGCTGTTTAATTCGATGCCAACTTTGGGTTTTTACCATCACACCGCTCATCATCGTCGTGCGGTTCATCCGCACTTGCTTGACATACAGTCGCCGCGTACAGTACGGTCAAAAAGACACTTTATACCGCGAACCCGAAGGTTATGGAATGAACTGCCAGCTGAGGTATTTCCGTTACGTTACGACATAGCGCTCTTCAAGAGAGCTGTTAATAGGATTCTACAAGGTCGGCAGCACACCCGCAAGCCCCGGAGGCGATGACCACTTACCATCATGTGCCTGTTCGTTCGCCATATATTCTATAAAAAAACATAGGCTGATGTAATGAAATGAATCTTTTTCACCGATTAATCTCGTGGGTCAGATTAGGTAAATAAAGTCTTATTTGTCTCGCTATTGTTAAGAAAGACGCAGTGGGCCAAATAAGAACCTGCCTTCAAAGATCGTTATACATTTAAGTCACACCTTGTAGACACAACGACAGCTCGAGCGGAAGTAAAATATTTCCCATGTTATTTTGTTCAGCGCTAAGCGCTATAAAGTGGATTTAATGTCCGTTTTTTATGATGTTGACTATACGTGCCTTCGGAACAGTCGCCCTTGTATTATTCGTACCGATCTTAATACAAAGTTGCAAATGAATTGTATTGAGAACTAGTTTCAAAATACACGGCAGTTGCTATAATAATTAAGTTGTATTTTAACTAACCCGCTGGCCTTCCTAGTGGAGAATATTGGACTAAATAAAATTTTTAATACAAAAATTCTCATCAAGGTATAACTGCGATGCAGTAATCACAGTATATAGGGTGTCTCTAAACCTTTATCCGAAGCCTGAAGTCATGGATTCTGCTCATGATTTTGAGTTAATTGATATGAAAATTTCACGAATCTGTATTTGCATTCAATTCATTTTTTTTTAGAAGACGTGGCAGAAGGACGTCCGACCCGCGAGATGGCAAGTGGTCACTGCCGTCCAGGGACAACTGCAACACGAGAGCACTTCCAGCCCTCCCATGTCGCAACTATGTGAAAAAACAGTAAGCAATTGGTTCTACAAATTCCGGCTTCGCGGCATAAATGTCTTAGCGTGTCTTATCGAGCAGTAGCGTGACCGCGCGGCGACCGTGACAAGCGACACCGCGACAAGCAACCACATTCGACTCCTAAGGCTGCGTCCGCAGTGGGTGCAGGGCGGGTAGCGGAAACGCTGCGAATTTTATAAAATATTATGGCTGAGGTATATTGCTGAGGTATATTTTGGTATGATTGCGGTGCGCGGAGCGGATTTTGCGGCGACTTTTGAGCGTGAGCGCACAGGTCAATCGGCTATTTTTGGCGGATGAAATAATAAATTATAAAATTATTGAATAACGCTGCGTAAGGGCCAACAACAAAAATAAAATCGAATTATAAATATATTTTTTTATCAAACTATTAAAGTTTTTCTATCTGTGTTTTACGAGATCCGAAACCGGGAAGCCATGATTGATTACCGCGTGACGTCACAACACAAAATTTTTTCGGCGTTGCGTATTTTCTACTCTCTAAGTTACATTTGATAATTGATTTAATTGATTGTTCTTGGTCTACCTACATAAAATTAAAGCAGATAGTGCAAATTTTATGATTGCAAATTTCTTTGCTTTCAATCCGGACTTTTGCTCAGCTGTGATCAGAAATGTGAAACTTCTGTGTAAGTTAATTGTGTGTAAGTTAATTCCACAATTTAATTCAATATTATTTCGATATTTGTTCAATTTAAATGTAAATATTCCCTTAGCTACTTTATATAACCAGACGATTAATTTTAAGCATACACCAAAGTTTGTATGTTGTTTGGATTTCTATAAAAAGGTACAAAGAAATATCTAGTTAATTCGTTATTTTGTAATCAACGTCAGTTATTTATATATATAATATTTAGGTAATATATTAAATGTCATTATTTGATGTATATGCTGGGTCTCGTTGTGCTAACTGTAACCACTGTTTTCGAAGGTTTGGACATACATAAATAAACAATTAGAATAAACAATTTATGTATGTATAAACAATTTAGTATGATATTTAATAGTTATACTTCCGCACAGAGGTACTACGCACGTTTTATACGACAATGATGTCATTTTTAACAATTTCCAAAAAAATATATAACTTCATTAACCTTCCTCTCAGAATAGAAATTGTTTTATAGTGTTGTGACGTCATAGACCCAAGATGTTCTGTGACGGAATTTTTGCGCGAAGTTTAAATGAATAATGAAAACGTTATTTCTTTTATCGAATTTTTTAATAAAAAAATATATATGGAGGGTATATATCAACGTATCTTGCATGTTTTAAAATACTTTCTCGAAAATTGTCAAATGGTCAATTTACTTTGCGATTACGGCTGCGAATTGGTGTGTTAATTGTGAGTTTCTCTGTAATTTGACGTTTTCTGAGTACATTGAAATAAATATCCCAAGTAAAAAATTTACTTCTTTCAAGTAGAACTTCTTTTAAATCAAATTTTGTGTGAGACATTGTCTATACAAAACAGAGACTCTTTCATAGCGAGAATCGCTTTAACTGTAGACATATTAAAATATTGTAGACATACATATAAAAACAGCGGATCACGACCCCGCTTTCCGCTCGGCACGCGGAGTACACTCCGCGTGCAACATAAGATATAAAAATATGTGTATCATACCTGCGGGCACTATCTGAAAGACGCACGGTCGCTCCTGTCGCCCGACCGCGTTGGTGGCGCGACACAGCAGCGCGCCGTAGTCGCGCTCTGACGCCGCGCGGTACCGCAGCTCACTTGTCGTGCTGCCCGCTGACACTGACACCACACAACACACAGAAAATAAGTTCAAAGCTAATGAAAAAATATTAAGGATTATATCTTTTTATACCGTCCGGGACAGTAGACTGTATGATAATCTTAATAAGAATAGAAAATAAAGACTTAGGACAGGTATGATATAGTTTATTAATTACGTCACCTAAGAATAACGCAGAATGCACTTGATGTGGGGATGGTTTTTTGCGTAGGTACTGACTCAAATACGCCACGGTAATGTAAAATACTCGTACTTACAAAGCAAATGTACGTGCTTTGCACTGTACACTATAGTCTTAGTATTTCGCAAAATAGAGTCACAAATTTTGCAAAAATAAGTTGAAATATTTTCTAAGTGTCCCATGGATATTTCAACGCCTCGTAAATTTAATACACTCGTGTATGCACGTATATGTGCACATACACGTATACACACGTGCATATTATGTATGCACGTGTGTGTCATGCATCTAGTCCTCATGTACTGTATACTAGGGTTGTAGGAATATGATATTTTGGATCCGGATATATTGTGTACTCTTTTACTGGTTTCGGTTACAGATATGTTTTAATGAACTTTTTAAAAGATGTATTACTAACTGAAAGCAAAGAAAAGTAAAACCACATCGGGAATAATTGTAACCCTCATAAAGAATGAACGAAAAATCTGACAAATTACATGCAAATAGCAAGAACTTGTCAAACATCACCATGTTCAAATTCCGCTCCTAACAAGAATGTAGTAATTATTTGTAATAACATTGGAAGTTCGGATTCAGTTTGGAAATTTTTTTTAATTCGAATATCCGATAAGTTCGGATACGGATACGGAGCTCCATAACATCCCTACTGTGTACTAACCGTATCTAGCGGGCGAGACCTGGAAGCTCTCGCCGCTGTTGTTGAACTGCCAGTAGAAGGCAAGCTCGGGCGGATCCGCGGCGACCGCGCACCGCACGCGGAGCGCCTCGTGGAGCCGGGCGCCCACCACCAGCGGCGACGGTGCCGCGCACACTGGCGCAACTGTGCACATCACATTATACCTCCTCTACACTACTCGCAAAGTTCCTCGACGAAGTACTCGGGAAAGTTGACCGAAGTCCGAAGTGCGACACTACACACTCGTTCAACTTCGAGAGGAGCTCATTCGCGCTGCGGCGCCGGCACCACGTCCTTTGACTCGGGCGCAAAAACCGACAACAACCGGAAGTCGCCCGAGGCGCAGTAAAGTTGGACGAAGTAAGACGAAGTGCCTCTCCACACTCTCGTATTCGGCTAACCTCGGTCAACTTCGCGAGTAGAGGAGGCATTAGATTACACGGCAGTGTTATGTGAGAGTGCAGTTACTTGAACAATCAGTAGGCCCCAGTCGGCTGAGGATCTACTGAAGTAAGTAAGAACTTGTAGTGAAGAAAGCAACTTTTGAAAATGTATTACGATTTGACACTCATATGAAGATCATGTAACTAAGTTAGATATTGTACATCTATGTAGCCAAATGACAAATTAACAAAATAATAGGCGGTCTTATCACTAAAGCGATTTCTTTCAAGTATCCTTTGGCCTAATAAGCAGAAAATTGATGAGAAATAAAGGTAGATAGTGTGAATGTGATATCATGAATGATATCATGTTATAACCTGTCTTCCTAAGGTTAGAAACATTTTTATACAGGTAGTTTAATATAATTTAAATAAGCAATTATTTATCATTTGTTGAAACACGAATAGGCACATGTTTAGAGTTTTTTATAATGTACTTTTTAAACTGTGTTTGTGCTGTTGTTTCATGTAAAATTCATGTAACTCATGATTTTCATCTCCGTTCTGATGAGAACCTCTCATTACATATCATCTCTTGGCGCACTGGCTTTATGTCGAAGTCTAAGGAAGTTGAAGCCGATTAGGCTCCTTATTCACCTTAGGAAAGCTTTTAACGAACGTTTTTTTTTTCAAAATAGGATAACCAAATATTACCTCTCGACAACTTAATAATCAAATTTGTCCCACATTTCTCTACTCTCTTTAATTTCTCTCATTGCCTAAATCAAAGGCATTTTCCACCTTTCTCGTCTATTTATGTACTAAAGATATAATAGGGGTTAAAGTATGAAATTGCCGTTTTATATTAATAGATACTTTGAATTGACATAAAACCTTCATGGTGTGAGATTTTCGAGTGAAACTTTTTTCACATGATACCTATGAGGTTCTTGTTTTAAAAAGTGTGCAACATTCGATTTTCGACTTTCAATTATTTTTTTTATTCAGCTTAGACGGGAGAGATGGATACTTCGAAAATCCGAGTAATCTTTGAATACGAGTTCCGACGCGGAACTAACGCGGCAGAAACGGCTCGCAATATCAATGCTGCACTTGGAGAGGAGACTGCTAATGAACGAACCGAGCGTTTTTGGTTTAAACGCTTTCGTAATGGAAACTTCGACTTGAAGAACGAACCACGTGGAAGACCGCCCACACAGGTGAATAACGCTGAATTGAAGGAGATGGTGGAAGCCGATCCGAGTCAAACTACCCAGGAATTAACGGCATGGTTTAACGTTACCTTACCTACAATATTGACATTATCTTATTGATTTGATGCAAATGCATCAAATCAATAAGATAAAAAAATATGAAAAATGGGTGCCTCATGATTTGACTGATCTGCAGAAAGAAACGCGTGTTGAATGAGGGTAAATATTTTGATTAAATAAATATGTTAAATTTTAGAAAAAAACTAGTTTTAATTTTTCAGTACAAATCGGCAATTTCATACTTTAACCCCTAATATAAGCATATAAATATATATGCAGGGAAAATATATTGTTATTATTATGTATTATTGTACCTGCATTGTTATGTATAAATATAAATAAATAAATATAAATAAGGCCACACTCGGATTCCCTGTGTCGTGGGTTCGACAACACCTACAAGAGACACATACAAAAACAAACACTGACGCACACCCAAACCCGAACATGCATTTGTCTTTTTTTTATTATTAAACGAATGTATATCCCGACCGGGGATCGAACCCGGGACGTTTTGCACAGCAAGCAGAGTCACTAGCGACTGCGCCAATCGCCAGTCATATATTTTTGTTTATATGTATATATGTTACATTTATTTATTTTCTAATTAAGAGTAGGTACTTATAATATCTAATTTACAATGCACCTCTATTAATTCTCTGTTTACCCAAGGGTTGACTGGTAGGGAATGCCATAAGGCCTTAAGTCCGCCTATTGTGTTTATTGTCTGTGCAATTAAGTTTAAATAAATAAATCAACAAAATAAAATAAAAATAAATGACAGTATGTTACGGTAACTTACACTGAACCCTGAGGTACACAGCTTGGCTGCTGGACTCCCCGATCTGGTTCGCAGCCCTACACGTGTAGAGCCCTCCGTCTCTCCTACTGACTCGTTGTACTACCAATGACTTGGTGCTGATGAATACGCCCGATGACATATTCTGACTCACTTGCTGGTCCTGTTTCCATGAATATCCGTTTAAAGTAATTTATTTTCTCACAGAACTTTAAGTAATTCAATTTAAAGAGAAAACTTATGATTAAGTTAAGATTTAAAAGGCATTAACAAAGCACATTCATGTGTGTGTGCACACACACATTTAATAAACGACAACCATAGGTATTTTATTTAAGAATTTATCTTCATAAAGTTAGAACCAAAAATTACAGGTACTTAGTTTTATAAAAGTTTAGTTTTTTTTTATAGAAAAAGGCGGCAGACGAGCATACAGTCCACCTGATGGTAAGTGGATACTGTCGCCCATAGACATCCGCGATACATGCCAACATCAGTCCAGAATGACAAACGTTGGCACGCCCCCAGATGCAATGCCTACTTTTGCAGAGTAAGGAATGGAGTGGGAAAATGGGGAGGGATGGGATGGGAACGAGCTCTGACATATCTCACTCACAACCGAAACACGTACGTACATTGGGGAAATACGATAAAGTAGGAAATGCAGTGCATTTCAAGATAGTCTTCTGTGAGAGAGGGTTAACGTGGCCAATCGAGTGCGCCCAGCGGCAAATTGTAATTATAAGCAAGATAACTTTTCATTATTGAAACATTAATAGGCATGTGTTTGGAGATTATTTACATATGTATATATGCTGTTTATTCGTGTAAAAATAAAAATAAATTTTACAATACTCCAGTAGACAAAAGAGACTATAATGTTATATATTCGTACATAAACTGAGAGCTATCGACACAAAGACACCGGATCTTATACACGGTCGGCAGCGCGCCCGCATACCACCTGGTGTTGCAGATGTCCATGGGCGGCGATAACACTTACCATCACGTGGGACCGCTTGCTCGTCCGCCCACTAGTCTATAAAAAGAAAAACACGCACAGTATTGAACATGTAATTCTAGGTGTAAGGAAGCTTCCTAGGGGACTAAGACATCACGCATCCCCCACGTACGGGGGTGAAATCATACGACAAATGGCGGACATTTAATTTGTTAGAATTTATTCAAAAAATCAACACTTGAGAATCGTATACCGCATATATATGTATATACTTAAGGGATATTGGTAAAAAAACACTGGGGCTAGGATAAATACGTTCCTTATGTTCCAAACAATATATGTATATACCTTAAATATTATATTTTATATCCACTAGGCCGTAATACTAAAAATCGACGATTTTTGTACCTTCAACCCTTTGTACCCTCGTAACGGAGGGCGACTGAACACTGGGACCTCATATACAATATTCTGTATAGTCTAAACATAAATAGTATCAGTAAGAAATGTTAATCACGATACGACTTTGGGTCGGCTGGAATTTTGGGCTCCAAATTTTTATGGAGCCTTATCGAACACTGGGACTTACTTACCGCTTTTTAGAGACTGGTGTTCTTTGATTTGCCACCAATGTCAGTGCTTCGCCATAATCTTAGTCGTATGATCTCACCCCCGTACCCCAGAAACGCGGGGGGTGCGTGATGTCTTACCCTCTAGGGGATTCCCTTGTACTTAGAACTTCAAGTTCTATCCGTATACTATGCCAGTGTTTTGTCAAACACGCGACTTTTTGGTGTCGATAACTCTCATTCTTATATTATGTTAATAATAGCCAGAATAAATGCGAATATAGACTTAGCGAATATAATTTGAGACTTATTGACTGATGAATAAGGCAGGCCACGTGTATGTACGCATGTTTGTCATTCTGAACTGATGTTGGCGCGTATGGCGGGTGTCGCTTGGCAACAATATCCACATACCGCCAGGTAGAGATCTGCTCGTCTTTATAAACACATATATCAAATACGAGCGGTGATAAAAGTATGCGTTTCTAAGAATCATTTTAGAATAACTACTTTATTATGTCTTTACTTATTATGCAAGGTATAATTCGTCACAATTATATTTTGGTATGTGATGTTATCTGAGCGAATGGACCTTATTGTTAGTATAAACTTATTAAATTATTTTAGAATATTAAACAGTTACATAATAAGTAGTAAAAATCATTTACGCAAATGTTTTACTTATCGAACAATTAACATTAATGTTCACGGATTGTTCAAAAAAGAGTTCTATTAAAGCATCCACCAATCTGCACTAGGCCCGCGTGGCAGATTACGGCCTGAAACCCCCAGTGATTCACTAGGGGAGGCCTGTGCCCTGCAGTGGGATCTTAAAGGCTGACACAAATAACCAAGTAACAGTTTAAGATGTAGGTATATGAAAAACATGAAAATAGAGTTCTATAAAAGCAACCAAGTAACAGCCTTATGAGTACCTACTTCTATTATCAATCAGCCTTTAATATCCCACTGCAGGGTACAGGCCTCCCCTAGTACACCACTGAGGGGATACCTACAGCTACACGAGTACCTACAGTTTAAATATAAACACAAAAAATAAAAAGAAGAGATTCGATACATTATGTAGTTATTGAGCTTCGTGTTATATGAAATTTTTAAGTTGTCCAACTTAACATTTCGTTGTTTTTAAAACAACATTTTGTTCTTGCTTCTATTTGACTTAAATTTTGAAACAACGATATTAAAGTTAGAAAATCTTAACCAGAATCCAAAAAGTTCATACCGACTCTTTGTTCAGATATCACAACAAAACAAATTTTTCAGTCGATGACCCCGTTTATGTTACCGGCCAAAACCTATTTCAGAATAAACTTGTTTTTCCTACGATGAACTAGTATCAACTAGTTTCGGATAACCGAAGCATGTTAGAGTCAATCAGTTTAGCCTAGTAAAAACTATTTTGTCCTGAATTAGCATATAAATTATTTTAAATAATTATTTATGAACAAGCAGGATTTAGCATTGTTTAAAAAAATAACCACGCCTCAGACTTCTAACCTAAACGAGACAAATCGTTTGTACATTGGAAAAAAATGCGGCGCAATAATCTCCCTAAATAGAAGAAATTGATACTAGGACATAAATATTTATGGAAAGTAAAATTAGTCTTTTAAATCTAGCTTGATTTGAATAACAATAATGATCATATCAAAATTAATGTGTTTACTTACAAGAAAACGCATTAAAATAATGATTTTACATTCAAGAAAACCAATTATCTTTCATGTTGCAAAATAAATAATTTGCCAGACGCTATTACAAAGTTATGTCGTTGATTTTACTGACAGCTGTCATTCTAATCAAGCTACATTTAAAATACTATATAGTCGGATTATTTATTCGAGTCAGGGATATGACATGTAGAACTGTCAATAAAGTGTCATATTCGTACAAATTTCACTCTGTTTGAGAGTTCTATATGTCATATCCCGACTCGAATCAATAATCCGACTTTAGTATAATTTATTTATTGCATGACATTTATCCATTGAATTACCTAGGCAATATTCGTTTAGCTCTGAAGTATGAATTGTTTTACCAGTTTATCTTAGTTACTTTAGGTTTTTCTTCACTCTTACACACAAATTCACACAAACACATACATATCTACACTCACCTGAGTCTTACGTGATAATTCATTGTTTATGTAAGCAAATCGCCTACAATAATTACCTATTTTGCATTGTACGTATATAAATACATAGTAAAATCCGTTTTTGGCAAATATCTCAATTTACATGTAATAATAAGTTCACATTCCTGTTTTGCTGTAATTTTTTGTTCATAAATAAATCCTATACTACACTGGTTGATCCTAACACGCTTCGGATTAAATAGTTTATCCTGAAATCGGATTTGCCCAGTAACATATAAACAAACAATTTCGCGTGACTCACTCACGTTATGGTACCAGGAGATGCGATGCTCCTTCGGGTTCGCTCTGATGTTGCACTCGAAGTACACATCATCGCCTTCCTTTATGTCGTTGGGATTCAACGTGCTGCCCAGAGACAAGTTCAAGACCGGTCTGTCTGCAATATTCAACCTTATTACAAAACTAATAAGATTCAAGACATGTTTGGATGCATGAACGGTAAAGGTACAAAATTGCAGGGTCATTGTTAGCCACGAGTATTTATAGAAAAACGTGATGTTTGTGGAAGAATATTCGGGAAAGGTTCGGCCCATATTAAAGATACATGGAGCACGTATTCATTGAAGATAAGTATATTAAACCTATTTAGGGAAATAGCTTACACGCATAGAAGTACAATAGTTTCGTTAGGGCCGTGATACACATGCGTGTTACTCGCACAAAAGCATACCTTGCAAGTGCGTGCTACTGGCATGTGTATTCAGATTATGCCAGCCAGAAGCATGCATTTTCATAGCACACCAGGAGATCGCAATCCGTTCGAATTGTCGCGTGCGCCTCGGAGAAGCGGATAGAGGAACTGCGAACTTACGAACCTCCATTTTGTGCTTTTCAATTGGCACTCACGAATAACACTTGCTGGTTATTCTTATGCTAGGTACTTGCTCCTGGCATGCTTTTTCACTGGCATGTGTATCACAGCCCTTATGATGAGTATCAGACAAAAGCGTAGGGAGGCATTGTTAAAACGTTGAATACACATTTCCTAATAAAAGTGTATGTACAAAAAAGGCATAACTTTTAATAACGGATTTACTCTTTTTCAACCTTAATGTAACGAAAATAAGGCTTTTTATTCATTAAATTTACTCGGTGGACACACGTTTTTTGGTCTTGAAATACGAACAGCCGTGAAAAACAAGGATAAATAACGTATTTTGTATTAATATATACAATCACGAGCGTTTCTATGTAGTGGTAGGTATCCTTAGAGCAAAATGATGGGTTACGGTTTAATAGTGAGCTTTAGGGGAATATAATAGTATGTTATTATTAGAATTCATAAATATATACCTAACTGTAATATGCTTGCATAACATGGACGCTATACGCGGGGGGCTATACACAAGATTAAAGTAGCACAGAGAGTCATATCTATGCTCGAAATATTCATATGCGACACTTTATGATACGAAAGCATTCGTCAACGCGTGATATAAAAAAAATCGGATATAAAATAAAATTGGATCGAAGAAAACTCTTCATTTTCTCGTACTCCGGTTTGCCAGAGCAGCTATCACAAGCTTTGGGTTCGAGTGACCCCAGAAGGAGTGAAATCGTTAACCTACAATGGCCAGGAGACCAGGACACAAGGTGACTACAGGGAGAGGTCCGTGTTCTGCAGTGACTGTACATGTTTATATTGATGCAAATTAAGTAATTATTCATTCAAGACTTACAAACGACGGACATCTTGAAGGAGTCCTCCAACACGGTCCTCAGGACGGGGTTCTCAGAGCGACACCTCATGGTGGCTCCGTCGTCCTCTGGCTGCGGGATGAATATCACGCGGCTAATTGTAGTCGTCTCGTTCGTGAACTCGCTGTGCTGTTAAAATTAGATTTTATTATTGCACAGGTCATCAATTTTACTCGTCCAAAAGGCATTGGGGACACTGGTCTCGGCGATACGGGAGTGAGTGCTGAGTGAGCGCTAATGAACTTGTAAGACTCTAGCGGTAAAGGCTATGAGTGTTGTAGTCCAATTTTTTAATATTTGGTCTTAAACCCTCGTAGCTAAGAACTGGAGTCTAAAACGATTAAGGTTAAGGATACAATAGCACTAACATAGTGCGCGAGCGCCCAAACGATGAAGCGTTCAGCGCTCATTTTAACAACAATACACGGGAGCCATTCAACAAATAGTGACCTGCTGGTCAAATTATGTGACTGCGCGACGCCGTGTGAATATTTTCAAGCGATCTCATACATTTTTTGAACTATTGGTCGTCTGGTTGCATGTCGCTTCGACCAGGTAACACCATGTATCCTATACTGCATATTCTATAATCCCCATTCTTTCTACATCTTATCTCAAATTTAATTCCTAAAATAGGCAACGCATTTACAAAAGTGCTAATGTTCATAGTTTTTGACTGACGTTGGTCGACGTTGCAAATACGAGTATATTATAGACGACAAAAGGCATATGTCATTTTTTTAAATATTTCTTTTTTTTACAAATAAACGTATGAACCTACGGCATGAACACTACAACTTGATAATATATTGCAAAACCAACTCAAAAACCAGAAATGTACTGCATTTCTCACTTTATCATATTTCCCCAAAGTACGTACGTGTTTCGGTAGTGAGTGAGATGTGCTAGAGCCCATTCTTATCCTATCCCCATTTTCCCAACTCTTTCTCCAAATCCATTCCCATATCTCCAAAGGTAGGCAGTGCATCCGGGGGCGTGCCAACGTTTGTCATTTTGGACTAATGCTGGCATGTATCGCGGATATCTATGGGCGACAGTATCAACATACCATCAGGTGGACTGTATGCTCGTTTGCCGTCTATTTTTTGTAAAAGAAGTCAATGAATTTTTAAACACAAATTAAAGAATAATAATAATAAGGTTAATTTGATATTTTATTACTCGTAAGTATGGTATAGTATAAAGTGTTGATTTCTTTGTCTTTTTTGTAATCATTCATGTATTTTTTACGTTACATATATGTAATTTTACACGCCATTATTGGCAAATGTGTCGATCTGACTATGTAATTATCACCTTTTGCACATTGCACATCGCAAATAAGCAAATTGGATTCAATTAAATTGAATTACCTTTCCTCTTGTATATCTCCTGTTCTCTCTGAACCAGAGAATTTGAGCGGGCGGTCTGCTTCCGTGCGACACGCAGATCAATGTCACTTCTGTATCAGCTGACATCTGTCCAGGCTTGTTGGTGATCATCACTGAAGTTGAGCGCACTATTGGGACAAACATTGGACAACATGTACGACTTGGTAGCAGGTTGGCAGAGGGGGGCTGCAATTACTCAGCATCTGAGCGCACTCGACTGGCCGATTTACCCCTCTCTCACAGAAGACTACTGTATACCGTACCGTACTGCATTTCCCATTTTATTCCATTATCCAATGTACGTATGTATTTTGATAGTAAGTGAAATATGCCAGAGTCTATTCCTCTTATCTCTCCCCATTTTCCCAACCCTTTCTCCAAATCCATATCTAAATCTATATTCTGGACTGATGTTGGCATCAGTCCACTGACCACCAGCTGGACAGTCTGCTCGTCTGTCAGGTTCTCTCCGTCAAAAATTGATCGCACCACCGAGTATATATCAAAGAATAGAAAGAATTAAAACAATTTGGGTACTATACTAACAATTAGCGCATGGCATGTGTGTACGGAACATCGATTTGAGAACACATACTATGTAGATATATATATATCTAAACATTGGAGAAGAGTTATAATACAAGCACTGTAGGGCAGACACCTTAGTCTAATAGTGTTCTATGTCGGTAGATCTCGAATTCTTTAATTCATATACATTTTAAATTTTCATTAGCTCATCCGCTTCAACCCCCCCCCCCCCCCCCTCCACTCCTCTCCCTCTAAGAAGTTGCCAACAAGGTTTCTTTATCGATGGTACGGAATGAATGTGAATATTTTTTCTGATGTACATGCATTTGTTTCTTTCTACGATATATGTACTGAAAAATATGTTATTTGGATATTTAATGAAAAAAATAGACTCTAATTGTAAGTTTGTGTTAGGAAACAAAGCGAGGGGGTGTCCTTGATACAGTATGTTTACATAATACCAATACATAGCTCAAGTAAATTATAGAAAGTTATATAAATTACAGATGGTACGGAATGGTAGTTCGTAGGACGGATTAATACTAGCCTATGTGTTTTTATTCCGATCAATGCTGGTGAAGCCGTAGGCAATACGTAGTAAGTACAAGAATATTTCTGGGCAGAGAAATTGCTGGAAGAGAATTGCTTGCGGCTGGAAGAAGACATTTCTCTGGCCAGTTACTTGAGTACACCGCTATAGTGTCAGCGTTAGTAATTCAGTTAAGCCTATTTGAGAAACTACTTCCCAAATTCGCATCATTAAAAGATATTATATATGTATATAATTAAATTAACATATTTATGTATTTTGTTAGTATTATTAAGTATATTATACATACAAATTTTCCGTACGCACTACGCTTGCTTTTCTGTCTTGACCTATATTTCACTTTTCCAGATCTACTGAAAGAAATCTCCGCAGGAGATAAGCTTACCTTCTGTACATCGTTTCGTTTTCTTCCTTGTTATATATTTCGTGTTATGTACAATAAATTATTGCAAATACAACGCAAATGGTCTCTTTCAGTATCCATCGCTGGACACGGGTCTTCTCAAGTACATTGTCTTGTGCATGAGGAATGTAGGGTCTGAAAACGCCACGCTGACCCGCTTGGGTTGTCGAGTCCACACTTTTAGAGCTGTTGCTGTTCCTCGAGGCTTGTGGTAGCCGTTGTGGTAATCGCCTTTTACGACAGCCACAGGAGGAGATGGGATATTCTACAATGTGCATTAAGAGTACAACGTCCGTGTTGAGCAGTACATTATGAAAGGGCTGATTACGTTTATTATAACGATGGTAATAACAGTAACGTTCACTGGCTTCTCAGCCAGGTAGAACGGTCTAACAAACATTACAAGTCCAACAAAGAACTTGCCACCGCCCGCACCTATTCATAACTTTAGTTTATGAACTAACTTCGGCATACTCCGCAGATTTATAATGGACAGAAACGCTGGGTTCAGGCGATGTGAAAAACTTCGCCTTTTCACGATCAAAATGTTTGGTTAAATTGAATGAAAGGTAAATATTTCTTTGAGAGATTAATTTTTTGGAAATGTCGGGATTAATAAAGTACCCACCGATTAAAATCTGTTTGTAACGTTGACGGTACTGAAATAAGGTTTTTTGAAGTGGAAGCCAAGTTATTCCGACACTCACAGAAGACTATTGTAAAATGTACTGCATTTCCCACTTTATCCTATTCACACAATATTATATACGTATTTCGGTAGTGAGTGAGATATTCAACAAAGCCCATTCCCGTCTCATTCTCATTCCGTAGGTAGCGCATCCGTGGGCATGCCAACATTTGTCATTTTGTACTGATGTTGGCATGTATCGCAAATGTCCATGGACGACAGTATCCACTTACCATTAGGTGGACTGTAAGCTCGTTTGCCGCCTTTTTGCCATAAAGAAATAACATTCTGACTATAGGTGGATTTTAATAAATATTAATTAGGAAAGATTTTATTTCCTTTCTTACTCTGTATTTGGGAATTGTGTTAAAAGCGGCTGAAGTCACGGGCATATACTAATACTTATAACAAAGTAACTCGTACTCGTTCTCCAAACATAAGAATTTATGACAAAAGATTTCTAAGAAAATTGCTAGTTGTGGAAGTTACACACATTTTCTACTTACAACTTTGAGAAACTTAGTCTAAGTTCGAGAAACGTGCCCCGTGATATTAAAATATTAACGTTTGCTTACTTTAACTTGGTTAATTAAATCAACTTAGCGAGGGGATGATCTCGTTACGGTATAAGTCCTTAGAAACACGCCTAATCCGAAGTTGATGACCTTTACATATAGTATGTAGAAGAGGCTTGATGCTATTAAATACAAGTAAATACAGTAGTAAAACACTTTATACATTAATATGTATATCTAATATGTACATATAATAAAATCGTAAAAACAATGTCGTGAAAATATCCTTGCATGATAGGTACAGAGCCCAAAACAACAGTTTTTGGAATTCTTGTCCGTATGTCTGTTTGTAAGTCTGTCTGAACACGCTTCACACAAAAACCACAGAATGGATGGAGTAAGTTGACATAGTTATAACTTATGTAGCCTGGTAAACATTTGGAGAAGTTTTTATCCTAATAAATTGTAAATTTCTCATGCGAATCTACGCGCACTGATTCTTTTTTATAGCACCTGATGGTGAGTGGATACTGTAGCCCATGGACATCCGCGATACATGCCAACAATAGTCCAAAATGACAAACTTTGGTACGCCCCGGATGCCCTGCCTACCTTTGGAGATATAGGAATGGATTTGGAGAAAGGGTTGGGAAAATGGGGAGGGAAGTCGCCGACACATATATTTGATTTTCTATGCTTGTGATTTTTTTTTTTGGAAAGAGTATTGCAGACGAGCAGACAGTCCATCTGGTCACTGGTGGTATATGGATACTATCATCCATAGACATATGTAATACATGTCATTATCAATCCTAGGGCCAATTCTACTAATATTCTTCGATGGGATGATGGGATTAGACCGTGTTTATTACAGTGACTTTAGCATTTTTTTTCTTTTCTTACATGGCATGAGCGCAATAAGCGCATTGTGCCAGTGTCAAGTTATAACAATTTTAAAATCAAAACAATTCCAAACGCATCTTCAATGTTCAGTCCCGTCCATATAAGTCAAGAGTCACTCAGTAAAGTGATAGTACGCACAGTTTTTCGGTGGGAACTCGAGAAGTGAAGTTGAGTTTTATAAAAATTGTGTATTACGTGTTTTGTGGTTTAATAGTTATAGTTTATTGAACATCAAAGTGTTTTTATGCGTAATTTTTGTGGTAATCAAATACAACGTAGGACTGTGTGTTTCGTGTGTTTCCAAGGAGTCCTTTTCTGTCCTCAGTAAACCTACTATAAATTTACTGAGCGACTTCTGACTTACTTCGACGGGACTGGACGTTGATAGCATAGACTTTGATAAATATTTTAGACTTTGAAATTGTTTATTACGAAGAAAATTTGACACTGGCAGAATGTGCTAATTGTACCATTGCCATAAATGAAAAGGAAAAAAATCTTTACGCACAAAAGCACTTTGAAGTCTAATAAACTATCGCTATTAAACCACAAAAGACACAATACTTATTTTGTATTATAATTAAACAAAATCTCAACTTCATTTTTCCAGCCAAAAAGTGTGATTTAGCTATCAGTCAGTCTAACAGAAATTATTTATTGATAACAAACTGTAAAAAGTTTGTATTCGTTCCAATACTCGAAATTGTGGTTCGAATAGTCAACGTTATACAAATAACAAGGACTTAAAAACCTCATTATAGCAGATGAAAAACAAATTGTGAAATAAACAATTATAAAAAAAACAATTGTGTTTGTATGATTTATATACGTATATGTACGTTTGTATTTGAATGTATGTATTTATATACATATGTAATATATGTAATATATATATATGTAGTATATATATATGTAATACAGTATGTAATATATATATATGTAATATATGTAATACAGATATAGGTGTACATGTTTATTTATATTAAGGTATTTAATTAATATGCGTCACTATTAAGTATCTTAATCTAATCTATCACTAGCGTTCCAATTTTTTGCACATAATATATAGCCTATGTCCATTTGGAATAATGTACCTTTGAAATGGTGAAAGAATTTTTGAAATCGGTTTAGTGGTTTCGGAGATTACCTCCTACATCCAAACTTACAAACTTTACCTTTTTATAATATTAGTGTAGATTGTATTTACAGCGCCATCTCTGCATAGCCCAAAGGCTGGCTGAGGCTGGGAGATAATGCTGCTAAGCATTTAGTAACCACCTTTTGTCACTTTGAAAGAACAAATAAATATAAAAAGGAACTAAATTGAAGAAACTGGCAAAAGATCTTCACTCAATCATCAATTTCACTTTCCAAGTCCTTGAGCCCACAAAGGGAAGTTTCATTAATAGGCATTTTATGAAATTCCTCCCCGCACAAGGAAACTCTGTAACAGCGTGACAAAATTAATGTAAGAAGTACCTACCTTCAAAAACGTTATATTTTTTTGTTTATCAAGATGCAGATAGAAATACGTTTAATTGACTTAACGCATTACGACACAGAAGCAGAAAAAAGTTATGAAACTAAACGCTATAGCTTTGGCGATAAGGTCGCCGGTTGTACTTTTCGTTTGAACATGTATTGGTGTACAATAAAGAGTTTATCTATCTATCCATCTACCCTCGTTTATTAAAAAGATCTTCGAATAAAATGATCTTGGCTGGTGTGGTGTTGTGTGGCTTTAGAATAGCACCACCTCATCTCATTCCCCTGGGCGTCCTAGGAGGCGACTAATGGATAACGAAGTCGCTACCACACAAGCCCTGAGGAACTACATCAGCTCTAACAGAGTGGATCACCAACCTGATTGGCCAGCGTGACGATTTAAAGCTATATCTCCCTCATGCTTAAGACAATGCGCTTGAGAAGGCCCATAACCAGCAGAGGACTATAACAAGGCTGGTTAAAATTAGACTAGCCATAATTTAATGGTTCTCGTGACAGAACTATGAATAGAATAGAAATACCTTTTTTCATTGCTACAAACTAAAATAAGTACATATACTGATTAACTTAAGAGTATTAAAACATGTAGAAATATGTATTTATGGAAAGAAGACGGCAGACGAGCTGACAGTCCACCTGATGGTAAGAGGATACTGCCACCCATGAACATCCGCGACACCTGCCAACATCAGTACAGACTGACATTAGCACGGCCCCAGATGCACTGCCTATCTTTGAAGATTTAGAGATTTAATATACGAATACTTATACCTACAACAGAAAACAATAAAATATTTCAACCTACATATTCTGTTTGTAGCAATGAAACGGATACAAATCAGTATATTGCCGCAAGTTCACACTAGGCTGACTTGGGCCATTTGTGGCCGTTTCGCACAGAGGTCACAGAAGGTAACTGAAGTGGAAAACAGGGACATGATTTCATTTTATAATTTCAAGGACATGACTACGACAGTACTTACAGTGCATTTCAACTCTAGCTGTCCTCTCATGTGGACTCAGTAGCGGCGTGTTAGTTGCCTGGCAACGGATGCTGGTATTCAGCCAGCTACGTTCAGCACCTCCGACGCTGATTCTGCTCACTATAACCTTCCCGTCGTTCTTGAGGACTGTGTGATCTTCAATCGGCTTGTTGTTGATTAGCCAAGTGAGCGTGGGCTTTGGTCGACCTGATGACAAAGATGATAAAATTATTTTTAGAAATCAAACCAACAACACATTAAGTACAAACGCGTGCGGTATTTTTCCGCGTAAACTCGTGACAAATTCGTCTCTATGTGGACGAACGCATTTCCGGATCTTTTCGGAGACTGTTTTTAAAAACGCAACCCGCAACATTTTTCTCGCACATTTAAAACCGCGACAGTTTTGTGATTCTTTGAATATAATGACGGTGTACGCACAGTGGATTTTATGTGTCACAATTACAATATAAGAACCCAGCAGGGGGAGAGTGTACGCTGCATTCCCACATCCACTGAGCGCACTTGACTGGCCACTGCATTTTCTACTTTATCGTATTACCCCAATGTACGTACGTGTTTTCGGTAGTGAGTGAGATATGCCAGAAGCCATTCCCATCCCATCTTATCTATCCCTCTCCATTTTCCTAACCCTTTCTCTAAATCCATTCCTATATCTCGAAAGTTAGGGAGGGCATCCGGAGGCGCGCCAACGTTTGTCATTCTGGATTGATGTTGGCATGTATCGCGAATGTCTATGGACGACAGTATCCACTTATCATCAGGTGGACTGTATGCTCATCTCCAGCCTTTTTCTTGCCAATATAATATCTAATATATAAGTAGAAATGGACATTCTGTACACGGTAATTAGAAGTCTTTATCTTTCAAGTCAGGATATAGGTGTCAGGATTATCTTTCAAGTTATGATAAAGTATTACGCAATAGACTTTGATATGTCTTTAGTCAGTTAATGGATGTATTCAGAATCTATTATGGCGACCACGAAGTTCTCCAATTTCTATTGAACATTGGAGCTATGACACGACGCAAGCTGTTTCTCAGAATCTCATTGGTAATGATAAAAATATATGGAGAAAGTTATTAATGCGTATTTTTCTATGAATTCTGTAAATTTAACCAGCCTTTTCAATATCCACTGCTGGACATAGGCCTCCTCAAGCATGAGGGATGTATGGCCTTAAAACGCTGGCCAAACGGGTTGGCGTGCCCATTCTTTTAGTGATCGTGTAGTTCCTCAGGGCCTCTTACGACACCTACGGAATGAGATGGAGCCCACTCCATCTCATTCTGTAGGAGTCGTTACCTATAGCCTTCTATTCGTATTCTATAGCCGACCGACACCACACGATACAATGAATTCTACGAGTACCATTCCGACTTTACGTACTTTATATGTATCTGTTACCCATACCCTATAGTTAGGACTAGGACTTGTAATTGCGACTAAATAAATGCTTTTATCTTTCTTTCTAACACGGTTAAGCTGTTTGCAGATTTTTTAGCGGATTTCCGATAAAAGCCGCAATGCGTTCTTGGCCTTAGA
The DNA here is from genome assembly GCA_914767545.1 of Sesia apiformis. NCBI lineage: Eukaryota > Metazoa > Arthropoda > Insecta > Lepidoptera > Sesiidae > Sesia > Sesia apiformis. The sequence continues at coordinate 2,381,637 of OU611967.1, read as the reverse complement.
CCGAGATAATCATGGTTGAAAAAATGGATTTCTAACCTAAAAGGTTCGATTGTTCTCATCTAATATGGGTCTTAAGATCTAACTATCTTAGGGCGACCAAAATAGCTACTATTAATTAAGCGGAATATTACGTTCCTGGAAGCAGAGCAAGAATTAACTTATGAAACTATGATCTTTGACCGTTTTTTTTCTCTTTCGTATTACTGGGCCCAAGCCGCGCTTAACTTGTGACATTAGTCAAGACTAGCTGCTAAGACCATGGTTTCCAACGGGATCTGTACCGCCCCCTTAAAGGTGCAGAAATGAAGGAAAGGGGCGATGGAAACCTTGAATGCACATTTCTCCCTGCTACTTGTCCTTCATTCACTTTAATCAATTTCATTTTAATAAAGTCTAGGGCCGTGCACTGAGTATATTTTTCTGAAAGTGGGCGATTGACTAAATGAGGAGGTTTAGTATCAAAAGGTGATATTTGTAATTTTGAGTTCAACCGTGTTTTTTTTTGCATTCCTACTCAAATCTGCCAATATGAACCCTATATGAAGTTATTTGCATCAAAAGTTGTGTAACTATGTACAAAAAGAGTGATTTAAATCACGAGTTCGTGTCAAAGAGTGACATTTATAACAGTTTGTCATTTTCTGGTAAAATAGAAAAAGTGTAAATGTCACCTTTTGATCCCAAGCTCCTCAAGTGAGGTTGGGAATCTATGCGCCTAAGATAAAACAAAATATTAACATTGTTATCACACCTATTTATGCGTTCCATCACCCTATAATAAAAGATGTAGGTACTACTAGAAATGAAGTATAAACTATGAAAATAAGCCTATTGTGAAAACTGGTAAAATCAATTCTACTCTTAATACTGAACAATCTATTTTCAGCTTTGACGTATTTCCAATGACACGCTGCACAGCGTTTCCGTTCCCACGAAACCCTAAAAAAAAGTTCTTTGCTAAGTACTTAAAAATAAAAGCAAAAAAAAAAACAAACGTATTTAATATTCATCGGTTTATTGGATCGGCGTGAAATCTCTTTGTTCGATTGTTTTGGCTTTGTGAATGCTCTGTTTGCGGAAAAACTAATTTTTATAAAGTTGTACGACGCTTTTTATTCGATTGACACTTTGTTATATTTTAAGCTATTGTATGATTTGTATGAGTCAGTGTAAAAAGTGCTGCGACAAGTGCCGCGCGACACTCGGCGTCACTACTTGTACTTGACAGTACCGGCATTCGATCATGTCGCGTCGATTGTTGTAAATATACAAAAGAAGCTATTTTAATGTATAAAAATTTAATTTCATTAAATATTATTTTTTCAGAAATATGATAATTTTCTAAACTCCCTGGTTAGGCACAAGAATATGTACTAGATATTAAATGAGTAACACCACTAGATGAATTGAGTCAGTATGATTAAAAACATGACAGAATTTTCTTATACCATAGACAGAAGACCATTTGGTTATGCCTATTTTAGACAGAAAAATATCCCGCTATAATTTAGACAACAGACAATTTGCAGACCGACTGTGGGAGATATGGGAGAAATAGATGAAAATATTTTATTGGCCTATAACTGTTATTGTGTCCAATAGAGCAAGATGGCAATAATAAATTTATCGCCTGTTATTTTGGATAAAAATATTTTTTGTACCAATTATTTTTGTGGCTTTTAGTCATTTTGTTGTGAAGAGCGACGCGACACTATTTAATGAGAAGTGTCTACTTGTTAAATACCGATACTGGCCTCAACGACACGTAGCTCCGTTGAGTGTCGCGCGAGACTGTCATCGCTCTCGAAAACTATCTCGTACAAACCAAATGAGCCAGTAGTGTCGCCATGCGTAGACAACAGGTGTCGTTGACGCCTGTCAGTGTCGTCTGTCGCTGTCGCCGTTTATTCCCACTAGTTCAGTTGCACAGTTCATTTATCTGAACGCCACCTTCGGAAACGTACCTTAATGGTATCCTGGTAACTCCGGACGGATACAAAAGCGCAGCACGAGATACACGCGTTTCTATACATACTCGTACCCATAAATGATCAAGAGCTGTTTTATTATAAATAAGTGTTTCAGAAGCCCGACTTTATTTTTAAATTAGGCTTCTTGCTACAGGTTAACAGAGCTTGTTTTTATAACAACGCCTACGCTACGCCTATGTTAACATATATGAATACAAATGTGTATTAAAAATGTTCTGAATGTTTCCAATAACGAAAAGAATACATAATTTTATTTGCTGAACTTGCTGTTGAGGTTCAATGTTCAATGAAGTAAATGTCAATCCACATTTTATATTCTGTGGAAATGAATAGCGTTTTTTCGAAAGTTGATAAAGGTAAATGTCATTATTATAGGTTCGTCATTGGAATTGGGTTCATTAACTTTTGCCGACGTAGACAGATTAGGGTGCGTGTAGACGACGTGATGACGTAAACGCGCCGTCGCCGCTCCGCATGGTTGCGAAGCGATGACGATGTAAGGTTCGCGCATAATACCCCACCGCAACGAAGAACATTGCAAAAATCCTCCTGAATCATTTCTATACAATTTGTATAAACCATAGCACATTTCAGGTGGCCGCATCGCGCCGCAGCGCAGCGCAATGGCGGATCGCTCGCCAGCGTATTTATGCGCCGATGGGATGGCGACGCGGCCGGTCTAACTGATTTAAATTATTGCGTTGAGTTGCGGCCCGCCGCGTCCCTAATGTGCGTTGTCGCAGTTTTGCAGTGCGTTTTGTGCCCGAGCCTTTATTTACCCAATCATTCATTGTATAAGGTCCTACAAAAATAGTGGAAGTATTTTACTATGTCAAGTACACTAAAACTAAAATTAATACTATGTAACTAAAATTTTATGTGTAGCTATTTCATGATTTTTTATTAAATTAAAAATAAATTATTGGTGATTAATTTACTCGCATATGCATAACACGTTACGTAGTTTATACTTATTTACGCGTAGAGTACGGCACAACTGAGAGGTGCCATCGGCTAATATTGTCAACCCGAACTTTACCGAATGTAGTGTGTAATCAACATATGACGTACGTGCACGTATGTTGATTACACACTACTGACATAATCTGACGGGTGTCGTGCGCTCCAGGCGACAACGAATAAGATGTTGAGGCGGGAAATACGATTCGTAAATCGACTTCCATTGGTCGAGCAATAGGTACATCGTTGGAACACCGATTTGTGTAGTATTGTAATTCCTCACAGAACGTGCCCGTTCAAAGGTCTAAGACCTAAACGAGCGAGTGTGGATAGTATTACGCACATAGGAGTAAATTAATCACCAACTATTTATTTTATAATGTAATATAAAAATCCAGCGGACGATATAAGGGTTGGTTACATTACGTTTAGGGTTCACACGAACTTGCCAATCGAATTGATATAAACATTTGATGGTATTAACTTTTAGTAACAATGAATTTAGGGATAATTTGAGTTAATGTGTCTATTGCAGATAGATAATCATCGACCTATTTCGGATAATTTTTACTACAACTCTACTAATGGTGATCAGCAGATTCCAAAAATGCAATCAATTGAGTAGGTAGAAAAATCCAAAGACAATATTATAAGTAACATACGTATAATAATAATAATAGTAAATGACGTCACACTCAATGGCCCACATGATTCCCTGTGTGGTGGCTCTAGAGATACACACAAAGACAAAAAGAAGGTCATACTCAGACCCGAACAAACATTTGTCTTTTAAACAAATGAATGTCAGACTTTTGCACTGCAGGCAGAGCACTAACAACAACAGTACCCCGCGAACTCGAAAGTTGTGGAATGAACTACCAGCTGAGCTCTTTCCGTTACGCTACGATATGGGGCCCTTCAAAAGAGCTGTGAACAGGTTTCTGCAAGGTCGGCACCGCACCCGTAAGCCCCCTGGTGTTGCAGCTGTCCATGGGCGGCGGTGACCACTTACCATCATTTGGCCCAAGCGCTCGTCTGCCATCCATTCTATAAAAAAACTGGGCTAATCCGTCATCAAATGATAAAAGCTTAACGTCATAAAAACCATCGTAAACAAATGATGTTTTTTTAATTACTTTTATTCTTGAACATTCGAGTTTCTTTACAACGTTTTCCTTCACCGCCGAGCTATAGTGATAATAAGCGTTCAATATACTTATCGTCATGGAGATGAGGAAAGTCAACGAAAGACAAACACGAGTTGTTAATGAATAAATAGCACAGAAACCTTTTCAAGTTTGGAACCATTTATCCAGATGAAGAGAGCGTTCAACTATTCTAATGTAACAAAGTGATATACTGTCTTCACGTGTCCCTAACTTGCTTCCACATAAATTTTCATTTGTCTGTCTGCTGTCGCAGGCTCAACCTATTTTTCAAAGAACTAGGTATGCGTGTGGCTCCAATGTTAGCGATAATTTCAGTGCGACGTAATTTGTCAAACGACTGTCGACTGTCGAATATGCGACTGTCGGAACTCGGAAGTAGTGTTGTAAATATGAGCACCGTCCTACACAACCTTTCGTTTATACTTTTCCCTTTATGTTATTTCTATTTTGACTCATTGTTGTTATTCAGCCCAAAATGATACGGAAATCTCTGGTTCTTTAAATAGAAAAAAAACAGGAAATCATCGATACAGCCGCAACTGAAAATCAGCGCTGCGATATTTGTTGTAGCATATATATATTTCTACCCACATAAATAGTCACATATTATACAAACCCACATCACACATACATAAATACATTCACGCAAACACACATATGCACATACACGGGCAATTTTTCTCACCATTTCTATCTACACTATATATTGTAATATACAAAAAATTGTAACTTGTGGGCATTGTGTTTTCTTTATTCTACTAACTTCTTTTTATTCAAATCTGCTAAATGGTGTTCATTTTTTAAGTACTGTACGTCTAATTTGATGGTTGTTAGACTAGATAAATATAGAACATTGTATATATTAAGAAGGTACTGGCTCATGAGATACATACAGGTCTACCTTGTACTGTACCATGTACTGCAATACATGGTTCGTTCAGGAGTCAGAGCTTCATAAGTTAATTTCTATGTAAATAAATAAATAAATCGATATGCAGAGTTGCGGCCTTTTGGCATAATAGCAACCACTTTTAATTCATATTCTTATTGATTTTAATGTTTGTACGTGTATAAGTGTAGTGTGATGTTATTAAGTACATACATTATTCATTCATTCAAATACAAAAGATTATTTTACCAAATATAAAAATGTTAGACAATCTAGAAATTTAATAAAACGCTGTAACTCGAGCCGTACCACTCCAGCGAACGGTTCTTGTTTATCACACGGACTCTATTTAATTTCTCCCGTCTTTTATTCAAGCTCTCGTTTCAAGTTCCTTCCTAACTTGCGTCGGCGAGTTTTTTCGCTTTTGCGTTTCAAACGTACTCAGCGGGGGAATTTTATTGTTTCTATTGACATTAGAAAAACATTATAAAATTCATGCTGGTAGTCTTCCGAAAACTAAAAGTTCAAGCAATGCAGACACATATTAAACTCAGTGGTGGATTGGTGGAGATTGAAAATGTCAGAGATTAATGTCTCTCCATTACTAGATATCCATTACGCCCTCCCAAGACTTGGACTACGCACGATCTTTCTCATCATCCATCCACTCAGCTCTTCTCAGTCAACCACTATCGGTGAACTTCCTAAGTTAACCTCTTATCCTTTTAATAGGTCCATAATAGGTCCGGAAGCAATCCCGCACTGCTCTCTCCGGTACCTGGTCTTCATTCATAAACTATTCTACTTCAGCGTCTTCCAAAGACACCGTATCTATACTAATATTATAAATGCGAAAAAGTAACTCTGTCTGATACCTTTTCACGACTAAACTGCTGGGCCGATTTGGAGGAAAATTGACACAGAGATAGATCGAAACCCAGGGCGGACATAGGTTACTTTCCAGGGACGGATTTAGGGTATTTACCGCGATAACCGAAGTCACGCGGCGAAGTCGCGGGCACAGCTAATATATTAATATAACTTCATTTATGATTTTACTTTCTGAATATTAATCAACGACATCCCATTGAAAGCAGCCAGCCAGCAGCTTTCTTTTAACTACTCGTATTAAATCTTCATAATTTATTAATCAATGGATTCGATGTCGAGAACAATTTGTATCCATCTCGTCGATTGAATTTTTTATGCTTCTTAATTTCAATCGCTCCACGCACAATCCATGAGTAATAGTAGCGATCAGAGGAAAGGATCTTTGGGGTATGTTCCATCCAGTGATTGATTCCAGCGTTGAGCACATTCGTACATGGTTCGTTCTTCACAGCTGCGATACGTTCTTTGACCCTTTCTGCTGGTGTGCTTTATGGCCTATAGTCAAAAACAAAATATTTTATAACAAGACCATGGGTAAATACAGAAATGATATCCAATAATTTTCACAATGTTTACCGCCCCCCTTTCAACTGTACAATAGTGAATTGATTTGATAATTATAGTCACAGTCAATTAGTCACTATATTTATATATTTTCATTATCTATTTCTTTTATAATTTACTTTTATTTAGTCGTTTACACTGTATATCTAGTAGCTACGTACGAACTACAACCAGCTGTAGTCTATCTGATTTACATTTTTTTTTAAAAAAAAAAACCGGCAGACGAGCATACAATCCACCTGATGGTAAGTGGATACTGTCGTCCATGGGGAAGTATAGAATAGAAATGGGCTCTGATACATCTCACTCACTACCGAAACATGTGCGTACATTAGGGAAATAAGATAAAGTGGGGAATACAGTACATTTCAAGGTAGTCTTCTGCGAGATAATATTGACTTAATCTGTGAGATATTTCCCAGGTTGACTGGGAGATAATGTTTCAAAGCATTAAGTTCGCCTTTTGTCACTCTGTGCGATAAAATATAAATAAATAAATACATAATTAATTAAATCATTGACCACCACAACAGTGGACATATAGCATAAATAATTCTTAAATTACTAGGCAACGAAATTGTATTCAATGTATTCAACTAAACGTTTTTTATTGAAGCTGATAATTACGTCCACAAAGTCGCGAGGAAACCTATAAGTTGAAATGATTAAGAACTTTCAAAAATTTATTGAAGGACATTTCAAAATCTTCCTGTTTTAAAGGCAGTAATACGATAATTATATTTCAAGTCAAGTGTTTGTTCAAAAACTTCCTTATGAGAAAATCAAACGTTTTTGGAAGTAAGGGCTCTTGTCTTATTGGACTTTATTAAATGCCCCCGAGAGGAAGTGAGAGCACGAAAACACGTGTTCCTCATTAAGTGTTCTTAGTATTGACTTTTCTTTTCAATTCAAAAGTTGTTCTTATTTTATTTGGGACATACATGTTGTATTACGTATGTATGAATATCATTATAATAATAATAAATACTCTTTATTGCATACAAATAGTTATTACATGTGCACAAATAATAAATGACAGAATACAATAGGCGACCTTATCGCTAAGGCGATAATAATGTACATGTTCATAACTTTTCATTTATTGTTTATCACTACAACGATTTTATAGTTTTTCAATTAGTCTACATGTTTCAAGGTATTGTGTTATTTCAGTGATAATTCAGTGATTTCAGTGTAGAGGCCAGCTTGCATAAAGGAAGAGTGAAACAGAGCGCTCGGATAGCCAATGCTTCGGTTGTCCAATCACAGTCGCGAATAATATCAAAGGTCGTACATTCGCTGCCCTTTGGGGTTGATTTTACAATCCGTCTAGATATCTGACAGCGACTTCATACAAAGAAACGTCCCTTTTTAGGTCGCCTAACAAAATGTTTGTGAAGCGACCTAAATTCCGGTGAAACTTGTCGGTGAAGTTGCGAAAGAAAAACGGGCCCCGTTCGCAACAGAAACCTCATTTATAATCGCTAATAGTTCGTGTATTTCCCGATTTCACTTGTTTCTCGAGCGTTCCCGCTTTGTTGCCATTGTGCCCGGACGCATGACTGATGTCAAATACTGGTAAAATATTTTGGCAGGCGTTAGGGAAATTGCGTACTGTATCGCTACGAGGAACATGGTATGCAGCGAACGCTATCTTTAAACCACATAACATGGGGCGTCCTCTTGTGCATAAAGGTTGTATAACCTTAAAACGCCATGATGGACAAGCCGATTGATGATTCCACCGTTTTAAAAGTGGTATAGTTCCTCGGGGCTTGGTGAATTTAACCGTTTGCAGAAGGACAAGAAAATAGCCATGTATACGATGACACAATAGTTAATTATAATACTAGTATTATGTATAATTAGAATACAGACGTATTTGATTCCTGCAATATTAAAAATACATATATCTATATATATATAAAAATGGAGGTTGGTATATCTGAGATTAATAGACTTCAACACCGTTTGACCAATCACTATGAAAGTTGGTATATATATATATGTATTTTTTCATGGAGAAGGTTTTTATGCAATCCGTTTTGTTGTAACTCGCCACTAGATGGCGCTGCAGCACATCAACTTCTATACCGTTCAATCGATCGCAAAAATAATATCGACGATAAAACAGAATAATTTGTGATTTTATATACAGAGATAATTAAATATACAGGCAGGACAACGTCTGCCGGGTTTTGCTAGTATATATATATTACTATCGATTCAATGTCTTTTAATTTCATATTTACCGCCATTGTCACGACATTAAATCATGTGAGTCATTTACTGGATTAGGTTAGTCTTACGGTGTTTGCCGGCATTAGCATAGTATTATCCCATCTCTTTCCGTGGGTTACGTAAAAGACAAGCCCTGAAGAACTACACCACCTCACAAAGAGTGGACTAGAAAATTTGCTTCACCAGCGTGGCGTTTTAAGGCCATATATACCTCATGCACAAGACAATGTGGATGACCTAAGGGCTGGTCTCTGTTACAGTAAGTAAACGTACCATACTCGTATGAGTGTGGTACTAATCATACTGATATGATGAGAATAAAGCCTTATACAATGTGGGGCTGCTTTTAGTTCAATTTAATGAACCGTGAGTGATGTGTGGTGTCCTCGTCAGCGATTTTAAAACGAAAGACCTGAAGAATACTAAAGAGTGACGTCAAGATCGTTTGTTACACGTCAGTGCTGAAGCCAAGGCTTTACGAATAAAAATTTTTTACGCGATATTTACAGAATATCAGTAACACTAAGAAATTATTATAACGTTTGCGGAGACGCTTATTAAAGTACAAAGTGCATTGACATTTTCAGGACATGTTTAGTAAATGTTTAATACAATAACTTTCGCCTTTTTAAATGAATGAATGAATAGTTCATTTGTTATAAAGAAACACACACGACTTTTAAGCGGTTGGTTTGATGTAATAAAAATAAAAAAATAATGCGCCCAGGCGCTAAAATTTTCATGCACTTACAGAAAGTAACAAAATGATAAAAGTACGACATGGGGTTCTTCAAGAAAGCTGCGAATAGGATTTCGCAAGGTCGGCGGCGCGCCCGCATACCCCCTGGTGTTGCAGGTGTCCATGGGCGGCGGTAACATTTACCATCACGTGGGACCGCTTGCTCGTCCGCCCTCTTCTCTATAAAAAAAAAATATGAAATTATGTGTGTCGCAATAGCAAAATGAACACCTAGCTGAGCATATAGTTGCTATAGTTTATCTTACACATGTTTACCTAATAAACGAGTGTTACACTTACTTGTTAGGGTATACTTAGCTTTTTTTACTTTATTAAATGTTTCGGGTGGATTACGTAAACCTGGGTCACGAGCTGACAGTGTAGTATTTTAGGCCAAACAATAGAGCAATTCATTGTGCATAAATCCTAGCAGGAAATCGAGGGTGCCATCATATGAAGGACAGTCCGTAGGTGAATTTCGTTATGTTTTCCACTCGGAAATGTTGTCTATTAATTTGTTATCGACATTTTTAAATAAAAAATCTTTTTTTTAGTTTTTTTGCTTATAAAATGGAAACTAATGAAGCAATCTTAATGATGTAATTTATAGCGATTTATAGAGAATAAAAATATGAATAAAATGAGAGGTCGAACGACTCGATCGGATAACTAACAACGGAGAAAATCCGGAAAAACCGAACAATTCAGTCTTTTTTTAAAAAATCACAAATCGGCCATTTTTACACTTACAGGGCTGAAACTTCGCGACAAAGAACGCGCGGGCTGCCGACGCTGTCCGACTATTAGTTTTGGCACAATCGTAATTTAAATTTTTCAATGCGCTATTTTGCAACAGGTCTGGATGCGTTATAGATCATCCGATTTTAATTTTTTAAACGGATTTGAAAATTAGAAGTGTAGTGTAACAAAACGTATATTTTCATTTTTCCCTAAAATGCTGCGAAACAGGTCGAAAATGCACGTAAAGATGACTAAAAACTGATTCATTTACCCCAAAATCGACTAGTGGGGTAGAACGGGATCTAAGGAGAGGCGCAACGTTGAAATATTTAATTTAAATATCTCAGCAATTACTGGGAGCTACTTTATTTATTTTTTATTTTATTAGTCAAAAAACTAAAAAAAAAACGATTTTTTGAAGAGTTTTTATAACAAATTAATAGGACAACATTTCCGAGTGGAAAACATAACGAAATTCACCTACGGACTGTCCTTCATATGATGGCACAGTCGGTTTCCTACTAGGATTTATGTCACACAATCGCTAATACTTTGCTCTATTGCCCTCTATTGCTCTATTTTAAAATAAGTTATACGCATTTAGGATCAGTTAAATAGATAAATTAAACTGAAAAACGTTTTAATATTGAAGACCCTCGGAGTGAACTTAGCTTCTAAATGTTGTCCCAGATTGAGCGCCGGATTTAATTTAGAAAAAAAATAAAGTCATTGTTCCTCCGGATGTGTGACATGTGGCATCGTCCTGTTGGATCAAGGTCCATATCTTCCAACTGGTGTCAAAAAACCTCCTGTAGCATGTCCCTATGTCTACCTAAATACCGCTACCTAAAAAAAATGGCCCTATGATCCCGCCGAACGTTAAAGCCGCACCAAACTGTAACTCTTTGAGAATGCTTCCGTTTTTCATTAATCTCATGAATATGGTGGAATGGGCCTCATCACTAAAGATGTTTTTTTTTTCGCCAAAATGGTGGTCCACTTCATACTGCTCTAAAATTCATACTGCGTTGCTCTTTCGTATAGCGTTCCATGTTGACTAATTGCAACTGTCGTATGTGACATCCATAAACAAGCCAGAGTTGCCAACCGCCGAACAAAAAAATGGCGCGAAATTTACATTCAGCGCTCAATCTGGGACATCCTATAGTAATAAGAAGGCGTCCATTAATTACGTGATCTAAAATCTCTGGCAAAATCTCATCAAATCTCATTTAAAGGGAGCGGGGGGTCATTGAAAATCTCACGTCAACTTTTTAATTCAAAGAATATACATTATTATTACAGATAACATTTTGTATTACAAAATCAATCCCGGGCATAGACAATATTAAATATTTTCTATGGCTGGGATTCCCCGAATTGAGACAAGTGCCGCACAAGTGTCATTCACAAGACTCCATTCGCGGAATTCCCCGCAAAATTTAAATAGATTCGTTATAGTGGACCTTAAACGTAGTATTATTTTTCTCCTATTATTTCAACAGTGTTAACGTTTAGACGCTTTAGTGGTATGTAGCAAAGTACATGTCCTACATATCAAATAAATTTAATTATTTAAAAATTATACGGTAAATCTCACGTGAGGTCGTCCCACCATATCTTTTACCAAATCTCACCAGGGGGGGAGGGGGCCAAATTAAAAAATCACGTAATTAATGGATGCCCCCTAAGGTACTAAGCTTAAGTTTAAAGAGGGCCTGAACCTCACGACACAGCGAGTCCTAGTGTGGGCTCTAGGGCACTAAGTAATTTGTGTCATACATTAATAATGTTAATGTCGGTATATTAAGTCAATGTGAACTTGAACTAAGTTTAAGTTACTTAAGAGTAACTAATAATATTTTTTTAACAGATAATAACTATTAGTCTAATCAAATAACTGATTTTAGGTATCAGTTTCATAGATATCAAAAGTGGCCGTATTTTACAAGTTTACGGTGTAATATATCAAGAAAAACATTGTTACTGTCGTAGAAAAATTACAGCTCGGATAAAAATACTCTAGAAGTTACATAGTCGAGTCTCCGTGGGATAGGAACGTAATGCAATACAGATAATCCCGTTGCTTCCTCAGTCCGCGGGCAAACACTTTCATATACATTGCCTCTCTAAATAGTCGTTTTTGTTGTCTGTTACAGTAGACAACAAAATCGATAAATATCATTTTGATCAAATATCATTTTGAAGGGATTTAAGGACGCCCCATTTTTGCCTGAACAAACGTAAAAAATATTATTAATTGATGAGGAGATGAAGCTTAATGAAGATAGAAAAATAAAACGTGTGCGGTCAGGGTACCCCTGTCAGGAACGAAGATCCTCACGCATTTGTTTTTAAACTCCGAATGTAATTCGAAATAAAATCTGTATAGTTCATGTATTTTTTTTTTATTTTGTATCATATTTTCAATGCAAATAATTTAAAATAAGGAATCAAATCAAAATTCAAAAAGTAATTTTTTTCGTGTTTAGTATTTAGGTTATACAATCGGCCACGCACTAGTCTGCACGTCTGTTATTCTGCTTGAGTCTCGCTCTCGATACTGGCACGCACACACACACACACACACACACACACACACACAGAAAGAAAGGCGTTACATTTTCTCTCGAATCACACCAACCGCAAGCTGCGTAAAGGAACTTCGTTCCAATAAAAGTTAATAATAAATATTAAGAGAACTTAAACACTAAGATAAATTCGTACGGTAATTACGCACTGTTATTTATACTGTTTCATTATTTATACAAAAATATCTCTCTATACCTCTATAAATGTTCTTTTTGACGTACCTACTTCCGAAGACTGATTCTGAATCGATTTATATGAAATGTTAGGTATTTTTCTGTGAAAAAAAAATTTTTTTGTGCTCCGTATTTAGCAAATATGTAGAGAAACTACTGCAGAAATTGAGAAAAATAAATTCAAAAAAATGAGTAACCGATTATTGTCCGATCACCCCAGAGGATCCTAGTAGAATGGCGAGTGCTGTATGATCCCCCAGGGGATCCAGGTAGGAGATCCTAGTGGGAGGTAGGAAAATGTTCATGTTAACCGATTCCAATTTATGGTTTAAAGTCTTTGAGAATATATTTGACGTCCGATTATCCGTTTGTTCACGCTAACCTCGAGAAGCTTGAGAGTCGAATTAGCTATCTATGGTTTTCACTGATTCATACCGTGTTAACCCCGCTAGGTTATATGGATATAGGGCGGGATCGAGATTAGGGATTATGATAGGATAAGACACTTCCTAAAGAAATAAAGTAACTACACGTCTAAAGTTGACACAAGATGGCTCTTATCATCAATGTTGCAAGTAAGACAATGGTTTGATAAAATAGAATCAAATATAAGTAATCGTGTTACCTCCACGTAGTTCACAAAGCAACGTAAAGTTTCCGCCTTCTTCCAACGGGCCGACCACGCCGGCGACGTCACGGCCCGCCTCGTCATAGAGGAGAAGCTGATGGGGTGGTACTGTTGACAAGAAAAAAAATGGTTGTCAAAAGATACAAATACATTGTTAAAAAGAGAAATGAGGAACTCACGGATCAATTATACTGCATTTCCTACTTTATGTTGTTCCTCAATGAGCGTACGTGTTTCATTAGTGATTGAGATATGCCAGAGCCCATTCCCATTCCATCCCGTCCTATCCATCCCCATTTGCATAACCGTTTCTCTAAACCCATTCCAATCCGGGGACGTGCCATCGTTTGTCATTGTTGATTGAAGTTGGCATGTACCGTGGATGTCCATGTGCGAGAGTATCCACGTATCATCAGGTGGACTGTATGCTCATCTGCTGCCTTCTTCCTATAAAAAATGTCTTCTTTGACATACATAATTAGACACCTTTTTATGGAAATAATTTCAGATATAGCTTATATTGAAGGATTAGAGATTTATGAATGTGGTAAAAAAACGGTTTAACTCAAATTTACCTATATCACGTCATTTAATCCTAAACTTCTCAAATACTTGTCTTTGTATGTGTCTCCGGGTCTAGGACACAGAAGATTCTTATCTCAGAAAGGTCTAGGACAAAGGAATAGAGAAAATGCCATTGATTATGAAGTTTTTTTTTGTAATGAAGCTACAGGCTACAGGGCGTTACGTTTATTCTATAAAAAAAATGATAACAAATAATTATTTTCACAGGCACTTTGTACATAACTTCATTTTTTTTTCGTGGAAATATAACACGATTTTAACCATGTTATTAAAGTATAATAATATATTTGTTACGAATTTCTAAAATTGATATTCGATTCCACACCGCTCTTAATGGAGTGGATACGAGTTCTATTATAATTTGTAAAGAAACATTTTTAGGTGGAAGCGTTTCTGTGTTCGTAAACCGTAATTCGCGTGATGTTCGTTCAGCGTACGCAATTTGAAAATTATGAATTTCTTTTCTTGATCTTCACAGTAAAGATTGCAGAAAGACCAGTATTTGATGACATATGGCCATTGGTATTGCACTGTTGCAACGTAAATGTAAGAAAACACCTATTAATCATTAACTGTAACCAGTAACTCATTAATTACTGTGTACTAGCTTTTCTGACTTTATTGCTATGTTCACGTCAACTGTTTGTCGCGTAAGATCTCAAGTGTTTCACGTGTCCACATTGGAACATATGTGTATTTTTTTATGGAGAAGGTTTCTATGCTATCCACTTTGTTGTAACTCGCCACTAGATGGCGCTGCAGTACATTAACTTCTATACCGTTCAACCGATCGCCATGGAAATTAGTATACATAGGTATTTATGCACGGAGAATATTTTTGAGCTATCGACTTTGTTGTAACTCGTCACTAGATGGCGCTGCAGCACATCAACTTCTATGGAAGGACAACGTCTGCCGGGTTTTGCTAGTATTTTATATACTTGAAGCAAACTTTTGTAAAGAATAAACGTATTGTTAGTATAAGTAATGTAGTAACTCATATTATTATACCAAAGAAAATCTGGACGAGAAAAATTGAGAAATAACTCCCATGGCACAGATTAAACCTAGTTTGGGGTTCAAGTGTACATCTATTAATCGATGTTGAATTATCTCAGTCAATAGTGTAAAAGGTGCCGGATGTGATACCTGGTCGGACATTCCTTTATTCAAAATCAAATGTTTGATGTGTGTATATCTGGATCCACGGCAAGGTGAATTGTAGTGTAGTGTTATTTTTCATGTTAATTGGGGGGTAATAATTATGTATATGTGTGTGTTGTTATATATATGTTATGTATACAATGTTGTTACGTTATTTGTATAATATGTATATATATATAATGATATGTATATATATCATACATCATCTTGTATCATCATCTTGTATATATACAAGTATATATAATGACAGGTATGTATTTTTCTAATTTTTAATTTTGGCATATGACTCTTAGTTACTTGTAATAAAGATTATATTCTTATTATTATTATCTATCTATTTAATATATACTATATACTATTTAACTATCTATTTAATCCTTGGATTAGCAGTTTAACGTATTTAATAGCCCGCACTGTACGCGATATTTGTTTTCCAAGAGACGGTACCATTCGATTCGATACCATTTGATATTAAACATATAATTATTTATACCAATTGATTTTAATAATCAAAAAATTAAGCACATTACATGTTTTATTGTCGAAATTCGCCCGAAATGGTTGGGATAATGGTGTGTTGTGACGAGCCTTAGGAGAAGCCTATATCCAGCAATGGGGAGCGTACGATATTGTGTGGTTCTCAAACTTACCGACGACATTAAGCCGTATCTGGAAGTTCCTGGTGGGAGAGTTCTTGAAGTCCACTCTGCACCTGTACAAGCCCTCGTCGTCCAATTGGACAGAGTCCACCGTGAGGGAAGAAGGGCGCGACATGGTGACGAAGTAGGCACGGCGGCCAAAAGCCAGTGGGTCTGACCAGTGGAGAGCTTTGTTGAAGCTTCGCCCACGGACGTCGAAACTGTTTTAACAAAAGAAAAGGAAGAGTTATCATTGCACAAAGGAATGGCAGATGGCACGCGACAATTCGGAAAGTAATTCAGTCAAAATAGACATCACACATAGGAGTAATTCCGATGAATAATCCCGCAATTATCAAGGGATAACAAACTTATTATTATTGCACGATCGCACGATCGGAAAATTAAACATTTTTTTTGTGTAGATTTTCATATTATCTTTCTAAATTAAATGTTAAAAGTTCCCATCTCTCCAAGTATGCTGCAAAAAATATATAAATAATGAGTCCTATGAAAATTCGGAGTCCTACTTTGATTGGAATTTCCTAATCTTACGAGTAATTATACCTACTGTTTGTCAAATTGTACCCGGTGATAAACGTAAAAAAAGTTATAGTTAAAGTGTAACTTTTTTTTTACGTTTCACACCGGGTAAAATTTGACAAACATAGTATTTTACCATTAAAATACTTATTATGAATTAATTGAAGATAATTCTTCATTTCTTAATTAATCACCCAATGTTAAATTGAACAAACTCAACACATTAAGTCCTAATTTCTCTCGTATCGCAGCTTAGGTTTATGGGATTAACTCGGATCACGTGCTCTCAAAGACGTAACTCTTCAATTAAGACAGTGGTACAATGAAAGCCGTTCAGGAAGTTTGCTGTCGTGAACTACGGCAATGACAGGCTTGGGAGGAGGAGGATGAAGAATGCTTTTAGCCGAAGAGGGTTCCATAAATAAAACATTTCGGCTATTTACAAAAACACGTTACATACCAATTCACACTATATCATAAATATTATATTAGTGGATGTTGTAAAAGGCGGCTAAGGAATAAAGTCGCTAGCACAGGCCCTGAGGAACTGCACCACGTCTAAAAGTGTTGACTCGCCAATCCACTTAGCCAGCGTGTCGTTTTAAGGCCGTCCACAGGCTAATGCGTAAGAGGAGATCCACGTCAAACTGTGGATGATATAAAGGGACTAGTTGCGGTTTTCTGTTTTACCAGATGGATATAAATTGCTGCTATTTACAAATCAAGAAGTAGTTGAATTATACCTTAAGCTATATGTCTTTAAATCGCTTCGCTTGTTTGGTGAAAACTCACCTTTAGCGACATCGTTCGTTAACGAGCAAAGCGAATGATGCGATCGTAACTCGCGCCAGTTCCGTATCCGTATGATAAATAAGACGGATATATACGTCTTGCCGATAAGCGGTGAGACTTTTCACACTTACGTTAAGACCTTGTGTTGCACAGAGTATTTCTTTTATTTACTTTAATACAGAAAGTACAATGAGGGTAGGTAGATGTTTAACTTTTATTCCTACAAGACATTTCGGTACGGGTTACACCAGCCGTGGTCACGAGTTGACTGAATAGGCCAGTGCAGGAATGTTTAGTGCACTGAAGTGCAGGATGGGAGCTGCGAGCAATTTTATCAACTACCCACATTTGATCTTCACATTCGGAAAGTGTGCAACACACTACACAAGGCATTATCTTCAGGGAACCTTTAAGGACAAGAAAGTTTTGATAACGGCGGTGTAATCAAAAAAGGAAAAAAAATATTTAAAAAAATTATGTATTGTATTTAAAAAATAAAAAAGTGAATATATAAATATTTTTAAATAAATATGTAGGAACCTTGCCTACACTACAATTAATTTAATTAGGCAAGCAAACCCGCCGGCCGATGCTAAATTTGCTTTGGACCGTTACGCGCGGCCGCTTGTAGAAGGCGCTTGCGCAGAGCGGAGCGAGCGGGCGCCGCACAGTCACTACCGATATCCGACGGCGAATGCACGCGCCGATATGTCAGTGTGGTCTTGGCCGGCTTTAAAATACCACTCGTGGATCTCCTAGAAGGCCACTAAGGGATAACAAAGTGGATCCCACTAGCCCTGAGTAACTACACCACCTCTAAGAGTGGACTACGTGTTTCGGTAGTGAGTGAGATACGCCAGAGTTCATTCTCATCCCATCCTATCCCTCCCCATTTTCCCAACCCTTTCCACCAATCCACTCCTTAATCTGCAAAGGTGGGCAACGCATTCGGGGGCGTGCCAACGTATGTCATTTTGGACTAATGTTGGCATGTATCGCGGATGTCCATGGGCTACAGTATCCACTGACCATCAGGTGGACTGTATGCTCGTCTGCCGTCTTTGTTTCGATAAAAAATAATAAAAAAAAACTAAAGAGGCCAGCCTCTTTAGTTTTTTTTATTATTTTTTATCGACAGTTTAAAAGAAATTGTTTTGTTTTCTTCTCTAGTAGAAGAATAAGAGAAAAAATAATGATTCAAGTGTGTTCAAATCCTGTTTAGGAATACATATATTGTAATACATCACCATCTTTGTATATCTACTTAGTTTTAAATTTCGATATTTCTATCAATATAATTGTAATTTTAATACTTAAAAAATAATTGACTTGTAACGCCAATTATATAATAAATGAATGTCAGTAAAATAAAAAAATCAAGTAACTGGTCCTTTTATTTACTTTTATGATTTACTCTACTATTTGGACAATTCAGTATCTGATTCAAAGCAGTCGGGACCAAATTTATTTACTTTTATGATTTACTCCACTATTTGGACAATTCAGTATCTGATTCAAAGCAGTCGGGACCAAATTTATTTACTTTTATGATTTACTCTACTATTTGGACAATTCAGTATCTGATTCAATCCCACTGTTTTTATTTATTTATTTAATTTTGATAATAAACAGAGATAACAATAAACAAGTATACATATAAAAAATAGTGGTTACATTGTAATTGTTCTCCTACTTACAGATAATCACTACATGCGATTAATGTTTGGACTAATGTTGGTATGTATCGCGGATGTCTAAGGGCGACAGTATCCACTTACAATCAAGTGGACAGTATGCTCGTCTGCCGCCTTCATCCATAAAAAAAATCAGTCTGGCTGATAGAAAATTTATTGAAGGTCTGTGATATCCCAAATACAGGGGGATATTTTCCTAGATTAGTGCTGTGTTACCCCTTTATTCCTATCCTCTAACCTTTCTACTTGCCGCAGTTCGTTAAATATATATATATATATATATATATATATATATCAATTTCAGGTACTATTCTAATGAATCAATTAAAAAATGTTTAGACTTTTTACGAATAATCTGATTTAACAAAAAGGCAGTGACATTAATATAGCTTAAACAGCGTGTTTAGGCATATACCGACGCAGCTTCACGCTTCGTTAGAGGATCGGGTAACGAACCGAACGGCTGTCTGGTTTAACTGCTACAAATTACATACTACACACAGCCCTAAAGCCTAAAGCCTGGGCCCTTGCTCAGGTTTTAGGAAAAAAGAAAGATTTATATTTCATTCAAAGACAAATTGTAGTAAAAATGTTAGGATAGAAGTCAATGATTTGAACTTTCCTTTGTTAAGGTCAGTTAATGGTAATTCCTATCTTCTTGATACGAGTACGTTTCGAACTGTGCTGTCTGTTAAAGATTTAGGAGTTAATATTTGGAAAAGTTCCTCAGCGCTTGCGATGACGGCTTTGTTATACCGTAGTCGCCATTTACAACCGCGGGGAGAGGTGGGATAGAGGTCGCTGAGGAACTACACCAATTTTGAAAGAGTAGACTCGCCAACTCATTTAGCCAGCGTCGCGTTTTAAGGACTTACATCCCTTATGCGGACACTAAAAGGGCTGATTGCATTGCATTTGGAAAAGGGATTGAAAATAATGGGGAATAGAGAGTATAACTAATTCGATGGTATCAGATGGGAATAGTGTTGTAAAAATGTGCGCACTTGCGTGGGTTTTTGTCATTATTTAGGATATTTTTAAGGTAGTTAAAACAGCACTCGATCATTAACAATCCCTGTTACTTATCCAATATTTCCATTATTATATTAAACATATGAGTATTATGATTTAAGTGAAGTTACACATATATATATGGTATATCCTTCATTAATTATAGTAGCCTCTAATAAGAACTATTACTAAAAATGTGATTTAATGCAATATTGATGCATCTGTTAATATATATTAACGCGATCGTATTGTCCATTACTGATTGTTGAACTACGCTCACACACAAGTACCCAATACAATTAAATTCCTAGTGCAATCAGGTGTCCGTCGCGTTGTTTGCAGTTTGCAGCTAGCCCGGGATTAGAATCCTTAAAGCTGCCAACTGATTCAAATAGTCTTGAGTCACTCTCCTCTCGAGTTACCGCACTAGTGTCGCACTGTCAGTGACTAAATCAATATAAAACCATTTATTAATTACAATACAATACCATCAGCCTATGTCTCTCCATTGATGGATATAGGCCTCTCCTGTAGCTCGCACCACTCGCACTAGACACGGTCTTCTGCTCGGTCTTCGGCCTTCATCCGGCCACTATCGGCAAACTTCTTCGTGGCCACTTCCCGGTTCGCGGTCTCTATACAAGAACTCTTCTACCCCATATATTGTCGGTCCTGCGGCAAATATGGCCCCGGTCATATCTGCCACAGGTCTAGAATAAAAATTACAAAATTTTGTTTCAATATAATTGCGGTGTTAAAGTAGAGAATGTATTGTTATATAAACGGAGTTGTAATTATTTTTTTAGGAACTGTGAATCTACTCTTATCAATAATTATGAATCAAAATAACAGACGATGTCGCTTTAATTAGGTAGGTACACGTGAGTCAATTAATTATTCCGTCAACCATCATTCAATTTATTACGATTTAATTGAACTTCAGTCCTAACGATATCGTGGTGAATTCCACTGAATGGTTAATGTTAACTGTAAAAAAGCATTGATAGACTAGAGGTATAGAGGCGGTCTCTCATTTATATATGTTACAGTAAATAAAAAAATAAAATAGTGGCAAATATTAGGTCTCACGTGTACATCTTAAGATTTACCAATAAGAATATAAAATACTGTTACGATTAACCAATACCAATACGAGTTTCAGTAGTGAGTGAGATATGCCAGAGCCCATTCTCATCCTATCCCATTCCTTCCCATTTCCTCAACTCTTTCTCCAAATCCATTCTTACATCAACAAAGGTAGGCAGCTTTAGGAATAACATGGAATGTACCTACAGATTTTTTTTCCAATAATCATCTTTATGTAAAATGCCCATATTTATGAAAATAAATGATTAGATTTGATTTGCAATATTAATATTAATTATATAAGTATGTATATTTATAATATTAAGAAAATTCCGTATGAGGCAGAATCAATGAGGACCATCCTCACTTGTATCGCCACGAGTGTGTCCTCACTAGGAATGTGTACAAGCATACGTTCGACTAGCATTTCCTTTTGACTGTGACAGTCAAAGACGCTTTGAGCTTCTGGGTCGACGCACCCGAATACCCTGCACTTGATTCAGAGCCAACAACTTGATTGCACAATCGATGATAATGTGTAAGTACCGTTAGAAAAATAAGGAAATTATCAATCTTTTTTTAGGAGTTCTGATCGGTTCTTGTCTATTGTCTATTGTGTTAGGTTGCGTGTTCGTATATTGATTGAGACACTTAATTATATCCTTCATATATTTGATTTCACATGAATACAATTACCAATATCGGTTACAAAGATCGGTTAGCAAAAGACGACTGAAGGTAGCAAATGAGGTACGGTGTCGCTTGACCTCTACTGTCGAGTTAACAAAACACTGTGTCTAGCATTCGACATCGTGTCCCTACATTTTTATACGGGGTTATTTCAAAAAAATACCCGCATTCTTTTAGCAGTGAATTACTTTCGTGAAAGGTGAAAAATGTTGTTTTAAGATTTTTTTTTTAAATTCATCTCATTTTTTAGACAATCTACAGGGAAATCAACAAGACAAGAGCTTTGCGTATGTGTGAGTGCACATTGATAGTGTACGGATTGGACAATTCGGCATCCACTCACACAGATGCAAAGCGCATATCACGTTGATTTCACTGTACTTACTCACTCGCGACGCGTCGCGTCGGTACTCTCGCACCAATTTACATAGATGTAGGTATCTAATACTAGAGGTTCAATTAGCAGCTATGAGGTATGAATAGATAGCTATAGGTAGGTAATAATGAGGTAACAAGAGAGCTGTGAACAGGATTCTGCAAGGTTGGAGCGCACCTGCATGCTCCCTGGTGTTGCAGGTGTCCATGGCGGCGGTGCGTTGCCGTTCGTAGCAGTGTGTAGTGAGCGGTGCAGATTAACAAAGATAGAACTTCATAATAAAATTTAACTTTCTTTAATCGGACAGGAGTCATCACGGTGATATATCTTGATAATGATGATGTAATAGGAACACAATTATATACTGAAGTCATTTAAACGTACCTGCTCAAACGCACTGAACATTTTATTTGCAAAGCCAGCCTCGTAAGGGCGAAGCCGTGAGCAAATAAAATTACACAAAGTGCATACACGGATACATACTTAAGTATTCCCACGTTTCATTTACACAGTCCAATGCAAATTGCAGTCCTTTAGATCCCATGTATTTTATTTAATGAATCGTATAATAAACTCATATAATAATAATGGGTTTATTTGCTTAAAAATGTGGCTGCAATGTGACGTATATCAGATGACCAATTGGCTCCAAGGCACATGAAATCTTAGTCTGTGGCCCATTGAGTGTGGCGTTATTTATTTAGTTATCAGTTTTTAATGCCATAGAACATTTTGTCTGTACATTAGAAGATATAGAACCATTAAAACCAATACAATTAATTCCGAATTCATTACATCTAGTTCCCAACATATTTGCCGGCTACATACAGCATCTAAAAACTCAAACAATACTTGATAATCTCGTAGCTATCTCGTAGAAGAGCTACGGCGTAGCTGCTACGGCGTAGCGTTATGAGGCCTTATATCAATACACTTTATTTCGGTTAACTTTGTGAAAGGAGTTTATGTAGTGAGTGAAATACAAATTTACAAGCATATACAATACATATATATATATTATGTAGTATATACAGCGGCATGAATATACCTCATGTTTATATGTTGTACGAGTTCAGATTAATTCACTAATAATTAATACAATACCATAATAGTAACCTTCTGGTACACAGCGTTTTGTGCACGAGGAATATATGGCCTTAAAATGGCACAGTAGCCAAGCGGGTCAATCTTTTAGAAATGGTATAGTTCCTTGTGGTAGCCGCCCTGTTATCCGTTAGTCGTTTTTTACGACACCCGTGGCGAATAGCATACCACCACCCCGTCTCGTCGATGTCGGTATAGGGCATCTAAGAGCTAACAAATAATTATAACATTTGAGATTTTCGCGTTTTTCACACATATTTATCTATTTAAACGGGCTTAACGCGAATGCTTACCTTATGTATTTTACTCGACGTTTCGGTTGAGTTGCGCCGTGGTCACCAGCTGACTCAATCAGATCGTGACTATGGTTGGTAGTTTAAATGGATAAACAAATATTAATTAATCACTGATTAATAAATAATTAATAAATGACATAATTGTAACTAGTATAATTTATAATATTGTATAATCATAATTGTGTAATCATCATAATCATATGTATAATCATACAATGTTATAAATTATACTAGTTATAATTATGTCATTTATTAATCAGTGATTAATAAAATTACACAAAGTGCTTACATGGATACATACTTAAGTATTCCCACGTTTCATTTACACAGTCCAATGCAAATTGCAGTCCTTTAGATCCCATGTATTTTATTTAATGAATCGTATAATAAACTCATATAATAATAAGGATTTCAACTAACGAACTCACAAATGAGAGTCAGAATTAGATATCCCTAGGCTATCACCGCTGCCTAGACTACACGAAATTCTCACTGTTTTAAAGCAAGCAACATTGTAACAAAATTGTCGACGGATTTAATATGGCTTTGTGGTGGCTATGCCTTTGACCAACAAAGTATTAAAACTAGTTATGTATTTGCTTTAAACATTTATGAAAACGTGTTTTAAATCATTGTTTCTGCTTAAATAATTGCGGTGTATTTTAATTGGTTTCAGTTGTATTAATAATTATTATATAGGTTTAAAATTCTTCAGTTAACTTGCTAGATTCAAGACAGATTAAATTGTCAAAATAAATTAGTCGTGTTAACAAAAAAATATATATTAATAATTATGTACTAATTTTTTTTATTTTTCTAATGTACTTTATATTGTAAATGGGGTCTGAACGCTTAAAATTGAAGGTATTCTCCACTGAACGTAAACGTTATCTCAGGATTATACGTGAAGCGTTTGAAATTAAGAAATATAAAAAAAAACAATCGGGAAGATTTTCATAGATGAGTCTTTTCATAGTGATAATTTTCATTCGTTCTTTTCATAAATAGTGATTTTCAGTGGAGAAGATTTAATGTCACACGTTCAGAACCGATTTAGAATATAAGAGATAATAAAGCTCGCAAAAGCTCTGGTACCGACTTTCATAACTTATACCACAAGTCCTGTGTCTCGAAAGTAACGAGGCATGTTACTACGCTCATCCCCTACACGAATACAGTAATTGCTATTCAGATAACATTCAAATAAGCACAAATAAAGTCTTTAAATACGTTTTAAAGTCTGTATAACGCAAAAAAATATCGCGTGGATAAAAACGATCTTTACTGCCAAAGCCCGTAATTTTTCATACAAAGAAGGTCGCAAACGAGCCTGGTGGTAAATGTACATGCGCGATATATGCCAACGTCGGCCCAGAATGGCAAATGCTGGCACGCCCGCGAATGTGAATGTCTTTGGAGAATTAGGAATGACTTCGGAGAAAGGGTTTGAAAATGGATGAAAATGGATAGGATAGGATGGGATGGGAATGGGCTCTGGCATATTTCACTCACTACTGAAACACATACGTAGTAAGTACATTTTACGGTGTCTTCTGGGAGGTAGTGAAAACTCGTCAATTTGGACGGGCGCAGTAGCTGCAGGATTGCAGCATGCGCCAGATTACCCAAATACATGATTTTTATTATTAAGCGGTCTTCATCACCAAATTATCGTTTATATGAGTTTCATAGGTGGCCGTAGTTATCAAACAGCCTTCCAAATCCAATGAGTCTATTTTTTATAATGCCATACTCATTGGCCCACATTAGGATTCCATTCAC
Source organism: Sesia apiformis (assembly GCA_914767545.1). NCBI lineage: Eukaryota > Metazoa > Arthropoda > Insecta > Lepidoptera > Sesiidae > Sesia > Sesia apiformis. The sequence continues at coordinate 2,356,298 of OU611967.1, read as the reverse complement.
AAGACGGACACAGGACCCAGCGCCGAAACAAACATATGTTTATAAATAAATGAATGTGCGACCGGGAATCAAACCTTTCACTCATCAAGCAGGGTCACTACCAATCGGTCGTGAAACTGGGTTAGTTGTTGGTCCGTAGCGACCATTCAAACGAAACCTGAGTATTTACCACTGTGCAACGCTTTTGGACCCTTTAGGCGGAGTAGGTCAGTTTAGTAGAAGGTCAGTTTCTTAAAGTCATGTAAAACGAATACAATTGTTTAACGCAACCTTAGAGAAGGGGAGATATAGATATATCACTTATATGGGGTTCTTCAAGAGAGCTGTGAATAGGATTTTGCAAGGTCGGCGGCGCGCCCGCATACCCCCTGGTGTTGCAGGTGTCCATGGGCGGCGGTAACACTTACCATCACGTGGGACCGCTTGCTCGTCCGCCCACTAATCTATAAAAAAAATATATATCACTTATTTAATACCCATAAGGCGTCATACGTTCTTATCAAAGAAACTTCTAGGGAGCGTGAAGCAGATGAGGGAGGGGTTCATTATAAAAGTCAAATTTGTAACTAAGTATACGTAATAAGAATGTTTAATTTTCAAAACACATAAGTATTAAATAATTGGAGACCTAATGAATATAGTATACTACAACGTGTCTGTCCTAGAGTGCTTCTATAACATATCTAGTATGTATTCTCAAATTGATGCCGTAAGGCCACATTAGATGGCACAAACTAGAATTCATTATATATAGATAGGTTATATTCATAGCAATTAAACAACTTTAACGGTTTAAATCGCATATATTTGACATGTTAAAGTTGTTTAATTGCTATATATAGTAATTGCGAAAACCTAAGAAAATATTAGGTTATATTCATCTTTGTGTGACAGGTAATCACAATCACAGCTCTCTGGACGTATTAAAATTAGACGTATAGACGTCCAATATGAGCATAGCTCTCTAGCTATGCTCATATTGGACGTCTATACGTCCATTTTTAATTTTCAATATAAAACATTCCTTCCTCCTGTGTTTTAAGGCACACGTGGAGGTAACGAGCCATGAACTCGCGTCGCTTCTCTATTGGCCACTCGCGGTTGCCTCCGTGAAATTTCAATATTGCCCTTTGATCATACAAATATGTATGAAATTTTGTCATACACGGAAAGGTCGCACTTATTTGCATACTGTAACCTTTAATGGAACAGAAGTGGGAGTTTACACTTTAGAGAAATTTCCATATTACACTTGTCCTTTTTTCCAATTACGAGTAAAAATAAGCATACTAATTCAGAAGTCAAGGTTTTAAATTAATACTTTGTATTTTTTATTCTTATTTACTTCGTCCGCGTGAACTTTAGAGTGATTCCTGTGGGAAATTTATAACGGATCGAGATAAAATGTACTCTAAATATTAACCCAGGCCATTAGCTATAATTATGCCGTGTTCTATTAATATCCGTTCAGCGGTTTGTGCGCGATGCGTGTTCAGACAGACAGACAGACAAAAATTGTAAAACTGACTATTTTTGGTTCAGTAGAGTACATTGCAAACACGGTGTATCGATTTGGAAACCCAAACAAATTATATATTGTAAGTATATAAAATACCATATAATAAAATTGTACCTAGCGTACATTTTTCATCAATGTTGACGAATTACTCAAGAAAAAATGTAATTATGTAATAAATGAAAAAAAAAAAACAATGCAAATGTACTGTTAATTTTGTATTATTGTATGTATATACACGATTATAAAATTAAATGTATGATTTCCCTGTTAATATTTGCATTCCATATGTATATTGCATATTGCATATTTCTCTCTAGAAAATATTGTTATACTTAAACATTGTTTTATATTTTTGACTTGGTGTTTTACCACATGGTGACGGCCGGCTTTAGAATAGCACTACCCCATATCTCTTCCCGTGAGTGTCCTAAAAACGATAACAAAGCGGCTAATGCGAGACATCTCTTCCCGTGAGTGTCCTAAAAACGATAACAAAGCGGCTAATGCGAGACATCTCTTCCCGTGAGTGTCCTAAAAACGATAACAAAGCGGCTAATGCGAGACATCTCTTCCCGTGAGTGTCCTAAAAACGATAACAAAGCGGCTAATGCGAGACATCTCTTCCCGTGAGTGTCCTAAAAACCATAGCAAAGCGGCTAATGCGAGACATCTCTTCCCGTGAGTGTCTTAAAAACGATAACAAAGCGGCTAATGCGAGACATCTCTTCCCGTGAGTGTCCTAAAAACGATAACAAAGCGGCTAATGCGAGACATCTCTTCCGGTGGGTGTCCTAAAAGGAATAACAAAGCGGCTAACGCGAGCCGCGAGGAACTATACCATCTCCAAAAGAGAGGACTTGCCAACCCGCTTGGCCAAGGTGACGTTTTAAGGCTACATATACATAAGGCCTTCTCTTGCACATTGACGTGTACTCGCCCTCGTGGCCCATGTCCAGCGGTAGATACTAAAACGGCTGGTTGCAGTTGCAGTTGCTGCTGGTTAACCGGTGTATAAATATTCATCATTATTTTTTTTTTTTATGGACGAATGTGGTAGACGAGCATACAGTCCACCTGATGGTAAGTGGATACTGTAGCCCATAGACATCCGTGATACATGCCAACATTAGTCCAAAATGACAAACGTTGGCACGCCCCCGGATGCGTTGCCTACCTTTGGACATAGAAATGCATTTGGAGAAAGGGTTGGGGAAATGGGGAGGGATAGGATGGGAATGGACTCTGGCACATCTCACTCACTACCGAAACACGTACGTACATTAGGGAAATAAGATAAAGTGGGAAATGCAGTACATTTCAAGGTAGTCTTCTGTGAGAGAGGGGTAACGTGGCCAGTCGAGTGCGTCCAGCGGCTGTTGGATTGCAGCGTTGGATTCTGATTGTAATAGTAGTTTACTACAAAAAGACAGGCATACCTTCCTAAATATATCACGCCCACTTTCACGGCATTACATTTCCTAACTTCCTCGTAGGTACACACATTGAGGATCGAATATTTTATTTTGTTAGTTTATCAAACTTCAGTGCACTTTTTTTACAGAAAAAAGGCAGCAGACGAGCATACGGTCCACATGATGGTAAGTGGATACTGTAGCCCGTGGACATATGCGATACATGCCAACTTCAGTCCAGAATGACAAACGTTGGCACGCACCCGGATGCGATGCCTTTTTCTTCTTCTTTTCAGCCCTTGGACGTCCACTGCTGGACATAGGCCTCCCCCATTGTCCGCCATTTAGACCTGTCGGCAGCGACCTGCATCCAGCGGGTGCCCGCAACCTTTATGAGGTCGTCTGTCCATCTAGCAGATGGACGTCCTCGGCTTCGCCCGCCGGTACGTGGTCTCCATTCGAGAACCCTTCTGCCTACCTTTGCAGAAATAGATTAGGAAAATGGGGAGGGATAGGATAGAATGGGATGGGAACGGGCTCTGACATAACTCATTCACTACCGAAACACGTACGTATATTGGGTAAATACGAGTAGGAAATGCAGTATATTTCAAGGTAGTCTTCTGTGAGAATTATACTATGTCTGTTTCTCTTTAGTTAAACTATGTTCAATTTAAGAAACAAATTATGTCATCCTTAATTGACTAATTATGGCCGCTTTACGCTACATTAGACTGATAACGACACTTTTTTTCTTAATGTGAACACAGTATAGACATTGAGGACCCCAGAAAAATAAATTTAAAAATTTGATTCGGGAATATTATTTGAAACAGAATAAATGGTTTAGTTTCTTAGTTCAACATCTCACTTAATTCCAGTTTTTGGTTTCATTTAGGTGTATTGGATTATATTATGTATGTATTTATGCGTATATATAAATTTTTATATTTTTTTTTTGCATATTTATTCATATACTTATGTATTACTTTACATTTTTTGTGCTTTCTATTGTCTAATTCATAACTACACCTGCGATCCTTTTTCTGCGTAATCTCGTCGTTGACAGATAGAGATTGCCATAAATGTCATTAAGGTCGCCTTTTGTTCATACCATTGTACAATGAAATTTAAATAAATGTAGTATCTAAATTTCGTATTGTGCGCCAGTCACTACAGTCATCATAATTATGTAGTTGAAATATGACATATCTACGTTACTGTATGACATAATTATGTCACTGGTAACCACGTCTAGATAATAATGCGCGGTAAGCTGAATTCAGATATCTAAATTACTCTCAGGCACACATGTCACGTACTATCGCAAAGCTGGCAATAGCATGTTGAAATATATTTAAGTTTCAGTCATATTATATAATGTTAAACTATTTACAATCATGTACCAGGGCTACTAAGAAAGTATTGCTACAAAGAGTTTTTCTCGTATCAATGGAACACTGGCGGGTTTTGATGTCAATTAAAACTATGTCTATTTATATCATAAAAACAAAACATTCTAAATTCAAATTTTTCTCAATATTTAATATGAGCTGAATCAAAATATCGTATCTCATTAAAAAATGGATATTTGATATGGGAACATTTCCGATCGATGATTTTGTATGTTTTATGTTCTTTAAAAACTGAAGATTATTTTAACAGATTTCAAATGATGTTTGCAGAAAAGTTCACTTCTAAGGCAACTGTATACACAGTAAACAGTACAATTAATACAATTGGTACAAACACACAATTGGTACAGTACATACATACAATTGGTACAATACACATACAATAATACATACAATTGGTACAGTTGGTACAATGAATTTAAATGTGGTCTACTAAGTTTGGCTAACGAAGAAAGAAGCGGTCTCCCTTAACGGCTGTTACGGTAGAAAACGTACTGGCAGTGAAAAATGACAAAAATGTGACAACAGGCCTACTACATACGCGGAAATTCAGTCATTGTCACAGGGAACGAATCTTGGATTTACCAGTATGATCCAGAAAATAACCGTCAATCTACTGTTTGGCTGTTTTAAAAAATGAGCCAACGCCTATCAAAGTGAAAAAAGCAAAAAGCGCTGGAAATAAATTCATCGCAAGTTTTTTCACTTTAACTAACTGATATCTGTACCTATACGACATCGAACCAGCATTAACGCAGAATGGTAAGTAGCCACGTGCTTGCCAAACATTTTTATTGCAATGAGTAACAACCGTCCAAACAGAGTGCTCCGCGGACTGCTGCTGTACTATGATAACACGCCCGCTCACTCAGCGATTACAACAAGGGACTACTTGGACAGTACCAAGATTGATGTTTTTTGGCCATCTATAGGGAGATAGTCCCGACTTGACACCTTGTTACATTTTTTATTTCTCAAAATTTTATCCCATCTAATGCAAGCAGTTTTCGTCCCCGAAAGACGCTCTGGCTACGTGCGGAGAGGCTGTGAAAGAGGTACCTGAGCTCTGCATTCCGCAAACAATAGACAAACAATCAAAGGTCATTGCTTGACCAGTTAATTTCAGTTGTTTTAATTGTAGTCATAACTGACACACAATTGACATAACAATCGCTGATGTTCTATTTCGTATGTCATCATAGACATACTATTTTTTCGTCTACGTCATTTCTGCATTATTTGTTGTTGTCAATAAAATTATTCTCGTTCTTTTTCCAAAGAAAGTTCTCAAATAAATTATCTACCTACAGTTTTCCATCTTGTTTAATTGAGAAAGCCCTAGTTTTGAAGCAGGATCACGTCTCACACATTTCATTAAACGTTACGTCACGCCTCACTAGAATGAACATTAAAAGCTCCAACACTCTCATATCACTCGTGTACACATAGATATAAGAGCGACAATACGAGTAGAGTGTGACGTCACCGCCACGGTAAAACTTATTGTCAAGAAATAAAGAGTGACAATCTCCAAAATTAAAATTTTATACGATGTATAAAAATCAGTCGATGGAGAGGGAAGGGTGCACGCAGCATTCCCACAGCCGCTGGGCGCACTCGACGGGCCATATCTCTCACAGAATACTACCTTGGAATATACTGCATTTCCCACTTCACCCTATTTCCCCAAGGTACGTACGTGTTTAGTGAGTCTAAGTGAGAGAGTAAGATATAGTAAGTGATTGTTTTGGTATCCCAGAACCCATTCTATCCTGTACCTCCCCATTTTCACAACCCATTCTCCAAATACATTCCTATATCTCCAGAGGCAGACAGAGCTTCCGGGGGCGTAGCAACATTTGTCATTCTGGACTGATGTTGGCATATATCGCAGATGTCCATGGACGGCAGTATCCATTTACCATGGTATGGTATACTGTATGGTGACTGTATTGACGTATGACGCCATCTTTTCCATAAAAAAATATTACTTTTAGGAATATATTTAAATCTATTGGTTTTTTATTCTCTTACATTGCCATTAATTAGCACATTGTGCCAGTATTGAGTTTTTTCGTAATTTTCAATTTTAAAGTCAAAACAATTCAAAACACATGTCGTCAATGTCCAGACCGACGAGGTTAATTGGGAGTCGCTCAGTACAGCGATGGTAAGTTTGCTGAGGAGAGAAGAGTTGGACTCCTTGCAAGTACATGAAAAACGCAATCTTGGCTTTTATTTGATTAACATAATTATTTCACACAAAGTGCTTGAAGAGAGCACTTTTTGAACAGGATTCTGCAAGGTCGACAACGCCAGGTGTTGCAGGTGTCCATGGGCGGCGGTGACCACTTACCATCATGTAGCCCGCCCGCTCGTCTGCCATTTATTCAATAAAAATAAGTGCCCAACATTTTGAAGTTTAATAAACTATCACTATTACCACAAAACCCATATTTTTGTATAATTAATCAAACAAAAACCTTTCTCAAATTCCCGCCAAAAAATTTTACTCCATCTGCCATGACCACATCGAGCTACACGTCCCTCCCACCGCCATTGCCGAATAAGTTTCGTTATCCTCTTTATTATGAACGCTGATAGCCTAGGGGTAATCGAATCACATTCGAGTGATCGTGACTTCAAATCGTCGGCCCGTACCACTAAGTTTCTACTTAAGTACGAATTTACTAGGGGAGGCCTGCAGTGGAACTCATACAAAGTACTTATCCTCGACTACTTTATAATGTTTTGTACTTTTGATCAGATACATTTTTTTTATATTTTATACTAATATATGAATATTAATACTCAATAAAAATCCAATCAAATTCAAAAGTCGTTTTATTTCCAATTTAAATTTGGGACTCAATTTATACCACGCTTTATTTAAATGATATACGGCGATGTTTGTGACCACACATTCATATTCATAAGCCAATAAAATCCGTAAATGACATTTTGTACACAACTTCGCAATAATGTGATTAAGTCGGAAACCATAAACTTGGACACTTTTTGCTCGAAAGCAACAATAATGCAATGCAATGCAACCAGCCCTTACCAGTATCTACTGCTGAAAATGGGCCTCGCCGTGCATATTGTCTTGTGCATGAGGGATGAAAATATCAGCTTTCATTTGAGGTATATCTCAATATCACGCGTTGATTTTTTGGAACCCATCATTCTTATATATTATGTAGGTATATCAACATATCCCACACTGCGCTTCGCAGTCTGTGGTCTCAATTTAAAAACTCTTCTACCACATCCGTTATTGGTCTTGCACCAAATATGATCTGCCCATTGCAACTTTAGCATGCTAATTCTACGAGTTATTCTGTGACCTTAGTTCGTCGGTGGTGATTGGTTAAAGAGATCCGAAAATCATGTTTGGAGGCGAGCCTATAAATAGCAGTGGAGGAACATAGACCATACCACCAGGTATCAATATATCAATTGATATCTAAGGCTCATTTACATAACGATAGCTATTCGAACGCGAGTTTCTCAAACATCAGTCAATAATTGTTATCATCATCTGATCACTGTTATCATCGAGTTTGCATTATCATGTGAATAGTTTTATGCGCGAATTATATGTAATTTGGTCGCATACGAGAATCGTATACAATATTCTCGCCCGAATCGTTCGAGAGACTCTCCCTGTGTAAACGAGCCTTTACTCACCGTATATGGTTGTCCAACTGGTTCTCACCATTGGCAACACCACACCTAAGAGAAAAATTTGATGACCTAAAGCATTGCCCGACCGAGAGTTCGCACGATCACAAACTTCTCTTACGATCGTAAACGAACTATTACGGTAACTTTAAAGTTCGCATTCGTGAACGCTCAACGCTCATTTGATAACTTGATAATGAGCTGCAAAGGACTTTGAATTGGCGAGAACGCACGATTGGCATAGGCCAATTGAGCGTTCTCGCAAATGCAAGTACAGTATCGACTGTACCTACTCATATATTTAGATATAAGGCCTCTGAAACTAGGTGAGTGTACTAGAATATCGATTGAAACTGACCACTAGCAGTTTAAAAGCTTATCCAATCTAGTATCGATCATTGTTACACTATACGAATACTCGTTATACTCGTATCGTAAACGAGGGAATCGTTATAGTCATTAGCCGCAGCAGCGCTCACGTTCCGCCGCAGGCAATCGCATGTAAAATCGATTTTTAAACGGATGACAAGAATCGAGTTACGGGGGATTCAAATAATCATTCTATTGAATTTGAAGGTATGAAATCTGAGTTTACGAAGACAGGTTTATATACAACATTGCATTCATTTTTACTTGCAATGTAACTAGCCCTTTCAGCATCCACTGGGAGACATCTTGTCTTGTGAATGAGAGATGTATGACGTTGGCGAGTCTACTTAGTTTTTAGAGGTGGTGTAGTTCCTTGTAGCGCTTGTAGCGGCTTTGTCCTCCCTTTGTCGCCTGTTATGACACCCGCGTGGAAGAGACCCATCTCTTCTCAGACCGGTGTTGGCTGACTATAGAATAGCAACACTATATTGCTATTCTATAGTCAGCCAACACCGCGCGGCATTATTACTTATTATCTCTTATTGTTTGTTCGGAATGCGAAGATGACCGACCGACATTATTTAAGGCTTCTATTTAAACGAAGAGCAAAATATACTAAATGGGCAGCAAATCGTGATCAACAAAACAAACTGTCTTCGAATAACTGAAATGAACAATCTTTAATGACTATGGACGTCTAGATCTCTAGACGTCTAGACTAGATCTCTATTCTTCACCAGAAAACCCAAACCTAACCCACATTTAAATTTGCTGCCACTTTCAGAATTTTGCTGCTCAGTTAATTATTTTCCATTATTTAATTAGTAGTATTACATATATCTCTAAAGCGCGCGCCACGAGCAGGAAGAATTTCGGGCATTGACATGAGAACAAATAAGACTGGACGTAAAAGAGATTTACTGGACTAGACCCCTCGTATTATTGAATCATAATATGAAGGATTTAGTAAAGTGGTCGGTTTTAGACGATTTCATACAAATCTCTTTCAGTTCAGTCTTGGCTGACCTCATGTCAATGACCGAAATTCTTCCTGCTCGTGTCGCGCGCTTTAGCAGCTTTTCATGTGGTAATCATAATAGTATTCACACAGGACGGACTATATTAATTATTTAACTAATTTAAATCTAAGATTACTGACCTGTAAAGTGGCTTTCCACCTGAATGCCTGAACCACAGCACCATGTAGACTCTGTCTTCATTGGTGTCCGGCTCGATGTCGCAAGGCAGTGACGCGGTGCGCCCCACGACCGCCTCCACGTCAACCGTTGACACTGGAACAAAGTCAACTGTCTCTTAATTATCTTTAACTTTCTATTTGCCGATTGAGTCTATGGTAAATTTGACGGAGTTCTAGATAATTCTTTTCATATCTGCACTTAATCTGTCTGTACTTAAAAGGAGAAACGTCCTAACTGACTCTTAAACGTCGAAACCGCTGAAAGAAACATAAAATTAGGATAATAGCTTCCTTTTACAACGTAAAAATTTACTAACACGGGATTTTCCGAAATTGAACTTCAAAGAGGTGCAACGGGGTGTCAAAATTTGTATGGAGAAAAATATTTGAGTTTGAGTAAGTATATAAGTATAATTTTAATATACTCTAACCTAGTTGTTTTTTTCAAATACTGATCCCTAAATCCGCAAAAATAGGTAGCGGATATGCCAATGTCCAGCATTATTGACTCATGTTGGCAATGTTGGTTACATTACCAAATTTAAACTATACGTTTTAGAGCGTACAGTATTCCTGGTGTGTTGACAACATTTAAAAGGCGCTCCAACATTTGCTGAGTATGGCTCTGTGAAATGCAGATGTGTGTAATTTGGGGCAAATTTATAAAATAAGATTCACGAGCAACAATTAATTTTATTTCTTGGAGTAACAACGGTCATTCAAGCTATGCAAAACGCTGTTGCGCGGGCATAATCGTAGGTGGTAAAAATTGCCTACAATCAGGCAGAGTCTACCGCCTTCCTTCCATAAAAATACAATTTGAAGAAGTCACTCAGTTCATGTTCCAGAATATAGCCTTCTATTTGCAGTTCTGATTGCTAATTCGATTTAGTCTTACTTAGATAAGATTTTAAACGCTTGTTATCATGATTGAACATAATAATTGTTATGTAAAAACGGGTTAATCACGATTTATTATTCAGTTTGTACAGCCGATGTAACTGGTATACAAAATAGATACAAAATCGTGAGTAACCCAAGTGGGTAAGTAAGTAAGTACCGTAGAATGGGGTTACATTGAATCCCGGGGTGACTTTGATAAAAACTTCGTTTCATTTTTAAACTCTAATTGTGCGAATGCTGAACGCATCCTTCCATTTTTCTTTTTACGATTGGCAGCATTGAATACCACTGTCATCATATGACCAGTCACAGTGAATGGATCGGTGCCGATTAGTGAAAAAATATTAAAAATATGTAAGTACTAGTTTTGTGTAATTTCAAAAGCTTAAATAACTTCTAAACTACAATTTTGAGTATCGCAAATACAACAAATGTATATATTTCACCCGATCAGAAATTTATTCACCTATAACATGGACGTTTATTGCAAATCATAACCTTAAAGTTCACTGTTTTTTTGGCGGCATATTTTGTACGGGGTGTCATTGATCACCTATTCGGGTTTACTTTGATCATTGGTCAATGTTACCCCACGAAGTTATTTCTTTTGAGTTACTTAGGTTGATTAATGAGTTTTATTCTTCTTATTAACCATAATGTTTTTTTTATTGTTTTAGCATCATGCCAAGAACATATAAAAAGCGTTTAGGCTCCCGAGATTACCGGAACTACACCGAAGAGATTTTGAATAGGGCTATTACAGAAGTAGTTGAAAACCGATTGACGTTACGTGGAGCGTCTGAAAAGTATAATATTCCCTATGGAACAATATATAACAAGTACCATGGTAAATTTGGCAGAAGACCTGGTGCACAACCAGTTTTTTCCGAAAATGAAGAGTCTGTGATATTGAAATCGGCAGCGAAAAGTGCAGAGTGGGGATTTCCACTATCTCTTCTAGATTTGCGGATGTTCGCGAAAATGCTCTTGAACAAGCAAGGAAGATCTGTGACTAAGTTCACAAACAATATTCCTGGAGTTGATTGGGCTTACTCATTGCTAAAGAGACACAAGACTGAATACTCTCAACGAGTAGCTACAAATATAAAAAAATCAAGAGCCGCCGTGTCTCGCGAATCGCTTGGTGAATATTTCGAGAACCTTGAAGAAGTTGTTAAGGATGTTCCCCTGCTAATATCTTTAATTATGACGAATCCAATATGAGCATGGTCCGGGAAAGAAAATTGGCATCTTTAAGAGGGGAGTTAAGTATCCAGAGAAGGCTATAAACTTTTCCAAAAGTGCAACAACAGTTATGGTCTGTGGATCAGCAGATGGCGTTCTTCTACCCCCATATATTATTTACAAAAGTGCTCATTTATATGATACATGGAAGGAAAGAGCGCCAGCTGGCTCGCCTTGTTGTGATCAGTCTTGTTGTTCACAGGGTTCTCGGTTTAACCGAACAGTTAGTGGCTGGATTGACGGTCCTACGTTCAGGGACTGGTTCAAAACAACATTTCTACCTCACGCAAGAAGATTACCCGGCCGGAAAGTCTTGTTGGGTGACAACCTTTCATCCCACTTAGACGATGAGGTGATCAGATTATGCAGCGAACACAATATAGATTTCGTTTGCCTAGTCCCAAACTCTACTCACTTCACGCAACCACTCGATGTGGCTTTCTTTCGACCGATGAAGTCAGCTTGGCGACTAACATTAAGAACTTGGAAAATCCAAAATCCCCGACTGGCGACTGTCCCAAAAGATGCCTTTCCACATTTTCTGTCGAAAGCGTTGATTAAAATGGATCAGATAACACCGAAACCTAATTCCCCTTATTTAAACATCAGTTCTGGATTAAAACGCAATTTAATGAGTGGATTTTGTGCCACTGGCATTTATCCTTTTAATAAGAACAAAATTTTGGATCGACTGCCCAGAGAAGATGAAGCCAGTGAACGAGAAGTTGAAAGCACACTGACAACTTTTTTGAGAGAGTCCCGGTATGGTAATAGCTCTAACAAACCTGCCCGAAAAAAGAAGCGATTAGATGTCGCACCTGGCAAGAGCATAACTACTAGAGATGGTAAGGCGACAACTGATTCGCCTCAGGTGCAAACAAATAATCAATATCAAAATGATACGGCATCGACTAGCGATCACCTGCCGATTGAAGTAAACCAACTGGACCCAATTGAAGAAGATACAAGACAGCCAGAATCAGCTAATAAGAATTATCAAGAAGAGCTGGAAGATGAAAGTAACATTTATGATAATGTTGATGAGAAGGAAGACGAAGAAACTGAATGCACAGAAGGAAGATACGTATTAGTAAATTTTTTTACTATACGTGGCAAGCAAATGTATAAATACTCGTGTAAAATTATACAAATAGATCCTTTGCTAGTTGAAGGATACAAGTACTTAGATAAAAAAAAGGAATTTTAAAAGAATACCCAAAGATATTTCAAAAATTGATCGCTGTGACATTATTGCATTTTTACCTAAGCCTGTGGAAAAAGAAGACTACGTTGAGTTCCCATTTGATATTAGTACTAAATAACTTTAAATAAGTATTAGTTAAAGTAAACATTAATCATAAATTATTGATCTCCAAAGAAGTAAACAATGTGCGCGATAATCGTTGCTCCCGCCAGCTGTGAAGTTCGCGCTGTAATAAGATTTTTGTGTGCAAAAGAATCTTCAGCTGCTGAAATTCATCGAGAGTTATGCCTAGTTTATGGACCTACTGTAATGAATGAAGGAAAGGTGTCGTGATTTCAAAACTGGACGAACAAATGTTCATGACGAAGAGCGGAGTGGTAGGCCCAGTATGCAAACCGATGAAATTGTTTCTCTGGTGGACCAAAAACTGCGATCTGATCGTCGGTTGACGATTAGTGCCCTGGCTGATGAATTTCCTCGTCTTGGACGCACTACTGTCTACACAATTGTCACGGAAAAACTTGGATACCACAAATTGTGTGCAAGGTGGGTACCAAAAATGCTTACCGACCAGCACAAAGAGCAAAGACTGTCCATGGATGAGAGTTTTTGAACCGTTACCGACAAGATGGAGATGATTTGTTTTCCCACATTGTTACCGGTGATGAGACGTGGATATTCTACATCAATCCAGAAACAAAACAGCAATCAATGCAATGGCGCCACTCAACTTCACCAAAACCAAAAAAAATTAAGCAAACTCCTTACACGAGTCGAAAAATGATGGCTACCGTTTTTTGGGACAAAAAAGGTGTTCTTTTGGTTGATTTTATGGAACGTGGGACAACAATTACAGCTGACGTGTATTGTGAAACGCTCAATAAGCTAAGACGTGCGATCCAAAATCGACGACGTGGTAAACTGTCATCCGGTGTAATCCTCCTTCATGACAATGCGCGTCCTCACACCGCAGCCAAGACCCAAGAGAAAATTCAAGATTTGCGTTGGGAAGTTTTTAACCACCCACCGTACAGTCCCGACCTTGCACCCAGTGACTACTTCCTTTTCTTACATTTCAAAAAATGGCTCGGTGGACAACGCTTTGAAAACGACAAGGAAATTAAGAACGCCGTTGAAAACTGGTTCAACTCGCGGGCGGTGAGCTTCTATGCAGAGGGGTTAAGGAAGCTGGTGCAGCGGTACGAAAAATGCTTGGAAGTGAACGGCGATTATGTGGAAAAGTGAAGTAGATTTGTAGTAAACTAAATGTGCTAATAAAACCTATTTCATATGATTATAATTTTTTTTATGACGAAACGGCCCTTACTTTTCGAATACGCCTCGTATTTACTTGTTAGTTAAATTTTGGAAGGTTATGCAAAGAACTGATTGTTATAAATGTTATAATTGTTACCATAAGCTAAGTTTTTGAACTTAAGGGTGTAGATCGTGAAAATCACCGAAAAGAGTGTTACGATTTTTCATATTTAACCTATTTACATATGATTGATATCAATGATAATTTGTATATATTACAATCAAAGACCAATAAGTATGTTCATGCTTATATTAAACTCTTAAACCTAATAGTTGTTATATAATAAACGTCAACAAACGCACAAAATTGAGTAAAAATGCAAAAACATGACTTCGTATTTTTCAGATTTAACCCCATAAATCAACACAAATTGATAAAAAGAAACACTTTTTGAACACTGAAGAAACCAATAAGTATAGCTGTATACTTCTTTTTATACCTTTACAAACAAAGACTTCCTCTTTTAAAGCCCTAAAATCTAGATATATTTTAAGGTAAATTTTTCATACACAAATGTATGGGATAAAACGTTCGTTTCATTCGTGCAATCTCGGTGGTCTGCAGCGGCAGTTCCTTTCTGTAAGTGAACGCGACACCACGCTTGTCGGCTGCAGACAGCAGAATTACGTATTGTGAATTTGTGTTTTTTGTAAAAAACTGTAAGTATAACATTTTTATAATTAATTTATTTTCAGTTAGTAGAAAGTATCGATATAATGAATGTCTGAAAGAAAACCATGATGGAACTAGATATAAATCGTAAAAAATACAATATCTACACTAATAGGTATTATAAAGAGGAAAGATTTGGATTTTTGTATGTAACGAATAAACTCAAAAAGTACTGGACTGATTTTAATAATTCTTTTATCATTCGAAAGCTACATTATCACTGAGTAACATAGGCTATTTTTTTCGCAGGACTGATTGAATTTGAGTGGCATGCCAGGGAAAAGAAAGTTTTGTACGCATTATAAAAATATGAAAGCCAAAAGATCTCGGAATAAAATGTAAGTTCCTCCCTACTTATTTATTATCGCATTTGAACAGGGTACATTACAAAGCTAATACAATATGTCATATGATTTAGATCGCCCGATTCAGACATATACCTACAATAACATGTAAATATTGGTTTGTATTATCTATATCTATACTGATAAATAAAATTGAAGTATCTGTATGTAATATCAAAATAATAGGATTTTTAAAAAAAAAAAAGGCGATACGGAGTTCGCCGGGTCGGCTAGTATTGTCTAAATATCAAATTGTGGAAGTAGGTAGGCGACAGCGCAACTTTGTCGACATACCTATACCGCCAAACAGACGCGAGGCGCCTAGCGTCTGGCTTAGGGTTGTACAAAATAAATAAAAAGTGGATAATATTGATGAATAATATTTCCAGTATTGAAAATAAAGAAAACCTTGGGGCCGAGACTCTGAGCAACAATGCTACGCGCTGTATAGAGGTAAGTTGTTATACGTAATTCTTGTAGACTTGTTACATAAATAAACAAACTACTTAGTTAGTGATGGGCGAAGACAAAATCTCAATACCTACCTATAGATTTTTCTTGCAATATTTATTATTTTCATCGAGAGACAAACACCTTAGTACCGAAATACTTCTCAATTACTTTCTCAAAAGAAAATTTACGTTCAAATAGGTGACGTCATAAAAAAACAATACCTAATGCGTAAAGAAATTATAATTTCTATTCATCAGGAACCTAATATTGTATTAATTCTTTTGCATTTTTTTAAATTTTTAATTATTTTTTATAAAAAAAATCAAGCCATTATCTTTCTTTACAGGAACTAGTTATTGAAAACGACCAAGAGGGAAAGGTGGATGAAATGGAAGTTGGGCGTAGAGTTGTAGACGTTTCTTTTTTTTTTAAAGCTCTTCAGGCCATAGGGGACCACGGTCCAATGGATTGTAAGTTAAGTTACCTCAGTATAATAGGTGAAGTAAAAGTTGGTCTGGACTCAAAACTCATCATGAAATGTAGTATGTGTAGTATGAAATTTACTGTGTGTTTGATTGAAAAAAAAGAAGATAGAATGGAAGTGAATCATCAAATTGTATCTGGTATCATATCATCTGGTGGGAGCTACTATCAGTTAAAAACATTAACTGCCGCAGTAGCCCTACCAATCATGTCACCTTCATTATACAATGAAATTAATAATACGGTTTGCGATTGGTGGGAAAAGACAGCAGCACATTCCATGGCAGAAGCTGTCAAGGAAGAAGCGGAGTACGCAGTGTCTATAGGTAGTGTTGATAAAAATGGTACACCATTAATATCTGTTGCTGTTGACGGTTGTTGGAGCAAGAGATCTTATGGTAAGAATTTTTCCGCCTTGTCCGGCGCAGCTGCGATAATTGGCATTAAAACTAATAAAGTATTGTTTTTTGGAGTTAAAAATAAATACTGCGTAGTTTGTGCACGAGCCGCAAAGAACGACAGTCAGCCCTCGGAACACCGTTGTTTCAAGAATTATTCGGGATCATCTACCGGTATGGAATCGACCATAATAGTTGAGGGGTTTAAACGTTCCATTGTTGATCACGGTGTAATTTATAATAAATTTGTAGCAGACGGCGATTCCAGTACTTATAAAAAAATATTAGATTCGCGACCGTACGGTAATTTAACAGTAGAGAAAATTGAATGCAAAAATCATCTTTTACGAAACTACTGCAATAGCTTGGAGAAACTGTCGAAAGACACTAAGTATCCTTGCGAATTGCGGAAATTCCTAAAAGAAAGGTATTTGCGTTTAAGAACGGGTGTAAAATGCGCTATTAAATATTGGGGCGATCAAAATCAGTCACTCGAAGAAAAAATAAAAAATCTTAGTGAAGATATCCTAAATGGTCCACAACACGTATTTGGTAATCACCAATATTGCAAGGAGTATTTCTGTAGACCTGATACTCGTCGAATAGAACCTGTTGGGTTGCTTCCAGCAATTGTTGGATGCGGATTAATGGACGCGGTACACATTTTAAGTAAAAGACTGTCATATCATTCTAGAAGTTTAATTCATAATTGTACAAGTAATATAGTTGAAAGTTTTAACGCAGTGATTGCCAAATTAGTAGGGGGTAAGCGTGTAAATTATTCTTCCCGTGGTTCTTATGCGGGCCGATGCGCAGCTGCTGTTGTGTCTTTTAATACAGGATCGATTCATAGTAAAACTCATGAAGTAATATTTAAATCTAGTCCTAATCCTTTGATCGCGAAAGTGGAAAATTGTAATCGTAGAATCCGTTTAATTGCTAAACCTAAATTAAGATTGAAAAAGAGCCACAGCGCTGTATCGAAAGACGCTCACTATGGACCAAACTGCGAAAAACCTGATCTGAGTCCAGAATTATATGAGAAAGCCAAGTCATCTTTTTTAGCCGATTTAAAGTTGTCTTGTGCTGAAAGAGAGGAGCTTGAAAGGTCGACCCATTTGCAAAGAAGTAGTTCTGAGTGGATGAGTACAAGGAGAAAATTACTAACCTCATCATCGTTCGGGGAAGTTTGTAAAAAACGAGAGAGCACAAGTTGTGCTGTTCTTGTTCGTAAAATCGTTTATGGTAGTAATATCTCCAGTTTGCCTGCTGTACGGTACGGTATCGAAAACGAAGAAACCGCAATTAAACAGTTAGAAATTCAAGAGAATATTAGTATACAAGGTTGCGGTTTGTTCGTCGACGATCAATATGAATTTCTTGGTACTACACCAGATGGCATTTATGCAAACGGTTTAATTGAAATTAAGTGCCCACATTCTTTAGCTGGCATGACTCTTGATGAAGCAATGGCCAAACATACCTTTTGGGTTAAGGACAAGGCTTCCAAGGGTTATGTCATAAATAAAAATCATAACTGGTATTTCCAAATTCAGGGACAGGTACATATTACTAAAAGAAACGTTTGCATGCTTGGCATCTGGTTTGGTGCTACTGTACCTACGAAAGTTTATATTATAGAAAAGGACGACAAATTTTGGGAGGAGAAAATGGAGATGAAATTAGTTAGGTTTTATTACGATTGCCTACTTCCAGAATTAGTTGATCCTCGGCAGTCACGAAGCATGCCCATTCGTGACGCGCCCAGTATCATAGAGGCTATGAAAGAGAGGAAAGAAAGAGCTTTACGTGTTATGAAAGAGAAGAACGCCTAATGATTTTGAAAGATACAGGTAACTTAACTACCCAGCCAGTCGATTCACGTAAACACGCCAGTCCAAAAGTCGTTTTAACTTAGGAACTTAGAAATCGCCTTTTGGTTTTCTGTTTTAAACGCACTTACTTATCTAGTCTTGGATTGTCATAAATCTTCCAATAGCTCAATTACTATACAATTTCTGAGTTACCTGGTGTAAAGAATCATAAAAATTGGTTCAAAAATACAGCGAATTGAGAATTCTCCTTTTTTTAAGTCGGTTAAAAGGGCTAAATTTGCAAAAAACGAAGTGACGTCACTGCGCTACGGTTTTTATTACTTACGTGAATCGGGCAGCTGGTAACGTTTTCATTCTGATAGGTTTTGTGATAGCCATTGATTTTATCATCAAATTAGCAGAAATCAGAACTTGATCCGTAATCGAATGAAAAACCATTAGAATTTTGAACTCATATTTCGTTATTGTTTAATTACATACTTTTAATTAGTATATTAATAATTTACAAACTTCTGTTAAAATTAGTAAATAAATGAATTATTTACTAATTTTTGTACAACCCTAGCACGCTTTTGAGATAGCGAGTAATGGCGACTCATATTTGTTATTGTGTAGTAAATAAATCATTTTTATACTTGTGTTTCATTTATTGACATTTTTTTTAAAACCCTAGGATTTTTTTTAGATATCGACGAGGTGATCGTAAACAAAAAGTAAGTATTTGAGTTTACGCAATAGGCACATTTCCTTGCGTAGAGATAAACACACTTCCTACTGAATTTGCAATTATTTTATTGAATGAATATTTTACGAATTAGAATAAGTTTTGGTAGTGAAATTACAAATAAATAAATAGTTGGAATTTTAGGTAAGTAGAATACAAAAATGTCAGATGTCAAATGATAGAAAAACATAAAAATTGTGTCTCAACTACTCTTATTAATCTATTAAAAAGAATCAACAGCTAGTTTCCAAAAATTCAACGTTATTGTTATGCTGTAAATATTCAAGTTCAATAACAATTTCTCAACGTGGAACGTTTGTTGCAAAACATTTTGAAAATCGCGCTCTCTAGGTCATTCATCCGCCCCGTCGGATGTTACATTAAACTTTGGCGCTGCGGTCGCTCGAAATCGAGATCTCAGGCCAACAATCTACACCCTTAATACGAGTTTATAATTGTTTAATAACATTTTCTAAATATTTATACTATCGAAGACTGAAAAACGTGTCTGAAAAAGTTACTTTTCATAATAAAGTTCATTATTTCGTAAAATTCCTTTGTTTTTCTTTGTCAAAGTAACCCCAAAGACATAAAAATGTTATAAATCCTACACCTACGGACGGATTTCAAAATTTTTTTTGTATTTCGTTCCTGATTGGGGATACTTTCGAATTCCGTAAGAAAAAAGGGATGTATCAAAGATCATAGTTTAACATTGATCACCGACATTTTATTTTTTTTATCGAAAAATAATGAGAAAAATAATATTTTTATTCAAGAAATTGAAAGTATAGACAAAACCGATATTGACATTTTTATATTATTTTTTCGCTCGCATATTTTAAGAAAAAAATTCGTTTTAATTCTGAAATGGATCAAAGTCACCCCATTCTACGGTACTTACTTAGTTTAAATCTTACTTATGAACTTACTTTCTTATAGGGATTGCAATTCCGCAGTGTTTCAAATCCTGCAGTAAATTTGAGGGATTGGAGTCACAATCCCGCGGGATCCAGCATAAGTTTATAAAATTTTATGTTTTGAAAACCTCATTTTTTTTAATAAAAATCAACAACATTATTCCTGTAAACAAAACAACATTAATTCGAATCAATTGTTAAGCCTCTCTTAACTATGCGAGTAAATCAACATCTCTTAGGATTGTGGGACTGCAGTCGCTACTTTCTTTGTTAGTTTAAATCGTGTGCACTGAAAATTGAAATGCGTATTATTCTGCTACGTCTTATTTATACGCAAATATCATCTTTAAGATGTTCAGTTACAAGCTAAAGTACCTATTCTCACAAATACCAATGGTTACGCAAGTAACAATGTCATGTTTATAACATAAGAGGAAAAAAGAGATATGTCCCAATCGTCCCACGTTATCGGGCCAATCTCGGCTGGCTGACAAATGGGACGACATTCGTCCATTGTCACGTCGCAACTAGCGTGGGACTTATGTGTGTATAAATATACGAGGGATTGTGATGTGGGTGTGTTCGTCTGTTGTGTGGGGAGCTGAAGAATGTTCACAGATTAAGGTTTAAAAATAGACGAGCCGTTGGTAGGTTTAGATGTGATTTTTTTCATCTAATTTTCAATATATTCAACCAGCAGCTAGGTCCTGCCAAACGTAGATACAACATTGTAGAATAAACCTGTTCATTCAGTTATGATAATAAATATTAGAGTTATAAACACCATAATAACTCGTTCGCGACCGCAATATGTTTGTAATCGCGTTTATCTTGTCTTTGTCAAGCTACTTTGTCTTTCTTTAATATGAATTATTCCATACTCTAAAGGCTGGCGCACATTACAGTCTTCTGATGACAGGTGATTCTTCAAAGTGGTCCATAAATCACTGATTTTTGATTACCAGAGGCACAATAAAGAATACATTCAAATTGTTATTGTTCAAAGTAAATCAGTAACGTTGGCCTATATCTATATAAATAAAAATGTAAACGTTCGTTTGTTCAAAATCTTAAATCTCGGAATGTTCTTCACCAAATGCTTTGAAATTTTGACACAACTTTGCATTCGAATATGCGTGTCTTTTTACACACCTATCATAAGGTAAAAACGTGCTTTTTACCCCAAAACAGGTAAAAACAGAGTACGCGCCATCTGTTGGGCAGCCACAGCAACGCGTGGCCGGGCACAGCTAGTAACTGAATAAAGTATGTGAAGCTCCTTTTATGTACAGAAGTTACGGTAATGAGGTTTTTTTATACTAATTCATAAAATAGTTGTCATCATCAGTTTAAGGGCCTATGTTTTTTAAACTATTTCAAAATATTATTCGAAATAATAAGCACTATTAATAAATTACAAGACATTAATTAATAAATTTGTCTGAAAAGTAGTTAATATTGGCGTCGTTTAAACATATTTTCAAGACAGTCGAGTAATGGATTTATGTATAGTTCTAGAGATTCACCCGACAACGCACATTACAACGTATTTCAAGTCATTCGCTGTGCGACGACGTGAATATTTGAATGTCAACAGCTAACTAACTTAAATTATTGTGTTGAACTACGACTCGCCGCGTCTGAAATGTGCCTTGTCGCAGTTTTTCATTGCGGGATGGTGCGGCGCGATGCGCCTGTAATGTCTGTATCGGCCTTAAGTCTCGATTACACTGCATTAGAATGTTTCAAAGACATTCAAGCTCTAATAACTTTTGAGCAGAATTTTTAATTGTAACAGTCGTCAATTTCTACTAACCATTTAAGTTATAATATACACGTAGTATATTATTTATTACAATTATACCCGAGTATTTGTAAGTCCCCACAACACTACAGTAGAATGTTTCCGAGATATTCTCGCTCCAATAACTTGAGAGCCATATTTGCGACTTTGTGACGGTCAGTTGTCATTTTCTTCAATTCTCAAGTAGTATCATTATTATTCATTACAATCGTAGCCGAGTATTCATAAGTCTCAATAACACTGCAGTAGAATGTTTCGGAGATATTCTCGCTCCAATAACTTAAGAACTGAATTTGCGATTGTAACAGACAGCCGTTAATTTCAACGTGCTATGTAAGTAATAATTTTACAAGCTATGTAAGTATCCGTAAGCCTCGATAACCCAGCAATAGAATGTTTCCGAGATATTCTCGCTCCAATAATTTGAGAGCCGAATTTGTAACTTGTGTGACAGACGGACGTCGAATTATTATATTTTATTTGGGAAAAAAAACAGTAATACAATTATATTTTAGCATAATATAAGTACAATACAATTATTGTACTAAATGTAAAACTAACTACGCTATACAAAATTTACAATTAGCGGGAATATGAAACATCCAAAAGATAAATAAATAATCTATATAAATAAAAATGTCACTGTTCGTTTGTTCAAAATTTTAAATCTCCGAAAGTTCTTCACCGATTGCTTTGAAATTTTGACCCAACGTTGCATTCGAATCACAGGGTAAAAACATACTTTTTACCCAAAAACAGGGTAAGCGCCATCTGTTGGGCAGCCACAGCAACGCGTGGCCGGGCACAGCTAATTAAAAATAATAATCAAATATAGTATACGAGTACACCTAAAATATTATTACCTCACTAATATAATATTAATATAGCCATCCAAAAATCTCTTTATCATTAGTTCAGAGGTTCTCTTTACCAATGGCCTATGCCACTGATTTATATATTAAGAAGCACTTCGACAATATGCTTCCTTTAAACTCGGACAACACAAATATGCTGGAAAAGAGTCACCAGAGCGTTCACATTAATAAGTTGACTTTCCATTTTAATTCACACAGTTAATTAGTGTAAAATAAAGAAATATTAATAAGGATTATGCATAATGCTCCAAAAAGGTGTCAAACATTTTTGAAATTTACTACAATTAGAATTGTCAACGTAATTAGAACCCTCCATATTCCTCATTCTTCCAAATCGTTTTATCTAGTCCTGACTCGTAAATGACTTGAAAGTAGTGCATCTATGGTTATGCTAAAGTTTACTAATGTTAGCTTGTATCTAGTATATATATATATATATATATATATATATATATATATATATATATATATACATATATATATTCGACAAGTATTTGACACGTACCAAAAGCGGATTTAATGTCCTGCGGTGTGCGTGTACAGTTTAGTTTAAATAGGTTTAAATATATGTACGAGTACATACCGCTCGTCAATTACCTTTTTGATGAACAAACTCAGATTATTTTAGAATTTACAAATTGTAGGATCGAATTTGATATTCACTAAAACGTACGTTCGTATGTCACAAATGTTGTCTCCCCCGAGAGTTATCTTAAGCCGGGAACGAGTAAATTACAGGTAAAATACAGATGAGCTGGGTTTGGTCGGACTACTAGATATATGGTACACGCTCTTGCAGTACCAACACAAGTTAATTAACACATGATTTTTCCGAAATATTCATAATTCAGTGTCTTAAAGAACATTAAAAAAATACAATATGAAAATGACCACGATGTGAATGTAAGTATAATATGAAATATTATAGTATAAATTTTATAAGTCATTATTTTTAGATAGATTTCTAAAATTGCAATGCACACTTAGCCTAATTTCCTGTCTGTGTACATAATAGCATATATAAATAATGCTGACACATGGATTCAGCATATGAGCGTCGAGCGCTCAGGGCTTGTCTTTACAAAGCCAATTGTACTTAGATAATATTGCACGTAGATATAAGTTATTTTCAATGTAAACTTCCCAACTAAATAGCTTTTAATTCATTACTCTATGAGTGTTTTAAAAAACAATGGGAATTCCCATTGTTATTTTAAATGTTTCATTTCCCCAAGCTGTGGGATTACAATCCTACAGCTGCTGGGCGCATTCGACTGGCCACGTTACCGCTATCTTACGGAAGCACTACTGCATATCCCAGTGATTCAGTGATTCGGTAGTGAATGACATATGTCAGAGTCCGTTTCCATCCCATCCTATCCCTCAACATTTTCCCAACCCAAAGAATTGGAAAATTCTTTTAGAGATGAATTCTCTAAAACTCTCTCTAAAACCTAAATTCTCTAAATTCCTAATTCTCTTAATTCTCTAAATTCCTCTAAAACTAATAATAGCCTAGAGGTACAACTACACTCGACACAGATATACTCGTATACGAGTATATATTTTTATTTATTTTTGGACAACAAAAACAGTCATGATTAACACCTTTCTAATAGATGGAGTTTAACAGTTGTCAAAAAAAAACATTGCCTTTGGTGTTGTTTGTATAGTAACCCAACTACACCAAGGTCTGTGCTTGGGTCGCTATTATACAACGCAAGTTTGTGAAATTGTATAGAAACCAAGCGCGTCACTTTAGTAAGTTTTAGGAATGGCAAATTTGTTGAGGGGGAGAGTGCACGCTGCAGTTCAACAGCTGCTGGGCGCGCTCGACTGGCCACGTTACTTCTCTCTCACAGAAGACTACCATAAAACGTACTGCATTACCCACTTATTTGTTATTATTATTTCCCGTACGTGTTTTGGTAGTGAGTGACATGTGCCAGAACTCATACCCATACTATCCCTCCCCATTTTCCCAACCCTTCCTCCAAATCCATTCCTATATCTCCAAAGGTAGACAGCGCATCCGGGGGCGTGCCAACGTTTGTCATTTTGGACTAATGTATCGTTTATGTCTAAGGGCGACAGTATCCACTTACCATCAGGTGGACTGTATGCTCGTCTGCCGCTTTTGTCCATAAAAAAAATCTCGCCGATTAAACGTCACCCTTGACTCAGTTCACTACTTGTGATTAATTAATTTTTACGATTAATCATAGGGTAATTACGCATTTTGTGTATTGTGAACGTGAGCAACGTGAGGAGTCGGAGCTTAGCGCCGGCTTTGGGCACGAAGCGACGGCTAGCTTGCGTTATCCCTCTATATCTGTAAGCGAAACTCTTTCGTGAGGATTAAAAAAAAAATGTCACAAGCTCGTGATTCAGAATTTAAAAAAAATCTAGAGCATGTCTATGCACCAATCGTCACTGGGACCGCGTAGTGGATTGTTGCTCGAAATTATTATAACGTCATTATTATAAACCTCATTTATAGTCATTATACTGTCAATATAGTGTCATCTCCGTACAAATTTCACTTTGTTTTACAGTTCTACATGTCATATCCCTGACTCGAATGAAAAATCCGACTTTAGTATTAAAATTTTTCCTAATTTTAAATGTTTTTGCACATAGTGCATCATCTCTGCATAGCCCAAAGGTTGACTGAGAGATAATTAAAGAATTAAGTCAGCCTTTGGTCACTGTGCAACAAATAATAAATAAATAAAACGGCACAAAATAAAAATAATTTTGTCGAAAGGGCTATGTTTCTATACCATCGTTTCGCAGTCGGTTAGAAAGTATATTAGGGCACATTTACACAGCCCTTTATCGAATGTTCCGTGATCATTTGGAACGCCAGTGTGGCACATTACATTTTACGAGAAGTAAAATGGCCGACACTCCGCAGTAACTCTTCGGTATTCACGAGCGTATTTTGAAGGGAAATAGCTTTACAATGTTTGGAATATCATCTGCTTGTGTTGTTCATTAGAATGTTGTTTGTGAATCAGTTTTGTGAAATACAGAACAAATGTTAAGATGAGACGAACGGAAAACCGTGTGTGCAGAGGTACACCAGTTTGCGTAACCAAAAACTTGACATCTACTTAATAAAAATCTAACATACTGATGACAGACAACACACAGCCTAAACCGGTGGGTCTAGAAGCATGAAACTTTGCACAGGAGTTCCTTTTATAACGTAGGTGAGCACCAAGAAAGGATTTTTGAAAATTCATCCCCTAAAGTCGGGTGGTTTCTGAGATGTTACCGATGAGAAATGTCATCGGTCACACGACTAGTTAAATATGTATAATTACCGTATTAAGTATTTGAAGAAACATGGGCTAGTTGAAGCACATCTATACCACGTATAATAAAATCGTAACAGAGCCTTGTATGTAAATAGAATATTTTTTGAAAAAATCATTGCAATACGCACTATGAATGGTACAGAACCCAGAACTACAATTGTTGGAATTTTCATCTATCTGTCTGTCCGTTTGTTTTAGGTTATTTACCGTACTATTTATCTAGTTACTTTGACGGGAATCAAGCTAACCACACATACGTACGAATGCGTACGAAGTCGCGGGCACTGGCTAGTAAATAAATATATCCCCTGAAAAAAGTGTAGATTACGCGACGTATCATATGTCACGTCGGAAATGAAACATCAATCATTTCTTTCTCATAAGCTTGCAAATATTTCGGTAAATAAAATTTGTATGTATTCATACTAATACCAAAATGCGAAATTGGTTTGTAATAACTCTGCCTATAATAACTGCTACAAATTGCTATTGAAATTTGATATACGAGTATGTGTAGCTCGCGGGACGGACTCCAAGCAATGTTAATGTAAGCTTAAATTAGACTAGCACCGTAGTAGCGCCGTAATCAACCCCTTTAACATCTACTGCTAGACACGGGCCTCTTCATGTACATTATCTTATGCATGAGGGATGTATGGAATTAAAGCGACACGCTGGGCCAGTGGGTTGGCGAGTACAATCTTTTAAAGATGGTGTAGTTCCTCTGAGCTCGTGGTAGCGGCTTTATTATTCCTTAGTCGTGTTTTATGGCACCCGAAGGAAGAGCCATATTCATACATATTAATCATACTCACGGCAATATTTTATACATATTTACTAAATATGGAGTACAAAAAAATGATTTATTTATAGTAAAAATATGTAATGTTTCATGTGAATTAACTGATGATTCATTGTAGCAGAATTCATTGTTTCAGAATTCCGATTTTGATTATGAAAACTACATTCCTTACGCTAAATATTCAAACACGAAAACTATTGCACGAAACATTCATTTGTGACAAAGACCAATAAAAAGCACCTAACATACGAACGACAGAATGCAAGAAGTGAAACATTAGCAAGCCCTATCGGGAAAAACGTTTAGCATTTGCATCGGCACCACGTTTGTAGAGAACTAAGATCATGGTGAACTGGATGTGACATACGATCACGCTAAAATCCTTTTTTGTGTTTTACAGAAAGGCTTGTGATAAGTGGATATTGTAGAGCCCACACAATATTTTTTTTTATTTTTTGTCTATCTGTCTGTCTGAATGCGCATAACGCAAAAACTGTTGGTTATTGATAATGGTTAGCACAGCTAGCGCAGGGTTCACTGTTTATTTAATATAAACTAAGAAGACATAATAGACAAAATATATTAGATATTTATTACAAGGCTAAAACATGTTTTTCGTAGTAAGAGAACAAACGACGGTCAGTGAAAAATAATAACTGAATAACGTGTAGCCTAGTGATGTGACACAACAACAGTGATGTACCCATCACCAGTCTTATGCGAGGGATTGAGAAATACTCATTTCCAACAAAAACTACTAGACAGAATTTAATGAAACTTGGCATAGTTGTAGCTTATGATTTGGAATAACATTTAGGGATATATTTTATTCAGATCCGTTAGAATTCCCAAAGGGATCACTCTAAAGTTCACACGATAGAAGTTGCTGGCACCGCTAGTAAGTAAATAAATTTCATTGGTCACCTATCGCTCCCCCAGTTTTGATAGAAATCTCCTATAGGGATAAACATGCTTCTTGTACATATTTTCTTTGTAACTATTTCTTTTTATCATTTGTGTGTAGTGTACAATAAAATATTACGTAGGGGGAGAGTGCATGCTGCATTCCCACAGCCGCTGGGCGCACTCGACTGGCCACGTTACCCCACTCTCAAAGAAGACTATCTTGAAATGTAGTGCATTTCCTACTTTATCATATTTCCCCAATGTACGTACGCGTTTCGGTAGTGAGTGAGATATGCCAGAGCCCCTTTTCATCCCATCGTATCCATCTCATCCGGGGGCGTGCCAACGTTTGTCATTTGGACTGATGTTGGCATGTATCGGGGATTTCTATGGACGACAGTCTCCATAAAAAAAGAATATTATTTTCCATAACGAAAATTTGAGTATGAATAGTTTTGTAACAATCGATTTAACTGTATTTAACAACGACTCTTTAAACTTCAAAACTCTATCATTTAATCAACTTTCCTTTAATATGTACAGTAGAACTCCAATTATCCGAACTCCGACTATCCGAATCGCTGATTATCCGAATCGATTTCAGGAAAAAAAAACAACGCAAATACATAACACAACGCTACAATAATATGTATGTATAACGCAAAATAATGATTCGGTCTACGGGCGCTATTGTCCTTCCCTCCACGAAGCTGTGCAGGCGCTGTGCAAACATTAGAACGAAAACGGATGAAGACATCCAAACAACTAACTTTGACTGAGATGTTCAGGAAAAATGAATTTCATGTACATATACCTAATGTACGTATACTATATGTATATTTCATTCAATCACTAATTAAAAATGCTTACAGTACCAAAAATAAGCTCCTTTTCTTTAAAATACATATGTAATATGTACCTTTTTTTCGAAAAAACTCCAATTATCCGAATGGGGTCCCAATTGATTCGGATAATTGGAGTTCTACTGTATTGGAATATTTCACTGTAGCCAATGTACATTAGTGCAGTGGTGATTAACTACGAATGTCCCTTGTTAAAGATTCACTGTTAGGCTGTTTATAGTCCAACCATCACCACTAATAGTATTAACTTACAGAAGGTTCACTCTGTACAAAGATAAATTTAGTTATTTTTCTACCCACAAAGATGAATATGGTGGATAAAATAATAATTCAAATTATGATACCATTTACTATAAGCGAGAAGGAGACAAAATCAACTGTCAAATTTCACAGGTTTTCAACAACGCGAAGATGCTCGTAGTTCCGATAAACATGTGTATTAAGGAGTGATTTCGATGGTCACTGTCACGCATATTATTTGATGAATCACGCACACTCTAGCCGCTCCAGTTGTGCCGGTTTCATTCTATAATCCACCACGGAGACCAGTGCAGATTGGTGGATCATTAATGTATTAATTAACTGTATAAAAGCTGGAGAGCATGCTGTGGAGCATGTAAAAGGGCTTCATTTACGTAGATTAGAAAACACTTAGATAACATATAGACTGAAATATAAATCTGAAATGACTCAAGAATAAACCCACAAATGACCAAAACGAGCACAGAATGGCATACGTAAACTGGGAGGGCCGACTCCAAAACAGATAAGACATACTCGTACGAGTAAAGCCCGGAGAGCGAGAGAGAAAAGACCAAAATATAAAATAATAATCAAAAGTTTTTAGTTTATCCTTAACGTCAAACATTCAGTGTTAATCGGTTGACGGAATGTATCCGATAATTCTGTGTAGTAACTTTAGTTATAATAAAATAACTTCTACATAATCAATAATTATTTAACCAGCGACGTGGGGCTTTTTTATTTCTTTTTTATATCAAAATGCGGCAGACGAGCATACAGTCCACCCGATGGTAAGTGGATACTGTCGTCCATAGACATGCGTGGTACATGGCAACATCAGTCCAGAATGATACACTTTGACACGCCCTAGGATGCGCTGCCTACCTTTGCAGATTAAGAAATGGATTGGGAGAAAGGGTTGGAAAAATAGGGAAGGATAGGATAAAGACATTTCGAAAACAACACTTAGTTTTGCTACTGTTGATTAAATAATCTTAGATATAACGTATAAAACGTATACCAAACAACTTATGTGTTCGAATCAAATGTGATTATTTCTAGAAAAAACGAAGCAGAGTTTCATTACTGTCCTGCCATATAAATCGATTAGAACGATCGACCCCATTCCACCTAAACACCTAACAACTGCCCCCAAGGTGGTCATTAGAATTTAATTACGAAAAATCAACTCTTGTTTCATTAGAAGCGGTATTCTGCAACCAGCCCTTTCAGTATCCACCACTCGACATAAGCCTCCTCATGTACATTGTCGTGTGCATGAGAGATGTATGGCCTGAAAATGCCACGCTGGCCAAAGCGTGTTGGCGAATCCACTTTTTTAGAGGTGGTATAGTTCCTCGAGGCCTATGGCAGAGGCTTCATCCCTTAGTCCCCTTTTACAACATCCACGGGAAGAGATGGTGTGGTGATATTCCATAACCGGCCGACAGTACAAAATACTACTTTATAAAAACATGTTTTATTTGAGACATCACCGAGTCAATTTGAAATCCATTTGAGTCGGCCAATTGTTACACTTTTCGTGGAAACTTGTATGGACATCCTACGTAATAATCTGTAGGCGGCTTCCTATATACATGCGGATTACGTAATGTTCCATAGGCAGCCAATGGGTATTCAAAAGATACAACACAAGAATTACATTCAAAGAAGCGAATGCAGAATTGACGAGACGGCTGTAAAATTACCAAACCGACTGAAACCACAATTGTTACGCACACGTTTAATTTCATTATTGCGACGTATACTCGTAACTATTAATTTTCATATAAATTGTATATCTGATATTTTAACAAACGGATTGTATATAATTCTTGGAAATACTGCTATGAGCGAATACATTGTAAATCTGTCGTTTCCTTAAAGTTCAAATGATTCTAATTATTGGAGATTTTTTACTAAGAAAAATGCGAAAAATCCAGCGAAAACATTTATTTCCTTACAAATTGAAATATTCTGTTTTTAGAAAATTCTATCAAGAATTAAAAAACCTGCTCGTCATTTACCAAGAAAAGTGCGTAAAAATGAGATGTTTTTTTTTTCTCCTTGAAAATTAAAGGATATACCTACCATATCATCAGCCTACGTTTCTCCATTGCTGGAGAAAACACCTGAATAGGATCTTCGGCTCTTCTCATCCAGCCACCACCGGTGGACTTCTTCAAGTCGTCGATCCACTTGGCTGGTGGAATCTTTTATTTATATATTAATTTAAACTTGGGTGCACATAAAAACATTGTACAAAAGGCGGCCTTAATGCCTAGTGTTATTTATTCTCTGTTAGTCAACCTTATATGCCAGTCTATAAATTGAATTATGTACTTGAAACATAATATAAGCCCTTGAAAGATTTTCAGAGAAAAAAAATGTTTACTATATTTACCAACTCTGTTGCATAGAATTTAGACGGGGCTTTTCTAATGTCAGCGGGAAGTATTCCAGACTTTGATAGAGTTTCTGCGAAAGATTTGGACACAAAGCCGGTGCGGCAACACCTGTCTCCCTTACATCTTCTTGACACACGAGGAAAAATGTCATCAGAGCGAAGATAACGATTTTTGGACCTTAAAAGATATAACTTAGTCATATCTAGTTCTTTGTGTCCATGTATTTCTTTATGCTTTGCTTTATAGCACTATGTTGGCGCTCTGTAAGTAAATGCAACCATTATGCACCGGTGTATGAATATACAACTGATGTGATATCATTATTCACGTCATTTTGCACTGTAACACTATCAGATAGGGGTGAGAATTGTGTGAGCGCCGTTGACTTATTGTTCGTGACCCGAGTGAAATACGTCTGGTCACACTTACAGTAATGACGTTTATCAAATTTCTACTTGCTGCATGAATTTTGGACTGATATTATAAAGGCCACCTGCAACATATTGTTTCAATTTTTTTCTAAATATAGTAGCCCAATGAGATTTCTCATCGGCAACATCTCAGAAACCATCCGACTTTTCTCCCATACAAACTTTCGTCTCTTATTTTACACACTTAGGGGATGAATTTTCAAAAATTCTTTCTTAGTGCTCATCTACGTTGTATAAGGAACTCCTGTGCAAAGTTTCATGCTTCTAGACCCACCGGTTTAGGCTGTGCATTGTGTATTAAATAGATATTCTAGCTGTTATAAATTGCTCATAAATTGTTATGAAATGTTCGTTATACTGGTAGGTGGAATGTAAGAGGTAACCACAAACCGAAGACATTATTTGTTTACTAGCAATGCACGCGACTTCGTGTGCGTAGACGTTAGAATATGTATAATCAGCTTGATTTCCGTGGAAATTTTATAATTGATCTATATAGAAAGTATCCTAAATGTTAACCCGGCACAGAAGTTGTAACTATGCCAAGTTTCATTACAATCCGTCCGGTGGTGTTTGCATGATTCGCGTTCGGACAGACAGACAAAAATTTCAAATATTGTTGTGTTGGGCTCACTGCAAAATATTGAATGTACAGACCCGGCTTTGTTAAAAGTTTATTATAGTATTAATTTATTTAAACTTCATTCCACAAGTAGTTTGTGCAACTGGCGGACTTAATGCCATATGACATTTGCTACCAGTCAACTACCAGATCAAATAAAAATAGGAACTTATTTTTTTTTAAATTCATCCCCTAAGGGTATAAAATAAGGGTCCTGAGATGTTGCAGATGAGATTTCTTATCGGGCACACGGCTAGTAATCAAATAAAAGCGTAGGACTGCGTTTTTCGTGTGCTCACAACGAGTCCTCTTCAGTCCTCAGTAAACCTGCTATAAATTTACTAAGCGACTCCTGACTTAGTTCGAGGGGACTGGAGATTGACAGGATGCGTTGTAGACTTATTATTTATGAAGAACTTGACACTGGCAGAATGAGCTAATTGCACCATTGCCATGAAGAAAAAAAACTTAGAGATATCTATACTCCACTCAAATTCAAATGATCGTAAGTTCAAATTCTCGGCCAGTTTGGTTTCTTAAAGATTTTCATAAGATCGGCGGTAAGTGAGAACATCGTGAGTGAACATTCATGCGCTCAAGAAATAAAAAAGAAATGTGGAGTATCCACCAATCCACACTGGGCCCTCATGGCGGATTACGGACCGAAACACCCTAGTGAATTACTAGGCCCTGTGCTCTGTAGTGGAACGTTATTGGCTGATACAAGACAGTTAAACCTAAACGATATTATTTATCGCCAGAAACAGGGCCGTCTTAAGTCTATTCTGCGCCGGGGTGCGGGAGTGTATCCTAAGACAGTAAAACATCCTATTGTGTATCCTATGACAGTCAAATATCCTATTATGTATCCTATGACAGTCAAATATCCTATTGTGTATCCTATGACAGTCAAATATCCTATTGTGTAATTGTTTACTATAGCGTTATATTTTTTCATTACCTTTAAAAGGTGAGCGCCCGGGGTGCACCGCACCCCTTGCACCCCCTGGTAAAGACGGCCCTGGCCAGAAAGATAATATAAAGATTCAATATTAGGCTTGGATAAGCTAACAAATCATCAGGGTATTTGCCGAAAAACAATTTCCGTTATTGTATATGTCGAGTCGATACGTAGGCGGAACCAGAATCGACTATATTAATGTGTGATTTAAGATAATACCCGTATTTTTATTCCTTTCTCATATTTTTTATTTATTTATTTTCCACATATAATGGGGTAAATGACCCTTTTAGATAACAACAGGATGTAACAATAAGTGGGAGAGAAATTCGGGTGATGGTAAGGATGAAGGGTAATAGCCGGTAACAGCGACAGTGTCAAAAATCCCAGGATTATTTAGATGTCACACACGATATCACACGTCTTGATATTTCATAATAATCTTAACTATTTAACGGTAGCTAATTACTGGGGAATTTTCAAACGTACGTGCGAAACTGGCGGGTAATACACAAACGTTCTGCGGAGTATGGATATTTGAGGGTAGTAGAAAAATTTGGGACCACTCATTGTTACAAGAGTTATTAAAAAAATACATGAAACCGTCTCAATATAGAATTCCTAATGTGAGAAAATTAACTCTTTTCTATGATTTATTTTCTATAGTTAAAGTACGCTTTTGGTTTGAAGTTTTATTTTCTCAAAAAAGAACAACATATAAATGAACAGAACATATAGTAGGTGCTATTACATTTGGCATTCAGCCCAAATCCAAATTTGCAGATCTAGGTATCTATTAAATAAATAAAAATTTATCAAAAGTTGAAAATCAGGGATGTTAAAAGGGTGTTTTTGCATAATAATGTCGCAGGCGGCACATTAAAATAAAATTTTAATTCTAAACCAATTTTGACGAACATTAAGAATTTAATGTTTTTTTGGACCATCAAATATCCGTTTTATGCGAATAAACCGAAGCAAAACCTTCAAATGTCGCTTTCCAAGCCTTGATTTTGGAAAAAAGAACAATAAGGAGAAAAAACGGTTGAGCAAACTTATTATGGGATATGAGCACGTATGTATTTGTTTGAGCAGAAAATTGTTTGTATTCTCTCCTTTCATTCTAGAGCGACATTGTATGTGTAGTGTACACATACAAATGTTCCCATACACATTGCCGTGTGCGTTATTGCATTTTATACATAAACTGTCTTTCAAGCGGACAGTCCTCTTGGCGGTGATTAGATACTGTTGCCACATTTTACGAATTTACACAATGTTAGATAGATGTAACCAAACGTGATTAAAAGTCCTAATTATTCATTCGCAAAATATAGCTCGTGCCAGGTATCCATTAAATTATGAAACTGAAATATACCAACAGAACATCTAAAATCTGACAAAAGTTACGTGACGTCTCGGGATATACCGACGCGACATTTAGTTTTTGATATGTTGGCAGACAGAGATGATAAACGGTTAGCATTGTGATCTTCTAACTGACCACCAAAACGACACACCTTTAAAATAATATTTAACACGGAAGACTTTGCACCAAGTATTGGGATCCTGTCCATTGTATTCTCTACGAGAAGATGTTGGAGGGGATTGTATAGATGGAAGAGGGACCGGTTTACTACAGCGACTTCGTGAGCTCGAAGGCGAAGTTCAGGAGGCTGCGAGAATTCGCGCATCACTGGCACCAGAAGAGAAGCCAGACAGAATAAAGCTGCTCGGTATCGGAGGGATATTATGTGGAGTCCATGCCCCTGAAAGGAGAATGGCTAAGGGATACGAGCAAAGAATAATTTTAGTAGAAAGGCCAGAGTAGACGCGTGCCGGAAAAGTATGCCGGTTCTTATAACCGTAAAGTTGATAGGACCATGAGAAGGTGGAAGGGTTATGGTCTAATAGATTCTATACCAATCAGATCTGTTAATCCACCTTAAAACGCTGTGTTAAAGCATGTTATTCTGTGTGGTAGGGATAATGATATTATGTCCTAATATGATATATTATAATTAGTCCACCTGATGGTAAGTGGATACTGTCGTCCATAGACATCCGCGGTACATGCCAACATCATTCCAGAATGACAAACGTTGGCACGCCCCCGGATGCGCTGCCTAACTTTGCAGATTCTGGAATGGATTGGGAAAATGGGGAGGGATAGCATGGGACGGGAATGGGCTCTGGCATATCTCACTCACTACCGAAACACGTACGTACATTGAGGAATACGATAAGGTAGAAAATACAGTGCATTTCAAGGTAGTCTTCTGTGAGAGAGGGGTAACGAGTGCGTCCAGCGGCTGTGGAAATACAGCATACACTCTCCAACTTACGAGCTTCATAACTTCGGGTTGGGAATAGTGGAACGTTATAGCTTTATATCGAAAGTAACCACGGCTGTCAACTCGGTGTACTCGTGACCACGGTTGGTGTAACAAATGCCGAAATCTCGAGTAAGAATAAAAGGTAAACAAATGCCTTTATTATACGCATTTAGACCTGATTTAGAATATAAAAAGTAGACATAATATATCTAAAATGCGACGAAATGTCTACTTTGAAGGCGATTCCTTAAAAAGTAATCGTAAAATTACAAAATAATGACCTGGAAAACCGAATGTACAAAACGGAAATTATATTTCTGTTTGTTGATTATGTAGCAGCAAGGTGAAAGGAAAGTA
This sequence comes from Sesia apiformis, assembly GCA_914767545.1. Classification (NCBI taxonomy): domain Eukaryota; kingdom Metazoa; phylum Arthropoda; class Insecta; order Lepidoptera; family Sesiidae; genus Sesia; species Sesia apiformis. The sequence goes on along the minus strand of OU611967.1, from coordinate 2,320,271 downwards.
AAATTATGATTTTTATCAAGTCAATTTCAATAGAAGAATATTTTTAAATTATGAAGGAGGAATCAGGAAATGATTTCTATTGTATATTTTACTAGGTAATAATATTCTCTGTAATCTCCAACTACTGTATAAAGTATAAAGTGAAAAACTCAGCTGTGCAATTGACAGCGTTATCTCTATGCAAAGACATCTGTTTTTATTTCATGTTCTATAATAATATGCCATATCTCTATATCTATCTCACATATTATTCGGTTTCTTTTTTAAAAATCATAACTTTTATTGAAACACAACACTTTACCCGCGGCATCGCTCGCCTAAAATCTTATTTTATTCGAAAAATTGTTATCATTTGATTTTATATTTCATCAGCATTTTTTTGTAATTTCAAGATCGATTTTGATAAAAATACACTAGAATATTTAGGAGTAAATACTCTACGCGGTTGTTAAAACCGTAATAAAATCGGGTCAGTAGTTCCCAAGGTAACGAGCGAACAAACCGATAACAAAAGCAATATACAGACATACCTTTACATTATGTGTTTATTAATTCTGAAAACGAGTGTGTTTCCTTTTCTATTTTCTACAAGTCATTTAAGTTCTATTTCGCTGTTAATGAAAGAATATTATTGAGTAGGGTTAACCCAAATCTATTATCAACTGAAAGAACACCCATTATAAATTTATTAGTTGACGAGGAATAATAACCTACATCTATATATTAGAAACAGAAAACAAGTTCACTTGTCAGTCACTGACGTCATTGTTCATTTTTTTATGAATCAATTTTAACTGTTTGAGAAAACCCATAGAAGTAACTTAAATACAAACTTAAATTAGGTAGTAAAGAGCTTGAGAATATTTGAGACGGATCTCTGTCACCGTGTATTGAGACGTAACACATTAATTGTTTCAATTATATATTTTGATTTTAATTTCACTAATTGACTTCTAGTTTCTTAAATATATGTATTGCCGTGTCGTGTGAGCCGGCTTTAGAATATCACCATCCTTGTCTTCGTGTTGGTGTCAAAAACGCTACCACTAGCCCTGAGGAAATACACCGCCTCTGAGACTCGCTAACCTGAGAGTGGACTCGCTAACCCACTTGTCCAGCGCGCCATCTCTCATGCACAAGACAAAGTGCACTGGGATACTCGTGTCCAGAAGTGGATATCTCAAATAATTCAACCTGTCAAATTCTCTACATGTAGTTACGTATGTCTTTATTTTCTGTTTTAATTTTTATTTAGTCATGATTGTTATTTTTGAATCTAACAATAACAAAATCGTTTCTAACTGTTATTTGTCATTCAACCACAAATTCATGGAAAAGTTTGCGATCCAGGTGTCTTCCAAGGACCTCTAAACAAAACAATTATGTGTTTCACAAGTAGGGCAAGCCCATTTATACCAAAAATATCGTAATCTGCCTTTAGAAATGGCTTAACTTTTATTGCAGTGCTTAATATTAATGTATTCACATTTCCCACCACAGAACTAATTAAAACTGTCACTATGGTCTAGACGGTTGGTGGTAACAATACAAAATCAAGGTTGAACAATAACTGTGAATGGTTATGACGTTTAAAAGTGCCACTTGTCACGAAATATGGCAAATGTGAATTATGCACGTAAGAACACTTCCGTTGACATTGATAACCCTATACAGGTTGAAATAGAAAATAGCAAACAACCTTTTAACACTGTATTTATATGATTACAACTAACATAGAATGATTATGAGATCAAATACTATGAGTATGAGGGGGGAGGTGCACGCTGCAATTCAACTGCCTCTGGGCGCGCTCGACTGGTCCCGTTACCCGTCTCTCACAGAAGACTACCTTGAAATGTACTGTATTTCCCACTTTATCGTATTTCCCCAATGTACGTACGTGTTTCGGTAGTGAGTGAGGTATGTCAGAGCCCATACCCTTCCCACCCTCTCCCTCCCCATTTTCCCAATCCATCCCTTAATCTGCATCCGAGGATGTGCCATCGTTTGTCATTCTGGACTAATGTTGGCATATTTCGCGGATGTCCATGGGCTACAGTATCCACTTACCATCGGGTGGATGGTATGCTCCTCTGCCGCATTAGTCCATAAAAAAGGAACAGCAACGCCGCAAACTCCATTCGTAAATAGCTGCTAATTGAATCGCTACTATTAAATGCCTAGGTAAGTGTATGCTAGTATACAAACGCGACGGAAGTCACTGAGTGGTTAGTGTAAATAAACTTGTTGAATTTTCAAAAAATCGTAGAACTAGTCTTTTCTTTAATCCTGTATAAACTTTTAACTGAAGTTAGTTTTAAAGTCTTTTAGTTATTTTACTGCAGATAAATTACGAAAACATTGGCCATCGGGTAATCCGGAAACACTCGAACGCGTCATCCACGTCTATTCAAGTAATAAAGTATGCAATAAAGTATCTCGTATGCAATTAGAGGTACGGTAATTCATAGACGTGGATGACACGTGCGGGTGTTTCCGGATTAGCCGATGACCAATGTTTTCGTAATGTATCTGTACTTAAGTAATGCAATGATATATATCGAAATTCAAGACGCAAATATTTTGAAATATAATATATCCATAAACTTTGTATGTACCTGTATCAGCCTATAAGGTCCCACTGCAGGGCACAGGCCTCCCTCTGGAGGGTTTCGGCACTTTCGGGCATTAATCCAACCAGTGCGGATTGGTAGATCACATGCTCCACATTTTTTTATTACTGGAGCATGTGGATTTCCTTATGATGTTTTCCTTCACCGCCGAGGTAATGTCGAATTTTAAATAGTAGAAACTCAGTGGTACGAACCAAGGATTTGAACTCATAATCAAATATATATGTTTATATTTATATTATGGTATTAAATTTAATGTGTTCACATCATTTAGTATCATAATTTGGCGGCGCAACCGCATGCCCCTTGGTATTGCAGGTGTGAGGTGTCCATGAGCGGCGGTATAACTTACCATCACGCTTGCTCTGCTCGTCCGTCTACTTCACTATAAAAACAACTACGTAATTTTAAATAAATGTTTTTCCACCTACTACACTATCTCTGCAGTGCCCAAAGGTTAACTGGCAGATAATGCTTTAAAGCAATGTTTCCCAAAGTATGGGTCGCGACAACCTTCATATAACTACGCTACGTAAACGAGAATATGCTGCAGCAGCGAGACAATGCCACTTTCGTGTAAGGCGTTCGGTGGGTTTGTCATTTTTTTAGGTGAGTCGCGGTTCATAACTTTGGGAATCACTGCTTTAAAGCACTAAGTCCGCCTTTTTTTTATAGACTAGTGGGCGGACGATCAAGTGGTTCCACGTGATGGTAAGTGTTACCGCGGCCCATGGACGCCTGCAACACCAGAGGGTTTGCGGGCGTGCCGCCGACCTAGCAAAATCCTCTTCACAGCTCTCTTGAAGAACCCCATATCGTAGCATAATGGAAAGACTTCTTGAGCCAGTTCGTTCCACAGCATACGGATTCGCGGTATAAAGGTCTGTGCAATAAAGTATAAATAAATAAAGAACACATCATCGGTTATGAAACATGTAAACCCCGTTTTGCAGGTCGCCGTTGTTAGGCCGAGATTAAAACGCCCACTGAATATGTAAATGAGGTCAACCGCGTATCATGGACATAAAGATAACACAACAGGTTAGGTCACCCACTCGAAATTGTATTAATTCTCAAGCGCACACGTCACGGGCGGACGCGTAACTCCATGTTGACAGGGTTTTTTTTTTACAGACAAGTGGGCGGACGGCCAAGCGGTCCCACGTGATTGTAAGTGTTACCGCCGCCCATGGACATCTGCAACACCAGGAGGTATGCGGGCACGCCGCCGACCTTGCAAAATCCTATTCACAGCTCTCTTGAAGAACCCCATATCGTAGCTTAATTGAAAGACCTCTTGAGGCAGTTCGTTCCACAGCCTACGGGTTCGCGGTATAAAATAATTTTTGGACCGAACAGTACGCGACACCTACGTATCGAGGGAATACGGACATAAATGTGTCAGTATTGTAATATTTGTTATTTACAGAAAGAAACGCAGCACATCTGCCCTTTCTCGATAGGGGGGCAGGTCGAGTACTGTTCCCGCTAACAGACGCTTTATACCGCGAACCCGAGGATTGTGGAACGACCTACCTCCCGAGGTCTTTCCGCTGCGTTACGACATGAAGTTCTTCAAGAGAGCAACGCAATGCACCCAGCCCTTTCAGTATCCACTCCTGGACATGATCATCCTCATGCATAAGACAGCATGAGGCATGTATGGCCTTAACACGCCACGTGGGTCATACGAGTTGGCGAGTCCACTCCTTTAGAGGTGGTCTAGTTCCTCAGCACTTGTTGTGGCGGCTTTTTTATCCCTTAGCCGCCTTTTACGACTAGATGGAGTGATACTCACAGAAGACTACCTTGAAATCTACTGCATTTCCCACTTTATCATATTTCCCTAATGTACGTACGTGTTTCGGTAGTGAGTGAGATGTGTCAGAGCCCATTCCCATCCTATCCCTCTCCATTTTCTCAACCCTTTCTCCAAATCCATTCCTATATCTCCAAAGGTAGGCAGCGCATCCGGGGGCGCAACGGGGCCAACGTTTGTCATTTTAGACTAATGTTGGCATGTATCGCGGATGTCTATGGACGACAGCATCCACTTACCATCAGGTGGACTGTATGCTCGTCTGCCGCCTTCGTTCATAAAAAAAGCTATTCTATAGCGATCGACACCACATCGCACAACTAAGATAGCTGTGAATATATATGGACAGGCAGCGCGTCTCTAATCCTTCTGGTTTTGCAGGTGTCAGTAGGCGATGGTAACCACTTAACACCAGGTATGCCGTCTGTCTGTCTACCATCGTTAATATAAAAAAGCAGACAAGCATTCCACCTGGGGAAAAATAAATGCCATTCATCAACATCCGCTATATAACCAACGTCAGCCCCGAATGACAAATGTTGGCATGCCTCCGGATACGCCGCCTACCCTAAATTTAGGGATGAAATTGGAGAAAGGTTTAGGACAAGGGGAGACATAAAATAAATAGGACGTGATGGGATGAAGGTAGCGGAATTCTCTTTCCAACTGACATCGGTCTTCGTAAAATTTCGCGCACTCGGAAACCTTCACAAGATTCTCCGTCACTGATGAGCTAGTGAGAATTGATGATCATTACTTATGTAGGTAAAAACCCTATCAGGGTTTACACACATCCTCAAAAATGATCATTACGATTTAAAAAAAAATGTTTTTTAAATTTCAGATAATTTAACTCGGAATTATGAGCAGAATAAATGGTTTTATCATACGGGTGTACATCTGGTGAACCCCGAATTGATAATGACGGTATGTCATAACCATTAAACAGCGGGTATGGTCGCCCCACTCGTAATCCTTGTGTGACCACGACATAAGCGGACGCGAAAATCCCGTAATGATAGATGTATGTCAACAACAATTTAAATGTCAGAATAAGTGAGAAGGTTACATTTTATTTTGTTTATTTATTTTCATTTTATTTGGTAAAACTAACAGTAATACAATACATTTTAGCATAACATCGGTACATTTAAATTGTTCTTATAAATGTAAAATCAACTTACAATTGACTGTTGGCAGAAATATGAAATATGCGATAGATAAGGAATTAAAAAAAATCCAAGTCTAGTATAAACCAAAATATTATTAGCACACTAATCCAAAAATCTCTTTAACCATTAGTTCAGAGGTCATTCTCTTTACCAATGGGCCTTCATCACTGGCTTTCATAAGAAGCACCTCGATAATATGCTTCCTATATCCAAGCTCGGACAAAGCAAATATGTCAACATCCTGCAAAAGGGTATTTTATAGGTGGCAGTAAGTCTAAATATACTTTATTAATAAATTACATACTTTATTGTACACGGTATATTTTTATAAATCGTTGTCAAGCAAATCGATTTTAAGAACAGTTAACCGTGAGGTCGTACATACAGATCCCGGTACAGATGTACGCGTTTATAATTTAAGACTACCTTCGCAGCGAAGGAAGACATCGTACTTGAGAATTATAAAAAAATCTAGAACATGTGCATCCAATCCGCACACGTGCGTCCGTGTGGTGGATTATGGCCCGAAACCTTCCAGCGATTTGCTAGGAGCGACCTGTGCCCAACAGTGGAACGTTAAAGGCTAATAATTTAAATGGTAACATTTTCGCAAGCGTCTTGCAATTGCAACATTTCTTAATTCGAAAAAGCATCAATTTATGTAAATGTTATTTAAGAAACTCAGTGATAAAATTAAGATTTTACCAGTTTGAAGTTTACCCAAAGGTTGACTGGTAGAGAATGTCATTAAGTCAGACTTGAGTACAATATTTATGTGTACTAAAGTATAAGTAAATAAATAAAATAGAAGGTCGAATTGTAAGCTTTGTGGTTATTAGTCTGTATTCCTGTTGTGTTGTTATTAAATAACTTTAGTCCACCGTCGGAACCGCCAAATAGTGTATCCGCTATCCACTCTACTCCCGTTATATATACCCATCAACTCCGTTAACTTCGCCTAACGACTGTATAACGTAGTTGTTCCGCGCCAATAGACAAGCAAATGTGCAGAAAATTGCAAAACAGTTGCGAGTTCTGGATTATGAGGTACTCGTTAAGCACCGTGACCCATATGTGTAAAGTTGTGTATAAATGGTATTAAGCTATATGATTTTCGACCTTTAAATTTGTTATTAGTGGCCTTATTGGGTTAAGTCGCATTTGAGTGGTGAAAACTAAATAAAATGAGGAAAAAATGCTTGAAAGTTTTTATGTCATATATTTGTTTTCCTATAAAATTAATATTAATTATTATTAATTATTTTTTAAGAGACCTTTAGTATATAGAGAGGCGGAGAGGGTGCATGTTGTAATTCAACAGCCGCAGAAGACTACCTTGAAATGTACCGCATTTCCCATTTTAGCACTCATCTTAGTGAGTGAGATATGCCATCGCACTAGCAAATACGATACACAATGTGTCACCGAGATAACGCAAAGTCTGAAACAGGTCTACTAACTTAAAAGAAATGAAAGCGTAATATTTTCTTAGGTTTTCGCGATTACTATACATAGCAATTAAACAACTTTGAATGGTTTAAATCGCGTATATTTGACATTATTTATATCCCGACGTTTCGAACACTTTGCAGTGGACGTGGTCACGGGGTGACTAATTGATTTTATTTGTCACTTGAGTTATTAAGAAATTATTTGGGCTACCGTCTGAAATTTTTTGAACTACCGTCTGAATTTTTAATCATAACATTCCCTATGCACGCAATATTCACTCACGGTGTCCAGAGGTCTTGCAGTATTGCGTTGGCCTTGGGATTTAATTAATTTAAAGACTGGATCCCAAGCCGGTGGTATAAATAATGTCAAATATACGCGACATAAAGGCGTTCTAGCGAAAAATAAAACTACTTTAGCGAATAAATCAAAAGTTATAAACATGTAAAGTTTTTTTGTTCTATCTAAAACGTTCGGAGCGCTCATTGTTCAGCACAGAATAATGAGTGGTCGCCGTCAGAGTGCACGAGTAGCGCAAACTACCCGCGATCACGTGAGTACCCAAATATCCGAAGACAAGCAGCGCGCCGCAACGGGCGAATGTAATCGATCAAAATAGATATAAAACATACACAAGAAATGAACAATCGATTCTACACTCGATAATTTCAACTATTGTGTAAAAGAACCTATTTTCAGCTATTGTATTTGAACACACTCAGGGCTCCGTTAGGCGAGAAATAATAATGCTTTAATACAACTTACTGGTACTCTTTAGTTTTTATTCTGTGAAACGATTCTCCTCTTAATTTTTTTTTTTTTGTTAGGAGAGACAATCAGGAAAAATCCTGCATGGGACACCTGGTACCATCTAGTCTGGCTGGGCCAGCCTAGGTGGTACCAGGTAGTGTCGGACTCCTACCGACTAAAAAACCTGATTGCCTCAACATCGTGTATGTATAGTTCTTGTGGACCTAGTGGCCTTTCAAGAGTCACCGGTCGCGGATTCTCCTCTTAAAAATATGCCTTACACTACTTATACTAGCAGAGATAACGAAACCATAGCGAGATCTAACTCGACGTCAACGCCATCTATCGAGCGCATAGGTCAACTCTGGACATTTAATGGATAAATATTAGAACCCGCCGTGGTTTCGCTACATACTTAAACATATACTTAAACAGTATTATTTCAATTACACATTGCATATGAAGAATAACAATCAATATCGCTGAACGAGTCGATTGTACAAATGCTCTCAAACAAATATTGTAATAAAAACAAAACACAATATAGAGAAACAAAAAATACAGTCGACAACAATTATCTGTATCGACGTCACCATTCGTCACGCGATGCCAAATTTAAGTACGAAATACATTTTATAAACCGATATATTTCCTGATACGTCTCCTGTTATTATCGAATGATAAAAAATTAATGATATACGAGTACTTCCGGAGTTTTGTTTGATTTGGTATACTTGACTACACTCGTGGCTTCGCCTGGCAATATCATTAATATGGCATCACAATGTAGCTGTGTGGTGTCGGTCGGCTATAGACGTCGTTAATGGCGACTAGGGAATAATAAAGCGCCTACAACACCCGCTGAGCAACTATACCACCACTGAAAGAGTGGAGTCGCCAACACGCTTGGCCAGCCTGGCCTTTTGTATCCTCCTTACATCCCTCATCCACGAGACCACATTGTCTCGACGCCCATGTCTTACATTGCATATAGCATCACAGATCCTTTTATATCTGTGATGCTATATGCAATGTAAGACTGGATAAATACTCGTATCTATCACATATCCACATCGGTAATGGCGATAAGAGCGCCTTTTGTGCAATCTGTACCTGATACTGTCTGTCGTTTTGTTTTGGTGTCGAATAAACAGTTTTATCTATCTATCGCAAACTGTCCTTCGCTGCGTGCCCGAAGTTGGCGCTAAGATCCTACTGCTCGCGCTGCTTGTTCAGTCTGTTCCCACTCGTGTCGCTAGCAAGTCATTGTTACAAAACACAAAAGTGCCCTGTCAGTTGTAAATTCGTTCTAAAATATATGGGTTTATCTAATACGTACTTCGTCATGTAGAGTAATAATAATTGTACATGTGCGCAGAGAAAGAGCAGTGTTGTTCTCGTTACGGCAATTGTCGTAATATACGGCAATCAGGAATCAAGCACATTAAGGGCCACAAGTACGGTATACGAGAGCGCTTTCAGAGCCGTATTTAAAGTACGCGGTTATTTATCAAACAACATATTTGGGTTATTTCAGGTAAAGGAGAATATTTCTTGCCAGAATCTTTATTTATATGCTTTAAACTATTAAATGAAGTATCTATAAAAATCTAATTGGTGTGTTTTTTACTTACTTAACACTCAATTATCGCTTTCTAATCATTGTACAGACAAGCTTTCTATTTTTTATAAGTATTTTATGTCTCACAAAGGATTCAGTGAAAAATAGGTATAAGTAATCGATTTAAAATCGGCCCCCACTGTAGAGCATAGATCTTCCCCGACAACCACGAAGGTTTCGGGATAATCCACATGCGGAGTCAATGCTGTAGGTATATGTTAGTCAATGTCCGCTGCCCGGGCAATGCCAGCATTGTATATCTCTGCTGGTCAAACTCCGCAATGATTGACAATCTACAGTCTTTGTCCGCTTTTATTAAGGGAATATTGACACTGACTAATCAGCAGTGGACGATGTCGATTACAATACAATCATAGACATCGATAGACAAGTTCGTGAAATTGTATGGAAACCAATAGTGTCACTTATTTTGTATCTACGACTAAGCATCACTTATTTTGGGCACATTCGACTGGCCTCGTTACCCCTCTCTCACAGAAGACTACCTTGAAATATACTGCATTTCCTACTTTATCATATTTCCCCAATGTACGTACTCGTACGTATTTCGGTAGTGAGTGAGATATGTCAGAGCCCATTCCCATCCGATCCTATCCTATCGCTCCCCATTTGCCCAATCCATTCCTGAATCTGCAAAAGGTAGACAGCGCATCCGCAGGCGAGCCAACGTTTGTCGACAGTATCCACTTATCATCAGGTGACATTTTTGTGTTCCAAGAGATTGCTAAACAGGTTTATTTGATAAGAACGTATGATTTACGTATATGATACGTATGATCGAGTTTATTTACATATCGATGGTGCAAAGTACCATACATATGTTGGCAAGTCACGAATGCGCTGCCTAAATCTCCTAAACGATTTAAGGAATAGATTTGGAAAATGGGTTGGGATGAACGGGGAATGGTATTCCATGTATATATTTATAACGGGACAAGTCTCGTCGCCGTCACTGTATTGTGCTCGTGTATTGGCACGCTTGCCAATACACTGCCTGCCATTGGAGGGTAAAGGATGTATAAGGTTGCGTGTTCGAATCACGTTGGCGCTTTGATCACATCGAGTCTTTGATCACGTCAGTGTCGCAACTGTATAGGATGTTATTGTATATTATTTATTACGTTGACGTTAATTCAGAAGGTTGATTAATTAAAAGAAAATGTCCTTTGACTTATTATATCGATTAATAACGTAAATACATTAAACTGAACTGCTTTATTGGGAGCGCGGGACACGACAGAGACCTCCGATCACAGGACGCATAAAAAAATATATATACTGACAACTACTATGAAAAACTACCATAAATGAAACACAGCGTTATCGTATGTCGAACACTATGTTGAAAAAATAAAATTCTACACAAGAATTTATGACAAAAAAATACAGTTGAGCCTCGCGATTAAGCTACTTAAAATGTTGATGTGCTGTGTATCGCAACTTTCCGGATTATAAAGTCCAAATGTGCGTTTGAAAAATATATGTATCTTCAAATCTTAAAAATAACATAAAAATGAAACGATGACTGTTTGTTTGAAATGATTTCACGCATCAACGGATGGACGAATCGAGCTGAAACTTTGCATGGGCCTTCCTGGGGACTACAAAAAGAACGCTACAAAACTAAGGTTTCCGTAGGTTAATGAGCACGCGGGCGAGGCCACAAGCAGTAACTAATGAACAATATGCTGCTCTTTTAAGAAGAAACGGAATTAATAATATTTTTAAGGGAAAAAATTAATTTTGATTACTTTAAGGTTTTTCTTCTTGTTATATATGGATTATTGTTTCCTGAAATTAATATTGTAAAGCGCTATTTTTGATTTTCTGTAACTTCCACCATTATAATATTGTGTTTAATGAGAATGTAGGTATTACAATGGACGAATTTTGCACTCGCAAAAACGATAAGGATAAAGAATATCATTATGATTTTATCAAAAAAAATCCTGCTATTAATACCGGTTAAATGAGTGTCATGTGATTCAGACCTGTTATCGCTTTTTCCAACCCTCGCAAGGTACGAGGGGAAGTCCAAAAGTTTCCGGCGGGACAAAGAAATAGGACACTCGAAGTTTATGGAACTATTTTTATTTTTCAATATAGTCTCCGTCTATTTGGACACACATTTCGGATCGTTTAATTAACATTTCTATCCCAGTATAAAAATAGTCAGAAGTATTGTCTTCAAAATGAGCGAAAACCGCAGCGGTCACTTCATCATCAGTGGAAAATCTTCTACACCTTAAGTCCGCCGTGAGTTTTGAAAACAAATAGAAATCACTGGGAGCCAAGTTACGACTATAGGGTGCGTGGCGAATTTCCGGGAAGTCACACTTTGAAACACCAGCATTCGCAACTGCGGCGGCATGGATGTGTGCATTGTCATGGAGAAGCCGCACACCTTTGCTTAATCTTCCACTACGTTTCTGCTCGAGTGTTTCTCGTAATTGCTCTATAAGGTTAGCATAATAGCTTCCAGTACCGTAATATTGCGTTCATTTATGTCAGTAAGGAATATTCCTTGACAATACCAGAATATTGAAGTCAGAATCTTTTCGGTGGACTGAGTTACCTTGGCCTTTCTAGGCGATACTTCACCAGAATGACGCCACTCCATCGATTTCTTTTTGGAAAGGGGATCATAGTTAAGCACAATAGCTTCATCCCCAGTAACAATTGGCTCCAAAAAATTATTTCCGTTTCTCTTAAAGGCCTCTAAAAGTTCCTTAGAGCACGCTACTCATTCACTTCGCTGCACACTTGGTAGAAGTTTTGGCAACCACTTCGCACTAACTTTTATGAAGATGTTCATGACAAATCCTAAGGACTGTAGTTTTTGAAAGCCCTGTCCTTACTGCTATTTGTTTCTTCTTTAGCCGTCGGTCGCTCAGAACTTCTTCTTCCACTAATTTGATGTTGGTTCGAGTGAGTGGCTCAACGGGTCGACCGGTGCGAGGTTCGTCGTCGATGGACTCTCGTCCGAAACGAAATTGCTTACACCAATATTTGACAGTGAAAAATGATCGGACTAACACCTTCCATTGTAGGGAACTTAATCACGGAACGATATTCCAGTTTAAACATTTTAAATATTTTGCGACTTTCTGTTGTTCTAGGAGTCGAGGAATCAAAACCAATGAGGGTGAGCCCTAAAAATTATACACGATTTATCCGGATAAATCGCAATTACAATGACGTATAATTTGTTTTTTTTTTAGACATCTAGAAATATGTCGGCCAGAAACTTTTGGACCTCACTGGTACCTACTTATTTATTATTCACTATCATCTCTAATTCATAATAATCTGTGATAATACTCGTATCATACGAATTCGATTTAATTATCCGTTTTAAATACAAAATATACCTACGCCAAAAAAATGTATAAAAATATAAGTATTATACTCCGTCCACTATGTTATTTTCTATTTGACGTTTGCACGCCTATCAATTTCCGTATTTCTGAACAATGAAACAATGTCATACTTTATGGTTGAAGGCGAAGAAATCGTGACGTTCTCTGAGTCATTGAAAATAATAGTTTTGAAATAAAAGTATACCTATTTAGAAGAAAAAATATTAGTTCCTTGTTTACGGCAAGGCGAAGGAAGGAGGCGGCAGTCGAGCATATACATCACCTGGTGGTAAGTGAATACTCACACAATGACAAACGCTGCCTGCCTTTGAAGATGTTTGGATGGATTTAGAGGAAGGGTTGACAAAATGGGGAGGGATAGAACGGGGTGGGAATGGACTCTGGCATATCTCACTCAAAACTGAAACATGTACCTACGTACATAGAGGAATAAGATAAAGTGTGAAATGTACTACATTTAAAGATAGCTCTAAGCTTCTGTGAGGGAGGGGTAACGAGGCCAGTCGAGTACGCCCAGCGGCTGTTGGATTGCAGTGTAAATAAACAAAGAGTATGAACGAAGGATATTCTTTTTGTTTTATCCAAAACTACAAGTTTTTAGATTGAATTTTAAATTAATGAAAATTTTACCCGTTATATCATAATATACTTGTACTTTTTTTCTAAAGGCGGCACAGTATATCCCTAGAGGAAAAGTTACACGTTTGAAGAATATATTTATCTTTAAAATTTGAAGATAGGTGTCAAGCAATGCGTCATACTTCCTCGACCCCTGCCATCTCGCTCAAACCGTGAAGTGCCGCCAACGAAGTTGTCCGACTGTAACACGAAATCCCTTACCTTCTGTTTTACTGTGATTGCACTCCAAGCACCCTAGCCTGTTTATATGCAAACTAACATCACACCGAGCGAATTGTATGCTAAATAACTGTAACGAAACATTTTAATTTAAAAAAGGCTGATAAAGGAGAAATCATCAGGCTGATAAAGGGAGTTTCAGATCCATTGCCGGACATGGACCTCCTCATTCACATCGACTTGTGCCTTAAAACGCCACGCTGTCCAAGCGGGTTGGAGAGCCCACTCTTTTAATGATGCTGTAGTTCCTCAGGGCTTGTGGTAGTGGCTTTATTATCCCTTAGTGGTCTTTGACGACCCCTACGAGAAGGGGGTGGGCCTGTACTAAAGCCGGCCGACACCACATTTATGAGAACTTAAAATAATTTCATTGTTAATAAACATCTATACATATAATAAAATCATAACAGAGCCGTGTCTGTACATGAAATATTTTTTTTTAAATCATACAAATAACACAGAACCCAAAACAGACATTTTTAGATTTTTTGCCTGCCTGTCTGTCTGAATGCGCATCGCGCAAAATCCACTGGACGGAATTTAGTGAAACTTGGCATAATTGTAGCTTGTGACCTGGATACGTTCTATCCCGATCCGTTATAAAGTTCCCGGGAGAATTATCATTAACTTCGCATATACAATATCAACCGTTACATAAATACCACTAAATGGATTTTTACATCCTGGTTCAACTCGATAAATTATATTCCCATCTATTTATAAGTTCTCGAGGGAGTCATTATCGTGATGCGGCGCCTGATAAAATCTAATAGCAATATGTTGATACAAGGAGGAATTAGACGCCATTGAGGATTTAATTTTGGATCTATAGAAATAATATATTGGCGGGATATATTGGGGATATAGGCGGGATATATGCGGGATATTAATATATTGGGATCTATGGAAATAATATCATAATATATATCTATAGAAATAATGTATATATATATACAGTGCTTTCGAAAAGTAACGAATATATTCATTATTTCTGAAATTGAGAGTTTTTCGAAAAAATCCTCTGACACGTCGATTTTGTTTTAAACAAAGACACTTTTTGACATACGACCCATATTTGTGACGTCATCGTTGTTCGAGATATGACGTCATATCTCGTCATATGACGAGATATGACGTCATTCAATAACTTTATTGAAATCAGAAGCCAATAGACCGGAGAATTTAGAAGATTTAAAAGCAAGAATTCGTCACGATTCTGTATACCTCCTGAAGTATACCAGTCGTATACCTCCTGAAGTTATTGACAATGTTCAAAAAGAATTTATTAATCGTCTTGGCTACTGTCAGGCAGCCAACGGTGCACAATTTGAACATTTAATTTAGTATTTGAAATTTAAAATCGTTTTTCTTCATTTTTTTGTCTAACCTACATACTCACGCTAATGTAATCATACCATAATTTTTGACGATGTGTACGTAGAATGACACGCTCTTTCAAATGGCGTGGCCGAAATTGGGGGTTGCTATTTAAAAAAAATGTCGATGACGTCATATCTCGAACAACGATGACGTCACAAATATGGGTCGTATGTCAAAAAGTGTCTTTGTTTAAAACAAAATCGACGTGTCAGAGGATTTTTTCGAAAAACTCTCAATTTCAGAAATAATGAATATATTCGTTACTTTTCGAAAGCACTGATATTGGCGGGAGGATCCCGGTGAATTAAGCAACCTGTACCCTACTCTGATGTACGTGTGTCATTGTCCTGTCAGGCTGGCATGAGTTTTATTAGTTAAGTACATACCAAACTTTAGTTACCGGCTAATAGCCGTGCGTTCTCCTGTATTTTAGAACATTGCAATATCATCCGTGATTGTTTAAAAATCCAAGGACAGTGGACATTCGTCTATCAGATATGTGTACCGTGTTTCTTACCATCACCCGATTTTCTCTTCTATACATTGCGACAATGTTGTGGAAACGACAAAGCCCGTTGAGATTGAATAGAGACTGAGTTCGAAACAGAAAGATCGATTAGTCATTTGTCAGTTATGTATACATATAATAAAATTGTAACAGTGGGCTGCGACCAGGCCGACTAGCTTACACAGGTTTACTGATATAACTAAATT
This sequence comes from Sesia apiformis, assembly GCA_914767545.1. Taxonomy (NCBI): domain Eukaryota; kingdom Metazoa; phylum Arthropoda; class Insecta; order Lepidoptera; family Sesiidae; genus Sesia; species Sesia apiformis. Next base: position 2,304,471 of record OU611967.1, on the reverse strand, counting down.
ACTAATCAGTGAACAGTGTACACATAAAAGTCCAAAGTCCTAGTGATCGATGTCACAGGCACAGCTAGTAAAAAATAAGATAAAATGGCGTGTAAAAAACATTAAATATATTTTTATTATTTACGCTGAAACGGTCAAATCTTTTAATTCCCAATCCGCGCCTGCACGTAGTTTTGAGGAATTAGCGCAACATGGACTCAGTGTTGTCCACCCCATAATTCTCATTTCTCGTCGTGCACTATCCAGTTTAAGTAGGGTTAAATTAATAATGTATATTTTTTCACTCAAATGCAAAGAGAAGATAAGTTCGTCTTTGTCTAATATTTGTTTCTGAGAAAAAAAATACACCGATAAATAACATAAAGGTCGGATTCGAGAAAAAACATACTTTTAATTCGTTATATTTCATACAATAGGAATTACTTTCAATTTTCCAATTGATTTGTTTGCAAGCTATATGAATAAAGGAATGAATAATTTATTGGATTATTTACAACTCGCTACACTTTAAAAAAAAAAGAAAGGATGTAACAAGCAGTTGCTACTATGCCAATTGGTCATAACTCAGCATGTGCTATAACAAAAGTTGCAGCGCTGTTGTTCAGTATATGCCGCAACAAAAGAGAGCACGGGCAGAGGAACATGAGAGCATGAGAAGAGCAACAGCCTGGAAGAAAGAGACTAAAGAGAGAATCAAATAGAGGAGAATTGTGGAGATGACTAAGACCCACAACGGTTTATAGCGCGGCTAAAAGTAAATTAAGTATGCCTACACATTAACAAAGTTGTCATCACCCAAAAAATGACAACCATTCCTATGCAGAAGGAGTATTTGTCATATGTATAAGATAACATTAGCCAAAAAGTCGATCCGATCGACGAGTTCTCGAATGGAGAATACGTACCGAGAAATGCAGCGTAGATTGCTCTCCGGCCAGATGAACTAAAAACTTAAAGAAAGTCGCTGGTTGTTACTGGATATGAAGAGGGAAAGATCCGACTGCAGTGGTAAGGGAGAGGCCCATATCTAGCAGTAGAGAGGAACAGGCGGATTGTATTAACAATACACTGATTTACGCCTCCGAAGTTCAAACAAACGAAGTGCCATCACCCTGCTCTGACTTTTTATATTGTAAATCGGGTCTAAACGCGTAAAAATGAACTCAATTCGTGACCACGGCTTTTGTAAGCCGTGGCCAAAACGTCGAGTAGAAATAAAAGTTAAACAAAAACCTTTAAATTTACGCGATCATACCGGATTTACAATATAAAATGTGTACAAAACGTGAAAGTTTAAAAAGTTATATTCCTATTCTGACTTTCCTTTGTTCTGAGCTCGAGATATCGGGTATCTACGATTATTTATTTAAACGGTGCGATATTGTTATCGTGAAATTTGACGTCCAATCCCCAAGTATCACTTGTCAAAATTTATATTTCGATCGTTGTCTTGTGCAATCAGAGTTGATTCAAATGAACTTCGATGTGGTCAAAACGAACTTCGTTCGGGCCATTATATCGTGGTGAACGTTTTCGTGGTGGGAATCTATCGAAATATCTTCCGAAACTTCGTTTTTCGTGTTTTACGGAGCAGACCCCTGTATTTAATAACGGTTAATTATGCAGAGACGGGCCTAACCATCACTGTTACGTCACTCGCCCTAAAGATGTTGCATTTAAGAATATGTAATCGGGATCCCCGTATGCTTGTTTGAAGATCGCTTCTAAAATGCTCACTATGCCTCAGATGACTATTGAAAGAATAAATGTACGGTAAAGTTTATTTATTATAAAACGACACACAAAATAAATATGATGGTACCTAAAACTAAATAAACTATCCCACCCCAATTTTCCCATCTCTCTCCAAATCCATTCTAGAATCTTTCAAGCTAGGGAGCGGATCCAGTGGCATGTTAACGTTTGTCATGCTGGTGTAATGTTGGCATGTATCCCGGACGTCCAAGGACGACAGTGGACTCACTTCACTCACTCACTATCAGGTGGACTGATACTCGTATACCGCCATTTTCAAAACAAAAAGGTTAATTGTCATTCATAAAAACTACGAAACGCTTCCGACATAAATCCATTATCGTATCTGCATAAATGTTTCTCGAAGTGGTACAAAACAACCGTGTGAACAGACCTTTGTCACTATTGATATTATGATATGTATATGTTACTGTAAATGCTCGAACTGTGGTAAGTCCTAAGATCTTCCAGTAAAACCTAAGATTTACCAATTCTTTGTGGTAAAAGTCCGAAATGTTCTGCGATCATCGTTAATTTTGAATTTTTACCAGCATTCACTCGGTATATCTTAGGTTTTACCTCAGAGACATGGTAAATGTTGAAAAAATAGTCAAGTCTTTATTCATCCTGAGTCATTGCAACTGTTCCGGCGCTACGTGAAGTGCAACCTCTTCGCCCTTGCGTAACACAGCACAGAAACGACAGGGCGAGGGCTGCCCTCCCTTCGCGCCTCCGGCTTATAAAAACACTCTAGGGGTAGGGCAGACAGGCCACGTGGATTCGGGGTTGACAAATTGACGAGGTTGACATTCGGGGTCCAAAACCAACATTTACTAACCGTCTTTAGTAAAACCAGGCATGTACCAAATTCTGATGGTAAAAGCCCGGAAAATCATCTCACTTTATAAAAATCCTTACATTTACCAACTCATGTTGGTAAATCCGAAGATTTACAAGTAAAACCTAGGATTTACCAATATACGTGCTTTTACAGTAACATATATACGAGTATTATGTCTGATAGGAATTGCAAATAAGGTTCCTAGCTTACTTGAAGCCTTATGTAACGGGACAGCGGACGTTGTTACAAAGATAACGCCTATCGAAGGCGGTGTAGTAGAGACGGGCGGTATTTAAAATAAACAGTTACGGAACTATTTAGCTCCACAACGATCAATCGTTTTCTAGCCCAACAAAACTACTTTCCACAACGCTTTATGACGTGCAATGTAAAACGTGGTTAAAGATAAAGACGTAGCGATATCGTAACGGTCAGATGTCATTTAAATAACTGTTAAGCGTTGCGTTGTGTTGCATTTGAATAAATAAAAGATAGCACCGAGTGCGAGTAAGATAGTTGCACGGACTTGGCCTATAACAGTTTATTTTTATTGGACAATGAATGTGACTTTTGTCTAATGTGCACGTAAGTCGTTATTAGAATGAAGAAATCTGATTTTCGGTTCGAACTCTTACCCTTGACACCTACAATGGTGAAGTACGAATGGAAGTTCATTGTAAACGTTATCAGCTGTAACAGAAACGTATCTTGTGTTTTAAGGCGACGCTGTGGAAATCGATAGTTTTCACAACGTTATTTGAAGACGCATAACGGTTTCGTTTCGTGATTTGAAAAAGCCATAACGACACATCTCCACTGTGTAGCTGAATTTCTAGGTACACAAGGATATCTAAAACAGTCTCCATATCGCAGAGCAGCTTCAGTGTACTGTTAAATGATTGCTTACGTGAGCTTGCCTGGACCCAATTAAAAAAATGTTTATTTGTTCATGCCGTCGTTTCTTATAAATGATATATTAAAAAATACATTGACGAGGGGGAGAGTGCACGCTGCAATCCAACGGCCGCTGGGCGCACTCGACTGGCCACGTTACCCCCTCCCTCACAGAAGACTACCTTGAAATGTACTGCATTTCCCACTTTATCTTATTTCCCTAATGCACGTAAGTGTTTCGATAGTGAGTGAGATGTGCCAGAGCCCATTCCCATCCTATCCCTCCCCATTTTCCCAACCCTTTCTTCAAATCCATTCCCATGTCTCCAAAAGTAGGCAGCGCATCCGGGGGCGTGCCAACGTTTGTCATTTTGGACTAATGTTGGTATATATCACGGATGTCTATGGGCTATAGTATCCACTTACCATCAGGTGGACTGTATGCTCGTCTGCCGCCTTCGTCCATAAAAAAAAAATCACTCCGCCTTAGGACATTTGATGCCATAAGAAATTCGACATCTAGCATTACCTACAACACAATTTTGAAAAAAAAAAACAGTAATACACTAATTATATTTATTGTATTGTTAAAATATTGGTGCTGTAGAAGTTTTCAAGTTATTTTCCATAGAACCATCATTTTTTTTTCCCATACAACATTTGACACCCCGTTTCACCCCTGTAGAGGTTGAATTTTAAGAAATCCTTTCTTAGTGAGTCTTTACGTTATAAAATGAAGCTACTGTCCAAATGCCCTGTCCAAAGTCAGTCGGGATATTTCTCTTTGCGTGTAGATTTATTAGACTCTGGGAGTCAGTCTCGTATTACTGCTATTATTGCTGATGTATTATGATCGCCAATGCCTGTGTATTAACTTTCTTATCTTTAAAAATAAAATAATATTTCGTTTGAGTAAAATTTGCTATCTTTAATTCACCTTGATTCATTCTGTATATACCCATGGGCCTATCCACACTCGGCCTTCCGATCTTCTTATCCGTCTACTACATGTTAATAATACTTCAATATTTATCCAGTATTACTCGTTACTTAACTTACGAAAAGGTTTTATAAAAGCAACAACTTATGAGAAATTTGGATATGAATTGGAGGGTCTTCACAGAAAATTTTATTCCATGTAATATCCTAGGTTTTATCTTTAAATTGACCAACATTAGTGCGGGGACAAGTACGTAATTATTTCATTATTTGTACCGAACAATTAATTTATAAAAGCTATATAAAGTTATATATTTTACAGATATTCCCGCTTAATGTCATTCTTTTATAGTCTTTTATAGAGACGGGCCACATAATGGTAAGTGGTCACCGCCGACCATGGACACCCGCAACACCACGGGGCATGTGGGTGCGCTGCCGAACTTGCAAGATCCTATTCAGAACTCTCTTGAAGAGCCCCGTGTCGTAGCATAACCAGTTCATTTCACAACTTTCGGATTCGCGTTATAGTATTTTGATGACATCTTCTTTACATATCAACCAACATCAGTAAAAAATGACTTACGTATTATTCTTTCACTAAGAACACCAGCACATTCCTTTTAACTCATTTCATTAAATCGGGATAATAAGAGAGAACGGATATGATAGGATGTATGGCATACCATCCCATCAGGTTCTTACTGAATGAGGGAATCGGGACGGAACAGCATGACAGTTAATTAGTGGGAAAGTATAGGAAGGCGAATGGAAAAAAGGTGAATGCTTCTTTATATTATATTTATACTTCTCTTTATCATAGTTTATCAGAACTTATCAAAGTTTCACTTATTCCCGAAACACGTTAATACGTTTCCCAGTAGTTGCAGTCGGATCGTCTAGTAGGCTGTGCGATTTCGTACCGTATCACTTACCATAAACAAATATTTAACCATAGTGAAGCAACAAAAAGTATTTTTTTGTTAAATATAAGTATTTCCAACCGTATAGTTTTAAGTAATAGGGTTTAATTTTGAAATAAATATTATCGCTAAAAGCAAATCGGGTTTTAAGATATAGGCAAACCACTACATTTTCATCAAGTTTAAATACCAATTTTCTGATATCAAATACGGACGCTTTTCAAAGTCGAAATAGCTATTTATTGCTGAAAACCAATTACTTAAATCCTACATATTTTTAAATAAGTGGTACGAGATTTCTAGTACTGCTCACTTTACGTAATATTAGCGAAACGCCCTGACTTCCCTCAGGTAGCATAACGATCTCCTAAGGAAACCAAACATGGTCAAGTCGTAAAAGAACTTTCAAAATCAATCTATTAGTTTTTAAGTTTACATCTTAGATAAAAACTAATAAAAGAACAAACTCTGTTGGCTTCTCTTCATAACAGTACTCGTAGTATAGATTTTTAATTCAATTAATAGTGCAATTCTGATTCTACTAATCTGGTATTATTCTGCAACATTTTCATAAAGCTTGGTCAGTTTATTTGTTTCTAAAGGTCTGCTAGCAATCTCTTCATCTTAAACGTAATTACAGAGCTGAAACTGTGGAGTAGTGAATAACATCTTAAACGCTTTGAGTAGTGGAAAACACGTGGAAAAGTTACATATTAACAAATTCAAATTAGATGAATACTATCAACTGTATTGTCGGATAGATATACATATCTCTCAAAGCTCGCCATCAGCCACCACATAAATCTTCACGAATTAGTGATATTACAATTCTTTATAGATAATTTAAAACAGACATGAACATGTTAAAACAAATTTATTCCCTGTAACAAAATAGCCATTATCTGGCTGAATCGCCAGGCTGATGAGTCATGAGTCGCGTGAGATAATCGTAATTCACTTTTAGCCTATAGCTTATTAACGGTTTACATAAATATATCTTATAAGGTTATATTATTAATGGGACAAAATATAAGGCAGCTTATGTAAAATTAATACTAAGAATACAGACAACACAATTCTAACAATACTGTGTAAAATTAATAATAACAACAATATAATTAAACTGAACACTTTTTATTAAATATTCAGTCAAAGAAATCCGATTTCAGCGTCTAGAAAATATCATTTCAATAATGTAAACAACACAATATTAACGGTAACATACTTTGAACATTTTGTACAATAAACGTTTATTATATTTTTATATAATTATCTATTTTAAGTTAATTTTAAATAATATTATAAAATAATACACTTTGTTTTCGTGGTCCTAAATATAAATACACGATAAATTATGTTAGTATAGGAAATGGAGAAAAGATTCAAATCTTTTTACTTGTACCTATTGAGAAGGGAAAGTCGTAAAGCGTCACTTTATAAAAGGTAGTTTTTACTAGAATGTTCCAATTTCTAGAATCTTAAAGCACTAATCGTCACCACAAATCGCAAGATGTGTCTAACTCACACGATGCGTGACGAACCCTTATTAGACAACCCGAAACGGTCACCGCAAAAAACCTGTTTCGTAAATTAACAAACCGCTACAATTTCAGTACCGATTTTTATATTTGTGCTACGAAAAGGTAATTTATTGTAGCACTAATTTTCGACGTCTAAAACATAATATTTTCCCGAGGGATATGATTAATTAATAAATCGACGAAACAATACCAAATTTTAAATATCTGGTACCGAAAAGTAATGTGTCGCATCTCTAATGTCCGAGTACGAACTCTTTATCTATATTATGCCGGCCGGCATTTGATGTTATCGGTATATTAAAAGAGCAAAGAACCTTTGAAGTTGTGAAAGGTCCCGTATATATGTAAATACGGCCTTTTTTGTAACCGAGTGTACAAAACCAAGGAAAGTCAACATCAAACCGTTTTGTAAAAAAAAAGAATTTCTGATGAGCCTCGATTTAATTCATTGCCGGTCATTTTTTCACGTATGTAACATCCGTTTAATCCTCTTTGATGTAAATGTTAGACTACATTTATTATTTAGTCTTATTATGAACTAGGGTAGCAACTGTTGCCCACGTGCGTAGAAGTTACATCCCAACAACATACACATTGGGCGTTGCTGAGGCGCCAACTACACGAGCGAGACTTACGACTAATCCGTCCTACTAATATCGAGTAAAGGACCACGACACAGCGATTATTTCGTCAGCGTATCGCCACGACTCGCAACGACTCGCTGCGTATCCACGACGAGTCGTCGCGAATCGCCTCAATTCCTTCAGTGAAAGAAACAATTGACAGATTTTATTGCAAAATCGAAGCTGGTTAATGTTCGTAGGACGCAAGTGAAACGGTAAACAACAACTCGTGCGTGATTGTTGATCGTTCATTAGTGGAAACATTAGCCGCTCGGCCGCGGCGACACTCGGGTCTTTTTCACGAAATAAGGTGTCAAGAAATACAAATTACAACTTTTATACATTATTTCGGAATCCCAAAAAAATAAAGTTTCCAAAAGTACCTATATTTAAATGCTGCTAGAAATATAATTTTGTGTTGAAAGCAAATAGGAGACACGGCATACCTCCTAGTGTTGCAGGTGTCCATGGGCGGCGGTAACACTTACCATCACGTGAGACCGCTTGCTCGTCCGCCCTCTTCTCTATAAAAAAAAAAACATCATGGAAATAATGCTGCCAAGCCATGATTTTTGCTGACAAGTCACATTTTTGAAAGCCTATATATTAATTACGGTGGTACGTGTAAGATATTTGGTATACATTTTTGCTTTTCTTTTCGGATTATTCTACAGCTAACGCGACGCGACGCATACGGCGTAAATTATTTACTGTTATTAAATTTACTTGTTGACTAATCATTTTGATTGAGTGCAGTATTTTGTTGATCGATCAAAGCATTTATCTGCTGCCATAAAAATTATATCCCGTATATACTTTCTGTAGCCTAAATTCTAATTTTAATGAGTATAATGAGTAATACAGAGTACCAAAGTCATATTAAAATATATAGGTATGTTTATAAATTCAGGGGCGGATCTATATATGGGCTTTTTGAGCTGCAGCCCCGGGCCCCGTGGATATAAAGGGCCCCCTGCCCCCATCGAAGACAATGGACAATATTGTGAATTTATATAATAAAAAATAATCTAAAATTTAAATGATAATTATGCTATTTAATGCGAGTATGTACCAGCGGTTATTACCTCGGTCACAACTATTTTCTCAAGGTTGTCTGGATGAATTTGCTATAAGCAATAAGATCGCCTGGTTGTATTCTCTTCTTGAAATATTATTTCTTAGTGTTGTCATAATGTTACAATTATAACAATCCATAAGTACATATAATTTTTCCCACCCTTCCTCTAAATCCATTTCTACATCTTCAAAGTCAGGCGGCGCATCCGGGGGCGTGCCTATGATTGTCATTCTGAACTGAAGTTGGCATTTATCGGGGATGTTCATGGACGACGGTATCCATACTACCACCAGGTGGACTGTATATGCTCATCTGCCGCCGTCTAAAAAAATATATATAATTAAATCATAACAGAACCGGGTCGGAGCATGAAATGTTTTTTGAAAAAAAACAGAATCCAAAACTACAATTTTTGAATATTTTGGCATTCTGTCTGTCTGTAAAACTACTTGACGGATTTTAATGAAATTCGGCATAGTTATAACTTCTATGCCGGGTTAACGTTTAGGGTACTTTTTATCGGGAAACTTTATAGAGTTCCCGCAGGAATGGCAAAAAAGTTCACGCGTACGAAGTCACTGGCACCGCTAGTTATACATACAAAAAAAGAGTTTAATCTATGTTTATCTATCAAATAAACGGATTTATTCCTAAATGGATTCCCGTACATCCTTTGTAACGTTAGAGAGACACCATTATGCTAATCCCTTTGTCCCGTCTGGCCGTGGACGCTGGTGTTATCGCGGTTGGATGTTTGGACATCGAGTTAGCATAAATTTCAATTTTAGTGCCGCTTATATTTATACTAAGAGTTCTGACAAGTGAACAGTTCGTGAAGATTCTAGACTTGTAATGTTTGTTTGATTATGTAATCCGAGCAAAAGAAACTTATTGTCGGTATAGACTTAGTGAGTTAAGTTTTTGGGAGGTGTGGAACACTGCAATCCCACAGCCGCTGGACGCTCTCCATTGTACAAGTTACCCCACACTGATAGAAACACTACCGTAAAATGTATTACATTTCCCACTTTACCTTATTCACCCACATCCCATCCTATCTCTCCTCATTTTCCCAATCCTATTTCCAATTTTCCTAAATCTTCACAGGGCGCATCCGGCATGCCAAACAAAGCATGCCGGCGTTTGTCATTCTGGACTGATATTAGCATGTAATTAGTGAATGTCCATGGGCGAGAGTATCTATATACCTTCTATAAAAAAATCAAATTTAAAATTTTGTTGTTTCAAGATTCTATTTGTATAGAAACATGCTGTAACCTCTGACTGTTAAGATAACTATTTTTAAGGTTTCACAGTGTTAATATTTGGGAAACAAGAACCAACAATAAGGTCCTTTTTTCTCAGATAATGTCATATGTACTCGTATTTAGTTCTTAAATCATGTAGGCCGCTCGACCGCCTGCTTCCTTTAATATAAATAAAAAAAGCTTTCAAAAGCTAAACCTTTAACTTGTACAACATTAAAAGTTTCATTGTATTAACGTTCTATATTAAATCTTGAATTTATTTTGTTGATATCAACCTTTTAACGTCTCGCTGCAGGGTACAGGTCTTCGCTAGTAGGTCACTAGATGGTTTTGGCCATAATCCACGACGTAGACCCGGTGACGATTGATGGTCATACATCCTCAAGATTTTTATTTTCTTTTTTAATTCTCAAGTATGCCGATTTTCTTACATTGTTTTCCTTTACCGCCGAGCTAATGATTCTAAAAATCTGCACTTAAGTTGAAACTCAATGGTAGTTACTGGCCGAGGATTTGAACTCTAGCATGGGAGTCGAAATAAATGTTTCTAGGCTATAACCGCTATTAAACAAATCTATACATCTATACATAGGTATAATAAAAATGTAACCGATCGATGTCTGTACATGGAAGATATATGAGAAAAACTATTATTAGGGGCCTTTATCAACGCAATAGAACCCGAAACAATGATTGTTCGAATTTTTGTCTGTTTGTCTGTGCGTTTGTGCGCGCTAATCTTAGAAACAGCTTAACCGATTTGGGTGCGGTTTTCACTAATGTATTGTGGTAAGCTTCACTTAAAATTTAGTATTTGTTTTATTTCAACCAGTTCATAAATAAAAAAGTTATATCAATTTAAAAAATCACGTCGAATAAAGACGGTGTTTATAAACTAAAGTCCACGCGGACGAAGTCGCGGGCAACAGCTAGTCTTAAATAAACGTAATAATTAAACTCGCCTTTTGTACGATAATGTGCAACGAAGTGTGTAATAAATAAATACATATGAAAAACGTGAAAATGTTAAGTCATACATTAATATTTCTACGTTCACGGAGAGAATTCAGATGATATATTTAGTATTCAGCTTGAAATAACAGACGGCAAAAGCCTAAACAAATAGTGTCATTTGTAGACAACACGAGGTATTATTTGTCAGGGAAATTACAGAATTTAATAGTGGAGTCTGAAATTCCAGCTCCGTCTCCTTTATAAAGGTGAAAAATATTCTGTGCCATTCCCTTTGCGAGTAAATGGAGTTAATAATATCTTCAAAAGTATTAATAACTATTTGTGTCAATCAGAATATTTAAGAGATGTTTCAGGACAGACTTAATTCATTAAGCGCTTTTTTCGCTACGTTTTCACAAAATTCGTCATTCAATTTTTATGTTATATTTATGTCAACCGTGTAATTTGATATTATTTTAAACGCTGGATTGCTTTTTCATCCGTATTTATTGATTCACCAGCAGTGTCCGCGACTTCGTTATACATTTATGATTAGTTTGATTCCCATGGGAACTTTATGAATGATCTGTATAAAAAGAACAGTAAATGTAAATCCGGCGCATAAGTTCGACTACGCTAAGTTTTATCAAAATCCGTTCCGTGGTTTTTGCCTGATACTCGTTTAGAGATACAGACAAAAATTTCAAAAATTTTTGTTTTAAATTCTTTATCAGTGGCACTTTACACTGCAACGACTTTTTTCTAAAAATGGTATAATGTACAGACATGGCTTTCTTACGAATCAATTACAATACAATGTACAGACACGGCTTAGTTACAATTTTATTATAATGTAGACACAGACACGATATACAAAAATACTACACGTATTTACAAAAAGACTATATAAATTAATTACTACTATATAACATCATTACTATATAATAAATTAAATCGACTGTAAAGTTGGTCTCATTTGAATATAATACAATAATTGTGGGAATTTAATAAAAATTAAAATACGTGAGTTTTAATCAACAAGTCATGTGCTTTGCGTTTTTGTGAGTGCACACGGATAGTGTACAGTGCGAACCATTTCAACAATCGTATTGCACGATTTGGCACCCACTCACACAGATGCTAACTAAGCTCATGTCTCGTTGCGACAATCGGATTGGATAATTCGGCATCCGCTCACACAGATGCAAAGCTTATGTCTCGTTGATTTCACTGTACATACATATTGGCCGTCACTTTCGACATAGGTTGAAATAAGTAGGAACAAATTACAGATAATAGAGTAGAGGTAATGTTAATTAAAGATTCCACTTGAAGTATTTCATTTACATTAAAAATAAATTATATTGGAAGCAAAATTAGTACTTAAGGGGTAAACTTTATGAACTGTTTTAAAGAATATATATATATATATATATGGCTAAATCGGAATGGCTAAATTCTTGTGGCCCTAATGGCATTTCAAGAGTCACCGGCCAGTAAAATATGTACGGAAGTAGTTAAACAAAGGATTTGCATGAACTGAACAGTTAATCTTAACTTTAGCGGGTTCATACGATATAAACTAACGACAATATGTGGCAGAATTCTGAATTAGTTCCTGCTAGAAAATAAATAAATGAAGATGATACTGTGGCGTCGAGAGCCGACCTCTTTGGTCGAGCTCTAATTTGATTTATTTAATACTTTTAAATGTGTTCTTTTTATAAACTTTGCTTTTGTTTATTTTGATGTAGCTTGTCAACAATTTTTCTTTTATATATACTCATGTCACCAGGCTAAAAGGAAGTTCCTATCATATTAATTTACAATGTTTTAATTTTAATGTATGTAATTTTATCAAGCTTTTTCCCAACGCTACAAACGTTGTACTGTACGTTGTTTAAATAAATATTCACATTCCGAAGATCCTAGTTTCTACTCAAGGTAGCTCAGTAAACACACGCACAAATAATTGGAGAGCATTCCTCCAAATTGGTGACCCCGACGTGATGCTGAGCAGCAGGAGAGCTTCCTCCTAATTGAGAGCTTCCTCCGACAGGAGAGCTTCCTCTAACTGGAGAGCTTCCTCAAAATTGGTGACCCCGACGTGATGCTGAGCAGCAGGAGAGCTTCCTCTAACTGGAGAGCTTCCTCCAAATTGGTGACTCGTGAAGGATGTGAGCAGTTGAGAGGAATTGGAAGGATCACTACTACGGAATATCTGGGAATTCTTTTTTATTCTCTAGCGCTCTACCAAGGTATCGAATTTAAATACATTTCGTGACTGCAAATTATTGCAAGAATCATCCGGATGAAGATTTAGCCGCATTTTCACATGGATTCATAATTAATAACAATATACTTTTTCTTTCTTTTGGTGTGTGATTGTGTTTTGTCATTTACTTTTTTACATAAAACTTTTTTTTTTTTTTTTTACAAGACATTAATTAAGATTTTTTTTTTTTTTTATTAGATGTTTTTACGGTGCCACACCACCACGCGTAATTATGAGCGAAAGCTAGGCTGAATTCGCAGAAGTGCCAGGCGGCAGGGCAATGGCGAACCGCCGAACTCCATCACTCATTATCTTAACGATTTAGTAGCAGCTAATGTTTCAAAAATTAAAATTTTTGATTTAGTTGCATTAAATTTGAATCTGGGTTTGAAACGCGATTTTAAGTGGAATTTCGTTGTAGCCGACATTGAGTCTAGTACATATTATTGGCACGAATGTGACCATGGTGATATACCAACTGGTCGAGTTCGTCCTTTTCTTACAGCTCTTTTTCGTCGAGCGGCGTTCTAAGCTGATAGGGAGACTTCGTGACGGGAAGACAGGTCTGTCATCCCTCGCGGAACTCCAGCCTGCTACCCAACCTAGCGTTAAGGTTGTAGCTTTTCCAGTTTCACAGTACGCTGCGTCGCTACAGAATTTTTCCACCATTACGCGCCCTCATTTGCAATTCAGGAGCCGAAGCATACTACCAAGCAAGTCCGGCTCAATCAAATCAACTTTCATTCATTAGTCAATTTACTAGGGACATAGTTCATATTAAAGTTGTTGACAATGTTGTTGCAGGTTCCTTTCTCGTGTAGAGGCAATTTTCCTTGAAGAGGAGTTGGCGCATGCTCGAGTTAATTCTTCATTGAAGTTAGAGGATGTTTTATTCCTGGCACGAATGTGACTATGGTGATACACCAACTAGTCGAGTTCGTCCTTTTTTCGTCGAGCTGCGTTTTTAACAATGTCATAATCTCAGCCACCCTGGCGCGCGAGCTTCCGTTCGTTTGGTGACTGAGAGGTTTATGTGGCCTATCGTTAATGCTGATTGTCATAAACGCTCGCGATCTTGTGTAGTAAGGTGACATTAAAGCTTTCTTTTTCTGCCGAGGTTCTATATGACGAATCACTTCGTTTACCCGGAGAATTTCAGCTCCAGATATTTTGAGGAACCCTAGTTATGTAGTAGATTTTGTTACCGATTCAAGAAGACATTTGGATGCATTGTGTCCAGTTTCTGCTTCGCGTCATACGCGTCCGTCAATTACTTAGCGACGGCATCGCTTGTATGGTTGAGGGACGACACCGTTCGTCGTCCGCCGTTTTCATGTTCTGATGGCTGAATTGCCGCCATCGCTTTCGCCTTCGCCCTTGCCCGCTCCTACAGTAACTAAATCCGGTAGAAAGGTACGATTAGGGACATTTTGGATTTATAGTAAAATTTTTTTAACGTATATCCTTAGTCCTTCGAGGGGTTTTCCTTCTGCGTAGGGGGGTGATGTGGCGTCGAGAGCCGACCTCTTTGGTCGAGCTCTAATTTGATTTATTTAATACTTTTAAATGTGTTCTTTTTATAAACTTTGCTTTTGTTTATTTTGATGTAGCTTGTCAACAATTTTTCTTTTATATATACTCATGTCACCAGGCTAAAAGGAAGTTCCTATCATATTAATTTACAATGTTTTAATTTTAATGTATGTAATTTTATCAAGCTTTTTCCCAACGCTACAAACGTTGTACTGTACGTTGTTTAAATAAATATTCACATTCCGAAGATCCTAGTTTCTACTCAAGGTAGCTCAGTAAACACACGCACAAATAATTGGAGAGCATTCCTCCAAATTGGTGACCCCGACGTGATGCTGAGCAGCAGGAGAGCTTCCTCCTAATTGAGAGCTTCCTCCGACAGGAGAGCTTCCTCTAACTGGAGAGCTTCCTCCAAAATACAAAAGTTTATATGCAAAAGCTAGGCCTTATAGCAAGAGTGATCTCTCCTTTGCAACGTTTGGACGGGAGATGGTTCGCGTATTATTAAATAACTGAATATTCAAACAGAAATGGCTCTCACCTCCAAGCCAAGCCGGCTGCTGATTATCTTTGGGATATCCTTCAAGATGGCCTGATATAATTCGCCTCATTATGTGTTGTGCTCGATTTTCATTTAAAGATCACGACTAATTGATAATTTCCATGAAAATGCAACTATTTTTTTTTGTTATACGGTACGTACGCGTGACGTTTTATATTTTGCGTCGTAGTAATAATCAATATTTACCTATATGACAATGGTGCGATTAGCCTATACTGCCAGTACCAAGTTTTCTTCGTAATAAACAATCTCAAAGTCTAAAAAGATCCTCTCAATGTCCAATCCCGTCGAAGTAAATTAGGAGTCGCTCAGTAATGTGATAGAGAACAGAGGGGAACTCCTTGGAAGGACACGAAAAACGCAGTCCTACGCTTTTATTTGATTATCATAAACATTACGCACAAAAAACACTTTGAAGTTTAAAGAAAACTATCACTATTAAACCACAAAACTCAGAATACAGATTTTTCATAATTATCAACTTCACTTCTCGAGTTTCCGCCAAAAATCCCCATTTGTACAATATGCGGCGTTTTGCGTCACACGGCAAAGACTAGCAAGGAGTTCGGATATTGCAGTTCACAGATTCCAAAATAGAGGGAAGGTATTTGAAATAAACGTGCGATAAAGTAAGAAACAGTTCCAATTAATTGTGGATTTCATAGTCAATCATTAGAGCTTCTATTCTTTGGTGTCTGTCAAGGTTAAAACACATTTTGTTGAAAGACCAACACCATACTCATAGTAATATAGCAAATATATAGGCTCTGGGAAACAAACAAAGTGAAATGCGAGCGAACCTGGTTCCGTATTCAATACTAATTTGTGTTTCCCGGCTCCACTCGCATGGCCGGCGACGCCGTAGGAATTATTAATGTCCCGGGTTTGAGCCGTGGAAAATATAACGTTGCTTCCCGGAATTGCGCAATGAAGTGATGTTTCGAATGTGTAGAAATAATTTTATATTTTTACGGTTCAGTAAAAACTACGGTGTTATACCGGAAAATTCTAGTATTTTCAAAAAAATTACTGCAAATTCCGACGATTTCAATAAGTTCGCTTGTGGTGGCTCGATGACAAGCCTATTACCAGCTGTGGAGAGACATAGGCACTCGACCTCGTTACCCCTCTCTCACAGAAGACTACCGTGAAATTCCAACTTTATAGTATTCCTCAACGTACGGACGTGTTTCGGTAGTGAGTGAGATATGCCAGAGCCCATTCCTATCATATCTTAACCCTCTCCATTTCCCCAACCTTTCCTATGTACCCATTCCTACATCTTCAAAGGCTGGCAGCGCATCCGGGGACGTGTCATCGTTTGTCATTCTGCACTGATGTTAGCATGTACCACGGGTGTCTATAGGCGACAGTATCCACTTACCACCAGGTGGACTGTATGCTCGTCTGCCACCTTCTTACTATAAAAAAAGTAATTTGAGCCTGGATTCGAACGCTCGAAGTCAAAAATCGTAAGCCGCGAAAACAAAAACCGAAATTTAGATTTTAATAATTTTAAAATATTTTAATGTTGCAATTAAACAACTTTGAACGGTTTAAATCGGTTTAGTCGTGGTGACGGGGGTGAGTCACCCCGTGACCACGTCCACTGCAAAGTGTTCGAAACGTCGGGATATAAATAATGTTAAATATACGCAATTTAAATCGTTCAAAGTTGTTTAATTGTTATATATAGTAATCGCGAAACCTAAGAAAATATTATATTAATGTTAATAAAAATATTTAACATTTATTAAATTCGATTAAGTTTATTATAATCTGACACCGAACCGAGCAAATTGTAAATAATGAGAGCTTGTCCGCCAACAAACTGTGGTCCTCACAATTTTAGCGGAACTGTGTGTAATGATTGAATAATATTTGTCTGGGAAAAAAAAGAAAAATTTGACTCACTCTTGTCGCCGAAACTGAAGCTTGTTTCTTAAAAATTAAAAGGTATCTAGCAACTACTGAAAGGAACCTTTCACTTGTATGGTTTTCCAAGAAAAAATGTGAAAGGTATTTGAAAAAGCCGCCAACACACTCTCATCCCGCTTACAACGAATAGACGGTCATCTTTTTACGGAACTTCCGAAGAGATCTATCCGCCTATCACAGTGATCACAATTCTAATTTCGGGGAAAAATCTACATTTCTACTAAAGGGTGAATAGTAAATTCGTAAACTTACAACTGGAGGCGCATTCTTAACACACTTAACATTTGAGGAGGATAGTGCACGGTGCAATCCAACAGCCGCTGGGCGCGCTCGACTGGTCACGTCAAATGTACTGCATTTCCTACTTTATCTTATTTCCCTAATGTACGCTCGTGTTTCGGTAGTGAGTGAGATATGTCAGAGTCCATTCCCATCCCCGTCTATCCCTCTCCATTTTCTTAACCCCTTCTCCAAATCCATTCCTAAATCTCCAAAGACAGACAGCGCATCCGGGGGCATACCTACAATTGTCATTCTGGACTGTTGTTGGTATGTATTACGGATCCATTTACGCCAGTATCCACTTACCATCAGGTGGACTGTGTGCTCGTCTGCCATCTTTTTTCCATAAAGAAAAAAACATTTCAAGAAGTTAATAGTTAGATAATGAAAAGACCACCATTTTTCAAATTCACTCCTTGTCCTATGCCACTCTTCGTTGACTAGATTCCACTAAGTTTATTTCTTCTCTCGCTCACACTACAGTCGTAAAGTAAATTTTCCACAAAACTAGAACGCCCGACACAGTATCGATACAATTTATATCTGACAATAGAAACTCTTAGCTGTAGAAGACATTGAGCGAACAATTCTGGAAATAACTAATAATTCACCTGACTTCTAACAAATTCTCGGCGAGTGCTGTTCGTTCGATGTGAATACAAAAATTGGAAACAAAACCATTTTAACAGCAGTTAGATTACACGTTATCCAGGAACCCTATCTCACTTAGTCACTGAATTCAGAATGGTACAAAGAGCGGACTGTTAGGTTCCTAATTAGGACGTCAGGACCGTCCCTTCCTGATTGGTTTAATTAAGAAAGGAATATTGAAAATCGTATCATCCGGAATTGTAGAAAAACGTAAAAACAAAATTTTCTCTTTATTCTAGCCTTATTTTGTTCCTTAGCAAGATTTGTACCAATTAGCGCAATAAAATTACTTACTTATTTTTCTTACGGCAATGTGCTTGAGAAGGCCCGTGTCCAACAGTATATACTAAAAGGGCTGAATACGTATATACATATATATGTTTATACGAGTATATATTTCAATTCTATGAGAGGGGGATAACGTGGCCTGTCAAGTGCGCCCAGCGGCTGTGGGAATGCAGCGTGCGTTCTCTCTCTCTCTCTCCAGAATTCATTTTCTCTTCTACACGATTAAATAAGGCATAATAAAAATTAACTTCAAGAAAGCTACGTATATAGTGTTGCGGGTGACCATGGGCGGCGGTAAGTGGTCATCTTTTGGGCCGCTTGAATGTGTGTCTCCTTTCGTAATAGAAAAGAAACATATAACAGAAATGACATGTTCTCATACACTCATGTGACAGAATGTGATGTTTTAGGCGAGAGTTGAAGACAACTATAGATATCTATCTATAGATAGATAGATAGTTTATAGATAGTTTAGATTTAAGATATAGCGACAATCTTGTCTCTTATAGGGGTGGGAAGAGAATTCCAAAGTCCAGAAGCGGGGACAACGAATTCCCTTTTTTTTTCGAGTTGTAAGAGGGAATTTATGGTATGAATAGGACATTTGAAAGAAAGGTAGACGTCGAATATCCCATACCACGGCAATTTATTTTGACATCACCATAGACTTGTTGAACATAATAAAATTAGAATGACAAAAACCATTTCACTTGAGTATGCGTCTTTTATCACGAATTTATTATAATAAGAGTGATATTTAAAGCGGCTACATATGTACCTTTTGCCAAAATAGCATTTAACATACCATTGTAATATTATGGCAAATTATATTTTGATATTTATTTATTTGCTTAGGAATGTGAGTACATATGCATTTTAGGTTCATTTACACATTTTCTCTTTCTCGAACCTTTCGAGCGAGAATATGTATACGACTCTCGTATGCAACCAAATTACATACAATTCTCGCCTACAACTATTGACATGATGATGAAAACTCGATGATAACAGGGTTAACAGTGATCAGACTGATGATGATAACAGTTGTTTATGCTAGCTATCGATCGATGTTCGTGAATCTCGCATTCGAGATTCTCTCCTTGTATAAATGAATCATTATGCTAAGTTATTCAAAATAATTATACATTCTAGCAGATGGCTAGCGTGCACATTTCTTTATATATATTTTACATTTCATTATTATATATTACTAGCTGTACCCGGCAGACGTTGTCCTGCCTGTGTATATTTATTTACCTCTGTATATAAAATCACAAATTATTCCGTTGATATGATTTTTGCGATCGGTTGAACGGTATAGAAGTTGATGTGCTGCAGCGCCATCTAGTGGCGAGTTACAATAAAGTGGATAGCATAAAAACGTTCTCGATAAAAAGTACATATATGTGCCAACTTTCATGGTGATCGATCGAACGGTGTCGAAGTCTATTAATCTCAGATATACCAACATCCATTTTTTTAATATATAGATTATTGTTTTATTAATATCATTTTGTATTATTTTATCGCATCGCCCACGTCTTCCTCTGTCGTTTCACTGCATGTTGGTTGCCTGGAAGACATCACTTTTAGCGGTAAGGCCGCCTATTGCTTCAGTATAAGAATATGTTATGTTTAATGTAATTAATTAGTTTAAACAGGAATGGAACAAATACATTTCATTCATCAATTCATTCAAATGTTACATCAAGATATTAATAAGTAAACATGCAACTCAAAACCTTCGTTAGGTAATTAAATTATTATAAATTAGACTCTGCCTGCGGCTTCGCTTGCGTGGACTGAGCAGCTGTAAAATATTTTTAACACCTGTAAAAGCACCGACATGATGGATTTCACTGATGAAAATTCATCCAGTAATTTTGAGTAATTCTATTAAGTATTTTTTTTTATTTCCCTGTATAACTCAACTTCCTTGTGCCATATGAAGTGAAGTATTAGTGAACATCGGATCAAAATACGTTCAATAGTTTTTATGTGATGCTCAAGCAATCAAATACAGACAAAAATTATAAAAACTAAAATTAAGTATGTGTGCAGACTCAACCCTCTTCTTCTTCTCAGCCCTTGGACGTCCACTGCTGGACATAGGCCTCCCCCATTGTCCGCCATTTAGACCTATCGGCAGCGACCTGCATCCAGCGGGTGCCCGCAACCTTTATGAGGTCGTCTGTCCATCTAGCAGATGGACGTCCTCGGCTTCGTCCGCCGGTACGTGGTCTCCATTCGAGAACCCTTCTGCCCCATCGGCCATCGGTTCTTCGAGCTATGTGCCCTGCCCACTGCCACTTCAGCTTGCTAACCCGAGAGGCTATGTCGGTGACTTTAGTTCGTCTACGGATCTCCTACTACTCTAACCCTCTTACTGTTTTATTATATGTATAGATTTTAATAGCCACACGACATGCATTGTTGCTATGCAACCACGAAGTCCCAGGCACCGCCAGTAATAATTAAAATAAATAATTTAAAATTATTAATAACTAGCTGTGCCGGGCATGCGTTGCATGCCCGTCAATTTTTTTGCATATAATATATAGCCATGTCCATCTGGAATAATGTGCCTTTGAAATGGTGAAAGAATTTTTGAAACAGGATTAGCAGTTTCGGAGATTACCTCCTACATTCAAACTTACAAACTTTACCTCTTTATAATATTAGTGTAGATGAGTAGATGAGATAGTGTAGTCTCTATCATTCATTACAAAGTCGACGGATCTTTACTGTCACCAGAAAACCTATAACTCACGTTTAAATTTCTGCCATCAATTTGCTGTCCAATCTCTATTTTCTGCCTCTCATTTAATAGTTTTTCTTTAAAAAAAAAAACAATACTTATCTAAACCTGTGTTACAATATATAGGTAAACGAAATACTGGCAAGTTAACAATTAATTTCCAAGTTAATTCGAGTTAACACCAATTGACAATAGCTAAGAAACCTTAAATTTTTAAGGTCTCTGTAAAGATTTATTTGCTTATTGCAATTCAACCTTCAACCTTCAAATAAATTGTTAGCAATTATTATTAATCAAAATGTTACGGCCACGATTCTCAAACAAGTGAAATTTCTTACAAATCTTACAAAATATTATATTTTCCGAATAATTCCGATAATTTAAAATATCGTCCGACGAAATTTGACGACAGCAGTTCAATTTACCATTCGAAATAATCATTTTCCTTTGATTTCACCGCTTTATTGGGATTTAGGGAGACTCAATAAGATATGTCGATAACTTTATACTTGAATACAGTTTTGCATTACAATAACGTTTATTAAAACTATCGAAACTGAAAACTTCATTAGTTGTCTATTGTTCAAAATTTACAGTAGAGTCTAACAAATGAACAGACTTTTTGGAGGAAACTCGAGACTTTTGTTTGATTGATGTAAAAATTGTGTATGGATTTTGTTGTTTAATAATGATAGTGTATTAAACTGCAAAGTTGTTTTTTTATAGAAGAAAAGGCGGTAGCATACAGTCCACCTGATGGTAAGTCGATACCGTCGTCCATAGCCATCCGCGATACATACCAATATCAGTCCAGAATGACAAACGTTGGCACGCCCCCGGATGCGCTGCCCACCTTTGCAGATTAAGGAATGGATTGGGAGAAAGTGTCGGGAAAATGGGGAGGGACAGGATGGGATGGGAATGGGCTCTGGCATATCTCACTCACTACAGAAACACGTACGTACATTGAGGAAACACGATAAAGTGCCTAGTTTTTGTGTGTTTGCGATAATCAAATAAAAGCATGAGACTTCATTCCTCGTGTGCTTCTAAGGAGTCCATCTCTGTCCTCAGTAAATCTACTATCACTGTACTGAGCGACTCCTGACATCGACAAAATTTGTTAACAATCAAGCAACGACCTTTGACCCTTTATTGTTTGTCTATTGTTTACTGAGATACAGGAAACCTAACGCCACCGTATTGGTTAAACTGTTTTGTCTTTACTTACGAAGAAAATTCGACACTGGTTGAATATGCTAATTACACCATTGCCATAAATAAAAAAAAAACGGTAGAATCGATTTTTTTTTCTCAAATGTCTACAGCGCAATTAGTACATTGTGCCAGTGTCAACTTTTTTTCATAATTAACAATTTAAAATCAAAACTATTCAAAACGTCCAGGCCCGTCGAAGAAAGTTAGGTGTGGCGTACTGAGTACTGAAGAGTTGGACAAAATATTTAAAAGCAATCGCAGGTCTGTAGTTACCGTAATTTTTAGTTTGCATTTTTGAAAAACTAACTAAATAGTGTTATGTTATTTCAACGTACGGTTGAAATTGTTATCTACATTTTCAGTTAAAACATGTTGCGTTTTTTATACCACCACTCAAACAGGCTCTTTTAACGCCCCGCAAAATTATTTTTAAAACAAAAAAAAACATTACCGCACGGCGCTTCCCGTATAAATTTAATAGTATAAAAAGCATTGTAAAATTTGACCTCCCGGGCATAATATTTCACCATAACAGGAGCTGGGTACAAAACTGTTAATGTTTTACACGTGCCACACAGCCGGCACGAACAGTGTTCGTAATCGTACATCTAGAGACAGTATATTCTAGAATTCTGAATATACTTATTATTATAAGTGTGTGTTTTATCCACGATACACGAAGTCAAAATTAATCAAATCAAAGAGTTCCGACCTAGTGACATCCTGCTCACACACTCTCGATTTCCCGGGAGGGCCCTCCGGAGACGCTGGACAGGAATACCTTCGTGCGTACACTACCCAGACACAATGCACAACTGCGAACTTCTAACTAACTTCTAACTTCTAGCGAACTGCACAAGACACTATTTCACTTAAACGAATAGTCAGTAGGTATACACCCGTAAATAAACCAAACAATTTCTAACCAATATATCAAATATCAATACAATGCGCAGCCTACTTTCGCAACAAAACAATTACCGCCAAGATGGCAACCGTAACGCTCAAGGATCTGTGATCCGCGCCCGCGCAGCCCACGAACTCACCCCTTACCCCTCAAAACCGAACAGTGTGTATTATACTATATTTATTACTGATATAGGCGGTATATATTGAACGTAATCTATCTGTAAATTTTAATCGTTTTGTACTACCTATATCACTGTTATTTTTCTCTATCCCAAAGCCTGGAAGAGATCACCTTAGCGGTAAGGTCGCCTGTTGTATTGTCATTAAAGATATGTGCAAATGTAATGATGACCATTTGTAAGCAATAAAGAGTGTTAATACGGACATGGAACATGAAGTTTTTCTGTGTCAACGCTTAGCGTCTTGTAACACTTTTGCAATAGGATAGGTACTTTAGGATAGGCAATCAGACCCGATTTAGAATATAAAATGTGTACAAAATGCAAAAGTTTAAAAATTATAAAAGGGTAGGTACTTCCAAAAATAATTATTTTAATAAACTGGGCTCCTAAACTTAAGAGTACTCCAGAGTGCTCCTGAAATTGATATATTTTATGGCTTACTTGACATAGATGAAAAGAAACCCATATAGTTAAACAATTTTCCAAATTAATTACAAAATTGAGTAGATATGTGCTTGCAAATATTTGGAGTGGGGCTATGGTCAGGAATTATTGCTGTCTCTTTTACTCGTGCCTGGTTGTAATAGAATAATGGTTATTATAGCATAATGTCGTCGTTATTCTATTCCAACTTGTAACTTCTAGTCCCATTACCTCATTGTTTTTTTTTTAAGATTATTTTAATTTGCATTTTGTTTCCACAGATTGATTTCTGCATTTGAAATTATTTAATGTTGCTATAACTTATATATTTCACCTGTAAACTTTAACAGTAAATTTCAACATACATTTTCTCCCGTTCAAAGGTTGCCTGGAAGAGATCGTTGAGCAATAAGGACTACCTTTTTAAACCATTTTTTTTAAACTTTTCTATCACTTTTATTGTATTCCTCGGAATGCAATAAAGTATACTTACTTTAGCAGTCGGTATTGACAAAAGATCCAATAATTCCGTCGCGTAATGTAGTTTGTTTGCTAAACGGGCAGCCCGTGTGTATCATATAGCTTTAGTCTGCGGTAATCCGTATATTTTGCGGGGCTTTTTATGAATTAAGTATGAAAATGACGGATTTGTGTATTAATTTTTAATGTATATCCTCCGGGACTACGGGCCATTTTAACTACTGTTTTATGGTAACAGCTTATAATATAGTTTTAGTGTTAAAAATGGACTTGAATTTAAACGGGCAGCAATAAAATACCAAATGAGCAGCAAATTATGATTGATAATAATAATAAATAACGCCACATGCAATGGCCCACACTAGGATTCCGCGTCGTGGGTCCAGAGACACATACAAAGACAAAGACAAACACACACCTAGAGCCGAACATACATTTTTCTTAACAAATGTATGTCCGACCGGGAATCGAACCCGGGACCCTTTGCACAGCAAGCGGGGTCACCACCAACTGCACCAATCGGCGCAAGTAGTTTTGAATAATTGAAATAAATAATTTTAGATGACTAAACACATCAACGGCGGATAAGATGACGGAGACTCCGATTTCTTTATTATCATCAGAGAACGTAACCGTATAAACAAATAATACCATATTGAAATGAACCTCGCGCGCCGAACCCATTCAAGGCCGCCTACGCATCGTATCATACAAGCCCTGTCAGTCAGGGCCGCGCCGCCTGACAGCACGCGCTCAATTTCATATCTTGATTTTTTATAAAACTATGGACAAAAAAAAACGATTTCATGCTTTTTTATAATTAATTAAACGTTTTAGTAGTTTTTTTATAGTTTTAGTTTATTTAATAAATTATTAAATAAGTACCAGCCCTCACGGCATCCGTGGGCGACAGAGGGACGTTACGGGCTGAACGGGGGGGAGTAGGTGGTTACTTCGCGGCTTTTGGGACACACACAAAGAAGAGTCCTTTCTGTATGGTATTTTTTTATTTATTACCTTAAAAAATTCTTTTAAAAAAATTATAACATTATATTTTTATATATTAAAATTATAACACAATTCAGAAGAATTTTACACACGGGCAAAATATATAAGCCTATATATACAATATATATAAGCCGTGTACCAATACACGGCAATGAATATGGCGGCAAGTCGTAAAATAGAAACCGATCGTCTCATTCTCCTTACACATGCAAAATTTATAATATATATATTTAAAAAAAAACTTATTTAAATTTTTAAATTAGCATTAGGTATTAAAATCAAGTATTTACTGTGGGTGTCAGAAATGGCGGCTAAGGGATAACAAAACGGCTATCACAATCGTTGAGTAACTACACCACCTTAGAGGAGTGGACTCGCCAACCCGCTTGGCCTGCGTACCGTTTCAAGGGCGTACATTCCTCATCCACAAGACAATGAGGATGACGGGACCCATGTCCAGCAGTAGATGATTAAAGACCTGGTTACGGTTACTATGCAATGACCTAGTTATTTTTGTATATCACCTAGTACTATACGCGAGGAAATTTCGTAATGTCTTTCTTCTCGAATGCAGTATTGGTACAAAATAAATGCAATTCTCCCAAGAACAGCAATAAATGAATAAATATTTTTTATAGAATAGATGGCAGACGAGCCACATGATGACAAATGGTCACGGCCGCCCATGGACACCTTCAAAATCAGCGTCGTAGCGTAATGGATACCTCGGCTTGCAATTCATTCCACAACTTTCGCGTTGGCGGTTCAAAGTGTATTTTTAACCGCACTGTATATTATAATTAACCGTATAAAAAATATATACACGTATATATTTGACATGCAGAATTTGACGTAGTTTATAGTTTTTGTTTTCGGAATGGCTAAATTCTTGTGGCCCTAATGGCCTTTTAAGAGTCACCAGACATGTATGGATTAGGGCGAGCGCAGAAGGCGCTCAGCCAGGAGCAAAAACATTAGCAACGCGCCTAAGGGCTCCCCCGCTGGTAAACCGGCGGAAAGAACGGATGGCTTAGGGCGTTGCTTTGGGAGGGTATCGCAGGATCGCGAGCCGATGAGAAGCAACGATATAGTCGTGTAGCACCATACGTCACTCTATGGCACATTAATAAATGCAGTACACACCCTCTAAATAGAAATTGTACAAAAACATCTATTTCACAATATCCCTGCAACACAATAAAGATGTTGGAAAACGGGAAAGGAAAAGTGTTTTTCATTATTCCCCAAAATAAAATACAGCCTTCCGTAAGTCGCACCCAACCATTTGCATTTCAAATATGGCGGCTAAAGACCATAAAGAAAGAAAAGTGGAAAAAGGGCGATGGTTTATTACAAAACCTGTGTATTTATGGAATATAATGAATAAGTGAGATATACTGAAGGTGTTTTAGTAATGGTTTGATTCCAAGGCTTAAAACCGATTTCAAATTTAGCGATACCTTTTTAGATTAAACCGGTATATCTTTACGGAATGATATTTTGGGTTTATATCTCTGTTGGATGAGTTTGGTTGAGGCAAATCGGTTCAATAATTCCAGTAATTCAGTAACAGAATAATTTCAGTACAACTTTACAAAAAAATCCAAAAGAAAATGTTTCGATGTCACTTGATGGGTTTATTTTTATGTTGTAGTCAAACCAATGTTTGTTGTTTATATTTTATATTTCATACCGTAATAATTAATTAATACTAGGCCCAATTACACATCACTGACCAGCGTGACGTTTTAAGGCCATACAACCCTCATGCACATTGTCTTGTACATGAGGACCTCCGTATCCAGGAGTAGACACTGAAAGGGGTTAAAGGGGCCCAGTGAAAGGGCATTAGGTACATTACAAGACTTCAGGCTCGGTCGTTATAAGAAAGACTCGACTGGACTCCACTCTAGACTCAAGAGTCTAATTCGCTCTGAGTCCTGAATAATCGAGTGGAGTCTTGAGACTGAACTCGAGTCTTTTACATTAGAAATAATCATAACATTAAAACCGTGTATATTTTATCATACATAACAATATGAGGTGTGTCGCTACTGTAATAAACACCTAATTAAATTACATTTGTGGTGTGCCCGTTTTCAATAAATCGCTGTTTCATCAGTTCTGCGGTTGTTTGTGCATAAGAGCCTGCGTTCACTTTAGCAAAATTTTAAAAAGAAACGACTTTAACAAAATGTTTCATTTATCAAGTGAAATGTTCAGTTTAATTTTCGAACTAATATTTATAATTTTCAAAATAGTGACAACGTCCACATTGTTGTCTGATGTTTTTGTTATACATTTCTAGACAAGACTAACGGATGAGCCGATAGCCTCTGGACTGGCTCGCGGTCTGGAGGACCCCATTGCGAGAAACTTCATAGTAAAGTGAAGAGTCTATGTTATGTAATTTTTTAAACTGTCGCGTTTTGTACACATTTGGCTGGTGTAACCCGTGCTGAAACGTTGAGTAAATATAAAAGATAAACAAAGACCTTTATACATATTCAGACCCGAGTTTACAATATAAAAAAATTATGTTATGTCTATCTATGTTATGTCTATCTATGCTATGTCTACCTATGCTATGTCTACCTATGCTATGTCTACCTATGTTATGTCTATCTATGTTATGTCTATCTATGCTATGTCTACCTATGCTATGTCTACCTATGTTATGTCTACCTATGTTATGTCTACCTATGTTATGTCTACCTATGTTATGTCTAGGTATATATGTTATGTCTAAAGAGTCCCTCGGTTCTGTGGTTTCGGTCATTTGAAGGTGTCGAAAAAGTTTTTCCTTCTAAAAAGGGCCCGAAGAGAACCATAACAAAGGTCTTATAAGCCTTTAATCCGCGCTTGAACGAGACTGTCTAGTCTATAGTGTGCGGCCGCTCTAAATTACTAACACAATAAATTTATTGTTCAAAAACGTTATAGGTAATCTAATTACGTTGAGCTTGGTACGTTGAGCTAATCAAGTAAACATAATATATTTATAGAAATCAGTTTAAGAATTTATTTTATACATAAAACAAAAGTTATGTTAGATAGTTTTTAACTAACAAAGAGTCCTAATGCAAGTATACTTTGCACTCGCCCAATCAATTTTATTGTACGGCATTATAGGTTGGGGATCTTGTGGAGTCACTCTTACAGAGAAGATTAATAACAGTCAAAAGCTAATAATAAATATCATCAAAAGGAAGCTTATTCGCTTCCCAACTCACATACTGTTTGAATTATACAATGTGTTGACGCCTCGTAAAATATATCTATGGCAATCAGTAATATACATGTATATAGCATATGTTTGAAGATCTTTATGAAGAGAAATTTCAACCGAACTCTTTAGTGTTACTAAATAAAAAGAACATTCAATTGTTTCTTGATATACAGTAGATTAAAGATCATAAATAATAATGCATATAATATATTATATTAATTATTATATTATATACCACACTACTAAGCATTAATATGTAAAATTGATAATTACGTTTTTTAAGGATTTTTAATAATCACTTTACATAAACACTTTATATTTATTTATTATACATATACTTGTTACATACAATTGACTGTTGTGACTAAGTTCAACTGACAGCTTTAAATTCATTTGACTTTTCTTTAGTCACCAATATTAAGCCTTTGCACAGAGCGCGGTCTATAAGGGCGGCTTTCGTAAAACACTGATATAGTTGCTGTAAGTTTTTGGTGTTTAAATAACAGTTAACTGTGTTTTAAAAGAAATAAATAAAATAGATAGATGGAAAGACAGTAACAGATATTGTAACATACGAAATGCACAAAAGACGACCTTATCGCTAATGGCGATCACTGCCAGTCAGCATGTGGATAGATTTTGAAACTTGATTTATCTGTTTAAAAAAATATGTATCGCGTATTAGTGGTTTTTTTAATGGACGATGGCAGCAGACGAGCATACAATCCACCTACTGTATGGTAAGTGGACACTGTAGCCCATTGACAAGTGTCAACATTAGTCTAAAATGACAAACGCTGGCACGCCTCCAGATGCGCTGCCTACGAGTACCTTTGGAGACATAATAATGGATATGGAGAAAGGGTTGGGAGAATGGGACTGGGTTCTGGCATATCTCACTCACTGAAACACGTGCGTACATTGTGGAAATAGGATAAAGAGGGAAATGCAGTACATTTCAAGGTTGTCTTCTGTAAGCGAAGGGCAACGTGGCCAGTCGAGAGCGCCCAGCGGTTGTTGGATTGCAGCGTGCTCTCCCCCCTCAATAAACGTATAGTGTCTCCTGTAAAATTTGCTTTATGGAGTTAAACGCTTTGCGAATTAAGGTTATTGTTTTATCTAAAGCTATCACAAAGTACTGTTTCGAATTAACTGTATGTAGTTTCAAGAATTATGAAGCCTAAATAGGTCTAGCACATTTCGAAACGAACAAAATTTATTAGTGTAATTAATCTCCAGCGTTAAATTGGGTACCAATTATCATTTAGCCAGAGTCACTGAATCATACTGTTTGTTCATTCGCATAAAAATTACAAAAGGGGTATTTTTAGTAAGTATTTTCTTGTGACGGGGGCGACAGGCTAAATATATTTACGCACGTGTACTCCAGAGTGCCCGTGTGGTGTCGGTCGACTTTGGAGTGTCGTAAAAGGCGACTCAGGGACAACAAAGTCGCTACCACAAGCGCTGAAGCTCCACACTTCCAATGAGGGTTGGTGAACTCACCAACTAGCGATGGGTAACTCCGGATT
This sequence comes from Sesia apiformis, assembly GCA_914767545.1. Taxonomy (NCBI): domain Eukaryota; kingdom Metazoa; phylum Arthropoda; class Insecta; order Lepidoptera; family Sesiidae; genus Sesia; species Sesia apiformis. Next base: position 2,274,387 of record OU611967.1, on the reverse strand, counting down.
CAATGAATCGAAAGATCCGAAACCGCGAGCGGGGCCGATACTCTTAGTGATTCCTGCTAACCGTTATCGACTCCGAGGAGTTATTTATTCCTTTAATTTTTGGATTGCTGAGTTACATGAACGAACATGATGCAAAGCGAATGGGTCGCTCTCAGACTCTTATAAAATATAAATAGGTGAATCAAACGAGTCAAGGAATCGTTAAGAGGAGTCGGATCCGCGAACGGAGCCGGATTAAGTGAGACGAAACACTCCGAGGAGTCGTGACTACCCACGACTATCGTCAACCCGCTTGGCTTGTGCATGAGGAAGCTCGTGTTCAGCAGTGGATACTAAAAGAGCTGATTATGGTTATTATTATATATTAGATACTATACAGCATTTAAGATATATTACCACTATATATCAAAAGTTTAAAAGGCAAACTCTCTTTAAATACTCTTTTTACTTTTGTTTCTAGGGTTCTACTCTACTACTCTCTTACTAGGGTGCATGAATTAAAAAATAATTTATTTCAGCATTACCTACCAAAAATATTCGCATTCGATTGTGTGTACCGAGTCTGTTTTTGTCCCCCCCCCCCCCCCCCCCCCTCGTCTCTCTTCCCCGTGAGCTTGATGTCTTCGGAGTGCTGGATACCAGATATTACGGAGTCTTAGACTTTCGTCTTTTTTGTTAAAATTGTTGGGTTGAAATTGATGTTAAACGGGAATAATAATGATTCCCGGTTGACAAGATCTTTGTGTCCCTGAAGCAGATTTCATGGTCCCCATATAAATAGTTTTTTTTTTAAGGAAACGTTACATACGTTTCCTTTAAAAAAAATCAGCAATTCAATTTACAAATTCATATTAAGAAATATGGAGTTTACTAGAATAAAATATGAATTATATTTAATACCCAAAACAACTAAAAATTAATTTTAATTACCTTACTTTCGAACTAATCAAAGATAGATCAAAACTACTTTCTGGCAAATCTCATTTCATATAGTTTAGATGTGAATACTATTATAATTCAAGTTAAATTTATACGAAGTATTCCCTTTGTTTGTGCTGGCGCGTATTACGCAAAGCTACTCGTCCATTGAAATTTGGAGTACCCTCTTAATGTTCCACAACATCGAGCAATCATGCGTTCGAACAAAGAAAAATACCTTTACAGTTTCCTTATCAACTTATTTAAAGGGCGGCTAAGTACAACTAACACTGCAAATACAACGATGTAGAACAAACCTATTCATACAGTTCGGGCAACGAATATGACCGTTGAACTCAGTGCAATTAACTCGGACACGAACCCAATAAAAGTTTATCATTGTACGTACGCTCATAGAGCACTATCTTTCGTAGAGCTCGTAGCAAATTTTATAGCGTGACGTCATACAATCTCGTAGAGGCTCTACGAATGGTCCACTGTGTGCTAGGGATGTTCCGAAGAGCAAAAAACACTACATACAAATACGAATAATTCGCCTCACTATTCGCGAATGCGAGTACAAATAGTACCTAACTTACTGCGCAGTTACTTGTACAATTTGTAAGTAGGTAATTTTTAGTTCAATTTAAAATTAACGCTACAATATTGTTTTGGGTTTGATTAATCTACAGATATGAACCTACCTAATTTTAAATTAAACAAACAAATAATTTACTAACGAAACTAAAAATACAGCTACGTAACTGATTTTCAAATGAACATTTAATCTTAAAGCATTTCTTTTTGTAGTCTTTCACAAAAGAAACCTCTGTAAAACAAGTGTCACAAGTCAAACCTCTTTCACCTACTATTCACATTGAGCTTTTACTATTCGATTAGTATTAAAATAATCGTTTAGGAAATCGTGAATATGAGTACTACTTCAAAATTATCAACATTTTTAATTTTTTCTCTTTATTTTCAGCTTTTAGTTAAGAATAGTTTGTCAGTTAAGCTAGAAGGTTAAATATTGCATTCAAGGAAATAAATATTGCTATATATACATGCTATTAAGAATATAAAATATAGGTTTTATAAGTTATATATATAAAAAGGCGGTATACATGAAGGTAAATGGATACTGTCGCTCATGGCTATCAGCGACACAGCTGACTCAGCGCTGCCTACCTTCAAGATTTAGAAATGGTTTTGCAGAAAGGGGATATGGGGAGGGAAAGGAAGAACGAGATTGGAATGCACTCTGGCATATCTCACTCACCACCGAAACACGTACGTACATTTCGGAAATAGTATAAAGTGTATAACATTTCATGGTATTTGTAACTGATGTGTAAATTGGCCAGTCGAGTGCGTCCAGTGGCTGTGGAATTTCAACATGCACCCTCTTAATGGACCTATAAATAGATATGACGATTGTATGGTTGGATTATATAAATTATCGTTTCAGTCATGTAACAGAAACGCGTTATTTTAGGTTTTCCATTAATGCCAGTTATTATAAGTCATAATGACACTAATGATGATGACTAAACGAAATCTAAAAGCACAATATATTCGAAACACAGGTCTGAGAGATTTAATAACAGAGTATTATTATTAATAATCTGTTAATAGACGTTAATCCCCTTTTACAATGTAGGTAAACAATAATTTATTTATGAACTAACTGTAACCGGCCGCGCGTTGCTGTGGCTGCCCAACAAATGGCGCTTAACCTGTTTTTACCTGTTGTTGGGTAAAAAGCATGTTTTTACCCTGTTATAGGTATTTAAAAACACGCGCGAATTCGAATGCAACGTTGTGTCAAAATTTCAAAGCAATCGGTGAAGAACTTTCGAAGATTTAAGATTTTGATTGCAATGCGTTAGAATTTTTTTTGGCAGAAACCTTCGCGTGCGCACGCACAATAACTCACCAAAGTTTCATCGAAATCGGACGAATGATTTAAGAGCGCACAGAAGACGAACAAACAAACAAACAAGCAAACATCAATTTTTATATATTAAGATTTAGTTGTAATATCGTACTATTTATAAGTTGGTTTATAGTAATTACAGATATTTGTGTAAAACATTTTTACTGATCATCTTTTAAATTATATATAAATATTTTATATTAATTGAATCTTCCGGACTACTTGGCCGAGGTCTTCTGGAACTTAAAGTGAACGCAGTCGCCACTGAAGATGTCAACCGCAGTTGTTGACGAAATGTTTGGATGAAAGAGAAGAGATTCCAGAAGACCTCGGCCAAGTAGCTTGGAAGATTCAATTAATATGGACACCAGCCGAGAAAGCCCACACTTCCACTATATCTATTTTATACATTTCATCGCACGACCGAATGTGCCTCTCTCTATTCTACCCAATGGTTGGCTGCTAGAATGCCTCCAGGCATCAAGCCAGCCTTTCGTACGATTAAGTGCAATAAAGTTTTTAAATAAATAAATTAGTAAAAAAACAGAAATATTTTGAAATTATGACACACTATTTAACACAAAACTAATCTTTAGAAATGTTACGCAATATTTCTTAAGCCATTTTTTTTAAAAATAACTTTAAAATTTTGTTTTAAGTTAGTTTCATATAATCGTAACCAGTTTTTCGTTAGCTGGACACGGTGCACATTGTCATGTGCACGAGTCTGGCCGAGCGTGCTCGCAAGTCCACTCTTTTAGAGATGGTGCAGTTCCTCGAGGCTTGTGGTAGCGGCTTTGTTATCCCTTAATCGCCTTTTAGGACACCCGCGGGAAGAGATGGGGTGGTTCTATCCTAAATCCGGGCCCACACCACACGACCAAAATAATTTTAAATACTAAGTTTGAATTCGAATATAATAAAATAACTAGTTAAATAAAGTTTTTGACATTCTCGAAAATAATTATGTGGTTTCGAATCTGCGATTTAGACTTCATTGTTACTTTATGTTAGATGACAGGTTCGCAAACTTTACTATTGTTTTCATTACAAAAATATAATCTAAATCAATTAATTATTACTAAAGTAATCTTACAACAGCGTGCTGTTAGAATTATCGACTTTCCTACATTTACAGGCGGTTTAGAATCGCCCAGCATCCGAAGAGATGTAGCATCTCGTTGCGTTTTCTACGGCTTCAAGTGCATTCCCCATTGTATAATGGGGAATGTACTGAAGAGTTGTTCAATCTAGTGGCAACTTCGGGTTCCTATTATCACACTTCTCGTCACCGAAGGGCCGTTCATGATTTTACAATAACGTAAATGACTTAAACATAATCATTTTGAAAAATATTGCGATGTATGTATATCGATTTAAAAATTTGTACGCCAGAAATGGTAGAACATTGAGATAGATATCTTACTTATGTGTCTATGATCACCAAATACATTTCACCGCGCTCCCTTCCAAGCGCGTGCAATTTCCAAGACACTACATATATACCGTGAACACTACATATACACTACTCGTATGTCATAGCTGGACTGACGAAGCGACGCGTCGCGTTACGTGTTGCTTCACAAAAATAATTAAACATTATCTGTTAAATTAAATAATTAAACGCCTGTTACGGTTCGACCGCGCGTCCGACGCGCGTCCGTTTATGACTTATTTTATTCCTTGCCTTTCTAAATATTAATACTATAAATAAAAGTTTTCATTGAGTAATACAAATAATAAGCGACAAATTTGATGTGTTGTCATATTAAAATTCTAATAGTACTGACAGCAATCGCGTGCCCACAACTCCCACATAAGACAACGCACCGCGCCGCAGGGCCCGACGCGACGCGACGTGACGCAACACAACGCATCGCAACGCGCTGCCCAGCAGGACAAAAGCTTAGTTTGAATGACAGAAATGGTACAGGTTATTTTTATTTCACCCCGTATAAGAAAGGTAGAACTGAACCAATGTAAACTAGGCCTTCGTAACCACGGCCCCTCATAAACAAAATGAGTGGCAAAGCAAAACAGTATGCAAATAAATGAGACAGTTTTCCACAAAGCGTTTCCCGTAACGCTTTATTTTCCTTGACGTTCTTTTTTTTCCCAAAAGTCTCATAATTTAATTAAACAACCCAGCTAACTGCCTTTATGGCCTACCGTATTTTATGTTGTAGCGAAATGGATGTTACAGACCGCATCAAACATTTGTACTTCTCTGATAATAATAGCGCTAATTGCGCGAGCCTTTCCAATGTGTCACTTTTTTTGGTGGTCACATTGAGTTTTTACTTCCCACGGGATTGAAGAAATTATATTAGCAGCCTTGATTACGACTTAAACTAGCGGCACGCTAAGATGGCCGTTTTGACGTTTGTCCGCTCATGAAGTTTCATATAAATTAATAACTACGTTTGAAGGAGCAAATTGCTGTTCTTTATTGTCAAGAGTAACGTCAATAGTGATAGTCAATAGAGTCAATAAAATTTATCGAATGTATAATTTTAGGACACAAAATTAATTTATTACATTGGTTTCTAAACTATATATATTATGGTCTAACTATATAATATGGTCCCGCGAACAAATCTTTTCACGTTTTTACTAACAAAAAAACAGCTAATACGATCGTCACATATAGGATCGCTGGCCAGCACAACTACTACCTCCGGCAAACTCGCGTCAGTACTCAATGCAAAACAAAGCAGTTTCGACTTGACGTTGCTTCATGTGACTAAAGGAGACTGGGAAAAGGTTGTGAATAGAACTGTTAAATTAATAAGGTAAGATTATGAAAGAGATGTGAAAATAGATAATATTTTAGAAAATGATCTTATAATTAATGTAGGTGATGATAGCAGCGACGACAGTGATTAAATATGGCCTTTTGTGGCACCTTTTTTCTGTCTCTTTCTGTATGAATTTGTATCTTATGTGCAAATAAAGTATGTATATTCATTTTCATTCCAATATTCAGTTCATTCAAATATATTAAGTAAACATTTATATTTTCGTTTTATTAAAACTTTTTAATCAGCTACTACTTGCAATACTAGTTATAAATCCAAAAACTTATAGATGCGACTCGCATTTGATTATATTTTTTTCGATAATAAATTGACATTTCACGTCACCATTGTAATGTGTCAAAACGGCCATCTTAGCGTGCCGCTAGATTAATGTTTTATTTACAATTAAAAATCTTTACGATATATTTGAAAAAAATAATCGTTTAGTGACGAATCGCATTTCAAAGTTGGATGTGGACCGAGCAGCATGTGACGTCACCACACATTTACATGCAAACAATCTCTCGTTGAATAAATAGTGTTCATGAAACTCTACTCCGTTGGTGTAAACTTTTTTTCCTAAAACATACAGAAAATAAGTGAATCTCCCTTTTAAAATTGTAAAGTAGGGCCTTTTATGAATTGTATAGCTATATTATGACGTCATCATTGCTAGTAGCGCGTTTAAAACTTTGAATAGCTATATAGTGATTATTTTCCAACGGATTTTAAAAATTTTAGAATACGTAATATTTTAGCGTATATAAAACTATACGCTAAAATATTACTAAATACAAAAAATATATTTGAATAGAAGTTCAAATATAACAATCCTAGAAGGATAATAAAATTAAAAAAAAAAAAAAAATCAATAAAAAAAAATCCTGTTATAAAACCTAGAGAACGTTCCCAATAGCTTAAGAGGCAACATACTAAATTCTTGGCCTTCAGTTCCGGAAGCTTTGGTTAATCACGTTGAGATTTGACAGTAAGTGCGAAAATGTTTCCTTAATAATATCACGTAAATTTGAATGAACTAATTGTGAAGTAGTCCGAACTAATTGTAAATTAATTTGCTTTGCGTATTTATCACGTAGGGTGTCACTTGGGGCAGCCACCTTCGGAACACCCTAAACCCGGAGATTAAAAAAATAGGACAAAAGGTGAAACAGGAAATTTATCAGTAAATTTTTAATTTAAAGCTACAGGTACTTTAAATGCCTCTGTTCACATAGATCCACAATCGGGCTCTACTGGTGGATCCATAGATATTTTATCCTCCTAAAGATGTTAGGTGGATTCCAGGTGGATCCTCCAGGTGGATTCATGGATAATTCCTTTCCCTCTTCGATCCTTATGCACAGTGGATCCTTGTGCATTTGTTAGGATCAAAGTTCGAAAACGATGGTTGAGGATAGAAACGGTCAGGTTTTTTTTTGACAAGTTAAAAATGACCACAAAACGATATTGGCATCGTAGCTGTTACATAAATACTGAAATCACGTTCTTAGTAATTTTCTGATAAACAAAACCCATTATTTTTGCTTTATGACTCTATATATATATATATACAACAGGCTAAGAGTACATGACTCTATACAACCACACGGGCTTGCCTGGTGAACCGGATGATACAAAAACCTCACCACCTTACTTATACTCGTACTTACATTTGTATAAATTGTCGAAAATATATCTGTATTTGTGAAATATTTGAAGGGAATAAATTATTAATATTTCGACATTATATTTTTGTTTGTTATGTTTTATCAATTTCGCTGAAATTACTTTTAGCAGTATGTTTAGCTGTATGTTTTTCACGAAAACAAGACCTAGCTACCTAGTCTCTTGGGAACCTACTTGTATATTGGTGGATAAAATTTGTTAAAGCTTCGAGCTGGACTTGTAACCAGTAGTAGCCACTTGTAAGTACTTCTTGTAAAGGCATGGTTTTTTGGTAGCTAATGTTCGTTTTTGTTTCTGGAACCATTAGCTGGCTTCAAAAATTCCCAGTTGGTATACCATACCATCAGCCTGTGTCTCTCCACTGCTGGATATAGACCTCTCCCAAGGACCGTTCTCCAGTCTCCAGCTCTTTTCATCTACCACTACCGGCGGCTTTGTTTAAATCGTCAGTCCACTTGGCCGGACAGCGTCCCAAGCTGCATACCTCGTTCTCGATACGTGGTCTATACTCGAAGACTCGCCTCCTCCATTTGGTTATCGGTACTGCGGCATTTATGGCCTGTTCACTACCACTTCAGTTTGCCGATACCTTGAGCTATGTCGCCAACTTTAGTTCTTCGTCAAATTTCTTCAATACGGATTTTGTCCAGCAAATAAAATCCGAGCATAGCTCCTTCCATCGTTCGCTAAGCGACTTGAGCTTGTGAACCAGGCCTACCGTCAGAGACCACGTTTCAGCACCATACGTCATTACGGGCAGGACGCATTGATTGAATACTTACGTCTTCAAAGAGTGTTGCTATCGACGACGCATTTTCTTGAATGCTACCCAGTCTACCTGAATGCGTCTATCGACTTCTCGACTGAAGTTGGACTTGTCTAACAGGATTGACGTCCAAGATAGACATATTCATCTACAACTTCTAGTGATGCCTCCTTGACGCTGACCGGTCCAGGGATGACTTTGTCTTGTTCAGGTTAATCCCGAAACCAACACGTCGCGAGGTTGTATTGAGATCGATCAGCATCCAACTTAATTCCTCCAGCGATTCTGCCATGATAACAATGTCGTCTGTGAAACGAAGGTGATAAACGTATTCGCCGTTATCACTGATTCCGCAATGATTCCAGTCTTAAACGTGTCCTCTAGTGCGTTTGTGAACAGTTTCTGGGATAATACACCCCCTTGTCTCACTCTCCGACGTAGATATATTGGATTAGTCTGCTGGTCGTGCATTCTGACTGTCATTGTTGCGGCTTAACATTAGCGTCTCAACACCGCAGTATATCGCCAATCGAATTGGCATCGCTGCAAGGATTCCAGAACAGTCCAGGTTTCTATTGAGTGAAAGGCTAAAAAAGCAAAGGCGCACTCGGTAAAATCGGTAATTGTGCTAATTGACACAACACTATCACTAATGAGATGAGGGGCGTGACCTAGGGTTGTCATCCTCGTTGACATTTACCCTGTACCACGTAATCAATGACCTGCATGGTGATATTACTAAAACATTATTCGAGGATATCACGTAGGTATTTGTATCGTATTGTCATTCATAGTGCTAGTTCATGACAAGCAATGTAAGTATATTTTTAATACTCAATTGATTTATTACGACTATCGTTGGATTTTTTCATAATGTAATCAAAATATTTTTCGATTTTTATTTATAAATAAGTAACTACCCAAGGGCGTCGCCAGCCAACGCCAGCCAATGGTCCAGGGGGGCCAGATGAGAGAGTGATATCATTTGTAGGTACAAATACAATTTCTTTCGAATCTCTCTGAGGGGGCAACTGCCCTCCCCTGAGCCCCCCCCCCCCCCCTCCCTTGGTGACGCCCTTGTCAACTACCCTTAAAAATAATCATCATGACCCACATTTGGTTATTCGCTTCCTAGAGTCTTACTTCCTTTAGTCTACATGCAATAATAGCACAATAAGACATTTTTATGCCCATTTTTAGCTCTTTACTGATATGATATTTCTTGTTTCCCTTGTAAGTGAGATTACGTGATTATGCGCCTCAGATATGATCATATCTGAGGCGCGAAAGTCACGCCCACATGAGCCTTCTATTAACAAGGAAATCTTAGTTCTTAGAGTGTACCTACTTATTTAATACACCAATTTTTTATCTATAAAAATTACAATTCTAAATTATGAAAAGAGTTCAAAAATTTACCCAAGTCTTCGCTCTCTCCAGCCCAGGCAGTCTGCGAAACGACGTTCTCTAGAAAAACCGCGACGAACAGCATACGCCACGCGATTTTCCCACCAAAAGCATCCGCCATCTTGTTTTCACTGCCAGACTGTCATTTTGAGCAATTCCTTGTCCCTTATCTTGCACTTACATTTTTATCACACACTTTACCTGAAAAGAAAACAATATTGTAATTGTAAAAATGTTTATTTTGATAAGTAACTCATTATTAATAAGTTTATTTGAAAAGTGACAACCAATTATCCCCTGCCTGCTGTGCAATAGGTCCCAGGTTGGATTTCCGGTTGGACAATCATTTGTTTAATGACAGGTGTTCAGTCGGGTGTGGGTGTTGCACGTATTGTGTTTGTCATTGTATGTGTCTCTGGACCCACTACACAGGGAATCAGAATGTGGGTCATTGCGTGTAGCGTTATTTATAAAAAAACACCACACCCACATACCCGGACTCCAAAACTAATCAATTTTTGTTTTTTTTTTTTTATAGAAAGAAAGCGACAGACGAGCATACAGACCACCTGATGGTAAGTGGATACTGTCATCCATAGACATCCGCGATACATGCCACACATCAGTCCAGAATGACAAAAGTTGGCACGCCCTCGAATGCGCTGCCTACCTTTGCAGATTAAGGAATTGATTGGGAAAATGGAGAGGGATAGGATGGGATGTGAATGAGCACTGGCATATCTCACTCACTAACGAAACACGTACGTACATTGGAGAAATACGATAAGGTATAAATAGCAGTAAATTTCAAGGTAGTCTTCTGTGAGAGAGGGTTAACGAGGCCAGTCGAGTGCGCCCAGCGGCTGTGGGAATGCACCATACACTCTCCCCCTACAGCATACACCTTTGTAGTAGTTCATATTGACCACAACCGTATATTTTTATTTCAAATAAACATACGACTTTCAAGGAGGTAAAAAAGGAAAATGAGAACACTTTGAAGCCAAGTTATCGATTCAATGATGTCATCGAAATGATGACGTCGCTAGGATGGGATAGGAACGAGTCCTGCCACATCTCACTCTCTACTGAAACACGTACGTATATTAATTAATATGGGAAATGCAATAAATTTTTCGGTACTCTTCTGTAGGAGAAGTGTAAATTGACAATCGAGTGCGCCTAGCAGCTGTGGAATTGCAACGTGCTACCTTCTCCATTATATTATACCCTCGATGTATTATCCGTGACATAGAAAGAAGCATTTAAACCAAAATTTGCCCTATATGTTTATATAAATATTTAAATTAGTAAAAAGGATTCTAATTTGCAAATACTTAGAATATCATTTTCCAAAGCAACGTCAGGTTAAAAGTCAACAAAAACGGATTATCATATAAATATGAAAGGCAAGAACATACTCGTGCAAAAACTGGAACATACGTATTATATGCAAACAGCTAACCCCAACAAATGAACTGACAAAAACGTTCGTAAAAACGTGCGGTGTCAGTGCAGACGAGAAACAGAACATTATTTCCACATAATAACATACACACAACATCAAATAAATAAAAAGAAAGAAAAATAAAAGATGTACAAAAGGCAAGCTTCTCTTCTGCGGAGATAAATAAATATTGTATTTATATACATATAAACTACATATAAATGCATATACATAAATAATAAATATTATACATATAAGATATATACATATTATAATATGTACCTATATACCTTTACTATATATATGTATAACATATAGGTGTTATACCTTTATTATACTTATAAATTAAATATACAGTACGTGTATATTATACAATAAGGACTATTTAATAAATTGACAAAAGTTCTAAAAATATTTTTTTAACAGTAAGTGAAGGATTATCTTATGGGGGAGAGCATTCCAGAAACGTGGTGCATTAAAGTTTAAATAAATGAAAATAAATAAACACGCAGGTAACCGCCCGCTCTCACATGCGCCCCACCCCACATCCCTTGCGTATTCAATACAATGCAAATAACGCGTTGCTGTCCGACAGTGATAGGGGGTATTACCATACATTTGCGGGGAAATGTTTGCCTGCCCGTTAATCTGACCAAAAATGAACGTTGTTCACAAAAATGTATACGGATTAGGTCACTGGTTCACATTCTGGGGGCCATTTTTAAAAAGGGGACTTTGTTGGCTTTAATGAAGTGAATCTCATTTCAATATTTTAAAAATGGCAACGTTTATTGAGGGCAAGAAGTTGATTTTTCATGAATCGCATCGTGAAGTGAAACGACGTTTGTTTGTTGTTTGTGGGTAATTATGAAAACTCGTAAGACTATTTTGATCAAACGTTTACTGATTTGTAAAGTGTCATAAAATTTTAATCTTCATTAATTAAACGTTGGTGTGTCAATAGCTCGGCGGTGAGAGGAAAATATCTTGAGGAAACCCGCATGCTCCAGTATTAAAAAAAAATCAGCACTGGGCCCGTGTGGTAGATTACGGCCCGAAGCCCCCCAGTGATCTACTAGGGGAGGCCTGTGCCCTGCAATGGGACATTAAAAGGCTGATACTAGGCGGCATGGCTACACTTATCATTTTAGACTTTTTGTTTGACGTTTAGACCATTAATTATTTAAACCCATACACAATGACACGTATATAAGATAACACGTATATATCGCCCTACCGGTACTGGCGGGCGTGCTTCCAGCGGACCTTGAGGTGGTCCGCGCTGGCAGGATGGATCTGGCGCGTTTACTTGCGACCAGGGAGGAGGCGCGTGCTGGGAAACAGGCCATTTGGAACGAGACAGTGGCTAGCTGGCAGGAAAGGTGGGTTGGCGAGAGCAAAGGCAGAGAGCTGTTCAGGTTCTTCCCGGACGTGGCGGTTCGACTCAAGTCGCGTTGGGTCGAACCGGACTATGAAACTTCCCAGATACTCACTGGGCATGGCTGCTTTCGAAAGCGACTGCATGATATGAAGCTGTGTGAGAGTAGTCAGTGTGAGTGTGGCATGGCAGAGGAGGACTTGCACCATGTTCTATGGTCCTGTCCTCTATACGAGGAATATCGACGGAGCATGCTAGAGAGGATTGTACGGCGGGAGGAGGGACCGGCATACTACTGCGACCTCGTCTCCTCCGAAGCGAACTTCCGCGGGCTCAGAGAGTTTGCACACCGATGGCACAGGAAAAGGAGCCCGAAAGAGCTGTTCGGCACTGAAGTCCATCGTTTTGTGGAGTAGAACAGCCCCAGAAAGGGGAGAGTGCTTATGGGACACAGGCAAAAGATAATACTTGTAGGGAGGCAGAGCAGATACGCGCCGCAACATAGCCCTAGCAGGCGAACGGCGCGTACCTCCCGACGATTTGGTCCGTATAACCAAAAGGTTGGTAGGACCATGGGTGGAGGTGGGTCGTTATCATTTTAGACTAATATTGACATGTCTCACGGATGTCTATGGGCGACAGTATTCGCTTTCCAGAAGATGGACTATACAGTCCATACTATACTATACAGTCTCGTGTGTCACCTTCTTGCTATAAAAAAATTGTAAATTATACAAATAGTGGAATATACATAACTACATACATACATATATACAATGTCAGTACTTTATGCTTTTAGTTTCTCTCTATAGTAGTTCCCTTAATGCTCCTCGAGAGGATACGTGTAACGTGACTGCATCGCATTTACATCGCCATGCCGACTGCCTTTCGATTCTACCAGGTTTTACAATAGTTTGTTCATTTATTGTTCATTAAAAGTTATTGTTCATTTCTAGCATATTTTTTTTTTTTTATAGATTAGTGGGCGGACGAGCAAGCGGTCCCACGTGATGGTAAGTGTTACCGCCGCCCATGGACACCTGCAACACCAGGGGGCATGCGGGCGCGCCGCCGACCTTGCAAAATCCTATTCACAGCTCTCTTGAAGAACCCCATATCGTAGCTCAATGGAAAGACCTCTTGAGGCAGTTCGTTCCACAGCCTACGGGTTCGCGGTATAAAATAATTTTTGGACCGAACAGTGCGCGACACCTCCGTATCGAGGAAATGCGGATGGACCGCACTTCTGTGACGGGAGGTGCGGTTGTAGAAACCCGAGGTGGGAATTATATTGAACAATTCTTCAGAGCATTCCCCATTGTACAGGCGGTAGAACACGCAGAGAGACGCAACGTACCTAGTTACGCTATCAATGCGGCACGTTGCCGTGGCCTGCGCTGCGCCGCTCTGGCGCCCTATCATACCCCGTACTGAGTAATGAGCGCTACGAACGTTACAGATAGAACAACAAAATTTTACGTTTATAACTTTTGCTTTATTCCCTACAATAATTGTATTTTTTGGAAGAACGGTCTTATATATTTTAAATTAGTTGAAACGTTTCGGGATTTGCGTTAAATCAGTGACATATTGAATAATTTGAGTAAATTGATGCATAATTAAACATCTATCGGAATACGTATACATGGCGAGTACATAGATGGACGCTAGCGTCCTTCTTCTCCTGAAATATTATTACAAACTTTTCAATGCCATTTCCTCGCTACTGGAGAATATTTTCTCTGCCCTGTACGTTTATCTTCACTGTTCAGTTCCTTTTCGTCATAAAACAAAATTATACCACAAACTTTCTAGAAAATTCTATAGAGAGACACTTTGAAGTTTCTTTTTATTATTATTTTTTTTCATATATAGCAAAGGTGCAATTAAAACATGCTGCCAGTATTAAATTTTATTTAATTATATTTACCAGTATGTGCAGCCGCATCACAAAGAAAACTATACAAAACAACACGTGCAATAACAAAATTATGTCATTTGGAAACTATATGGTTTCCAAATGACATAACATCTATGTAACTTCCAGCGGGAACTTATACTTTTTCCGAGTTTTAAACTTCAAATGAAATTATCTCTAAATCACATTTTATGGGCATTGTATTTCAAACTTTTTTTTAAAATTATTACTAAGATCCACATTTATACATACATAGGTATTTCGATAGATATTTTTATGTAGATTTTGGAAACATCAATAAGTCCTATCGGAAATAAGGTCCCTTTTCCCTGATAAAGTCATATTTAATTAAGTCGTGCACGACACGATTCAGTCACGCCAAATCACGCTCAGCTTCCGGATGAGATAAAATATGTATTGTTACATTATTAACTATGAACTTTTTGGCGGGAACTGGAGAAGTGACGGTTCAGTTTTTGTTTGAATATTATAAAAATTGCGTATTGTGTGTTTTGTGGTTTAACTGTGATATTTTATTAAACTTCAAAATGTTTTTTGTGCGTAACATTTGTGATAATCAAATAAAATAATGTGAAGTGGGAATAAGAAATTAATAAATGTCGTCAAGGAGTCGTCTTCTGTCCTAAATAAACCTACTACCAGTTTACTGAGCGACTACTGACTTAGAGTCCTTTTCATGAAAGAAGTCCCGCGGTGATTTTTGGAACTAAATTTGACAGGTCGGCCATGTTGTCGTTCGTCGATGTTATCAAGTTCGTTTGTTGTGGTAGATTTTTGTGAGTTTGTAACTAGCTTAGTGCATTTTAAAGATTGTTTACAATGCCAAAAGTTGTAAAAAGTTCGGCTCGAGAAATGATATTGAAGGTGAAAGAGTTCTGTGAAGCGGAACAAAAGAATCAAGGTGTTTTAATACCACTAAACAATGTTCGGAAGAGAGTCGCCGCCATAACAGGTACTTTTTAGAGTTGCCATATAATAATTTTTTGCTGTATTGATGGGACTTTTAGGATATAAATTCATTTTTGCGATAAAATTGAACAAATACCAAACGTGATGAAACTAGGTAACTGAAATTAAAACATATATTACATAGTACATAAGCATTATAAACTTAAAGTTACTATTATTTTTAATTGTTCATTATTTAATTGCAGGTGTGTCAGAGAAAACTGTAACAAGAATTACAAAAGAAGGTATAACAGCGGCGAGTACTTCGAAAAAAATTGTCACCCCGGGGAAGAGTCGCCCGCATCCGAAAAAGGTCGACTTAGACGGGTTCGATTTGTGCGCTATCCGGCAAAAAATTCACAGTTTTTACGTTGTGCATAAAGAATTACCAACATTGGCTAAATTACGGGCAGCTCTGAGAGAAGACATCAATTTTCAGGGAAGCATCACAACATTGCACAGGATATTAAATAGGATTGGTTTCAAGTACAAGCGATGTCAATCCAGACGCAAACTACTTATGGAACGTCACGACATTACCGCATGGCGTGCAAAATATTTGGATAAAATACGAATAAATCGCACTGTGGAAAAACGACCCGTTGTATACTTAGATGAGACCTATATACACAATACTTATCATACAAAAAGTTGTTGGCAGAGTGAGGAGGAACCAGGAATGTTCGTCTCAGAGTCATCGGGGAGTCGCTGGATAATCGCTCATGCGGGAACAAAAGATGGATTCATAAATGGTGCATTATTAATGTTCAAATCCCAATCAAAGTCCTCAGATTACCACGATGACATGAACTCTGCAAATTTCTTAAAATGGGTGACGGAAAAACTAATACCTAATCTATCTGAAAGGTCGCTTGTGGTAATGGACAACGCTCCTTACCATTGCACTCAATTAAACAAAGCCCCTACAATGTCAAATATAAAAAGTAGTATGCAGGAATGGCTCCGGCAAAAGGGTATATATTTTGAAGACACCTGGAGAAAAGCTGTGCTGTTTGAGCTAATCAAACAAAATAAAGGTCCACCGACATTTGCATTGAATGAATTATTAACAGCTCACGGACACGAAGTATTAAGGTTGCCGCCTTACCATTGCGACCTCAACCCGATTGAGAAAATCTGGAGCCTTGTAAAAAGAAAGGTGGCGGATAAGAACGTGGCACAAGATCCAAAAGAAATTGTAAAATTAACTGAAGAGGCCTTTGAGTCTATTACGGCGGAAGATTGGACAGCTCAGTGCACGCATGTCGAACATTTAGAGGAGGAATATTTAAAAAATGACGGCCTTATGGATGAAGAGATGGACCGAATAATTATATCTACGGCTAGTGATACTGAAACAGAATTTGATTCTGATTCCATCCACTCTTCAGACAGTGATGTTCCTATGGCCGCTGATCACAATTATTCAATAAAACTCTGAATAAAAAATTGTAATGCTTTTCTTTACCCTATTTTCTCATCTTTTACATGTAAGTAGGTAGAACACCGCTTATATAAGTAAATAAAAATATACTTTTTACATAACAGAAATATAGGTAAATGGGCATTTTTATCAAAATGTCTACCAACCCACTCATGGGATGACCCATGCAATAAGTCCAAATAACTAACGTTATTATGACTTATTATTGTTTTAAGTTTCGCACCTAACAACATAGTAAAAAACGAAACTTTAGTCATTTGAAACTATTTAATAATAACACGACACTTACAGTCATAATAACGTTAGTTATTTGGACTTATTACATGGGTCATCCCATGAGTGGGTTGGTAGACATTTTGATAAAAATGCCCAAATATACTTTTGACTTATCAGAAATATACATGATTCACTAATCTGAACTATTGTTATAGTATGGGCTTGAGTAATGAAATTACAGCCCATCTAAAATGTATTTATTTCTTAATACAATTTAAGAGCTTATATTGTTTCATCGAAGTATGCAGGAAATAGTATTATTTGATAAATTACATATGCTAAATGTAAAATAGGTAAATTTTTTACTCATAAATGGCAACATTATGTCACGCGAGTACAGCGCTGCGTCTGGGGGACTTCTTTCATGAAAAGGACTCTACTTCAACGGGACCCGACATTGACATAATATGCTTTAGACTTTGAAATTGTTTATTACGAAGAAAACTTGACACTAACAGAATGTACTAATTGCGCCATTGCCTTATAACAAATAAAATTGTTTACTATAGACTAGATATTACTATACATCACGATACCGACCAAATTTAGTTCTAAAACGTTCTATCAGAGAAAATGTTTCCAGAAGAAAAAAGTACAATGGCAGCGCATAGACGGAAGGAAAATTTCGCTTTTTGAAAATAATTAAAAATGATTCATAATTGGATCTCCCTTTGATTTGTTCTCCTTGTTTTCCTTTATTTACTTTTAATCAATAGCTGATTTACAATTAAATTTATTTCCAAAATGTCAATCACATTGTCGACACATTATTGAGATATCAATTAGAGTTAACACTTCTGTACACACTATATTAAATTGTGTTTTGATATGTTTATATCTTGCTTTGTTATACAAAAATAAATAAAAGTGTATAGACACTGGTAGTCCAGCTTGATAAAGCCTATGCACAAATAGGCTAAATACATAATACACACAGCTATGAGAAAAGAGTCCAGTCAGAGTTATACATAAGTCACTGAATGGTAACACCACAATTTACAATAAAGAAAGATACATATGTGTCACTCTCTCGGCATCTCACTCGCCTGTTTACACCACGTAGTTCTAATTGGTCTACATATTCAATACTATTGAGAAGCTACTCGCTAATTGACAACACATTTCGTATGTAGTCAGATAATTTAATAAAGAAATATAAAATCAGTTACGACACCTAAAATAACATGAATAAATTAAGCCGTTTTCAAGTTCTGCTATATACTAATTCAACAATATACACAAATTTATGCAGTATATTATAATAAATGCCACAAACAATATACAATAAATCGCTGTTGCTATACTAACAATGATCGGAGTTCAATGCCGGTATATTAAGTACTTAGATACATATAACCTACTGCTATGCTAATGGTTGTCTAGTATGGACGTACCCAGTCATCAAAAAATTCCGAGATTTTTAGAATTTTCAATGAAACCACAATAATTTATTGTTATCATGAATACTTTTAATCACGATATTTTTTCAATTGAGTAAAGTCACATCATTGGCCCATACTAAAGACCAAAGAGGAAAAATAATTTAAAATTAAATTATACAAAAACAAAAACAATAAAAATATGTGTAATCAATTATTCCATACTCATATTAAGACGCAAATTTATCTCAAAATATAGTTTTGAATTAATTAAGAACGAAAGATCGGAAAAGCAGTATTCCGGAGAGGTCTCCGGAATTAATCCGGATATGTACTTCAAAGATGCATAATTAAACATCTATCGGAACACGTGTACATAGCGAGAACATAGATGTAGCTAGCGTCCTTCTTCTCAAATATTATTACAAACTCACAGTTGAATAATCATGGGACCCCGGAGGCATGTCCATATTAACGTACACATTTGAGTACGTTAACTCAATATAGCCTACATCGATATTACCAATCTGTTTATTAACAAAATTGTTGTTTAATAAAACAAATATCGTTCTCAACTCTATCATGAATTTACTCGATAACCTAACAACGTGGGGTTTAATAATAAATTATTAATTGCTTTCTGTGAAGCACAATAAAAAAAATACAGAGAAAAACTGGCAATAAACCAGTTTTTCTCCACTTGTTGTGGAGTAATAGTCCACTGCAAAGTGTTCGAAACGTCGGGATATAAATAATGTTAAATATACGCGATTTAAACCGTTCAAAGTTGTTTAATTGCTATGTATAGTAATCGCGAAAACCTAAGAAAATATTAACACATACCCATATTTTTTATAGGGGAAGAGGCAGACTTGGTGGTAAGTGGCTACCGTCACCCATGAACACCTGCAGCACCGGAAGGTATGCGGGGGGTATGCTGCCGATCTTGCAGAATCCAATTCACAGCTTTCTTGAAGAACCCCATGTCGTAGCATAACGGAAAAATCTGTTGAGGCAGTTCGTTCCAGAATGTACGAGTTCGCGGTATAAAGTAATTTTTGAACCGCATAGTATGCGAAACCCCTTATCTAAAAGATGTACATGCACTGCTTATCTAAAATTGTGTAGTGGCACTTTGTAGGGGGAGAGTGCATGCTGCATTCCCACAGCAGCCTGGCGCACTCGACTGGCCACGTTACCAATCTCCCACAGCTTTCAAAGTAGGCTTTACTTTGAAATGTACTGCATTTCCTACGTTATCGTATTTCCCCAATATACGTACGTGTTTCGGTAGTGAGTGAGATATGTCAGAGCCCGTTCTTATCCCATTCTGTCCCTCCTCATTTTCTCAATCCATTCCCTAATCTGCAAAAGTAAGCATCCGGGGGCGTGCCAACTTTTGTCATTCTGGACTGATGTTGGCATGTATCGCGGATGTCTATGGACCACATTATCCACTTACCATCAGGTGGACTGTATGCTCGTCTGCCGCCTTCGTCCATAAAAAAAAATCACACCTAAAAAAATGCGGAAGGTGTGCTTGTAGAAACCCTAGATGGAAATAATCTCTATGTATTTTTTTTTTGGAACGAAGTTCCTTTACGCGGCTTGCGGTAGGTGTGATTCGAGAGAAAATGTAACGTCACGTAAGATTTTAACCCCTCCATACGCCTTTCTCTTTCTGTGTGTGTGTGTGCGTGCAAGTATCGAGAGCGAGACTCGAATAACAGAGGTGCAGACTAGTACGTGGCCGGTTTAGTAACCTAATTTTTTTATTTTTTATTTGATTCCTTATTTTAAATTATTTGCATTGAAAATATGATACATAATAAAAAAAAAATACATGAACTAATACAGATTTTATTTCGAATTACATTCGGAGTTTAAAAAAAAATGCGTGAGGATCTTCGTTCCTGACGGGGGTCCCCTGACCGCACACGTTTTTTTTTATGGACGAACGCGGCAGACGAGCATACAGTCCACCTGATGGTAAATGGATACTGTCGCCCATAGACATCCGCGATACATGCCAACATTAGTCCAAAATGACAAACGTTGACACGCCCCCGGATGTGCTGCCTACCTTTGGAGATATAGGAATGGATGTAGAGAAAAGGTTGGGAAAATGGGGAGGGATAGGATGGGAATGGGCTCTGGCACATCTCACTCTCTACCGAAACACGTACATACATTAGGGAAATAAGATAAAAGTGGGAAATGCAGTACATTTTATAGTAGTCTTCTGTGAGAGATTGGTAACGTGGCCAGTCGAGCGCGCGCAGCGGCTGTTGGATTGCAACGTCCCCTCCTACACTGTCTGTGGTATTCACTGGCATCTGGTATATTAATTCCGGAATGTTATATTTTTGTACGCTATGTACTAAGATGTACATAAATGTACGGTTATGTTACGTACGTGACGTATTATGGTATATATATTGAATATATATATACAAATATATATTGAAATCGTCTAGACACACTAACAAAATGGCGGACAGTGGCTAATATTTTAAGGGCCTTTCTCACCACCTCGTGATAAAGTAACTGTTAAAAATTTTATAGGCACATTATCTGCCAATTGTCTGCCAACTAAATCTAGCTGATACTGACTTTCTGATACCTTCTGATAAAGTATCGAGAGGTGGTTAGAAAGGCTCTTAGACATGTATTTAAATGAGCACTAAACATTTTAATAACTGAAGTAAATTGCGAGGAATGTCATCACCAAGTCAACGTACTTCAACGTAAGAGAATCTCAATCTAACCCATCTTTGCTATCATCGATTTGCTGCCCATTCAGTATTTTTTGCTACTTACTTCATTACTTCTCTTATTTTAATGTCAATGGACTAAAGATCATAAATGGAAACGTTTGAATCTTCGGAATATATTTGACACATCCCGTATATTAAATCATTGTTCATTGTTAAAAATAATATAACCACAAATAGGAGGAACTTGAAGTGAAGCGGTAACTGTCACAACACAAAAGGGTGACAAACAACCGATGTCCGTCAGGAAATAAACTTGCCAATTGATACCGGAATCACTTCGGTTGTGCCCGGAATACAACCGCAAAAACTTTCAAACTTCCCCACCAAATAACTGGGTGTCGGCGTGAATGGAAATTGTATCATCCGTCAGTTTCTGTCGATTATCTTTAACTTTTATTGAGATCTAGTGACCGCTGGTAATTTTGTACGCTCCAAAATTCGAATATATAAATCTAGAATAGGTTTAGAACTTAATAACTTGTTAGATAAATTATTATTTATTAAATGAATGTTAAATACTAATATTTTTCGATCATTTATAGTAGTTACAAAACAAACAAAAATTATATTAGCTGTATTACGACATAATATTAGCTATAACAATCCACGACTAAAAATCACGGCGGGATGAAAACGAGTTTAGGTTTGAAATTCAAAGCGCCGAATCTCTTAGAACGGGACCAGCGTACCGCGCACATACCTATATGGGAGACGCTACATCCGGAGCCGTACGAGCGGCACATTCCTGCTCTCGCGGTACAGTTGACAACTCTAGTTTTAACCTAGGAAAAAACTAGGAAGTGTAGGAAAATGGATAAAAATATATGGATGTCGTCCCAACCCACCGACAAGCATAGAATTAGTGGCATAGGTATTGTACATCTACCATGACCATAGCCGTTTTAAACAATTAAACGGTGGTGGGGATGTTCCGAATATTCCTATTCGTTTTGGCGAATACTCGCCACTATTCAAGTGTTCGTACCCGTATTCGCCATTTCCTAAACGAATACTAGAATACTAATCGAATAGTAAGAGCCCAATGTAAACAGTAGATAAAATAGGTTTTCTACAAAAAGAAATACTTGTAAGGAGTAAACTTTCATTGGAAAATCAGTTTCGTAAGTGATATTCGTTTATTTAGTAAGTGGATACAGTATAGTTTAATTTACAAATAGACAGGCACTTAACTTTGGATTAAACCAAAAAATCTAGGTACTTACTGATTAAACTAAAAGAAATATTTATAGCACTAACTTTAAATTGAACTAGAAATTACATACTTACTAATTTTACTAGTGCGTGCGTAGTAGGTTAGGCAATATTTGTATTCGTGTTCGCGAATAGTGGGGCACACTGTTCGTATTCGTGTTCGCGAATAGTGGGGCACACTGTTCGTATTCGTGTTCGCGAATAGTGGGGCACACTGTTCGTATTCGTGTTCGCGAATAGTGGGGCACACTGTTCGTATTTGTGTTCGCGAATAGTGGGGCACACTGTTCGTATTCGTGTTCGCGAATAGTGGGGCACACTGTTCGTATTCGTGTTCGCGAATAGTGGGGCTCACTGTTCGTATTCGTGTTCGCGAATAGTGGGGCACACTGTTCGTATTCGTGTTCGCGAATAGTGGGGCACACTGTTCGTATTCGTGTTCGCGAATAGTGTTTTTTTTGCTATTCGAAACATCCCGAAACATATACCGATTTTTTAATACATCTTTACCCATCGTCGTTCATGATTAAAAAAGGTTCCATCATTAAGGTATTTAGGCCTGATCTTATAAAATGATAAAAAAAAAATTGATCAAATTAGAAAAAAGTTGGGAGTACGAATTTAGCAGTATAATTTTAGTTAGAAGTAGAATTAGTAGATTTGACAGATAAAAAGAACTAAAATTAATCAAATAAATTGACTTCACTACACTATAAACAATAATCGATAATTCAGATACGATAGTTCTTATTCAGTTTTTACTAAATTGTTGTGTGTAAAGAAATTTTTAATTGGAGGAATAACTCGGAAAGTCTCTAATTATCTATGTGCTTTCGAGCAAAAATATCTATTTTTACATCTAAAAATCTAGTCAGACCTATTGTTCTAGACAAAATGTCTTTACGCGAACTTTTATGAACACCATTATCTTATCATTGATCTCTATGTTTAACAAAAGAAATCAAACAATACAAAAGAAAATTATGCATTCACGTGTCACGAAATCATTACGAAAAAGTCGCCCATTTCAATAAAAATAACTACTTACAAAACGAAAGAAATCCAACTTTCGATCACATGTTCAAACTTTTTATCCATGAAACACACACTAAAACCAACTGTTCATAAACTGTTTACACTTATGAAAAGTTGTTCAACAAAACACGATCGGAAAATTGAAAAATAGGAGAGAGAAGCGCACTCCACCGTTGAAGTCCCGTGGCGCACTGAAAGAAAATTTGTCCTGTACACCTTACAGCTACCGTAGTATTACGCAGGCGTTTTTAGGAGGTGCTCGTTTTTGTCTGGCTCTAGTTTTGTAGGTTAAATTCTCGAATTGGTCGTGTAAACGGTAATATACTAATTTGAATCGTCGTTGAGCCAATAAGAAATTTTCCCTTAGCGCGCTCGTTAGTAAACAACCTTTGAGAGACCTAGCCTTAATTATTAAGTGTGAAAAAGTTTGCCCAACTAATTTCTTTGTAGACTTTTCTCAATAGATTATCTCTTTGCCACGCTAAAGGCTCATTTACACAGAGTGTTTCTCGTACGATATGGGCGAGAATATTATACGCAATTATCGTATGCGACGAAACTTCATACGAGTCTCGCCTCTAACTGTTCACATGGTAATAAAAACTCGATGATAACAGTGGTCACACGACGATATCAATTGTTTATACCTACTGGCTTTTGAGTGATTTTCTCTCCTGCTAGCGTTCGAAAAACTCACGTTAAGAAAACACTCAGAATAATAAAGCGTGTTCGTACAGACCATTTTCTTGCAAGGCTCATAATTATATACTGTGAGTCTTGTAACTGATGATATATGAGGACCCCAGAGGTAAAGGGGTCTAAGTGATAAAATTTATGTTTTGAGATAATTGAACCAAAAGTCAACAAAATTTTGTAAGAGGGAAAGTTTTTCTTTTTTTGTTTTGACCATTTTAGGCCAACACTTTGGCCATTTGCTTCTAATTAGTACTAACAATAGATAGCTATTGTTAGTAGCTATCTATTGTTTATTACTAGCTATCTATTGTTAGTAGCTATCTATTGTTTATTATAGTAGATACTAACAATAGCAGTGTTAGCATGCACTACTAGTGGTGAAGGGGCAACACACTAAGTAGCAGCACCTGTCAGGGAAATCACTGGGATCTCCTCACCACTAAAAAGAATAGTATTTTAACAGTCTGTTACTGCATCTAACTCAATTTTTTCGAAAATGTCACTTAGACCCCTTGACCTCTGGGGTCCTCATATGAACTTCTATCACAACAGTGAGAAGGCTTCAGATGTGCTGCACTTTTATTTTAAACAATTCCTTTCATTCTACTAGTTTCACGGTTCTATACAAATACTACGTACAAAAGCTGCTTAAGTAAGTGGCTATTAAATAAGACTTCCGCGATACATGTCAACATCAGTCAAGAATGACAAACATTGCCACGCCTCCTGATGCGCCGTTCACCTTTAGTTTACACCGTCTGTTGCGTGACAACGTACTTCATAGATTACGCCTAGGCTTTATAACTGAAACACCCACCTGAATTAGCACAGGCCTTTATAGCCTGTCGTAATAACCACGCCTACATTTTTTTATAGGGAAAAGATGGCAATTTGATGACCTTTATTATAATCCGATATTAATATTTGTTGAAGAATCCCACTACAAGGCATAGGCTTTGCTAAATACGGTTATATACTATACTATCAGTCTGTGTTCTCTACTGCTGGATATAGGCCTCTGCCAAGGATCGCCACAATACACAATGCTCTTCTCACCCAGCCACTACCGGCAACATTCGTTAAGTCGTCAGTCCGCTTCGTGGTACGTGGTATCCATTCGAGGAACCGTCTCCACCATTGATTACAAGTCCTGTGATAGACATGGCCTGTCCATTACCACTTACCTTTCGATGTCGTCCGTCAACTTAAGTTCTTCGTCGAATTTCTTCGTAGTAGATAGACTCCCAGCATGGTTCCTTCCATCACTCGCTGAGCGACTTTGAAGCTATGAAACGGACCTACCGTCAGACACGACGTTTCGATACCATACATCATAACGGGCAAGAGGCACTAATTGAAGACATTCTGATATAGGCGATAAGAAGAGGGGCAGAGGGGGGGGGGGGAACTTATACTAACCGATATTTTATACTTTATTTTAAAATCTAAAATTTTAATCAATTAAGCTTTAAATAAATCAGGCCATACAATCGAAACACTGCACAGTATAACCCGGACAAAGCCATGAAAAACGCTAGTGTAAAATGAAGCGATAACTTATACCTAATTGGCTTAATAAGTAAAGGAACTTATACACTAAAGAGTATACGGACGGCATACGGCCTGTAGTGTTGACACATTCCAGAAATATTAATGAATAATTACTTACACGTTTGTTTTAAACAAACAACAACTTTAACATATTTTCACGTGTTCACTCGTATTTAGAGATAAGTAATAGATTGATTAAGTTGTACGTTAAATAATTTGGAGAAGGAGCACGCTGCAATCCCCGAGCACACATTACCCCTCTCTCTTAGAAGCCCTCCGTTCCCACTTTACCCTATTCCCCCAAAGTGCGTACGTGTTTGGACAGTAAGCGAGATATATGTCAGAGCTCATTTCCATTCCATTTTATCCTATCCCTCGCCACTTTCTCAACCCTTTCTCCGAATCCATTCCTAAATCTCCAAAGGTTTTATTTTATCCGAAGGTCCAACGCATGCTATTTTTAGAGCCAGATTTTAGATATCGAAAACGCCCATGGATGATGAACCACTTGCTTACCATCAGACCATCAGGAGGAACGGCTGCTCTCGACCGCTACCATCTTTCGTTAATGTAAAGTGTCTTTACGTTTAATGAGCCAGTTGAAGTTAGTTCTACAGCAATGTCTTTACGGTCGCTATAACTATGAATTTACAAGGAAATTGGACAATCTGGACTCGTTTTATGTGGCTTCTGATTTAGGACACGGACAGGCCAAACATATTTATTTTGGACAGTGCCAGCGTTTTCGTATGCGTGAACTTAAGAGTGATTCCCGTGGGAACTCTGTGAGGGATCACGATAAAATTTCATGCTTCGTATTATACTCACATTCATTCGTATTCTGTATTAAAGAGCCTACAACAATTTGTACTTTCTCCTAAGCATCGTATATATATGCAGTAAATACCGAGCCACGTCATGCTACACTACACCACCATCTCCTAAGCACGTGCCGGAGTTGCCAGTATTTATATAGAATACCTACACCTTACAAAGAAGCAGTGTTTCTTTTTAACTAATAGGAAGTCTTATTTGTACGTTCCTTGTCTTTATTTTTGAATCAAATGTACACTCACTCGAATATTATAAGGGTTTGAAAAAACAAAGAGCGTCTATTCAGTGGCCGTATGGTGTTGGCTGACTTCAGAATAGCACCACCGTGGGGTTGTGACACCACCGCCACGGGAAAAGGTGGATCTACCCGTGGGTGTCGCAAAAGGCGACTAGGCGATAACGAAGCCGCTACAACAGACCCTGAGGAACTACACCACATTTTTAGGAGTGGACTCGCTTGTCTAGCGCCCACGTCCAACAGTGGACGTTGGATACTAAAATCTCTCGTAGTCCAGGAATTGTGTCTCAAATCGGAAATCTCAAATCAGAACAATCAGAAAATTAATTACGTCTTGTGTCTCTGGACCCACCACCACTGGTATCCTAGTGTGGGCCAATGAGTGTGGTGTTATTTATTTATTTATTTTTAATTGTAACCCGCTACAAACTAACAAAGAAAGGAAGAAAGAAAAACATTTATTTGTACACACGAAACACCATAATACATTAAAATTTAATATTCAGCACGAATAAGATATAGTGCAGTGTAATGCTGCAACACCAAAGAGGGCAACAGCGCTGATAACAGACAAACAGTCCTAGCGAACTGTACTTTCCGTACAAAACTATTTATAACAACAGCATTGTTTCAAAGCTAACGTTAAACAAACAAACTGACAGTGTATGTTATCTCAATACAGATTCCGGTTTTGGTCAGATAAACAGATCAAGGAAAAACAAATACAATGTTGATTTAATCAATTCAATGGAATTCGTTAATGGGTACTGGTTCGCTACATTTTCGAGGTAAATTTAAATGAAATGGGAATAATAATAACTTATTTCAAAGAATTCACCATAGTTAGTAAATATGTTTTATATAACAATAACTATTGTACTAGGTTGGTATATATTTTTATACATTTAAGATCTTATCAATAAATTTCGGACGATGTTCCAGCGGACCAATATAGATGACATGTGAGTTTCCTCACAACGTTTTCCTTCACCACTTAGCTAGTGATAATTGAAAAATCAATACTTAAGTAGAAACTCAAACAGTAAGATAATCCTAGACTTAAATGAAAACTTCTTGGATTAAAAAAATTAACCGGTCCAATTTCAGTAAACGGTTATAATTATAGTGGCAGCGCCATGCATCAAACATTTCGTTGCGCACGCGCTGCGTTCCTAGCGACTAATTATAATGAATGTTTATTTTTGTAGCACCATTCATTTGATTTATTGAGTGTTAATTTCACATTTTTAAGCTTTTAATAGCCTTGCTGATGAAACAAACAACTCGTTTCAATGGTTAAGATTAAAAGTATACAATAAAAAATACAAACAAGAGGGCGGACGAGTTAGCGGTCCCACGTGATGGTAATTTTTACCTCCGTCCATGAACACCTGGGGGTATGCGGGTGCGCCGCCGACCCTGCAAAATCCTATTCACAGCTTTCTTGAAGAACCCCATATTGTAGCTTAATGGGAAGACCTCTTGAGGCAGGTGGTTACCAGAGCACCTAAACCTAACTCATCTACAAATTTGCTGTCATCTATTTGCTACCCATTGAGTATTTTTTATGAGGTCGTCTGTCCATCTAGCAGATGGACGTCCTCGGCTTCGTCATAAAGGTTGCGGGCACCCGCTGGATGCAGGTCGCTGCCGATAGGTCTAAATGGCGGACAATGGGGGAGGCCTATGTCCAGCAGTGGACGTCCAAGGGCTGAGAAGAAGAAGAAGAAGAAGAGTATTTTTTACCCAGCCGCACTTCTCTGTCAGTCGCTGCGTATAATGCGTTCAAACAGACCCGAAAAATACCGCGAAAACGAAACTGACGTATTTCCGTTACGCTACTATATTACGTTTATGTTACGGGACCTTCAAGAGAGCTATGAACAGGAGTCTGCAAGGTCGGCAGCCCTGGTGTTGCAGGTGTCCATGGGCTGCGGTGATCACTTACCACAATACGGCCCGCCCGCTCGCCTGCCATCTATTCTATAAAAAATAAAAATAAATAAATAATGTTCTCAAATGAATCATTTAGGTACTCTACTACGCTAGAAGCATTGCAGTGCCTTTTGCTGCATAATGTAAGCTCTGACTTTACTAATCAATCATTCCAGCAATCACCATCAATCATTGTCAGTACCTCTGTGTCCAGTATTGGTTTAGGCTACCCCTAATTCCCTCTATTGTGTTTTCGGATTCCTTTTCTTAATTATACAAAGGCTTTGAAACCTGATAATCAAACTGGTCCCGGATCAAGTAAATATGAAATTTCTTTAAATTGATATTTAAAAGGTTTCTTTAAAAGAGGTCATTTCTGAAATTTAAAAGTTCTTTTACCGGTTTAACCGTTACAGTAATCAGCTCGTTTCTCGTACACGGGCTTGCTGTTTTGTGCATGAGGAATATATGTCATTAAAATGGTACGCTGGCCAAGCGGGTTGGCAAGTCCGTCCTTTCAATGGTGGTACAGTTCCTCTGCAGAGGGGGTGGAGCGGAGCTATTCTATAGCCGGCCAACACCACACTGGACATGTTAAATTACATATTTAAATTAATTCCTTAATATTTGTTTAATTCAGTGGGAATATATTTTTATATTTATTATTATTTATTCCTATTTTATTAATAAAAAAAACATATTTTATGATATAATAAATTAATAGGTATTAAAAATAAGTGCGGTTTATATTGCTCAACATAGAGCGGGACGTACGAACACACTGAAAAGCTTTGTGAAATTCCCGAAAGAGACGAAAATGCAAGTGCATTTAAAATTCCTCGCGCGGTGCATGCACTAATGTTGCATTTTTAAAGGCTCGATTTACAAAATACAATAGTGTGAACGCATAGTACAAGTAGCAAGGAGGAGGTGTCAGGAATGTGTCAGAAATGCCTTTTAAACATAAGTGTTTCATAGAGTAAAGTTACGATTTTATTTATTTGATGAAACATCCACATTTCCATTTCATATGTAACTATAACTGTACAGTGAACGGTCGAAAGTAATACACATCGACTATGATCGGCTAGCTTCGGTTTTGTCGCTTTGTCTAGCTTTGTCGTAACGGCACACGACACAGACGACGCTCTACAGAAGCGAAGCTAGCCGATCATAGTCGATGTGTATTACTTTCGGCCGGAAAGTGTACATAATTTTTTTTTGTTAACTTCAGTATGCATTCTCTTTTACCAGTTTTGGAACGAAGTTCCTTTACGCGGCTTGTGGTAGGTGTAATACGAGAGAAAATGTAACGTTACGTAAGATTTTTACCCCCTCCATACGCCGTTCTCTTTCTCTCTGTGTCTGTGCGTGCGAGTATCGAGAGCGAGACTCGAGCAGAATAACAGACGTGCAGACTAGCACGTGGCCGGTTGTATAACCAAATTTTTTTTATTTTTGATTTGATTCCTTATTTTAAATTATTTGTATTGAAAATATGATACAAAATAAAAAAAATACATGAACTATACAGATTTTATTTCGAATTACATTCGGAGTTTAAAAAAAAATGCGTGAGGAACTTCGTTCCTGACGGAACTTCGGACGGTCCCCGGACCGCACACATTTTTTTTTATTACAGTTAATTAAAGTATACTCCAGTTATTCAATATTCAGATATATACATACTTTTAAAAATGTATACGTAATTTAATAAACCTATATTAATAAACCTAATTTAATAAGAGACATTTTTTACTGCGGTTATTGTAAATTTTGTACACGATCGACGTATAGATTTTAAATTATAAAAAGAACAAATCTTAACTAAGTGCATCCACAAATCCACACTGTACACGCGTGGTGAATTATAGACCAAAACCCCCGCAGTTGGACTGTAGCTAAAGCTAACCCTAAGCCTAGTCTAAACCTAACTCCCAAATTCCTATTAAGTATACCTCTCCTACTTTACTAATAGTAGCCTTAATGTTCTTGCAATATGTTTACAAATAAAATAAATCTTAGTGTATAACGTAAACAAAGCGACGCGTTATTTTAAGCGTTATAAAGACGCAACAGATTGTATCGAGTTTTTTTTATGCTTGCAAATACAACAAAATTGGACTTATTTCACTTAGCTAGAATATTCTGTTGACGGCCTCTGGATCAACTGATAACTCGTGATAATTGTGAATAATAGAGGCGATCGTTATCTTGTTCGGTAACTCCAACTGGTATTTGAGATATATGGATACATTTGTAATGTAAATACGAGTATGTGTAATAAAATTTGATGAACAAAATTTGGGTTCTACCGATAATGGGTCCTCCCTACACACCTTTGCAACCCCTTCGCCAATTATAGGTAATGTATTGTATAATCATTATTTTCTATTGGTTAATGGCATTTGAGAATTGTAATTGATAGTTTTTTTTATAGAGAAGGAGGCGGCAGACGGGCATACAGTCCACCCGATGGTAAGTGGTACCATAAACATCTGCGATACATGCCACATCAGTCGAGAATGACAAGCATTGGCACGCCCCCGGATGAGCTGCCTGCCCACCATTGCCGATTAAGGAATGGATTGGGAGAAAGGGTTGGGAAAATGGGGAGGGATGGGATGTGATGGGACCATTCCCAGAGCCAGAGCCCATGCTCTGTCATATCTCACTGACTACCGAAACATTCGATTGAGGGATATACGATAAAGTAGGTAATGCAGTACATTTCAAGGAAGTCTTCTGTGAGAGAGGGGTAACGTGGCCAGTCGAGTGCGCCCAGCGGCTGTGGGAATGCAGCGTGCACTAAAGTGTATAAAATCATATAATACTGCGATTCCTGTATTTGTAAAGGTATTTGT
The DNA here is from genome assembly GCA_914767545.1 of Sesia apiformis. Classification (NCBI taxonomy): domain Eukaryota; kingdom Metazoa; phylum Arthropoda; class Insecta; order Lepidoptera; family Sesiidae; genus Sesia; species Sesia apiformis. The sequence continues at coordinate 2,242,923 of OU611967.1, read as the reverse complement.
AGTAATTGTGTTCTTTTTATATAGAATAGATGGCAGACGAGCGGGCGGGCCATAAGCTGGTAAGTGGTCACCGCCGCCCATGGAGACTTGCAATTCCACGGAGATTGCGGATGCGCTGCCGACCTTGGAAAATCCTGTTCATAGCTCATTTTTTAGTTCTCTCTTTTTAAGTTCCAATTTCCCAAAACAGATAATTCTCAAACAGATTCATTGCCTTGCTATTCATCGGCACTTCCTTCTGAAAGGTTTATTTGTACCGGGGATGCTGTATTATCCTTATATTTTTGAAATATATCAAAACACATTTTAAGTAATTTAATAATAAACAGGGTTACATACGAGTACATGTACATTTTCCCGAAAATTAATAACATACTTGTTTGTATGTTATTCCCGTGTTTATTTTATACCGAAAATTCTGGAAAAAGATTAGCTGGTACCCTTTACTGAGAACGAACTGAGCCCTACGATCTGAACGTTCCAATGGTGAGGTACATAGATCTTATTTCCAAGAGCTCGGGACTCACTGTTAAAGCATATATACTTACTTTATTAAGAAATAAAATTTCAATGATTTCTCGTAGTTGTTCGTGTCTCGTCAGCTCTTGATTGAGTGATTTCTCATTTCCCAAACTGATAGAGGATTAAATTGGAATAACTTTCTTTGATGTAATATACAGACCAATGTATAACTAATCAATTCTCGAAGTCTGAAACCTTGTTCATGATTCCTAATTAATTGACATAAGAATTTTACGAATTCTTTCAAAGAAAAATATTTATTTTTTCGAGGTTTTATAATATTAAATTTTTCATACAGTTTTGCTCAATACAGAGCCAAAAAAAATATTGTTTGATGAGAGTAGGTACATAATGTTTTATGAGAGTAGGTACATAATGTTTTATGAGAGTAGGTACATAATGTTTTATGAGAGTAGATACATAATGTTTTAAGTCTACATTAAGCTGGTCTCATAGAATCAGCAATGGCAATGGGCAGATCATATATACCGCAGAAGCGACAACCGTTGGGATAGAGGTATGCCAGAGCCCATTCCCATCCCATCCTATCCTAGCCCTCTCCATTTTCCCAGCCCTTTCTTCCAATCGATTCCTTAATCTGCAAAGGTAGGCAGCGCAACGGTAGGGATTGCCAACGAGTGTCATTCTGACCTAATGTTGACATGTATCATGGATATCTATGGACGACAGTATCCGCTTACCATCAGGTGGACTGTATGCTTGTTTGCCGAATACCTTGTCCTTGAATGGAGAGTGCGTACCGCCTGCCGACTAGGTGAACCGACAACTTAAAAAAATTCGTCGGTAGATAGTAGTTGAATGAGAAGAACTCGTGGCGAAGGGAAATAAAACAAATACGAATGTTAAAATATTGATTATTTAATTGTTGCTAAGTTGGTATAAACTTTTCCTAAATAAAAATTTAATATTTTAAGTTCAATGTTGTCTATTAACCTATGTACGAGTATTATATAAAGCTGTATGATCCTTGACCTTCAAATGTTTTATATTAATGGCCTCGGTGTTTCTCTCAGCCCAACTCCGAATAAAGAGCGAAATGTATTTAATTCTTCGGAAATATATTTAACTAGCTGATCGATGAGCGTTGTCCTGTCCAAATTTCAATAATACAATAACTTCATACAAAAATCCCATAGAAAAAAGCACTTTCAGTTTTTCCCAAATTTTCCATTTTTCCGGGCAACATTTCCAATTTTTCTTTCCCTAAAAACCTTATTCGGACTATTGCGAACATTTAAAAAAAAATGGCCAAATCGGTCCAGCCGTTCTCAAGTGATGCGCTTACCAACGAACAGCATTTATTTTTTATTTTATATAGATACAGCCTGTATATTAGTATCCCACGATTTATATTAATATCTACTCATAAAACTTTAGGAATTTAAAGCAAAAACAGTTTAATTACACTCTAGTGACTTACCTTTGTTTATATTTTGGACAAATTATTGTTGTTTTGCAACTATAGTTACACAATAGACCATTATCAAGTGACCCCAAAGTTTGTGCCTAATGTGAATGTAAACAAATACTAATTAGTTTACGGTGGGAGTTTTTTTCTCATTACTATCTAGAGAGAGGGGGGGGGGGGGATAGATTGGCGTGTAATGTCGGCCGGCGTTAGAATAGCACCATCTTCCCGAGGGTATCGTAAAAGGCGACTAAGTGATAACAAAGTAACAAAGTAGCTACCACAAGCCCTGAGCAATTACATCACCTCTAGGAAAAGAACTCGCCAACCCGCTTGGCCAGCGTGACGTTTTAAGGCCACACATCCATCTGACACAAGACAATGTGCATGAGAAAGTCCATGTCGAGCAGTGAATACTGGAAGAGCTCGTGCGAAACTATCTAGTGAAACTCATGTAAGGGTTACCAGAGGTTCAATTTTTCAGTAAAGAAACAGCATTATAAAACACAATGTAGAAGAGGAATAATAAAAAGAATTGTGTTTATTGTCGGACCATTTAATGTTAGTGCCAGGTCTTATTACTATTAGGAAGCAAAACAGTCTTCCTTGATCAGGCATAAAATATATATGTATAACTATGTATAGAAATACTACCTTAACATAACTCTAATATAAATTAAGTTTAGAAAAACTACCTTAACATAACTATAGCATAAATAAAGTTTAGAAATGCCACTTTAACATAACTATAATATAAATAAAGTTTAGAAATACTACTTTAACATAACTATAATATAAATAAAGTTTAGAAATACTACCTTAACATAACTATAACGTAAATAACGTTGATTAATACTACCTTAACATAACTATAATATAAATAAAGTTTAGAAATACTGCCTTAACATAACTATAATATAAATAAAGTTTAGAAATACTGCCTTAACATAACTATAATATAAATAAAGTTTAGAAATACGACCTTAACATAACTATAACGTAAATAACGTTGATTAATACTACCTTAACATAACTATAATATAAATAAAGTTTAGAATTACTGCCTTAACATAACTATAATAAATAAAGTTTAGAAATACTACCTTAACATATCTTGACATAATTATAATATTATCTTTTCAATTTTTAAATTAATAAAAGGTTACTTTCTAATTTTGACTGTTACAAAAAAAACTCATCCAGATTATAATAAGCGTGTCCAATGAGCCATTCGTTTTAAACGAAGTCTAAATTTAATCATTGGAAGGTCTATAATATAATTCGGTAATTTATTACATATTTGAATCCCAAAGATATAGGTTGTTACTTTTTCTATAAATTGCAGTTCTAATCATTTCTCTGTCTTAAAGGAGCATTTCTTACACGTGGGTCTGATATCTTCTGGTAGGCTAAATATATGTAGTTTATCAACTGCCTAGTTTTAGAACATCAAAAAATAGTTTTACAACTTATCTATAATTAACGGCAAGCACAAAGGACTAGCGCGAAAATTTCTACAGTTGTTAATGTAACTACAAACTACATAGAAATGTATTCCACGCCAACAATTGGTGATGACTTCGGAACACTGGCGTGTATTCATGGGAGCCCGCTAAATGATCGATGGGAATATCGATTATACGCTCGAGTTATTCTAAAACGGTGTAAGGTAGAAGCTGAAGAGTTATCCTACCCCCACTCCCAATAACAACGGTGCATTTTTTTAAATGTTCAAATTTATCCACAACCAGTTGTCGAACTACCTATTCTAGCCATAAATATTGTTACAAAGAAAACATTGATATATTATATCATATTATTTGAAGACTTTGTGTTATTTTTTAAATAAATAGGAACTGATTTTAAAAATATAATGTTTATTCAAAATGGTAACCATTTGCTTTTATACAATCTTTCAAATCTCTCCATGGGGAAAACATCTCTTTGTCCCCCCAGACACCCCAAGATACCCCAGTAAAAAACATCCCATCGAGTGGTGCTATTTAGTGCTATTATAGCGGTGGTGCTATAATAGCACCAATAGTGCCAATAATAATTATAATATAATTAATAACTTTATGTAATTTATATTATATTTCTAAAATTAGGTATTTAAACTGCTAATGATTTTATAATCGCACATTGTTTAGATTAGAGGCGATCGTTTTAAGTTGTAATCTTGTATTTTATTTGTACCTTATTGTATCTTGTACCACGCGATGACCGGATGGCGCCGGGTGCTGCAGTCGGTCTCACATTGTACAGCAAGTGAATTAATTTGCATGTACTGCACCTCTGCTCCCAATGGGTCTGTATTACAAGTGCGAACAGCTCCCACAACACGCATATACAAACAAACAAACAACCAAACGGCACGTGTGAACAGTGAAGACCGAATTACTACTCTGTTATGTTGCGTGCTGTCGCATATTTATCTCATATAAACTATATAAATCTATATAAACACGTAATACATTATAATATAAGGAATATTGTAATATATAATGTAATATATCTATTAGAAAGATTCTTCATAATACAATGTCAAAATGTAGAGCGTTTCTGAAAAAAAAATGTCATCAAATATTTGTGTTTTGTAATTTTTCATAACAACACCAATTTAATATTCTATCTTATACGATCCACGTTCCCTTGAATACCTGAAATGTAGGTTTCAGTTTCAAAGGAACTCTCATGAGCCGTTATCTTCGTTCCGCTGAAAATTCCACACTCTATGTCTCTTCTCATCGCACTGGTTTCATGACTAATTCCTTCACCACTCAGACAGTAAGTCTCGGGAACTCGCTCGCTGACATGACTACTAACTAACTGGCTACTAATACAAACAGCTTCAAGAGGAAGCTTTGGGAACACTAATTCACATATTTGTAATTCACAGAGCTAATGATAATATTCTTCATTTTTCTCTAAATTTATATTATCTTATATGTATTATTATATTATTATTATTATTATTATTTATAGAGATGAATTAAGCTCCACTATTTCAGTTCTTCTGCACCCGCTTAAATTTTTCACATTTAACCAACGGTCGACTGGTAGAGAATGTCTTAGGCATTAAGTCCGCCCCTGTACAATATAATGCTTAAAGAGTAAATAAATAAATAAATATTGAAGTAAAGTATAATAACGAATAGGTGTGATTTTATTTAATAACAAAATATACATGCAAATGATTATTCTTTTCATAAAGGTTACGTTGCATGCGTGTAACGTAAAAAAAATCCTGTGTTAAATCTCAGTCGGCAAAGTGAAACAATTACAACTTGTTATTATTGGTTACAAAACGTTGAAACAGACTTGTTATTATTGGTGTTATAATATAAAACTGCAGTTGCATATTGTAGGAAACTGCAATCTGCCGGGTCACGAACTTTTTGTCGTACAGTTTTATCCGTTTAATTAAAATCATTCACTCAGTCGACAACTGCGAACTGGAAACAGGAAAATTATTTCTTTTTTTTTTGGAAACTTACATTTCCAGTGACATCCATGTTTACAAAAAAGTCGACGTGAACACATGACGGGAAAATTAACCGACTATTGCCTTAGAGCGGTAAAAGCCTGGGGGTATTTATCAAATCCTCGACTGTTCTAAGTACCCACTGATTTAAAAAAATTGTCACTAGTTTGGCGGTGAGGAAAAACATAGTTAGGAAACTCGCATAACAAAAACTACAAAACTACCTACAAATAAAAAAAAACTACAAAATGTGATCCACCAATTTGCGCTGGGTTCGCATGGTGGATAACGACCTGGAACCCGCCATTAATTTACTATTGAAGGGCACAGGCCCTGCAGTGGGCCGATAAGTAAATCCGTGATGTAATTAACGAAATAGACCCGCCATTTTGCCAAAAAGTGATTAAAAACTTTGATAAAAGAATCGACATCTGTCAGCGTGGTCGTGGTGGACATTTGCCAGATATCATTTTTCATTCATAATTGCCGAACTTTTCTCTTCGTAATACAATAAAAATTTGAATCATATTCATCTAAATTTTTTGTTTTATTTTGTTTTAGAAAACAAAGTTCTTGTTGAAAAACCCGTTACAAGTACATTACCGTAAGGATATGGTTCTCCCTAATAAAACCTGTGGTGTAGGCCGGTCTTTGCAGCACCCCCTCTTTCTATGAGTGTCTTAAGTAAGGGATAACATAGACGTTACCACAAGCCCCTGGGGACTCTACACCACGTCTAGAAAAGTAGACTCGCCCACCCGCTTGACCAGCGTGACGTTTAAAGGCCATACATTCCCCATGCACAAGACAGTATGCACGAGGATTTTATATTTTAAGATATTTACATATATGTAAAGAAAGAAAGAAAAAATATTAAATTATCACAACACGACACACAAAACCCGGGAAATAGTTAGTAATAACATAACAACAATTATGCATAAATAAAAATAAGTGTGTGAATGTGTGTAGCGGCGACAAAAAGGATTCCTAGCTCAGTATAAAGCTGTGGAACAACAGGAACTGAACTACAGCGCTGATATTCTGCTAGCGCCTTATAGTATACATTTATTAGCATTATCTCGATGCTCCTAGGTACCACGTGCAACGATGAGTAATCAAATTAACATTTGTGAAATCTAAAATATAGTAAACTTTGCATTCTATATATGTATATGTTGCGTAAACTAGGTTTTGAAACTACCCCAACAAACTGCCGACTATGTTAAAGGGAAGAGGTATGTACACACAGGACGATGAATGCTTGTCTCCAGCCCCGGGGCACCTTGTTGTGGGTTATGAGCTGGTTCGCTAATATTATCTCCACACAGACACCACTATATTTAATATTAGTTGATTTTTGAATCTAAGCGTAACCAGCGCACTCGCGGACGCACATCGAACTGTCAGGGTTGCCAAGTTTGGCGGAATATGACGAGGCGGGAAACAGTATATTTTAGAAATCTAACTCAGTCAAAACACAAGATGCAGTACTAACTGGTCCATATTATTATTATTATTTTTAAAGAGACGCGGGCGGGCAAGCAGGCGGTCCCACGTGATGGTAAGTAAGTGTTACACCTGGTCACCTGCAACACCAGGGGGCATGCGGGTGCGCCGCCAACCTTGCAAAATTCTATTCACAGCTTTCATGAAGAACCCCATATCGTAGTTTAATGGAAAGACCTATTGAGGCAGTTCGTTCCACAGCCTACGGGTTCGCGGTATAAAATTATATGCGTATAATTGCGTATATAACAGTATGCGACACCTCCGTATCGATGAAATGCTGATGGACCGCACTTCTGTGATGGGAGGTGCGGTTGTACAAACCTGAAGTGGGAATTATATTGAACAATTCTTTAGAGCATTCCCCATTGTACAGGCGGTAGAACACACAGAGAGACGCAACGTCTCTCCGAATGCTGAGGGGTTCTAAACCGCCCGTGAGAGTGGGATCGTCAACAATACGAGCAGCACGTCGTTTGATGTCTATTAAAATTTAAAATAAACTTCCATATGATATAAAAACTCAACAAAACGGTTTATAATTTATTAAAAAGCTAGTCTAAAATAAATGTTATAATACTAAAAAAATCTTATTATAAAAATAATAATTTCAAATGATAATATATTAACGTATACCCCCCGGTGTTGCATGTGTCCATGGGCGGCGGTAACACTTACCATCGCGTGGGACCGATTGCTCGTCCACCCACAAACCTATATAAAAAAAAATATTAATAATAATAATGGTAGTTATAAACATAATAATCAATGTCAATAATAATGTTTTACTAATTCAAATAAAATAAAATTTAAACTTAAATATACAATTAAATGTATTATTTACCTACTTTCATATTTAAACATGGGCCATTCCATTGCCACCTTGGGGGGCACATACATATGAATGTGACACATTCATTATTGTAAAATATCTTTGAAGAAACTATATAAAAGCAATAAATGTATTCAGTATTGAGTAGTACATAAGTTTAAGCTATAAGCAAAATATTTTTTTGAAAAATACCTTTCCGACCCAGACCGCGAGAGTGTCGTCGTGAAAATTTAATAAGACGTAATCCGAAAAAACAAATAAAATGGAAATTATGAATTTCGCTTTTGTCCATGGGGGACAGCATTTTACTGCCAGGTGGATTATCTGCTCGTCTGCCACTCTGCTTCTCTATAAACTAGGTCTTAAATCGCAATGAAGAACGATACCAGTTTCTGAATTAATCTGTTGTATTCCAAAAAAAAAAAAAAACACTCAAAACCTTTCGCATACAATGAACACGAAAGCTGAAAATATTGGAATATGTGTGTTCACTAAACGATTCCCTTCGAATCCCGAGTATTGGCCACGAAGATTTTCCCTTTTCATTTCCTCCGTGCATTCGAACAAACAAATGCCTATGTGGTTCGTCGCAAGTGAGAGCGGAAGGCGGGTTCCGCTTCTATTTTCTAATATAGAATATAACCATAAGAACCAACCGTGCGAGCGTAAATTAAAACTGTACCACGTTCGCCATAAGAACGAATTGTCAAATGGCACATGTATGTTAAAGTAGTCAAAGAGGGTAGGTTTTTAGAGAAAGATATGTATAACGAAGTTGCTTATGAGTTATGAGTCATATTTACCGTAATTAAACTATCAGAATTTAATATGTCGTTATCTGACTTCTAAACAATAATCTGATTGAAATTTATAAATGTAATTAGTTCAAAATTAGTTTATAACTCAGTTGAATTCTAAGATAGTTTCTGCATTACACAATCTCTATTTAAAATTATAAGAAGATTGTTTGTTTTGCCGCTCCTTGGATAAAATCCAGATTATGCCCTTGGCTAAAAGTCATGGAAATCTACAATTTTATTTTGTAAAATCGTTGCGTTGAAATGTACTGCATTTCCTACTTTATCGTATTCCCCAAATCTACGTACGTGTTTCGGTAGTGAGTGAGTTATGCCAGAGCCCATTCCCATCCTATCCCTCCCCATTTGCCCAACCCTTTCTTCAAATCCATTCCTATATCTCCAAAGGTAGGCAGCGCATCCGGGGGCGGGTCAACGTTCGTCATTCTGGACTGATGTTGGCATGTATCGCGGATGTCTATGGACGATAGTATCCATTTACCATCAGGTGGACTGTATGCACGAATGCCGCCATTTTCCGAAAAAAAAATATTAAATAATACCTATATTAGGCCATTCTTTACTAGGCCTATATAGACCTATAAACCTACTATCACTATACTGTAGCCTATACTACAATAACATAACTTTTTTTACAAAAAAAAATAGCCGTATTTTCTAAAATGAAATCTAGCGAATAATAGCGAAATCTTCTTTTCCGATTAGCACGTACCATGAGTTATTTTATCTGACAAAAATTTAACATTTCAGATAAATAGATATTTTAGGACATCCTTTATTCTTGCTTTCTGTTTCCGCTATAAGTTGGCTCCACCGTTTTCGGGGCCTTCAATTTCCTTTTTTCCAGTCTATGATATTGAATTGCTTTCGCGAAATATAATAGAACACTTATGTCATGTGTGAAATTATACAATCTCCCTATATCAGTGTCAGGACCCACTGATGTATGTGTCCATATATCCGTATGCTTTATTGCTAGCAAACGTTGAATTATAAGCGTCAAATATTACGGGATACGGAAATTTTCGGGCGTTTTTCTTGGAATTAAAATATATTTATTAATCCTATTTATTAATCGTACAATACAAACTACTGCAATTACATAAGGTGACTAGGTAAATTTTGAGATACACAAATTTCAGAAAGAGAACTAACTCGTTTGAGATGTACCGTTTTCGATAAAACATCGTTTATTTGAAATTCGAATTCCGAAAGCAATTTAGTCAAGACCAAAATAATAAAAATGTATTCACTTTTTTAATGCTTTTCGCGCGCTTTCTTTGCAACAATGGAATTTGAAAGAGAACGTTTGTGAGCAATGATGTTATACGATTTTAAAGTTGGTTTAAATTAATGTGAGTGTTAAGATATCAATATAGTATATATTAGTATCAGCTTTTGTGAACCTCCCACAGCCCCGTACAACAATTTTTGAATGGTTTTCTCAATTTAAACAAGGAAAATTTTCCTTGATAAATTTTGAGCTGTGGCCTTCCAGCGACTTCTGTAACGAATATAAACATCGAGGCGGTGAAGAAAATGTTGCACGAAGACCCAAAAACTACATACAAACAAATACACTTAAGATTTAATCGTCGGTCGTTCATGAAATTTTACACCAACACCTTCAATTCAAGAAGCTTTGTTCGCGTTGGGTTCCTCATTCACTGACTACTGAACAACAACAAGCTCGCGTGACATGGTGCAGCCTCCCAGGAAGGACAAACGTGGACGCAATGTGGGCAAAAAATGGTGACAACATTCTTCGCTGCGGGAGGCCATTTAGTGACAATTTCTTTAGACGCTCAAAAAACTATTAATGTCCAATGGTCCAGTGAAGTGTGTTTATTACCAACTGTATTTGATGTGTTAAATCAAGAACGTCCTAAAACTGGTTTGAGAGTTTTTCTTGCAACAGGACAATGCAATCATCTCACAAAGCAAAACATACCCAAGAGTTTTTGAAGACCACAGAGATCCAAGAGTTGAGCCACCCTCCTTATAGCCCTGATTTAGCTCTATGCGACTCTTTCTCTTTCCAAAAGTGAAACTAGGTTCCGTGGCATTCTTATCGACAGCCCTGAGGACGCTCGGGATGTTTTTATGGCAGCTGTTGAGGACCACGCTGAAGAAGAATATCACCAATGCTTTAAATCTTGGTTTAGACGAATGATCGCTGTATTGAGACTAATACAGTTTTTTGAGAAGTTGTAATAAAAAAATTGTGTTGGAACACAAATATTTTTATGTATCTCAAAATTTACCTAGTCACCCACGTACATATTAATTAACTGATTGATAAATAGATTAACCGATTGATTGCCCACCAAGATTATGAAGCTCTCACTCCTGAACTAGGGTAGACCTGTATCTCAGGAGCCAGTACGTTCCTAATATGTAAAATGTTCTATATTTATCTAATTTAACAACCATCAAATAAGACATACAGTCGACATACTTAGAAAATGAGCACCATTAAGCTAAAACAAAAACGAATTAATAGAAATGTAGAAATACCGGCCGAAAGTAATACACCTGGGCTATGATCGGTTAGCTTCGGTTTTGTTAGAGCGTCGTCTCTGTCATACAGGCACACAACAGAGAGGACGCTCTGCAAAACCGAAGCTAGCCTATAGTCTCTTTCTAAAGGCCGATGTGTATTACTTTCGACCGAGAAGTGTAAGTACGCCCCGAATGGCCAATACTGCGACGCGATGTCGGCAATTCGCCGCCGTTCCAACAATCCACTCCCTTTTAAAAAAAATATCTGACAATGTCATTACAATATATATTTCCTAGGCCGTAATGCCGTATTTGTGATACATTTCCGTTAACTTAAATATCGCTCTATATTTGTAATTTTTTTCTGCGTCGACCCGTTTAGGTCCAGTAAAGATCCGAGTGCCTTTTTAGTGTTTTAACATTTCTAAAAACTAATTAAATACTCAAAAAACTAACAACACTCTTATGAAAATTAAATTATGAGACGATAGATAAATATAAACTCTTCGGGTATCATTGTTTCGTAAGAATTGAACAAGTAAAGTTATATTTCTTTTTTCTTAAAAACAAACAATTTTTCTTTTCTGTAAAGATAGTGCTTTAGTACTTTCACTTTTCCAATGACGATTTGTAATTTCTATTTTCCACGCAACAGCTGGCGGACGTACACTGACAATTCGAACATTGTTTGACTTGTTGAATGGTACCATCGATTTTGGCGAACAGAAAAGCGAAAGCAGGGCAACCCGAATCGTTTCTTTGTTTAATTCACTACGGAAAAATCGACGGTTTTATAGCAAGTTCCGTGGAATTGATTTACATTGGCCAAGGTTGTAAAACTTGACGTTCGACCCTTGAATACAAATTCTGTTTTAATTCTAAAGTGAAGCTATGAGAATAGCGGTTAAAGTTGAAGGAAAATCTTTTCTTTAACGTTTGGCGAATCGCACTCCACTCACATACTCCACATACATACATTTGCATACACACGCACACACGCTTATACTCTCTGTTACCTCGATCGCGAAATAAAGTCTGATGTCACGCGCCCGCGCAGCTGCGCTAGAAAATTAAATATACAGAAATTTCGCGATTTTGGCTAAAATTCCCACGTGGACAAACTAGGAAGTGTTCTCTATATCCAGAAAAGGATAATAGTTGTAAGTACCGGGGAAATAAGGATAAGCAGGCTTGACTGATCCAGTGCCTCCAAGTTTCTAATAAGGCCAGTATTCTCACTTTTACTTATACATTTTACACATCGTTAACATTTTAAATACTAACATTTCATAAGCTCAGAAACTAACTCTACATTTTTTTTCGTGATAACGATACATACTTAACCGATATATATATATATATATATATATATATATATATATATATATATATATATATATATATATATATATATATATATATATAGTGCAATACCTCTAAACTTATTAGGAATTGTAAACTAATAAACAATTGTGTTGCTCTGAAAACAAAGTTTTTTTATTTTAGTATTTACATAGGTATATACAATAAAAATTACACTAATTAACTTAAATCCTACCTGAAAACAAAGAAACGACATTTAAAGTTTATTATTTAAATTGTCAATTACTTTTTATACTTAAATCTAACAATATAATGAATCATGGTGACTTCTGTCAAAACTAAACATCAGCTGCTCTTCCAACCGTGAGGGCCGCCATTACTCACAGCGCCATCTATAGAGTACAGTACATGGTCACTGTTTACAGATAGAAGAGCGCTGTACAAATTAAAGAAATATAGTTTCTTTACCCCCGGGTCCAATTGGCATTTACATCTTTTCAGTAGGGACAGTCAACATTTTTTGTATAAAACTAACTGTTGCCCGTGGCGTCGCTCGCGTGTATTAAATTGCATTTGATTTGCGGATCCGTGTAAAATTTTTAATCCCTGACACAATTTCGAACCACGCCAAAAGTGATCAATTATTTGTATTGTAAACGGAAGACCACCTTGTAATGTACTGCATTTCCCACTTTATCCTATTCCTCAATATACGTACGTGTTTCGTTAATGCCAGTGCCCATTTCTATCCATTCCTGTCCCGCTCCTTCCCATTTTCCCAACCGTTCTCCAAATCCATTCCTACATCTCTAAAGGCGGGCAGCGCATCCGTTGCCGTGCCAACATTTGTCATTCTGGACTGAGCATGTATCGGCGATGTCTATGGACGATAGGCTGCCGCTTTCTTTTTATAGAAACACCAAAGTTCAAGTTAAACATTAAATGTTTTCTTTTCAATACAAGTTTTAATACCCCGTTTCAGATGATGAACTTTCAGAAATGTCTTAATGGCGACTGATTGGCGCAGTTGGTAGTGACCCCGCTTGCTGTACAAAAGGTCCCGGGTTCGATTCCCGGTCGGACATTCATTTGTTTGAAGATAAATATTTTTTCGGTTCTGGGTGTCTATTTGTCTTTATAGGTGTATCTGGACCCACGAGACAGGGAATCCCGATGTGGATCATTGTGTGTGACGTTATCTGGAGCGAGAAGCGATGGGGTAGTGCTATTTTGAAGCCAGTCGGAGCACCACACCGCCAAGCGGGCCGACAATACACAGCCAAGCCGACTAACAAAACAGGGCGAAGCCGGTACTAAATATTAATATCAAACAAGTATCAAAATTAATAATTGTTAACTTTTTCTGGCCCCAACGGTTGAGAAATCGCATTCGGCTAATAGTAAACTTTGTTGTCGCGTGACAACCGACATTGGGATTCCGTTTTACGGGAACTTCATTTCATTCGGTAACGGACGAATGCATTTATACCTACTTATATACTCGTATTTGTGACACCATCTCGCATCTACGATAAAGACCTTTTTTCTGTTTTAGTTTTCTATATACACACACACACACACACACACACATATATGTGTGTGTGTATATATATGTGTATATGTATATATATATGTGTATAGTCACTTTTCTAGATTTTTTGGAATTTTTCAGTAATAACAGGAGTAAAATAAATCTCCCGTGATATTTATTTAAACTTAATTGCACAGACAAAATGTGTAGGCGTAAAGTTGGTATTCTCAGCCTGGTCAGTAGTAGTAATACGAGCAACAAAATGACCCTTGGTACTACCATCAGAACAACCGGTAGTACCACGTATAAGTGGGGATTTAAACAGGATCATTTAAACATGAGGGTGTTTAATCTGTTTAAGGGGGTGACACTACAATCCCACAGCCGCAGGGCGTACTCGACTGGTCACATTAACCCTCTTTAACAGAAAACTACCTTAAAATGTACTGCATTTTCCAATTTATCCGTTTCCTAAATGTACGTACGTACCTACTTCGGTAATGAGTGAGATATACCAGAGCCCATTCCCACCCCATTCCATTCTATCCTCCCCATCTTCCTAACCTTTTCTACGAATCCATTCCAAAATCTCCAAAAGTAAGCAGCGCATGTCACGCCCACGTTTGTCGTTCTGGACTGATTTTGGCATGTTCGCAGATATCCACGAGCGACAGTATCCACTTACCACCAGATGGTGTGTTTGTTCGTCTGTCACCATTTTTCTATAAAGAAAATATTCCATTTAAACAGAATCTTGAAACAATGAAATTTCAAGTTTGAAAATCTTAAGAAAACCAATAAATCTTTACCGACAACGAGGTCCCTGTGCTCAAAGAAAGTTACATGACATTTTCAAAAAGTAATTGTACAGGTAAACAACACATCACAATAAGAAAATTAAACAACTGTTTTATTTGTAGCGTGAGAGAATGTGGTTTGTTAGTATGAATTAAACAATAATAAAATTATTGCAATCAATTGTACGGTTTCAATATTACAAACAAACAAAGCCACAGAGGCTATAATAATTGGCATAGATTCAGATTACAAAATAATTACCGCGTAAATAATCCCGCCTGGTCGATTGAAACATGGAAAATTATTCACTTCGGGTACGCTTCGATAGCGTATTGGTTGCAAATTATGTACAATATACATTTGTACTTGTAAATTTATAATCGAATTGAAAATCTATAATATAAATACTATAATTGTAACCAGCTCTTTTATAGTCCACTGGTTAATAATGTCCTCCTCATCAAGGGCGTAGTCAGTATTTTATCCAGGGTGGGGCAAAGCAAAAATTTTCCTTATAATTTAAATAGAGATATCGTAGCGCAGAAAGTCTGTTTTACTTATTGTTCCCTATAAGGGAGCATATAAGGGAGAGGGCAACCGCCCCACCGTGGCTACGCCCATGCTTCTCATGCATATTGTCTAGTGCAGCCATACTCAAAGTGTGCTCCGCAGAGCCCTGGGGCTCCGCAAAGCCTCTACGAGAGCTCCGCCGAAATAATACCAACCTAAAGAACGAAGCACATCAAGTCTTATCACATAATAGCCGAAAATGAGGCGACACGCAGCATAACAAATCTACAATAATGCTACGATCAAAAACTATGCACATAGTTGTATCGTAAGCGATTTTTAGTTGATCGTAAGCGGTTGATGGTTGATTTTTGGTGTAGGGTTCGTGATGAATATCCATAACTTTCCACAAAGGCTCTGACTGTTCTTCTGCCGTACCCAACAACGTATTTCTGTGAAACGGGATTCTCAGCGTATGCAGCTACAAAGACAAAATACCGCAATAGACTGGATGCTGAACCTGACATGTGCCTTCAACGCTCTTCTATCAAGCCTGACATTGAACAGTTGGTCAAAAGTAAAAATCAACTTCATACCTCCCATTAAATGGAAACAATTTCATCAAATGTACCTATTTTTGTATGATTTTCATTAAAGAATAACAATAAAACCAAGTTTTGCTTATTTTAGGGCTCCGTAAAATATTTAATATTTCAAAAAGTTTCCGTCGCCAAAAATGTTTGAAAACCGCTGGTCTAGTGCATGAGGGATGTGTGACCTTAAAACGGCGCGCTGGCCAAGAGGGTTGGCGAGTCCATTCTTTTAGAGGTATAGGATGAGATGGGATGGTGCTCTTCTAAAGCCAGCTGACATCAGACGGCCACGACACAAAATATCATCTTTTGTCCCAAACGCGATAGTATACGTTTGCTAAAATCCTTATACTCGTATTAAGGCCTCAGATATAAACACACTGCACATATAAGTTGTGAAAAATGCTTAGAACTTAGAACTGGGGAACTAACTACTTAGCTCCTCAGTCAATAGACATAATGGTCGCCGAATACGTTATCATAATCCAACATTCTCAACCTGTATTCAACCACTGCTGGATATAGATTTTTTTTCTCATGTTACAGAGTCACAGAGCACCATCCCGATTCACTGCTTCCTTGCCTTTCGATTGCCATTCTCGGACCACACCATTAGACCGTATTTACATTATATCAGTTTCCCAGTGTTACGCTGAATTATAAATTAATACAGAATATTGATTTCAAGCACACTATGCAAACAGTTTGTTTATTAAACTAACAATGAGCGCTTACTTAGTTAAATTGACCGCTGAGTTGTCGAGCAATAAGCATTTTGGAGGGGGAGAGTGCACGCTGCAATCCAAGAGCCGCTGGGGCACTCGACTGGCCTCGTTACCCGTTACCCCTCTCTCACAGAATACTACCTTGAAATGTACCATATTTCCCACTTTATCATATTCCCCAATGTATGTACGTGTTTCGGTAGTGAGTGAGCATACAGTTCACCTGCTGGTAAGTGGATACTGTCGCCCATAGACATCTTTGGCACGCCCCCGGATGCGCTGCCTACCTTTGTTGATGAAAGAATGGATTTGGAAAAAGGGTTGGGAAAATAGGGAGGGATAGGATGGGAATGGGCTCTAGCACCTCTCACTCACTACCGAAACACGTACGTACATTGGGGAAATAAGATAAAATGGAAAATGCAGTACATTTCAGGGTAGTCTTCTGTGAGTCATTTTTTTTTTACTAAATTCTTTATTCAAATCTGTCCAGTGAAAAGTATAACATACATCGTAAGTCCATGTGTTGGAAATTAACAATTCTCACAGGTGAAATTAGGTTGAATACAACCAGTTACTGAGATAAAGCTTATAAGAACAATAAGAACCCTCATTTAACTGGATAATTGTCTCATTATGTTGGCTCACACTCTAACACAACCATTGTTTGGAAACGAGATAGAGTCCCTCCAATAATTTTAAGTTAATCTTTGTCTCTATAAGTGTACCTATATGGTTGCCTGTCCCTCGGTCAGTACAACTGTAGAACAGTAAAGCTTAAATAAATAAATACGTTTAGAGTAAGTGTCTTGATACTTTTAAACCATCGAGCTATATGACCTTCAAATGTTGTCTTTTGTACACATGGCAAAATAGATAAATTTGCATGCAATAGACTTTGTTCACAGTCACAGACTAGGCGCTCACTGAAAAACTGAGAAACAGAAGCTATGAGAGCCGTCAGTGAAATTTTGTTACACAATGAGTGAAACAGAACGTCGTATGTGTGTTGTTGTATGTAGTGAGCAAGGCCACTTGCCTGCATACTTATCTGTTTTGCCGTGTGTACTAGTAGTCCTGTTGGGCCAATGGTTTAAGGATCAAGCGCATAAAATTAAACAATAATTATTATACATTTCAATTACAGACTGACCATAGAAAATAAATACTTACCACAGACAAAGTAAATCCATAAACTAGATAGAGTTGCCATAAATCAGCCACATTACGCCCGTTTACCATACAAATTGTCTGAATACACCTTTACGTAATTACAGTGTGGAGGTACCTTCATAAATATTCTTTATTGCGCCCCAATTTGTATAATAACCAAATACTACTTCTTACACAACAACAGAGTTTCTCTTGTATTCAAAATTACAACACATTAAAATTAAACTCATGTAGATTAACAGAAAAGTAGGTTCGTTCTTGGACGCTCCTCCAAGAACAGGGCAGGATGTAAGTCTCGCATGTGGATACCCTACAAAATTCATGAATAATAATGAACCGAGTCAAAAGAAATGTTTTGGTAACTCGTGCTTTGGTAACTCTCACACCCTCTCGAAACATGTTGATATGCATGGCAGTCTTCAGTGAGAGAAGACTAACTTGACCAGACACTCCTCGACGGTTATGGGATACAACTTCGTTCTCCGCGCCTACTTACAATCTAAATTACTTATTAACTAAAAGGGAATCTGCGTTTATAACACGAATAGGTACTACTAATACAGTCTGAGTATTCAGTTGATTTCAGAAGGCTACAGTTTTTTCTGGTAGTCTGTTTTGCCAGATTCTTAAGGTACAATAAATTCGAGGCCAGATTGTTAAGGTAGCGGGTAATATACGACTACAGATATTTTTCTATAAATACTCGTATAAAGAGAAATGTCCTGACTCGCTGATTGCCTAATGAGCTCATCAACGCTGAGACGAAACCCTTGAATCTGGAAACGTGAAAATTTAAATTTTTCATTGAACTGTTGAACTTTTTTTACGCAGTAAAGACTTCTCCAAATTCAACCCTCAAAAGGTGATAAACGGCGTGTAACAGTTTGCATGGAAAAGAAATTGATGGTATTATTAACTTGAAACTTGGTATAAATATTCTCCAATGCAAATAATAATTAATCAAACACGCGTTTTACTATTTTAAAAATGGCATCAAGGGGCTAAAATTTAGTTAGGGTATTGCATGTATGGAAATTTTTGTATGTAATCACTTAAAACGTCCATATATCGGAACATTTTTCGGTTTACCATTCAAGTGAAGATATTGTTTATTCACTTTTGCTTCGGAAGGGATATACAAATAAATAGTTTTTCCTGTGCCAAATAAAATGCGATAAACGCAATTAAATCCACGAAAACGAATTAATTGCGTCAAAGATTGTAAAATTTGTAAAAATTTTGCGAATTAATGTAGAACGTAAAATAAAAAAGAAGTAACTATTTACGGAAAATTGTTGTTCAAGTTTCTCTCTGCGTGTTCGGCATTTATTGCTTCTGGTTTTGCCAATTAATACCCCGTATTGACTGACACTAATATTATAAATCCGGGAGTGTGTTTGTTTGTTATGTCTTCCTGACTAACTTACTGCATCGAGGTGGCCTGAAATCCGGAAAAGGACATGCACACTTTTTATCCCGTAGTTCTTCACAGGTAGTAGCGGGCAAAAATCTAGTGTATGCTTAAGGAACCACTTGTATCAGCCTTTTAATGTCCCACTGTACGGCACAGGCCTCCCCAAGAGAATTCCGATTTTCTCTCACCGCCGAGCTAGCGCCATTTTAAAAAAATCCATACTCAAGTAGTATATTATCCATACTCGTAATTACTCAAGTAGTAATTACGGACGGAATATTTGAACTCACGATCAAAGGAATGTGGGGTGAGTATACCCCAAGGCTATCGCCGCTCTCTATGGTGCCCCTACTCTCCCTGTACTTGTTGGAATGTTGGACAAACACATTCCCAGTAATCGGTTAAGCACTGCACATTGATTAGGTTTAGTGATTCGGAACAGAATCCACCAGCGCACGGGTCTATTGCGAATGTGTAATGCGTTCACGGGAATACCAGTTTGTGTTTCCAGGTAGAAAATATAACCACCTGCCTACCTAGTGGTTTTTAAGATTTTCTCGTACATATTAAACGAAATTAACCTTTTTCTTTTCTATAGTAGGTCCACACTAGTGTTGTAAAAACGAGAGTGGAGCGCTCGACGTTCGCGCGCTGAGTGAGCACTAATGAATTTTTGAGACTTTAGTATTAAACGCTAATCCAAATTTTTAATGTTTGGTGGTCTTAAACCCTTGTGGTTGAAAGCTCGATTCTAAAACGGTTAAGGTCGGTATTCAATAGCACTGCTATACCGGGCCGACATTCAGCGATCATTTTAACAACACTAGTATAAGCCGCAAGACCTTGTTGGTCATTGCCATGTACCTAACCATATTAACAAGCAACTATATCCATTTTCATAAAAATCGTCAACACGCCGGGATCCTAGCAAACAAAATCGAACACAAGACATGTAAAGTATCTAAATACCTATGGATATCAATGAGACCATGTTTTTTTTCTTCATATATGGACAATGGTCCAATTAAGGCACCATTGCTCCCTCAGGCCATTTAAGGCCAAAATGGCCTCCAAAAAGCTCGGTGTGCTGAACAGAGCGAAGCGGTACTTCACCCCTGGGCAACTCCTTATGCTTTACAAAGCTCAGGTGAGGCCCCATATGGAGTACTGCTCTCATCTCTGGGCCGGCGCACCGGAATACCAATTGGACCCATTTGACTCCATCCAACGACGTGCAGTTCGTATTGTCGACGATCCCACTCTCACGGGCGGTTTAGAATCCCTCAGCATTCGGAGAGACGTTGCGTCTCTCTGTGTGTTCTACCGCCTGTACAATGGGGAATGCTCTGAAGAATTGTTTAATATAATTCCCACCTCGGGTTTCTACAACCGCACCTCCCGTCACAGAAGTGCGGTCCATCCTCATTTCCTCGATACAGAGGTGTCGCGCACTGTTCGGTCGAAAAAATATTTTATACCGCGAACCCGTAGGTTGTGGAACGAACTGCCTCAAGAGGTTTTTCCATAAAACTACGATATGGGGTTCTTCAAGAGAGCTGTCAATAGGATTTTGCAAGGTCGGCGGCGCACACACACCCTGGTGTTGCAGGTGTCCATGGGCGGCGGTAACACTTACCATCACGTGGGAGCACTTGCTTGTCCGCCCACTATAAAAAAAATAAAGTAAAATAAAAATAAAATAAAATCTATAAAAAAAATTAGCACATTCTGCCAGGCTCAAGTTTTTATCGTAAGTCAGGAGTCGCTCAAAAAAGTGATAATAGATTTATATAGTGATTGATAGTGATAGGCCAGAAGAGGACTCCTTGGAAGCACACGAAAAACACAGCTCCACGCTTTTACTTGATTGTCACAAACACCACGCACGAAACACTGTGCTTTAACACTGTTAAAGTTTAATAAACTATCACTATTAAACCATAAAACGCCTAATATACAATTTTTACAATAATCGAGCAAAAACTCAGCTTCACGTTACGAGTTCCGACCAAAAAGTCAATAGAGAATGTTGAGGATATCCCAAACATGTTTTACTCACCCACCAACTGGTCAGCCCAACTAGTTGTGTCGTCGGTAATTCTTCCACAAATTCTTCCCTACGACACCGTTGTGTGTACTGTATGCACTGTACACACTGTACTGTACTGTGGGTGGACTGTATGCTCGCCTGCCCTCTTTTGCCTATAAATAAAACGAAAATGCTGTAATTTACATTTCGAATTGTAAATGTAAATTACAGCATTTTCGTTTTATTTATAGGCAAAAGACGGCAGGCGAGCATACAGTCCACCTAGTGGTAAATGGATACTGTCGCCCATAGACGTTCGTTGTGCGTGCCAACTTCAGTCCAGAATAACAATCATTGGCAAGCCTCCGGAAGCGCCGCCTTTGGACATGTAGGAATGAATTTGGAGAAAAGATTGGGAAAATGGGTATAGGCCCTGGCATATCTCACTCGTTATCGAAACACGTACGTGCACTGGGGAATAGGATAAAGTGGGAAATTCTGTACATTTCAAGATAGTCTTCTATGAGAGAGATGTAACCAGAGGTGTCACAGGGTGCCTGTGGATTGTTGTTCCCCTTAACACACAATCAAACTCTGAATACAGTATCTCTAGTAGTCAGCAGGATTGAGGTGAGCGACCTATTTTACATTCCCCATTCCTATTCATAATTTCTCTAATACCTTCCTATATCATAATGAAAAATAGAACATTACTGCCACAGTATAGCTGGTATACATATGAGTTACATGCCGTCTGGTCGAAGCGCCGCTTTGCATTTAAAGCATTCATTCATTCTATAACCACTATATGAAGCAGTATTGAATCTTTTCTTAAGATTCAATTATCGCCATTTTTAATATAATAAATAGAACAGAAACTTATATTTAAGTTAGTTATATTTAACGGCTTAAGTGCCTACTACGGTTAAACCCTGAAGGTTTTTGTAGTATCTATATATATATATATATATTGGACTATGTATATGTATATATTTATATATATTGTAGTGCTGTCAATAACACACTTTATACCTCGAACGCGAAAGTTGTGCAATGAACTGCCAGCTGAGGGTTTTCCATTACGCTACTATATGGGGCTCTTCAAGAGAGCTGTGAACGTGATTCTGCAAGGTCGGCGCGCACCCGCAAGCCCCATAGTGTTGCATATGTACATAGATGATGTCGATAATAAATGATGGTAAGTGACCATCATGTGGCCCGCCCGTTCAGCTGCCATCTATTCTATGAAAAATAAAATTAGTAATGGTTAATAAATAAAAAAGTATACGAGTTATATCTATTCAAATTTGTTTCAAAATTTATTCACTATTTCAATGTGAGTAATTGCAGTCGTAATGAAAATCCACCGACATACATTATTTTTCCTCCGAGTATTTTCTATTGTGCGCAAAGCAAACGTGTTCTGATTGCGCATCGACCGTGTTCGACACGTCATAAATAAACCATGGCGTACTCGTACACCTGCTGTGCACACGCCAGCTGTATTGGACTTGATGCCCTGAACACGTAAAACGAGGTGTATATTACATTCTCCCTTAGGTAGAGTTTTTTCCGGACTGCTTGTGATTTTTGTAGTAAGTTTTTTGGGGATTTTAAGTAGAGTGTTGCTCAAGACCGAACTAGTCTATCGAGTCCAATTAGTTCTACACCAGATACGCAGAAAATATGTATAGCTAAATAAAGGGTCGGTTCAAACTGAGCGCAGAGCAGCGCAATTTTTGAAAATATTCTGTATGTTCAATTTAATCCGTTATGTACAAACATGTCGGAGCTACCAGACAGGAGCGCAAAACGCGCGCAAGCGCGCTACCTCGCAAGAATATGCATGCAGCCACTAGAAAACGCTGGTATCCGCGGCAGGACATTAACATTGACGCACTTCAACTAAACATGTTTGCTGTTATGTTTCATCCACTCATTTCTGTTTAATTTTATATTATTGTATTTATTATTAGATTATAAATTTATAAATTACGCGTAAGCATTAGATACTTTATTTGATTTCTAGTTATATCTATTTGCGTAACATTTTATTGTGTATTTATTATTTTATTTCAATTGCATTACACGTGTTCTATCTGTCACTTCCGTCCGAATTCCGTCAAGCCCGAAGTACGAAAGGAATACGTCAATCGGCTCTTTTCTGTACGCACGCCAGCAATTTTCAACACGACAATAATAGAGATTGCTGGACAGTAGCGAGGTTATTTTTAGTGAACACTAACATAAATTAGATAAACTTCTGTTTCTTGAATTAATTTGTTTAGTTTCCTCGAAAATTAGAGAAAAATACTATACAAATCTCGGCCGAAATAGCAATTAACGGCCTCGTTTATTTAAAAAGTTTATTTTTATTTCCAATATTAATCGGCCGTCAATTGCTTTATTTCGGGCCTGGACAGTAATGTACTATTATTTCTATCTATATTCCTGTTGTTCTTTATCGTTTTAACCGATTCCTACAAAACAGCGAAACTAACATTCTCGACTCGATCGATACTGCGCGAGTATGGGGTAGTGCCCGCATAGTCTCCGAGCCAAACACAGATTTTTTTTCCCTTCTATTCTTTGTTACATATTCTGTGGCACTATTATGCCCTGCCGGCGTACGGGCGATCGATAGGCTCATTACGACCGCATCGGTAATCGGCCACATTTACTTCAGCGTTGCAGGCCCCACATTAGCCTTATCCGGACTATTTGCCGAAAGAATAGCCAATTATGCAGCATTTTGCACTACTGCGGCAAATTTCTGCTTTAGACAGCATAGATTTAAGATTTTTTTTTGTGAATTCACCATGCCAATATTCCGCGAGAAGGATCTTGCTCGTACACAATGTACTTAATAGCTTACTGGTATTTTTATTTTATATTATACTAGATGACCCGACAGACATTGTCCTGTCCAAATTTCCATAATACAATCATTACAATAAGTTCATACAAAAATCCCATAGAAAAAAGCACTTTCAGTTTTTCCCGAATTTTCCAATTTACCGGGCAACTTTTCCAATTTTTCTTTCCCTACAAACCTTATTCGGACCATTACGAACATTTTTAAAAAAAAATAGCTAAATCGGTCCCGCCGTTCTCAAGTGATGCGCTTGCCAACGAACAGCATTTAATTTTTATTTATATAGCTTTATTTTTATTTACTTACAAAATTCAGATCTACAATTTATAGAAAGAGTACTAATGTGACTAAGTTTTAATATTGTAAAAATATATTATTACTAACTAATTGGAATTATAATTATATAACGTCGGTACTGTAAGAGATGTGTGGTAGGTACTCCTTACTGCCTATCCTTGTCCACCCAAAAATCAGCGAGAATTAGCAAGCCGCTCCATATCCATGTCGATGTCAGCGTGTAACGTCCCACTGCGGGACACAAGCACTAAGTATATCATTATCAGATTTCGGGCTATAATCTGCGACTGGACAATCGCCGCCGTGATCGTCTGGTGCATCGTTTCTCAACCTGGGGGTCGCGACCTCCAAGGAGGTCGCCATCGCGTATATACGATCGTACTTGGTCAAGAAAAATTAAACGCTTCGTATGAACAACCTCTTATTTTATTCATAATGAAATGATAAATGGTAACAATTAAGACCTAATATTATTAGTGAATTAGTGAAGGAGTCGTGGAGTCATTTACTTTATTTTTAAGCCTTTCAGGGATTTGAGATACCAAAAAGGTTGAGAACCGATGGTCTAATGGTGAGGACCCGTTTTGGTGATCCGTTAGTGAAAACGAAAACCGACTCGAAAGATTACATTTTGCGAATCATTCGCACATTGCGAAACCAATAAACAATATTTTCATAGAATTTCTAGATATCACTTTTTACACCCCCTCGAATGTCATTTTAAGTTATCTGCCAGCTTACCTACCACATGTTTCGTGAAATTCGTAGAATTCGTGGAATAGATAGAAAAAATAAGAAACTTCAATATACTTAGGAGTAATACAACATCACCAACCCCAGGTGGCTTCTACCATCGATTAGGTAATTACTCATTTATGGTATTGTTGTGTGTATCGTACGATGGCATTGTCGGGCGTTGACATTCTGAGCGTCATTGTATTTTCTTGCGAGGGAGTGTTGAAAAAGATGATTCCATTTTTAGGGTTCCTTTAAAATTAAAATTTAAAATATCCTTTTTAGGGTAGTGTTATTGACACGAGCGCTGGAGCGCTATGTTAGAACCGTTTTAGATATAGCTATTACCTAAAGGGTTTCAGACTATTAAACGTTTAAGTTTAAACATTAAAAATTTGGACTATAAAGGCTGCACTGCAAAACTGCGACAACGCACATTACAGACGCAGCGGGTCAATTAACTGTTGACATTCAATTTTTCAAGTCGTCGCACAGCGAATAACTCTCGAATTACATCCATTAACTGCGCCCGTTCAACGCACATTGAGGCGAACCTCGTCGCAGCGTATAAGTACCACGGCGCTGCGCTGCGGCACGATGCGGCCCGCCTCAAGCGTGCGATGTTTTATACAAAATGTATGAAAACGATTCAAGAGGATTTTTGCAATGTCTTGCGCTGCGGTGCGGCCCGCTGTAACATGCGCTAGCCTTAACGCACACTAACGCTACGGAATCGTAAAAGTTCATTAGTATTCACTAAGCGCTCGAGCGTCGAGCGCTCAACGCTGGTTTTTACGACACTCGTTTGTAATAATGAGGCAAGGTTAATCTGAAAATCAGCACTTCACAGCATACGCTGAGATTGTTACCTTTTGAGCTCTGCATATTTTTCTGTATACCTACCGATGTATTTTATATTTTTTTAATGTACCAGTATGGCAAATAAGGAATTTATTGATTTAAAAACTGAAGAAATACCAGGCCATAAGCTACATACCATTTCATATCATACTATAAAAAAGAAGAAGAAAGAAGATTAGAAAATTGTAAATTATTATTCTCCCAAGACCCGTTGCAATCCCACAGCCTCTCTAATCCCTCTCTCACAGAAGACTACTGCAATGTACTGCAACCCCCAGTTCATCATATTCCCCAATGTATGTACGTGTTTCGGTGGTAAGTGAGACATGCCAGAGCTCATTCTCATGCCAATTCTATCCCCTTCTATTTCCCTTTCTATCCTATCCCTTCCCATTTTCCCAACCCTTTCCTCAAATCCATTCTTACATCAACAAAGGGAAGCGCGCATACGGGAGCATGCCGAAGTTTGTCGTTCTGAACTAATGTTGGCATGTACCACGGGTAATTTATCCACGGGCGACAGTATCCACTTACCACCAGGCGGTGTGTGCTCGTTTCGTTCTATATTTAAAAAACGTACTTCTGCTCTCCTCATCCAGCCACTACCGGCCACTTTCTTCAAGTCATCAGTTCACCTGGGAGAAAACGTCCCATGCTACGTCTCGGAGTACGTGGTCTCCATTCGAGGACTCGTTTATCCATCAGTTTTCGGGCCTGTCTGCTTCACTTTGCTTATTCATTGAACAACGTTCTCCGTTCTTACTTCAGTTTAGAAGAACTTTAGCTCAAGTTAAGTATATTAATATTTAAAAACCACAGAAATACCAAATCATAATCTTCATACCATACTATGAGCCTTTAAGATATAAATAAACCTCTCCCAAAGCCCGTTAGCCTACCAGATACGATATAATGCTCTTCTAATCCAGCCACTACCAGTTAAAAGAGTAAGATAAACTAAACTAAAATTTAGTAGTAATTTAGTTCTAATAAACTAAAATGAGGATAATTCTTGAGCTGCAAAAGAGTTCGTATTTTTTGGAACCTTTTTCGCGAGAAGCTACTTGTTCTTTGCCGTTTTTTTTTATGCTGTCTAATATTTCTTTGCTCAAAGTATTTTCATCTAACAAAAGCCCAAGATGTATTGACGCGACAATAACGTCTGCCTCGTTAGCCGATTGTGAGCAATATAAAAGGGTTATGACATTTTTCACCTTACCGAAATAACTTTAGAGGTTTATTTTTGTTTTACACAATGAAAATTTTTATTAGGTTGGCTACCATGACGGTCCCAGGGGACGGCTTCTAGAAATTTCTAGCAGTTTAGGGCTGCCCTTAGGGACCGCTGTGGTATACTTGCCGAAATATTACTGTGGACCGCTCAAATAATGCAATAAGTTAAAGAAACCGGCCCGCTATACGCTCGGCGGAATGTTATCTTTACATATGCACTAACTAAAACTGATTTTCTCTTTTATTCTCTACTTAGGAAGCACGGGTTCAGGGAGAATGAATAAAACTCATAAAATATTTAGGGATTTATTTACTGCGACTTGAATTTTCTTGCATGACTGAACAATAATAGCTTTGTTCGCGGTAAGGATTCAGAACTAATTCGGAACTAGTACTGAACTAATTTGGAATCGTAGTAGAGCGCATGCTCGGTTATAAACCGATTCGTGATTTTTATTTCCGCGAACGATTTCGGAACCAAACTGCGTACGATCTACTGTCATCGGCAGTGTTACCAACTCTCAAAAATATTTATCCCTAAAGATTCAGTCAAAAACCCCCAAAATCGCCCCAATTACTTAGAAATCCCCCTAAAAAAATATATAATAAAAGAAAAAATATAAATTACAAAAATGCAATGAAATTTCTTTACCTTTTAAATCTGGATCTGTTTCCCAAATCTACGTGTACTTCTGACTGTACATTTTTTTATTTTTAGTTTCTTTAGGCATCATTAACAAATTGCTTGTCGGCACAGCAGTACAACAACAAAATCGAATTAAACAAGTAAACAATAATCAACGTACATATGTATTTCCAGTAAGCATAGGCACAATAACCACCAGTCACCACAGAGTAGTTGTAATATATTTGTACTAGATGTCGTTAAGTCGCTAGGTCAACAAATAAATATGATTAGCTATTATAGTTTGGATTGTCCCAGGGCCTATACTTTCACATAATATATGAAAAATATATGAAGAGTCAAAAAATCGCTAAAAATACCCCTAAAAATATAAAACCCCTAAAAAACCCATCCCACTTTTTACCCCCTAAATTTGGGGGGAAAACCCCAAAGTTGGCAAGTATTTAAGTGGACCCACCAAAACACATTACTCTTATTAGAGTATTATATAAACTTATTTATATAAACAACAAACAAAACTAACCATATTTTATTTAACCCTTAATAAATTAATAAAATTTATATTTTATTTAACTATTTAACCAGTTTATTAGTTTCTAACCAACTGAATATAGCCGCAGCATGTATGTCAAATGTCGTTAGGTAAAAACTGCGCATGTCTGGAACTACGGATTCTTGCCAAAGTTATAGAACTGATAGAACTGATTCTGAACCGATCCTGAATCGAGTTCGACGGTTCCGCGAACACAGAACTGTAACTAGAAATTCTGATCTGTGTTTTCCGCGAACTGCATTATTTGAACTGCGCATGCGTATAGTTCGGAATCAGTTCTGAATCCTTACCGCGAACGAAGCTATTATATTAATGGTCGTTTTGTGCGACTTAGCGGTCCCACAAAGCCTGAGAGCTCGGACCGCCAGTAACCCAGCTCCCACATGTACTTAATGTTGTAGGCCTTTGGCCGTTGGCAGGGGGTCCTAGGACTGCTCGTTAATTACCCAAAGAAATAAAACAAACTTAAGGGTAATAATAAATTAAAACACGGAGGTAAATTTGTGAACCCATTATCTATTATAATATTCGTACAACAGTCTTGGGTCTGGTGGTAAAATTTGACAATTTTGCCTGGTTTCCAACCTGTTAAATAATAAAATATTTTGTGAAAAAAGTGATTGCAATACAAAATACTAATGACATAGAACCCAAAAACAACAATTTTTATAATTTTTGTCTGTCGGTCTTTCTCTCTGAACTACTGATCTTGCAAAAACTACTGGACGGATTTTAATGAAACTTTGGCATAGTTTTAGCTCATTTGCCCGGTTAATATTTAGGATACTTTTATCCAGATCGATTGTAGAGTTCCCACTGGAATCACAAGTTCCCGCGAACGAAGTCTCGGGCACCGCTAGTGAATAAACAAATTAATATAATGTTTTAAATTCACTATTTTTATCCTCTCGGCGGCGTCTCGACTCGCACCGACGTCTTTTTCAACGGTACCAAACTATTGATTTCAACTAGACCACCTCTAGACTATGGACGTGGGCCACTCTAGGCTGAATACGACGACGAATCAAAATACCACTAGGTATATGAGCATATATAGGTATATATGAGCGTAATTATTTACTCACTTATTTCCACTGGCTCAGCGACCCGAAGTGGGTATTGACTCTGACAATAGTGCCAGCAGGTTACTTGGAGCTTCTGCGGGTCCTTTTCAAGTTCATCTCTGCAGCAGTATTGGAAACGTTCAGCGGTCGCCGAGCACATTCTCTCTGGGTAAAGGAGTGGATTCGCCAACCCGCTTGGCCAGTGTGGCGTTTTAAGATCATACATCTCTCATGTACAAGACAAGACAAGACATGCGTGAGAAGCCCCGTGTCCAGCCGTGAACGAAGAAAAGGGCTTGTTAAGGTCTATGTACATACTATTTTATTACATCTTAATTCAATCGTACGCATAAATTCAGAAATGATCTAATTTAGTCCCAACACGTCTCATCAGACCTTCGATACCGCAAGTATATGGTACTTCCTAAAAGTGAACTTGTATTACTGGAATTAGTCCTTCGTTATTAGATTATTATCTTGGTCCCTAATTAATTTATACAGTCAATAGAGATACACACACGAAGAGATTCGCCAAAAAACTAAATTCACCGATATAGCTCGTGGAATCAACATGCTCAAGTAGTAATGAGGAAATCATACACGGTAGACGAATTATAGTAGCGCAGCGTAAGGCGTCCTCTGACCACGTGGACCGACAACTTGACAAAGTTCGCCCTTGGTGGATTGCTGAGATGAACCGAAGACCGTGTATGATGGCGATCCTTTAGAGAGAGGCCTACTAGTATATCCAGCAGTGGCGAGAGTTATTAACCGTTCCTAAAATTGATATACTGATCATATGTATATGGGCGTTCAAGAAAAACGGGTCCAGATAGGCGGTATTTGAGTTAATCGCAAATTTGTAAACTGGATAGATGTCTGACCACATCGTTATTATAATTATCGCTACCGTTATATTTGAATAATGAGCGTTACTATCCAGAGAAAGATTACAAATTACTTTTAAAAATTAATTAACTGAAAATAATTTAAAAACTGTTTTTAATGTGTCTTCATTTTCTCCATAAATTTTGGAATAAATCAAAAAACATAATTTCGAAAACAGTCGGCTGCCCTATTTCATATTTCCTTTCCCCCAAAACAGAAGCATACTAATTCACATCTTTTTGCTCAAAATAAACTGGAAGGTGTTGCACACACATCATCAAAAGGTTTTCATAAGAGAGGGGAGCGATGTCGGCAGAATGCCGCATCGATCGGCCACAGGTGTGTTCTACGCCTAATGCCTACTGCATGGATGTTATTATGTTCAAACGCTTCTTGAATTTATTATGCTTGTAATTTGTACTCGTATTACGGCGATGGTAGCGTATATTTTTTTAGAAAGAAGGTCTAGACTAGGGGAAAATACATGTGATGGTAAGTGGTATTGTCGCGCATGGACATCCGTGATAGATACATGCAAACATACTCGTAAGTCAAGAATAGCCAGCGTCGGCACACCCCCGGATGCTTTGGTTTTGGAAGATTTAGGTTGGATTTGGAATATTGATCGGTAAGGATGGGGAATGGGGAGTATTCATTTCATTCATTAATTTATTCATTGTGATAATTACAGATGAAGACATTACAAGTATGCTCGTATGCTCCTATTGTACGCCCAATAGGGGGGTATATCCCCATTGGGCGTACAATGATTTATAATTAATAATAAATTTAATAATTAAAATTATAGTAAATTATTCAAATTAATTATAAAATTACAATTTTACGTTTACATAATGTGACTACAAAATATTATATATTATTATTACAATTCAATTATTTTATTAACTCATAATGTGACTACAAAATATTACATATTATTATTACAATACAATTATTTTATTAACTCATAATGTGACTACAAAATATTATATATTATTATTACAATACAATTATTTTATTAACTCATAATGTGACTACAAAATATTATATATTATTATTACAATACAATTATTTTATTAACTCATAATGTGACTACAAAATATTATATATTATTATTACAATACAATTATTTTATTAACTCATCTCTTGTAAATAATTGTAATCTCTTGTATTTAGTCAGAGATAGTAGTTCCTCAGAACATTTGGTAACGACTTTGTTATCCCTTAGTCGCCTATTACCGGTACGACTGAAATATTGGACTCGCCCATACGTTTGGCCAGTGTGGCGTTTTAAGGCCACATGTCCCTTATGCACAAGACAATATTTAGATGAGGGGGAGAGTGCACGCTGCAATCCAACAGCCGCTGGGCGCACTCGACTGGCCACGTTACCCCTCTCTCACAGAAGACTACCTTGAAATGTACTGCATTTCTCACTTTATCTTATTTCCCTAATGTACGTACGTGTTTCGGTAGTGAGTGAGATGTGCCAGAGCCCATTCCCATCCTATCCCTCCCCATTTCCCCGACCCTTTCTCCAAATCCATTCCTATATCCAAAGGTAGGCAGCGCATCCGGGGGCGTGCCAACGTTTGTCATTTTAGACTAATGTTGGCATGTATCACGGATGTCTATGGGCTACAGTATCCACTTACCATCAGGTGGACTGTATGCTCGTCTGCCACCTCCGTTCATAAAAAAAAAAAAAACAATAATATGTGCATGACGAGGTCCATATGCTGCAGTGGATACTGAAACTGCTGATTGCAATGCATTGTATTCGTAAAAACCCAATTGGGAGTTGTTTATTAAAGTGGAAATAGGAATTCTAACTTTTTTTTTTTTATTGATTAGTGGGCGGACGAGCAAGTGGTCCCACGTGATGGTAAGTGTTACCGCCGCCCATGGACACCTGCAACACCAGGGGGTATGTGGGCGCGCCGCCGACCTTGCAAAATCCTATTCACAGCTCTCTTGAAGAACCCCATATCGTAGCTCAATGGAAAGACCTCTTGAGGCAGTTCGTTCCACAGCCTACGGGTTCGCGGTATAAAATAATTTTATTTTTTTTATAACTATCATCTTAAATTAACGAGTACATGGAACAAATGTGGTGTTCCGTACTGTAATGTTCAATTTTATGATATACGCAAAAGGTAGCGTGCGTTCGTAATCACAAAGTCGTTCAGCGAGCGATGGAAAGAGTCCATGCTCAGAGTTTACTTGCTGGACAACAACTGTAATGAAGAACTAAAGTTGGCGACATAGCTCGAGGTATCGGCAAATTGAAGTGGTAGTGGACAGGCCATAAATGCCGCAGTACCGATAAGCGAATATAAGAGGCGAGTCCTCGAGTATAGACCACGTAACGAGAACCAGGTATGTACTCGTAGCTTGGGACGTCGTCCGGCCAGGTGAACTGACGACTTAAACAATAATGGGGATGCTCTAAAGAATTGTTTAATATAATTCCCACCTCGGGTTTCTACAAGCGCACCTCCCGTCACAGAAGTGCGGTCCATCCGCATTTCCTAGATACGGAGGTGTCGCGAACCCGTAGGCTGTGGAACGAACTGCCTCAAGAGGTCTTTCCATTGAACTACGATATGGGGTTCTTCAAGAGAACTGTGAATAGGATTTTGCAAGGTCGGCGGCGCGCCCGCATACCCCCTGGTGTTTGCAGGTGTCCATGGGCGGCGGTAACACTTACCATCACGTGGGACCGCTTGCTCGTCCGCACACTAGTCTATAAAAAAAAGCCGCCGGTGGTGGGTAGATGAGAAAGGCTGGAGACCGTGTGTGGTGGCGGTCCGTGGGAGAGGCCTATATCCAGCAGTGAAAAGTCACGGGCTGATGGTATGGTATTGTAATATTCCCTGTGTCTGTCTTCGCTTACTGTAAATGACGATAATAAGCCGTTTATTAGGTTCGTCCTTAGAAACCGTAACCAGCGTTCATCGTCTGCTGCAGGACAAGTGCCTTGTCCTATACATTGTCTTGTTCATGATGGGCTCTAAACGGCTAAGCGGGTTGGCGAGTCCATTATTTTAGAGGTGGTGTAGTTCCTCGGGACTCCTTATAGACTGATACCTAACTATATATACAACAACTTGTAAAAAAAACACGTCATAAAATCTAAAGTCCAACAAACTAACTCCTATTCCCACCGGCCGTGTACTCGCCGGAACGTATTAGCGGAACAGTTCCACCGAGACACAGTTACGTGTTAACTGCTAATTGGAACAGCTCCGGGATAACTGTTACGGCGTGTTGTGTTACTGTGGTTTATTTGTTACACGTTACTTGAGATGAGATAAAGATGTAAGTCTTGCGTCTGTAGTTCTTGCGTAAGTCTGCCTTGCTTTCTAGTAGCTTTCTAGTATCTCTATGTGTATTTAAAGTATTTATGTATATAAAGGTATAACTATAACTATAACTTTTGTTATTGTAGTCGAACATAATGCTATAGATAGCATACATAGTAATGTATGTTAACTATAGCATTTTGGAAACATTTTAATAATGAGACGGGGTAAGCTGAAAAACAGCGCTATGTAGGCGAGTACTCACAGCATACTTTTGCGACCTTCGGCGCGCATAATTTTTTTTTTATAGAAAGAAGGTAAGTGACGCCAACAAACGGAGCATACAATCCACCTGGTGGTAAGTGGATACTGTCGCCCGTGGACACCCGCGGAACATGCCAACTTTAGTTCAGAACGAATATGAATATTACTACTTTTAGATATTTTAAATTTAATTAATTCTGTATACCACTGGATTTGCTTTGTGTAATTTACAGTGTGGCAAATAAAGAATTCATTTATTTATTATTATTATTACTACTACTTTTCCCGTGGCTGTTGTAAAAACTACTAAGCGATAACAGAGCCGCCACCACAAGTCCTGACTCCTGACGAAATATACCACCTCCATCAAAAAACAAAAACTCCACTGTATTATATGTAGTAGCTAGTTTTGTTATTACTACGAGTACAATAGCTTTAGCAATAAAATGTATTGCTAAAATATCAATCGTGCTGTCGTCACACTATTGAGATGTCAATTACATAATAATACTTCTGTACACACTATATTAAATTCAGAGATGTAAAAGATACCTCATAAAAAGTATCTGAATACAAGTTACAAGATACTTTTAAGTAAAGTATTTGAGATATCAGATAGAAGATACTTTTGGAAATGGTATTTGAAATACTAGATACAAAAAACGTATTTTGCTTAGATAACTAATAAAAGTATTTTAGCAAACTTAGTATTTACAAAATATTAAGATACCAAAAGAATGTATCTAAATACAGATACAAAATGAATATTTAAAAAAGTATTTCAGATACAAGATGAAAATACGTATTTTGTATCTTGTATCTGTATTTCAAATACTTGTATCTAAGATAAGTTACATCTCTGATTAAATTGTGCTTTGATATGTTGATATCGTGCTTTGTGGGGCTAAAATTAGTAAATAAACTGTCAATAAATCAATTGTTAACCGACGCTTGTTATATTATTTCATACTTAGTTAACTCCTTACCGGACCCTTTTTTTTGGCCACTGTTGGACATGGCCCCCTCGTGAGGGTTGGCGGACCCACTATTTTAGGTTTGTGTAGTCCCTAAGAGCTTGTAGTAACGGCTTTGTTATGCCTTAATCGCCTTTTACAATCCCACGGGGAGAGTTGGGGTGGGTGGTGGTAAGCCGGACTCTTTCTCGAAATGACAAAACTAAATCTCGATATTACTGAGGGGAAGAGTGCACGTTGCAATCCAACAGCCGCTGGGCGCGGTCGACTGGCCACGTTGCCCCTCTCTCACAGAAGACTACCTTGAAATGTACTGCATTTCCCACTTTATCTTATTTCCCTAATGTACGTACGTGTTTCGGTAGTGAGATATGCCAGAGCCCATTCCCATCCTATCCATCCCATTTTCCCACCCCCTTCCCCAAACCCATTCCTATATCTCCATTCCTGTATGCTCGTCTGCCGCATTCGTCCATAAAAAAATCTCATAAAGAACTAGAGTTCAATTTGACTGGATCTCGATTTGACTAAATCTCAGATTGACTTCATCTTGATATATCGTACAATGAACTATATATTCAATTCCTACAGAATATGAAAAAAAATATTTTATCGTATTTTTTTTGTTATCGGATAAGCTACAAAATGTTGTAAGATATTTATTTTTAAAAAAGTTTCCATTCTAACGTTTTATTATAATATCTGTGGAAAATATTTTTTAGAATATATTTTTTTGTTATGTAAACACAAAATGGCGGGTTTCTGATGTTTTAGCTGTCGAGATAAAGGGATGTCATGGTGAGAAACAAGAATATAAAATCGGGGCAAACCGTTTTGTACCTGATTTGTATTAGAAGTTAGAATATACGAATATAAAAGCGAAGTTGTGCATCATTGGATTCCTGAGTTCTACAATA
This sequence comes from Sesia apiformis, assembly GCA_914767545.1. Lineage (NCBI taxonomy): Eukaryota > Metazoa > Arthropoda > Insecta > Lepidoptera > Sesiidae > Sesia > Sesia apiformis. The sequence goes on along the minus strand of OU611967.1, from coordinate 2,207,119 downwards.
TCAATTTTAGAAAGATCTTAAAAAGATCCTTAAAAAGAAAGATCCCTCCTCTGTTCTTTGTTCTGGCTGTAATCTGTAAAAAGAAAGCTTTCATAACAATTACCAGTTCTCTTTTTAAGCATTTCAAAGTCACGTTTCGCATTTCCCGTTGTGGGATTAAAATTTTACTCCTGGTTTAATCTCCGGACTGCACAAGATTTATGAGTTAACGCGTACAGACAAACGAGCCGACAGCACTACAACTGAACTTGGACTCCTCTCGGGGAACACATTAAGTAAATTGGAAGGTTTCTTGGAAACTTCCTTAAGGTAACAAAAGTTTATTTTGCAGTGTCAAAGGAATGAACATATTAATCTTGAAAGTAGTGTAAGAATTATGTCATAATGGCTTGTATTTAAAGAAATAGTGACATTACGTATCCTATCCTATCCCACCCCTCTCCATTATCCTAACGCTTTTTCCAAATCCATTCATATATCTCCACAGCTAGACAGCACATCCGGGAGCGAGCCAACGTTTGTCATTCTGTACTGACGTTGGCATGTCTCGCGAATGTCCATGTGCGACAGTATCCACTTACCATCTGTATGCTGTATGCATCGCATGCCGTCTTCTTTCCATAAAGAATAAAATAAATAAAAAACGGGCAGCAAATCATGTTCAACAAAAGAAACTATTTTTGAATAATCGAAATAAACAATTTTTATATACTAAGAATGTCGACACATATTCAACAGACTCCTACATCTTTCAGCATTATGCTGTGCCTGAGACAATACCCAGCGCTGCTAGAAACATGCTCTAACATTTAATTTTTAAGATAAATCATTATTTATTCCACATTTCACCAAAGTCTCAATATCTAAGAAACTAGACCTGGAAATAAGTTAATAACTGAGAAAAGGTCTCAAATAATGTTATGTCACATGTAACTAATACACTTTTTGCTGACGCCTTCATGCGAAGAATGACAAAATCCATATGGTGCACAGCGTAATTTAGGGACTGATCTAGATTTCTTTTCGTTTTTAGGTTTCCAAGCGAACAGCAGCGGGACCACGTGATCAGCGGCCACACGTCAAGCGATCACGTTTAAAATTTAAACTAAATTAAAATTTAATTAGAACATTTGCGGCTTGGTGGCGACCGTCTATAAAATAGCACTACCCCGTCTCGTCCCGTGGGTGCAGTAAAAGGCGACTACGGGCTAACATAGCGGCTACCACAAGCCCTGGGGAACTACGCCACTTCAAAAAGAGTGGACTCGCCAATCCGCTTACTCAGAGTTGCGTTTTAAAAAGCCATACATTCCTGATGCACAAGGCAATGTACCGGAGGAGGCCCGAGTCCACCAGTGGGTACTGAAAGGGCTGGTAGCAGTTGCAGTTGCAATCTGCAACGCGGACCCAGTGCGGATTGATGGATCCTTTTTAATTTTCGGACACACGAAACTACTCACGTAAGTAGAAACTTAACGCTCACTCACCACCTCACGAATGAGACTCTAGCATAGATATCGGTAGGCTATCGTCGCTCTTAATTTTATTACAAATGAATTAATTTTAATTTTATTGCAATACCTTATTTTTTTTTTTATTGAAAGACGGTAGCAGTCGAACACAGTTCAGATAGATTGGTAATTGATAAGTGAATCGTCAATTTGTTATTGAAAATTATGTTAACAAAACAGACAGACAATAGACAGACAGGTTTCTGAAGGGGGAGAGTGCACGCTGCAATCCAATAGCCGCTGGGCGCACTCGACTGGCCTCGTTACCCCTCTCTCACAGAAGACTACCTTGAAATGTACTGCATTTCCCACTTTATCATATTCCCCAATGTATGTACGTACGTGTTTCGATAGTGAGTGAGATATGCCAGAGCCCATTCCCATCCTATGCCTTCCCACGTCCCCAACCCTTTCTTCGAATCCATTCTTTCATCAACAAAGGTAGGCAGCGCGCGCATCCGGGGGCGTGCCAATTTGTGATTTGTCATTTTGGACTAATGTTGGCATGTATCGCGGATGTCTATGGGCGACAGTATCCACTTACCACCAGGTGGACTGTATGCTCGTTTTCCACCTTTTTTCTATAAAAAAAAGACAAAATCCTTCACCAGAAAGGTTTCAGTATCAACCCCAAAAAAATCTTAAATGATCCAGAAACACATGTTCCTTAATACATATCATCCACAGACGCATCTGCCGAAGGGACATCACGACTACATAAGCTGGAGATGGGTAGAACTGATAGGACGAATATTGGCGAATTTGTGGCCCATTAATAGAGTCAGCGAGCCCATGGGACCGGGCCATTGGCCCTTACTTTTTATGTCAGCAAGTTATTTGGGCCGTCAATGAGCGGTCGGGTTTCAAATGTCCCGACTTGGTAGAATATCCTTTCAGAATTTCGCTCTAACAATGTTTGGTAAAGGCGTTCCTACACCACAGACTGCGAATAAATGTTTTAGATGATTTGTTTTACTTTTAACTTTTCTTTGAAGATTCTGTAAATGTATAAGTCTATGTAAATCCATATGTATAATGTATGAATATAAATATGTTATATATTATATATAACAGCTTTCAAAATACCTTAAGGAAGATGTTGGTAACTTTTTCTTATGGAGAGACGGCGCCAGACGAGCCAACAGTCCACCGGTGGTATGTGGATACTGTTACCTATGGGCATCTGCGGTACATTCCAACATCAGTCAAGAATGATAAACGTTGACACGCCTACGAATGCGTTACCTACCTTTGGAGATTTAAGATGTATTTGGAGAAAGGGTTGGGAAATGGGGAGGGATAAAATGAGTTGGTAACGGGCTCTGGCATATCTCACTCACTACCGAAACACGTACGTATATTGGGAAAATAAGATAAAGTGGGAAATGCAGTACATTGCATGGTAGTCTTCTATGAAAGAAGGGTAACGTGGCCAGCAGTCGAGTGCGACCAGCGACTATAGAATTGCAGTGTGCACCCACCCTCTCAACTGTTTCTCTTGCGGTGTATTTTTGGCATTCTACAATACAGGGATAAATAAAAAACACCGACACTCTCCATTGAATGTCGGTTATCAAAACTAACAACTAACGATTTTGTTACTGTTTTGATTTTGTAGTATTACGCTGCTACTGGTGGCAACGCCTCCGTCTAACACTGCGCTCATTAACAGCTGCTAATCGAACCGCTACCATTGTATCTACTAGGGATGTTTCGAATGGCAAAAAATCACTATTCGCTAATAAAAATGCGAACACGAATATTTTTTTTTTTTCATAGACTAGTGGGCGGACAAGCAAGAGTGGTAAGTGCTACCGCCGCTCATGGACACCTGCAACACCGAGGGGTATGCGGGCGCGCCGCCGACCTTGCAAAATCCTATTCACAGCTCTCTTGAAGAACCCCATATCGTAGCTCAATGGAAAGACCTCTTGAGGCAGTTCGCTCCACAGCCTACGGGTTCACGGTATAAAATAATCTTTGAACCGAACAGTGCGCGACACCTTCGTATTAAGGAAATGCGGATGGACCGCACTTCTCACTATACGAATACGAATTAGCCTCACTATTCGCAAATACCATTACAAATAGTAGCTACCCTACTACGCACGTACTTGTAAAATTAGTAAGTAGGCAATTTGTCGTTCAATTTAAATTTAGTGTTTTAAATATTTTGTTTTCAACATTAATGCCTTTTTGGTTTAATCTAAAGTTAAGTATCCACTCTTAACTTTAGATTAAACTCTAAATTAAACTAAACTTACTAATTAAAGTAAATCAACTACGTATCTGATTTTCAAATGAACATTTTCTCTTAAAGGTATTTCTTTTTATAGAAACTTTTACCAACTATTTACATTGTGCTCTTATATTGGATTATGGTCCTGTTATTGCAGGAAGAACACTGAGAGCTGACATAAATCTTTTACATGTAGTAAAAATCATTATACAACTCGATAGTCCCTTAAGAATATTTGTTTCTATGTTGGTGTGTTATGAGCTTATGACCTAACAAAGAAAGGGAATTTCCGTAAAATGAAGTAAATACAAAACTACCAGCGCTCTTTGTAGGATAACCCGGACCATAGTATTCTAGTATTCGTTTAGAAAATGGCGAATACGAGTACGAACACTTGAAAATTGACGAGTATTCAGCAAAACGAATTTCGGAATATTCGGAACATCTCTAAACCTACACCTATGTAAATCGGTGCGAGTGTACCTACACTCTTCGATTGAATGAGGGGTTTGTGTGAAAAGATAATGATATATAGATAGGATTAATTCTTTATTGTAAGTAACACGTGAAGTACATTGGGCTATAAAAGTATAATGCTATAATTAGTATAAGTATAAATAAGGAAAAGTATAATGCTGCAGTTATAAAAGTCGTAGAACAATAGTTGTTAGTTTCACGGAAGAAATTCATACAGTTGACATGGTCAATATATTTTTGTATATTTTATATTAAGCTCACTTAATTTTTTATATATCATTAATTAATTATAGATAACGTAGTTATAGTTCGTCTATACTTCGTCCATAGCCTTTAGGTTACCTACGCTGTGGTTGTATGGAAACACCTTAACAGAGTTGCCCATTGATTCTGAGAATGGCTCCACATTGTGCTTACTATGCAAGATAAATATAAGGAGGTTTTAGGAAGTTTTATTAAATCTTATTATAACTTAGTGAAATGTAATTACTTATTGCTGAGTTCAGAAAAAGATGAGAAAAAGTTGGACTCGTCATTTGATCAGTAATTTTATTAAAAAGTTCCTATTTATTTTGTTCAATTTGATCGATGGCAGGCCGGGGGCTGAACAAACATCGAATGAATTTAAATATTTGTCAACGAAGACAAATCGTAGTCGCATCCCGTCAATATAGTGATGGGACTGTTATCGATAATCATCCGATGCCAAGGCCTTCCTCTTCCTAAGGCTGCAGGACTTGCAGAGCTTACAAGACACACACACTCCGTCACGCAAACAAATACACAAAAGCTAACATGTGTACATATTCCGGCCGAAAGTATATACACATCGATTATAATCGGCTAGCTCGCTTTTGTAGAGCGTCGTCTCTGTCGTAACGGCACACGACAGGGACGACTCTCTACAAAACCAAAGTGAGCCGATAGTCTCTTTCTAAAGGCCGATGTGTATTACTTTCGGCCTGGAAGTGTACTTACTTATTTTTATGTTTCTGTATTTTCGATATTATGTTATTACTGTGAACTCTGTAATTGGCAATACAACTGTTGCTACGTATTACGTAAATCTAATTTATACTTCAGATAGAGCTGTGGATTTCAGTATATAAAAATAAATAAATATATGTTAATATTCGATTGGACTTAGATTGGTTTAAATTTAATCGAAATTCAATCTTACAATTTCAATTCATATAAAATATAGAGTCCTTTGTGTTAATTTTGTTGTGGAATGCAAATTTAATTGTAAGTATGGCATGCACAAGGCAACATGCGACTTGTGTTTGTAACAAAAGTAAATAAGCACACCAAAGAGAACATTGAAGTGACACAAAGGTGATATTATAACACAATTCCACTCACAAATATAACTTTATTAAGTTTATTTTAATTATAATTTTATAACTTAAAATGTAAATTATAATAATTGATTTCTTTGCTGTGTCAAACAATTATATTAACAATTTACTGAAAGAACCTCCCTTTTCAAATTCGGTTAAAAATAATACATATCCGATTCAACTATATGAACCGTAGTAACAGCGAGACTGCGATGACGTTGATTATTACGATACTCATTATCGATATCGAAACACTCCACACTACCCAATACTAAATTGAAAACCAATCCATTTTGTTGTTCTATTTACAGAAAAAATATTGCTCTTCTGTCTTTTCCGCCTAATTAATTAGATTTTTTCTGAAATTTGAAATTCAGAATTTCTAATAAATTATAATACGGGGTGCATGAGAAATGTATGGCCTTAAAAGGGCACACTGGCCAAGCGGGTTAGCCAGTCAACTCTTAAAGAAGGAAGTGTAGTTCCTCAAGGCATGTGGTAGCTTTGTTATTCCTTAATCGTTTTTTAACACCACCACGAGGAGAGATGGGATGGTGTTATTCAAAATCCGGCCGACATCACACGACCATGTCTTCTTTAACCCCACGCTAAATTCAACGGTTCCCACCTTCATAATAGCGTTTGAAATAAAAGCTTTAATTCAAAGCCTGGGTAGGTCGCTACTTATTGTTATTTAAAAACATTTTTAAAAGTCTAAGATTGATTTAACGTTAAATTAAACGAAAAACTTTATATCCTTTCGTGTCTCGTTAAAACTTTCCTCATAGTTTATCGGAGAATATTGCAATATCAAAAAAGTTTTTAGAATTTCGCTGTATTTGTCTGTTTGGCCTGTAAAAAGAAATCTAGGAATTTGAATCTTGAAATCTAGCTTTCAATTAAAAAGGAACCGTAAGTATTTGTTTGTAATTACTGTAATTATCGTAATTCTAATTATTCGAGATATTGATATTTTTTTGTAAAGTTGGGTAAAAATTTAACTACTATAACATACCATCAGCCCATGTCTCTCCACTGGTGGATATAGGCCTGTCCCAACGCTCGCCACCACACACGATCCTCAGCACGTTTCATCCAACCACCATCGGTGAATTTCTTTAAGTCATCGGTCCACCTGGTCGAGGGCGACGCACGCTGCGCTTCCCGGTGCGTAAAATTAATTAGAAACTTAAAAATTTGGGAATTCTATAATGAAACTAGATAAAAAATACCCTTAATGTTAGCCCAGCACAAGCTACAACTATGCCAAGTTTCATTAAAATCCGTCCGTTGGTTTTTGTGTGTCACTCGTGCAGACAGAGAAAAATTCCTACATTGTTGACCCTATAATATGTTATGACGATACTGTCAATTGAAAAAACAAATTTAACAAAATTTCTCTGTTAACAAAAAAACAAAATTCTGTAAACAAAAGTTTACATATTGATAGCAATATGAATTGGAGACTGCAAGCTGACGCGGTTCGGTTCGTTCCTATCAGTTCTCTAATGTATTAATACAGGCTTCGTAAAATTGTAAAACAATCAAGATTACTTTAAGCTCACGGAATAGTGGTTTGCAGATTGAGGTACGGCATAATATTTTGCAGCAATTGTACAGAAAAGGAATCTTATATTTAAGACCCAAAAAAGATGTATTAGAATATTAGCTGACTTGGGTCGTACTGATAGCTGTAAACCTTAACTTCAGAAAACTTAAATTGGTGACATATGTGAAACATGTATTTTTATAAAAAGGATCTTTAGTTTTTTAAGACTAGTCGCAATCGCAGACGATCGCAGACGATCGCAATCGTCATCGCTGACCCCAAAAACAGCACTTCTAAATAAGTTTTTTCTGCATGGCCCCAAAAATATATAATAAATAACTTAACGAATACAATACGTGAATTTAACAACGTAGAGAAATTTAAAAATCATTTAAAAGGGTTATTTGTTTACCTTCTAGTCCTACTCGACGTTTCGGCACGGGTTACAACAGCCATGGTCACGAGTTGACTGAAGTAGTCTAGGATGGGAGTTGTAAGCAGTTTTATCAACCACCCACATTTGATCTTCACACTAAAAAGCTGTGACACACTACACTAACAATGTCCGCGGACGTATTCGACGGTAAATCGCAAGCTTTAAATTTGTTAATCACTGGATTCCACGTCGACAACAGTTTATATCCATCGTCCCAATCGATTTTGTTATTTTTCAAAATTTCTTTTTATATTTAGAATATAAAATGTATACAAAAAGCGAAAATTTAAAAAGTTATGTCATTAAAATAAAATGTAATTGACAGAACTTATTGCAACACGAACGAATATTTAACTGACAAGAGTTTTTTTTATAGACGAAGGCGGCAGACGAACATAGTCCACCTTGTGGTAAGTGGATACTGTAGCCCATGGACATCCGCGGTTCATGCCAATGTTAGTCCAAAATAACAAATGTTGACATGCCCCCGATGCGCTGCTTTCCTTTGGAGATATAGGAATGAATTTGGAGAAAGGGTTGGGAAAATGAGGAGCGATAGGATAGGATGGGATGAAAATGAGCTCTGACATATTTCACTCATTATCGAAACACGTGCGTATTATTGGGGAAAATAGGATAAAGTGATTAATATAGTATATTTCTGTGAGAGAGGAGTAACGGCAGTCGAACGCGCCCAGTGGCTGTTGGTCTGCATGCAGTGTGTAGTGTGTCTGCATGCTGCATCCAGCTTGAGGGGGAGACCCCTCAAGCTGGTTTTAGTATTGATTTTATTTATTGATCCACTAATTTTTGTTAGCTGTTTTGTTATTAATTGTATAAATGATCTCTATTTAAATTAATTCTCGTTTATAAATGAATTAATTGGAATAAGAAATTTACTTAATATTAAGCTCAAATTGACATTGAATTGACAAATGAAACTGTTAACCATTTGAAATGCAATATGATCTAATAATATTTTTATATTTATTTTGCATGTCAACGCCGGCTGTTGTATATCAACCACCTGCTGCTACTCAAATTGCAAATGAACGATTTGATTATTGTTTTGGGCTCTACATCGTTCGTACAATTTACACTTGAACGATTTGTTTCAAAAAATAGTAAATGTTTTTTTTTTTTAATCTTTATTTTTGAATAGGGGCTTTTGTACACGAGGTGACGATGTCAGCCCAAATAGTAAATGTAGGTAGCGACATTGTTTTGTTACGATTTTATTATTAAAAATGTATAGATTCATCTATCTACTTTGGCCCTACTAAAGATTTCCAATTGTGAGCACATAAATATCCTAGTTTAAATGCAAACAGTAAGACCAAAATGATCGTTAATAGCCTGCCCTGTTATTTCCCCATCACCAGTGACAAAGATCAAGTAAACATCAGTGGACATCAAAAAAGTGATTATCCGAGTTGTGCGCAGTTATCTCTTGATTCGACGTTCGGAGCTGAGTTGGCCAAGTAATTTAAAGAATAAACCGGGTAAGTATTATAATTAAGTTCTCTCCCATCAATCACCGCGCGCCATCTGTCGGCCGCCGGAGGAAGCGATGCGTTGAATGCGTATTCGTAGTACAGGACATGAAATATTATTTGTATACTTTATTATACACACAAATGATAAAAACATTTACTAAAGAAAATATATACAAAAAGCGTGATTATATCATTGGGAGACTTCTACCAGCAAACGTGGGAGACCGATTGGTGACTAATGAAATGAGCAGACATTTTACTTGGTTACCCCCAGGTCGCCGTATTTGTTTACATTCTGGACAATTTGGAATAGAATATAATTGTATAAGTTTTTATATAACCCGAGTATAAGATATGCCACCGGCGCGGACATACCAGGTACTTCCACAACATTGTTGACGAGGACCTTGCTAACGAGAAAACCGACCACACCTTCGGATGGTTGGTCACCGTGCCGGTGGTAGAAAACCTATTCTACTACCGTCAAAGTGACCAAATTCATTGGTCATCATCTCTTTCGACTTTCAATAACCCAAGAAAATTCTATCTTATTCTACATAGATTCCAACGGTGACCATCGGTTTCCAACTATACTACATTATCGTCGTGCCTCACTGTATTATACGTATTACAGTCTATGTATTATACGTAGTCAAGTGTAGGCGTCAATTTTTGCAACCTAACGAACCCAGGGATTCTTAGCACCGTGACAGTAGCCGCTGTCATGGCTAGGGCCATAATAGGGCCCTAGCCTTAATAATAGGGCCGCTGGGGACTGGGGACCGTTGTAGTGTTTACTTGGTTATGGGACTCCATAAGAGATTTGTAGACCCATAAATTGCCGCGCTGACCATTGTAAATTGGTGAGTCCGCTCTTTTTTTGGACTGATTTGGCTCTGGCAAGCAAGGGTGTCGAGATATCGCCGCCCGATATTTGGTATTATGGCGTTGCTGCCCATTCCTACAGATGCCAGTAACGATGTCAACTGAATAATCAATTATTTATGTTTTTTTAATAAAAATTTGAAATATACGAAAAATATTACGATTTGCTTTCCCTAAGCACGATTGGACAGAGATGACAAACGTGCACCAACCGCCGCGGCGTGAAGATGTAGTGACCCGATATTACCTATCAAGTACCTTCTTGACCATTTGTACATTACATTTATATTTTATTACACTGGGATAGCATACTGAGATAAAATAAACTTCTTATCCCATACATTGTTTACACAGCATTCTACATCCCCCCAAATGAGATGAAGAAGAACGAAGACTGGGATGGGATGGGCTTCTGTAACGCATTGTCCAGTCTAAAAAGAGAATAGTTAAAGGTCATATAACTTGATCAGTTAATTTGTGAACCGCACTATAGATAAGGGTCGAAACCCAAACCGAAGTTTAGGAGGTATTCAAAGGCAACTTTTGTTAGCGGATATATTCGTCTAATTGATTATTCTTGTGCTCACTTTGCCCTAACTTCTTGTATTCATTGTTTAGCACACGTCTTCCTTCACATTCTAGAGGTCTATCATGACTTCCACCAGGATAACATCCGGGAAGGGATTACATCAGGATAACATTACTAATTGCTTTTTTAATTGTTGGAATCATTTGCAAAATTTACCAAGATTACTTCTTACAAACAAACAAAACTGTATTATATCTGAATAGTATATTTTATTTCTATATACCCACTCAAATGCCCGCCTCACGAACGTGGGTTGATTGAGGATAGCTTGGTTATATCGCTCTTATGTGAATTCGTACCCCATCTCGTATCAGTGTATCAGTGACTTTGTACTTTGATTTTGTATCAGTTTGAGGGGGAGAGTGCACGCTGGCATCCAACAGCCGCTGGGCGCACTCGACTGGCCAATGGCCACGTTACCCCTCTCTCACAGAAGACTACCTTGAAATGTACTGCATTTCCCACTTTATCTTATTTCCCTAATGTACGTATGTGTTTCGGTAGTGAGTGAGATGTGCCAGAGACCATTCCCATCCTATCCCTCCCCATTTTCCCAACCCTTTCTCCAAATCCATTCCTATATCTCCAAAGGTAGGCAGCGCATCCGGGGGCGTGCCAACATTTGTCATTTTGGACTAATGTTGGCATGTATCGCGGATGTCTATGGGCGACAGTATCCACTTACCATCAGGTGGACTGTGCGCCCGTCTGCCGCCTTCATTCATAAATAAAAAAAACAGTATACGTGAAGTGAGGGAAAACATCGTAAAGAAACTTGCGTGTTCTAGATTTCAGTAAAAATCTCAGACATGTATACCGCTTGGTTGTATACGGCACAGACCTCTCCTTATAAGTAATACATATAGGAAATGGTATGCATATATGTCCCAGGACCGATAACCGATTGTAAAGACGAGTCCCCGAATGGAGACCGCGTTGAAGAAAGATCGTCTGTGGTGGCGGGCCTTAGGAGAGCCCTATGTTCAACAGTGGAAAGATACAAGAATTTGATAAATTATGGGATACATATGGGACATTAAACTAATATCAATTAGCTTAGCGTCCCACATTTTGCTGAAAGACTAAAAAATATTTGCCTGCGCCGTCTGGTGTGAGCCTACTATTCCCGTTGCTGTCCTAAGAGACGACTTTAGGATAACAAAGCGGCTACCACACGCCCTAAGAAACTGCACTACCTCGAAACGATTGGACTCGCCAACCCGATTAGCCAGCGAAGCGTTTTAAGGCTATACATAGGTATACATGGCTATTCATTTTCACTCTGGGTTTGGGTTCCACAGGTGGAGACCCGGCATCGAACTTTGGCCATGAGAGACCAAGGAGAGACTTGACGGCGGTGCGCCAAGGGCATCCTAGGTGAGCAACAGCTGGCCACCCAACAACTGTATTTGCTTCGAACCGAGGAAGGGTAGAATTAAGACAGCTCTTACCCTCGTCACTGTTTAACTGTGTAGAAACGGACTCCCCTTTTAAGGTTTTAAGGAAGCCCCAGCAGTGGACAGTGAACGGGATGGTTGCATTACATTGCATACTATACCGTCAGTCTCTCCCAGGCCTCGCCGCCACACACGATCCTCGGCTCTTCACATCCGGTCACTTCTCCCACTGGTTGGCCCACGTGTCCACATTGCACATCCACACACTCCATTCAAAGACTTGTCTGGCCCTTTATCGGTCCCGTGGCTTTAGACTGTTCTACGCAATAAGTATGTTGTTCGTAAATCGTCTAAAATATTTTAATAATAATGTACCAATACTAAATTTCAAAATGATGAAAATAGGTCATCAGTAACAGGTCATCCTGCCCATTTAGGCCTAGATTAATTGACAATAGAGACCTTCATTATTAAAATGCGCGATAAATAACTAGCATAAGCGCGGTAATTGGCGCCCGTTTATTATTTTAATTTCTGTCCCCGGTGTTAGCACAATATGGGTAAGATACAGTATGGAACCTTCACAACATGGGGGCTGCCAGGATGTCTGGACACCAGATGACGCCATTTGCAAAAGAGACGATATCTGTCAAAAACATTTAACAAAAAGTGTAACGTCGTTTTTGTTATCAAACAATAATTGCAAACGTTTGTAAGTTATGGAGACATTATTTATATCGGAGGGGGAGTGTGCACGCTGCAATCCAACAGCCGCTGGGCGCACTCAACTAGCCTCGTTACCCCTCTCTCACAGAAGACTACCTTGAAATGTATTGCATTTCACACTTTCTCCTATTCCTCAATATATGTAGGTACGTGTTTTGGTAGTGAGTGAGATATGCCAGAGCCTATTCCCACCCCATCCTATTCTATCTCTTCCCATTTTCCCAATTCTTTCTCTAAATCCATTCTCAAATCTCCAAAGGTCCAAAAATACAAATTGTCTGAAAAACTTCTTTTTTTGCTCTATATTAAAGAAATATTATTTATTTTACCGTTTACTACACAAAAAATAACTGAACAATGTTGGATCAAAACGCTTTACTCTATATTAAGATTAATTAAAGAAATTATAAGAAAATTACAGAATTTCGTAGCTGCTTGTAAATCGGTTTCACTTAATTAAGACAAATGAATAGGCCATGGCCCTTTTAATATTTTATGTATATATTACGACATCTTAAAGTCTGTACCTAAATTAAAAAAAAAATTACAAAAATCTTGATGGTGATTTCAAAAAGTTGTAGAATGTAGATTCACACAATATTAAAAGAGCACGCTTTTTTTTAAGTATTTTCTCTATTCGATGGGTTTCACTACTGTTTGTGATCCGTATTGTGCTAAAGAGGCCTCGCCACAATATTCATCTTAATTTCTCCGACTCAGCTCGGTCTAAAGAAATATTGTCCTTTTCTAATTTTATTTTAAGCTAAATTTTTCAGGTTGAAAACACTTTTCTTTTGCGTAGTTTTCTTATCTTTCAGTTATCGACTCTACGCTATTCATTATTACGTTCAATGTCCCTCCCTATGAAGAGAGAAAAAATAAGCCCCAAAAAGTTTTTAAATTGCATGTCAACATTAAGAATTCATACGTTGAATATTGGCTGGGTGGCCGGCTTTAGAATACCGCCACCCTATCTCTTCCCATTGCTGTCGTAAATGGCGACTAAGGGATAATAATCGGCTACCACACGCCATCACAAACTGCACCACCTCTAAAAGATTGGACTCGCCAACCCGATTGGCCAGCGTAGCGTTTTAAGGTATACATAGGCTTATACATTTTAGGGTTTTAAGGAAGCCCCAGCAGTGGACAGTGAACGGTATGGTTGCATTGCATACTAACCATGCATACTAACATACAAGGGCATCCTAGGTGAGCAACAGCTGGCCACCCAACAACTGTATTTGCTTCGAAGCGAGGAAGGGTAGAATTAAGACAGCTCTTACCCTCGTCACTGTTTAACTGTGTAGAAACGGACTCCCCTTTTAAAGGTTTAAGGAAGCCCCAGCAGTGGACAGTGAACGGGATGGTTGCCTTACATTGCATACTATACCGTCAGTCTCTCCCAGGCCTCGCCACCACACACGATCCTCGGCTCTTCACATCCGGTCACTTCTCCCACTGGTTGGCCCACGTGTCCACATTGCACATCCACACACTCCATTCGAAGACTTGTCTGGCCCTTCATCGGTTCCGTGGCTGAAACTGTTCTACGCAATAAATATGTTGTTTTGTAAATCGTCTAAAATATTTTAAGTCCTGAGGAACTATATTACCATCTCTAAAAGACTGGGCTCACCAACCCAGCGTGGCATATTAAGGCCATACATAGATTCATGTCGAATCGAATGCAGCTCTTTTTATTCAGCTCTTTTATTGAATAAAAAAAGTTGAATTCGATTTCATTTTTTTTAAATATTTTTTATATTTACTTAACATTTTTTTTTTAAATATCGATAACACTTAAACTAATGGATAATTTAAACTAATGCAATTTTTCGCAAATAATATTCGTGAAATTTTCATGTCCATCGACTCTGAATCATGGACGGAAACTATTTTTTTTTCAAATGTCGCACAAAATGAAATCCTACACATCCTGTGTACCGGGAACAGAAAGGACGATGGGCAAAAGGGTCCCAAAAAATAAACATGTGCCAACACACTTGAGATACCTATACCTCAAGTGAAAACTTTTATTTCGTAGATCTTTTAAACTTAAGTTAGTTGATGTCGAAATTGTGGGCGATAATATAACGATGATTGCTACAATATTTTATTGAATAGATGCTGAAATTTTATAAATGATGCTTCTATTGAATAGAATTTTATTGAATAAAATTCTCGCAGACGAGCGAGGGGGCCACATGATAAGTGATCACCGCCGCCCATGGTCACCTGCAACACCAGGGCTTGCGGGAGGGCGCCGACCTTGCAGAATTCTTTAAGAGATAACAATGACGGCAGATCATAACAAACACATAATCGTGTTTGTTACGTATATCTTTTTCTCTTGTAAAATACAACACGCTGCTAAACGGCTCTTGTAATGTAAATGGTCTTTGTTCCATACTGCCTTGTAACGTAAGAGTATAGCGTAGAGGTAATATTATTAAGGCGACACGCACACTTGGCGCTATAAGCACTTGGCACTTAAACGATGTAAAAATGTATTAGTTTCGATGAAATGTGAACCCGGTAACAAATTCCTTATTCAGCTGGAGCTCCATTGAAAAGAAATGAAAAATGAATAAGTACATTTTAATAATCTTAGCGAATTGTTAATACAAGATTTTGTAGCCGAAGCGAAATTCTATAATAATAGATTAATGCTCTATAGAATACAACGGTACTACCCTATTTCTTTTTTTTTTTTTTTTATAGAGAAGAGGGAGGACGAGCAAGCGGTCTCACGTGATGGTAAGTGCTACCGCCGCCCATGGACACCTGCAACACCAGGGGGTATGCGGGCGCGCCGCCGACCTTGCAAAATCCTATTCACAGCTTTCTTGAAGAACCCCATGTCGTAGTTTAATGGGAAGACCTCTTGCGGCAGTTCGTTCTTCCCGTTGTTGTCACAAAAGGCGACTAAGGAATGACTAAACGGCTACCACAAGCCCCGAGGAACTAAACCACCTCTAAGAAAGTGTATTCACCAACCCGCTTGGCCAGCGTGGCATTTTAAAGCCAATGGAGTAATGCTCACATCTCTGGGCCGGTGCACCGAAAAACCTAACGAAATTGTCCGAATTGTCGACGATCCCACTCTCACAGTAGCGATGCTCGATATACATCGATGCATCGAAAACATCGGTGTTTACTATCCGATATATCGGATCAATCCGATACATCGGTTAATTTGGTTATTTAACGATGCATCGAATGACGCACGCATTATAATCCTCTAATAAAAGTACATGAGAAATTTATGGGGCCACAGTAACGCGGCATTTCATTGGTTGAGATAAACATATAATATAGAAAAACAACACAAAAATATATACAAAATAAATATATATATATATACACGAATGATGTGAATTATAAGTATGGTCAGATTATAAACAACAGTTTCCGAAATTGTTCAAAATAGCCTATAAATATTTAACTTTGGTAGCCAGCTCAGTACCATCAGAAAGACTTTTTTCAAAAGCTTCACAAGGTTTGAATTGACAATGTAACAGAATACAAGGAAAACGGATTAATAAAATCTTATTTATGCAAAGCTTAGAGAAGAAATAATGGGATCTGTAATTTCCAAAATTTTCATTCATTCTTCTAATAAATCTCAATTAAATTCAAAACCTTGGATTATGTCTCATTTTCCTATCCTATATTTCTAAATGATGTCAGAAACCATACAAATCATCGATGTTTCTTAACTGATGCCTCGAAAACGTCGATGTTTTATTTGATGCATCGTAAAACATCGATGCAACGTTTCGATGCATCACATCGATGCAACGTTTCGATGCATCACATCGAAAAAAACATCGATGTATTTTTTGCATGAAGATCCCTATCTCACAGGCAGTTTATAACCCCTCAGCGTTCGAAGAGACGTTGCGTCTCTCTGTGTTTTCTACCGCCTTTACAATGGGGAATGCTCTGAAGAATTATTCAATATAATTCCCACCTCCGGTTTCTACAAACGCATCTCCCGTCACAGAAGTGCGGTCCATCCGCATTTCCTAGATACGGAGGTGTCGCGTACTGTTCGGTCCAAAAATTATTTTATACGGCGAACCCGTAGCTTGTGGAACAAACTGCCTCAAGAGGTGTTTCCATTACGCTACGATATGGGGTCCTTCAAGAAAACTGTGAATAGGATTTTGCCAGGTCGGAGGCGCACCCGCATACACCCTGGCGTTGCAGGTGTTCATGGGCGGCGGTAACATTTACCATCACGTGGAACCGCTTGCTCGTCTGCCTACTTCCCTATAAAAAAAACATTCCTCATGCATAAGACAATGTACTTGAGAAGGCCCATGTCCAACAGTCGATACTGAAAGGGCTGCTTACAATATTAATTATGTTACATATTAATATTTACTTTAATCTCAATCATCATTGTGATTAAATTTTGACATTGCATTAAAATTAAATATGTATATAAATATTATCTGGACACGTGTCTGATTAAAATTATTAATTATATTAATTATAATTTATTTTATTTATTTTAATTTCATTTTATTACAGAGAACACAACACATAACTTTTTCTTCACATATTTATTTATCAAAAGAGTCGCGTATGTTAACACACCACATTTTGGAATGTCAGTTTAAGTTGAAAATTACATTTGTTGAGTTCGTATCAGTATGTTTTAATTAAAGTAAGGTAGTGAGTGTCCAATAGACTGTTGAACTGAATACACGTCTTTCATTGCATAGTAAAGCAACCAAGCGAAACTCGACCTTAAGTGAATCAACACATTGTAAAGTGATATATCATGTTTCACATCAATAAATTTGATCTTGACATTCTTCCCTCTTTTTCTATTCGTCTGATTTATAAATCAACATATTTTATATGCCAGTGCACGTGTCCCCTCTCTAATAGGGGGTTCCCCTTTTTGGACGCTCACATGTACGGCTTAAACGGTTACGGCTAAACGGCCGTTAAACAGTTAATTATTTTCTTTCTTACGCGATTTAGAAGAAATAATGCTCCTTTTTCTCAGTAAATTGTTAGAATGGAATATTATTTTTCCAGTGCTATTCCGTAGGGAAATAACTAACTGTGTTTTGTGACATGCGTGTCGGGTTAAATAATAATATTTTGTTTTCTCGCTTTTTAAACACCCTACATAAACTTCTTAACATTTTCTTGTGCATGAGGGATGTGAAACGTTAAAACTCCACCCTGCCTACCCGATTAGGGAGTCCACTCTTTTAATCTTCTAATTTCAAACTCACCTAGACAAAATAAGACAGATGCAAATACGTTTTCTGAAATACCTCGTCGACAAAAAGAAGACAAGAAACGATGTAAGTCTTACTATGACAGATTATTACTTTAGTGTAAAAGTAATCCCAATACAAGAAAGGGTTAATTGCATTGCAACAATTTGACTCTAATGAGTTTAAAAACATTGTAAATCATCCTCATAGACCCAGAGCAATGGCGAAACAAGAATTGGACGTGTCTAGAGTTTACAATTATTATGGCAAAAGAACACGAAAATATATAGTACATAACTAAATTTTAAAATAATTTACCTTTAGATTTATGAACTCAAAATAAGTATATCAAAAGCAGTCTTCAAGAACGAATTTAAAAAAAACATTTATTATAAGTGTTTATTAAAGTTACAAATAAATCAAGTATATATAACATTAGTTTTTAAACAAAAGTATTAACATAATTATACAGCACTTGTCATTAGGTATATACATACACATAGATACATGTAATTATACAATGGACTGCACTGTAATTAGTTTAAGCAAAGAACAATTCTGCCAGATATTACTGTGTGATATATTTGAGGGGGACAATCCAACAGCCGCTGGGCGCACTCGACTGGCCTCGTTACCCTTCTCTCACAGAAGTCTACCTTGAAATGTACTGCATTTCCCACTTTATCTTATTTCCCTAATGTACGTACGTGTTTCGGTAGTGAGTGAGATGTGCCAGAGCCCATTCAAATCCTATCCCTCCCCATTTTTCCAACCCCTTCTCCAAATCCATTCCTATATTTCCAGGTAGGCAGCAGGCAAACGGGGGCGTGCCAACGTTTGTCATGTTGGACTAATGTTGGCATGTATCGCGGATGTTTATGGGCGAGAGTATCCACTGACCATCAGGTGGACTGTATGCTCGTCTGCCACCTACGTACATAAAATATATATATATATATATATATATATATTATTATTTTTGTTGTGGTTGAAATAAATTAACGAAAAATATGTAAAAAAAAAGGTGATGTAGTTCTTCGGGGTCTGTGGTAGTCGTTTTGTTATCCCTTACTCGCCTCTTACGACACCGGCGGGAATAAATGGTGTGGTGATATTCTATAGACACCACACGGCCCCACACAACACGACACGCAAAATACAGAAAAACAGTGATAAAAAAAAAAATATGCAAATGTGTGTCGCGGTCGCGTAAGTATATCTAGTTCAGCATATAGAAAATGAACCGCAGCGCTGATATTCTGCTAGCGACTTATAAGTACACCCACGAGCAAAGACGAGGAGTGGAAATTAAATTTAAATTTAATGAATATTTGTGACGGGCAAACTTACTAAATCGGTACTCTAAAAGTTGAAAATATAATTATAAAATAGGTAAATAAACATTAAATAGTTTAAAAATTAGAAATTGTATTTTCATAAATGGAATACAGCAATAATTAGCGAACTCATAATCACAACTCGAATCGCCGCCCAACCAGGTCGCCAACTTTTTTTTTTTAATAAAACAAGTAAATTTTGAGAAGGAAATTTGAATAGCCAGCCGCCCACCATCTGGCACGGCAACTTGTTCCGCAGGTACTAAAGGGGGGAAACTGTCGAATTTTTCCACGGGAAATTATGAGCCTACACCTTGTAGCAAACTTGGAAGATATTTTTTTTTTTACGTTGGACCCATATTGTGCGTACCTACTCAGTCGAAGTTTTAGAAAATTGGTCTATTGTTTGTGTAAATGGTTCTTTAGACGGTGTGTATCTACTGCTAGACAAAGGCCTCTTAAAAGTGTGCTACAATCAATGAACGGTCTTTTTTCCCTTTCCCGTCCAACTAACATAGTACGCTGTTTTTATCAATTCATCTAGCCAGGGCCAATTCACACCCATTTCATTGGTCTATTTAGCCGGGGAACATCCTACACCATTTCATGGATTCATCTAGCTAAGGAACATCATACACCAATTTTATCGGTCCATCTAGCTGGAAGACATCCCACGCTGAACATACCAATACTTGGACTCCACTCCAACACTGAATTCCGCCAGCGGTTGTCTGTTCCGCGACAAAAACCGACCACTTTACTTAGTAATTCTTCGGAATATATCGTTGACATTTGTTAATTGACGAATTAAAGTGTCTAATACAAATTCCTTAGCAGACCATTATCAATTTATTCAATAAGCGGTTGGGTGGTGCCAACAGCAAATATAAACTTTTTGATTCAGTTAGAGCAATCGATTATGAACTTTAAAATGACCGTAATAAAACGTTTGCGAACTTAAAAAAAGTTTGTAATCGTACGAACACTCGATTAGCCAATGCTTTTCATACTTTACTCAGTCATGAAATTATGTTATGAAATGGGAAGATAATTAATTGTCACCTTATCTGAACAGTTCATTTTTATTTTTTTGATAAGTTATTGTAAAAAAATATTTTCCTTTTTTTCATTCCCTTTAGCCCTTCTATATCCATATTCGTATCAATTAAAATATTTTTATACCAAGTCTCATTTCACCCAAATTCGTATCATTTACAACACTATATTCCCAGGAACAAAGATCGCAACGTCCCTTTTAGAAGTTCTATTTTCTTTGTCCTTAGACAAAATAAATTAACATTAAGCGATCACTTAAAGCAATTGTCCGCAACGAAGTTCATCCATTGTCCCATAAAAAGGTCTTAGACTAAAAAATGTCCACCATCATTGTAATTGTTGTATGATCTTGAATTATTGCTAAGAATTTAATGGAAGGTCTACATTAATTGTATTGTTATTTCTGCTGCTTTTAAAAAATGTTTTTAAAGCGATATTAGGTATCCTAATGGTCCTAAGGTCCATCCTAAATAGACTTAATTGTGTGTGTACATACACGTCCTCTTTTCCCAGAATGATAATTTAAAACACTCGATATTTCGCTCTTTTCATAAATAAATATATTTTAACATAACATTTATTTATTTCTATTTCTCTGTTGGGTACCACAAAACCTTATGAAAATCCAAAGTAATCCAATCCAAACTAGAAACGAGTCGTCCTGTCCTCATATTCTCTTTGATTTAGCCTCCAGCAGAATCAGTCTAGCATTTCGTGAAAAGGCATTCCATTCCCACCCTTTTATCTAACACTTTAAGATATCCTTGTGTACAACATCTTCAAGAAAACTAACAATCGGTAACAAATAAATTGAACTTCGATTAATATATTTTTCCTAATATTTCTTATTTCCTATTACACATCAAAGTCGTCGGGTCATTGCCTGTGTAACCCTTTCGAGGTCTTTGAAAATATACACACAACCACATTATTAAAGATAACAGTAGTTCAAGACAATAACTATTTCGAAAATAACTACCAAACCGAGACCAGCCGAGACGGGGCTATTTTTTTTTACTTTTTGACATTACAAGTTTGAATTATTATAAAAGTATAAAGTCGGATTTTTTATTCGAGTCAGGGATATGTGTTTGTAAGGGGAGAGTGCATGCTGCATTCCCACAGCCGCTGGGCGCACTCGACTGGCCACGTTACTCCTCTCTCACAGAAGACTTGAAATGTACTGCATTACCTACCTAAGGTCAGGGTCAGAGTTCTACCAATAGAATAGGTACATATTGCTGGAATCGCCACAGAATTTTACAAGAACCCATAAAAAAAACCCTATCCAAAGAGTCAATCAGTCAAATAATCATGATGGTATCCTTAACGATGGAGACAAAATAAAAAATCGGATAGACGTCCGGAGGAAGACGGTATTACAAATGACAATATAAAAGCACTAATTGAATCGATTACACCCATTCTGACCGAACTATTCAATATATTATTCAATGGTCTTAACTGGATACCTTGGGAATGGAAAAACTCGGTTATAACACTACTCTATAAAACAGGAGACTATATGGACATCAGAAATTACAGACCGATAAACTTAGTGCGGGCCATTACAAAGTATTTACCAGTACTTTACTGCGAAGACTACGAGGAACTTTGAACAATGAGCAACCAGGAGAACAGGCAGGTTTCAGATCAAACTACTCGACTGCAAATGTTCACTTTGAGTAAACGTTCCCTGAATATTTTCTTAAAACTTGCACGCGACTGTCTAATACCTACCGACGGGCCGTGCAGCCTGCACGGCGAAGGAATCTGAAAGAAAAATAATATAAGCTTCGTTCGCGGTAGGGATTCAGAACTGATTCGGAACTATACGCATGCGCAGTTCAAATAATGCCGTTCGCGGAACACACAATTCAGAATTTCTAGTTACAGTTCTGTGTTCGCGGAACCGTCGAACTCGATTCAGGATCGGTTCAGAATCAGTTATATCAGTTCTATAACTTTGGCATTAGTTCCAGACATGCGCAGTTTTTACCTAACGACATTTGACATACATGCTGCGGCTATATTCAGTTGGTTAGAAACTAATAAACTGGTTAAACAGTTAAATAAAATATAAATTTTATTAATTTATTAAGGGTGAAATAAAATATGGTTAGTTTTGTTTGTTGTTTATATAAATAAGTTTATATAATACTCTAATAAGAGTAATGTGTTTTGGTGGGTCCACTTAAATACTTGCCAACTTAGGGGTTTTAGGGGGGGTTTAGGGGTTACCAAATTTAGGGGTAAATAAGTGGGAGGGGTTTTTTTTAGGGGTTTTATATTTTTAGGGATTTTATGACTCTTCATATATTGTTTTGAATATATATTTTTCATATATTATGTGAAAGTATAGGCCCTGGGACAATCCAAACTATAATAGCTAATCATATTTATTTGTTGACCTAGCGACTTAACGACATCTAGTACAAATATATTACAACTACTCTGTGGCGACTGGTGGTTATTGTGCCTATGCTTACTGGAAATACATATGTACGTTGATTATTGTTTACTTGTTTAATTCGATTTTGTTGTTGTACTGCTGTGCCGACAAGCAATTTGTTAATGATGCCTAAAGAAACTAAAAATAAAAAAATGTACAGTCAGAAGTACACGTAGATTTGGGAAACAGATCCAGATTTAAAAGGTAAAGAAATTTCATTGCATTTTTGTAATTTATATTTTTTCTTTTATTATATATTTTTTTAGGGAGATTTCTAAGTAATTGGGGCGATTTTGGGGGTTTTTGACTTAAGCTTTAGGGATAAATATTTTTGAGAGTTGGTAACACTGCCGATGACAGTAGATCGTACGCAGTTTGGTTCCGAAATCGTTCGCGGAAATAAAAATCACGAATCGGTTTATAACCGAGCATGCGCTCTACTACGATTCTAAATTAGTTCAGTACCAGTTCCGAATTAGTTCTGAATCCTTACCGCGAACAAAGCTATATTCACTATCTCAAATATTAGAACGCTAGAAATATTAGTTACAATGTCTGTTAACGTCTTGCTTAGCTTTTGTGTGCAATAAATTATCTATCTATACAGCAAAATAGCCAAAACCAAACATTTTATGAGTGCACGCTGCTATCCAACAGCCGCTGGGCGCACTCGACTGGCCACGTTACCCCTCTCTCACAGAAGACTACCTTGAAATGTACTGCATTTCCACTTTATATTATTTCCCTAATGTACGTACGTGTTTCGGTAGTGAGTGAGATAAGTCAGAGCCAATTCCAATCCTATCCCTCCCCATTTTCCCAACCCTTTCTCCAAATCCATTCCTATATCTCCAAAAGTAGGCAGCGCATCCGGAGGCGTACCAACGTTTGTCATTTTGAACTAATGTTGGCATATATCGCGGATGTCTATGTGCTACAGTATCCACTTACCATCAGGTGGACTGTATGCTCGTCTGCCGCCTTCGTCCATAAAAAAAAAAATTATAGCCCCTATATTAGTATCGGTGGTACATGGTTATCGGAGAATTTATATAGCAGGTACAAAGAGAGCGTGAATAAATATTTATTCACGCTCTCTTTGTACCCCTTAGTTTTGGTATAGGTTGACTGTTGCCTACCGTACATATAAGTCTACAATCAGATTTGAAATTAGGAAAATTTTACGTTAAAACAGAAGGATAAATGCAAATGACCTGTAATACTTTTAATTATACAATTTTACGCATCTGGTGTCCCAAGTTCACCCACTTTGAAACTCCTTCTACTTAATAATAGACGATTAAAATATGTGCGCAATCTTTTGAACTGCAGAAAATAAGTAAGATTGAACTTTATTTTTAGTTAAATAAGGCTTATATAAGTGGAAAAATAAATGAACAATTTCAGTAATCGCCTCTCTTATAACTGGTACCCTAATCGCAACGGTCCTTCTCTTATCCTTAAGAAATGATTTCGAAGATAATTTTGTCTGAAAATGGCTTAAAGACTCAAAAGCAACGTCGAAAACATTATCCTAAAAATATTTGTGATTATCCAATCCATTTCTCAATTTGTAAAGGTGGCCAGCGCATCGGGGTGCGTGCCAACGTTTGTCATTGTGGACTGATGCTGGCATGTGTCGCGGATGTCTATGGACGACAGTATCCATTTACCATCAGGTGGACTGTATGGTAGTCTGCCGCCTTTTTTTTGATAAAAAAAAGTATAAATACACTTAACACAAATATCTCGTTTTAAATGAACTATAAAGAGCCTCCATGACATTCGACCCTTAATATTCGCTCATTTAAAATTTCAAACACAGTTATAACTGAACTTTACGACGCGCAATGAGGGGGTCGGCAGTGAGATAAAATTTAATTTGTGTTCAACAAATTGCTACAATCTTCACAATGAACATTAGTTTTACTTTATTTAAATAAAGATGGTAAGTTCATACATTCAGGTGGTGCAAGATTACATAAGACACAACGGATACAAAACAAATGGCTAAAATACAATTAAAAACTACATTTAATTCAAAATATTAATAATCATAGTAGTAGCAATGTCAATAAAATTAGTAGATATTAACATAAGGTCCTTTTGATTCATTACTAGCAATCCACCCCGACTTTGCTTTTCGAACCCTACAGATTTTTTATTTTTGAATAAGATCGTTTATATGAAATAAACATACGAAACAAAGTCGCTCATTCTTATAATGTTTATTCATTTAATAATTCATTATCACATGAAATAAATAAAAAGGGAGAAATAGAAAAGATGTACGTGAGGCAAGCCCATCTCCTGCAGAGATTTCTTCCAGCAAACCTGGGGAAGTGAAATATAGGTCAAGACAGAAAGGGTAGTGCTTAAGGAAAATTTATATTTATAAATAGTACAACAATACTAACATATACTACAATAATAGTCTTTTAGCATCAACTTGTTCATTATATAATTTATATTTGATTTTATATCTACTGTTAATTTGAACTAATGTGAAGATATTTTTTTAAAATATTTTTTTATTTTTATATTAAATACAGTATACAAAAAAAGTACTGTAAATTAGAATAATGTTATTAAACTTTTACACCCCCTTATCAGATAGAACATTTAATTATGTGGCATCTTCATTTGTACCTATCTTCTCTGTATTTGGAGTAAGGGTTGGAAAAATGGAGAGGGATAGGATAAAATGGGATGACAATGGACTCTGGCATACCTCACTCACTACCGAAACACATAGGTAAAATAGGATAAAAAGGTGAAAAGCAGTGTACGATGCATCTCTCTCTCTCCCTAAAACTCTTAACTGAAAAGAATCCCATATTCCTTCTTAACAGGCGAGTATACCGCCTGGCAGCTCTTCATGAAATATCTAGACTGTTCATGGAACGCTAAATTCCAGCAAGTGGCTACAACATACAGATTCAATTACTTATTCTTATTTGCTTACTTAATAATCGGAACTTGACCTTTAAGGACAGAGGGCACGAGTCATCGGAGGGCAAGGAGCACTAACCTGAGGCGACCCGACCCTAACTGTAATAAACTACATACCTGCCAAATGTAAATGGGGTTTAATATTTTTTCATCTAACATGAGATATTATAATACAAGATATCATACAGAAAATGTGGCGTATACAACAGCTCCTGCCGGTGGGTTCACTCGCGTATTCATTGTCGCACGGAAACCTTAGTTTTATCCTACACTCCCACTAGTTTGCCAGAAAACCCAGAAAAAAAACTAAATACATAATCTACGAAACAACCAATTTTAATTACGACTATGCCTAAAATCTATATATATAAAACAAAGTCGGGTTAGTTACACCATTTATAACTCAAGAACGGCTGGACCGATTTTAATGATTTCTGATTTATTGGATTCGTCTCCGCACCGAATAGCAGACTGACTATTAAAATATCTGAAAAAATCACGGAAAAAAAAAAGAAAATTAATCTAGAAATATATTGAAATAAATAGAAAATACTCGAATCGAAATTTAACCAAAAATTATTTTTACCCAAAAAAGATAAAAACTGGGTAAGCGCCATCTGTTGGGCAGCCACAGCAACGCGTGGCCGGTCATAGCTAGTATTTAATAATTACAAACTAAGATTGAAATTAAAATTTACAAATTAACTTATTAAAGACTAACGTAAATATAAAATATCCATAACTATAATAATAAATAATAAGTTGGGCCCATTATTTATTACACTAGATGCTCAAATATATAAGATATAGGTATATAAATTGAATATGGATAAATTTGGTCCATGTAGCGAAGGTACCTCTTTTTTTTTAACGTGGGGAAATCCATCGTGAGATACCCTTCCGCTGGGGACAGGCGGAGGGTTATGCCGGACTCCTACCGGCTAAATCCCCACGGTGTTCCGTCTGTTCACTTCGCGCCAGGGTCACGGGTGCACTGTTAACATTCGTCCGCGACCCCGGCTGTGGCGGCCCGCTAGTGCGGGCCCCGGTCTCTATACGGGCCCCGGTCTCTGTAGCGAAGGTACCTGCCCAACATACTGGCGACATTACCTCCCTGGTTTGCGATGCTGATCCGTTGTGCGAGATAATGGTCAGCTCAAGTAAATAGTTTTAAATTACCGACAATGGCGGGACTACCTAAATCTATATTGTCATCACATTGAACTAGTGACAATTTTATTCCCACATTTTAGCAATTTTGTTTAAAGGACTGAAGTGTTGGGACAAAAATGTGGCGCTAGTTAAAAATTTCGCCTAAATCAATTAAACAAAATATGGAATATAATAAAACAAGGGACAACTACCCTATATAGATAATCAAATATTTATTAGCTGAATTACAACGTTAACTTTTTTTTATGGACGAAGGGGGCAGACGAGCATAGAGTCCACCTGATGGTAAGTGGATACTGTCGCCCATAGACATCCGCGATACATGCCAACATTAGTCCAGAATAATAAACGTTGGCACGACCCCGGATGCGCTGCCTACCTTTAGAGATATAGGAATGAATTTGGAGAAAGGGTTAGGAAAATGGGAAGGGATAGGATGGGAATGGGCTCTGGCACATCTCACTCACTACCGAAACACGTACATACATTAGGGAAATATGATAAAGTGGGAAATGCAGTACATTTCAAGGTAAACTTCTGTGAGAGAGGGATAACGTGGCCAGTCGAGTACACATTGCAGCGTACACTCTCCCCCTCCCAAACTATGGCCTATGTCCTTTTCGTAGTCCCCAAGAAGAACGAAAATCTAGATAACTGTTTTCACTATATATTATTACGATATGATACTAGAGTCTAGATGCAATGTATCCACTGCTGGAGATGGGTCTTCTCGTGCAAATTTTCTTGTGTACGAGGGATATATGACTTGTAAACGCGACGCTGACCAATAAAGTTGGCGAGTCCAATCTTTTAAAAGTTGTGTAGTTAGTGTAGTCGACATACACAACTATAATGAGCCCACGTCCATTACTTTCAAACTCCCTCGCAGTTGAGTAAATGCTAATTTATAGTCTTCATAAAACACAGCAGTTAAAAACCGAAACAAAATTTACTCAATACATTCCGACTCTTAAAGACAGATAAATGGACAAAAATACATCGACTTACAAAATATGTAAAAGATAAAGGTTAAATGTGTAAAACAAACCAATTTCATATTACATGAGACCTCGAATGGA
Source organism: Sesia apiformis (assembly GCA_914767545.1). Lineage (NCBI taxonomy): Eukaryota > Metazoa > Arthropoda > Insecta > Lepidoptera > Sesiidae > Sesia > Sesia apiformis. Next base: position 2,179,179 of record OU611967.1, on the reverse strand, counting down.
ATCCAGAGCACGTACCTACCTGAAAACGTTGAGTGCGATGCCCTACGGACAAAAGTCAGGTCATTGATACATGATAAAACAAGAGAGTGTCTTTAAAAAATGTTAAGCTGCTGGCCCTCTTTATAGTCAAGACAATTATAATAATAATAATAATAATAATACTCTTTATTGCGTACACTTCCCGGCCGAAAGTAATACACATCGGCCTTTAGAAAGAGATAATCGGCTAGCTTCGGTTTTGTAGAGCGTCGTCTCTGTCGTGTGTCGTTACAACGAAGACGACGCTCTACAATACCGAGCTAGCCAATCATAGTCGATGTGTATTACTTTCGGCCGGGATATGTACACACAAACAAAACCAAAATATACACATACTTAACGACACAATTGGCGGCCATGTCGCTTAAGCGATCTCCTCCAGGCAACCATAGGACAGCTCTCTATCTCTTCTCTGTCTTCTTTTCTTCTTGATCAGTTTGAATTGATATAGCAAGAAAATAAATAAGTCAATACATAAACATTAATATACAATATATTACACAGTCATAAATCTATTTCTTTTTAAGGACGAAAGCGGCAGACGAGCATACAGTGCACCTGATGGTAAGTGGATACATCGCCCATAGACATCCGCGATACACGCTAGGATTGTCCCGGTATCAGTATCTGTGTTACGCGTCCAGGAATTAATCAGTTTATCCCGGATCCCGGAAACGGGAAGTGATGTGGTATGATGCTATTCTAAAGTCGGCCAATACCACACAGTCGAAAGAATATATGCACAATTAAAAAACAAAAAAGTACAATTAAAAAATATCAGCCCAAGCAAATTGACTTGTATTCAAAGCACAAAAAACATGTCATGTCGCAAACGATTTAATCATAACGGTCGACAGAACTGTCCGCTTCCGCTCCTATGCCAACTTCCGGCGCCCACCGGAAGTACACAGCAATTTCCCATATCGTTTGCTTTGTTCTTGTATCTGCGATATAATTTAAACGTGTGTCTCTATATTTATAAGGACAGAAGTTAAAAAAATGAAAATAATCAAAAACAGATTACATTTTTTTTTTAATATAAAAAGTTTGGCAGACTAGCACTGAGTCCACCTGGTGGTAACTGGATACTGTCACCCATAGATACATGCCGACATCAGTCCAGAAAGATCACAAGAACCAAGTGACTTCCCCTTAATAGAGACAATAAGTAAAGTGTTATTGGACACGTTCTTAGTTTTACTCTACTTAGCAACTTAGGTCAAATTTAAATTACTCATTAGCCTTAGTATTATAGCTAGATTGTAATTTTAATGTAATACCTCCTTATTAGGTATGTCATTGTTAAAAAAAAAAGTCCAGAAAGACCTAGACGCGATGCCTACCTTTCCAAATTTAAGAATTGATTTAGAGAAAGAAAATGGGGAGGGATATGATAGGATAAACAGGCTCCATTATATTTCACTCACACGTAAGTACATTGGGACAATGGAATAAAATGGTAAATAACATTTACGGAAGTCTTCTGTGACAAAGGGATAACTTGGCCAGTCAAGTGCGCCTAGTGGCCCATTTTAGTGAGAGTGGGTCAAACCAAGAGGAGCAGGAGAGAATCCTCTCCACCTTGTACCGTATTTATAATGGTAGGTATGTATCAAAATCTTTTTGTCAAAATCGTACCTAAAGTTTTGGCAATAACGAACAGGGGTTGCCACTCATCACGGTTATATATCAGTTATCAATATAATGATAAAATGTCGTACAATAGTCGTCTTGAGCTGTATTCGGTAGCGGGCAGGCCGTATATGCCGCAGGATCTATAATCGAAACGAGTCCTCGATTGGAGACCACGTAGCTACCACGCTACCCAGAAACGTAGCGTGGGACGCCCTCCGATTAGATTACTTGTAGAAAGTCGCCGAATGGTGGATGGATGAAAAGAACTGACGATCGTATGTGCCACCACATACGACCGTATGGTCGTATGGTCCTTAGGAGAGGCTTATATCCATCAGTGGAGAGACACAGGCTGATGGTATGTTTTGATATAGATTTGTCTAACTAGCGTTCGTATAAACTAATAAACTGATTTAAAAATCGATTCCGTACCATCGAAGCCGCAAGCTAATACTAACTTAACACAATGAAAACACGACAGAAATTGTCAAACAAAAATTGATTAACAAGAATCCATAATCTCATCAATTAGAATTAAAAACAATGATGACAAATCTTATAATGTAGACATAAGCTTTTAAGATGTTTTCCTCAATTATAAGCTTGCTGGAGCACTTAACAGCTTTTAAAACACAAAGTCGACTTCTTTCATAATCGAATTACCGCCATTTAATGGACGCCATCTTGTTTTGGCGGGAATCTAAAAGAGCTGTCAAAATACACCCTCCATTAAGAGCGTTAATTTCGTTATAAATAATCTGTTATTTGACGTTGCGGGAAGTTTGAGCGTTGCGGTGATCGATTTGTTAAAGTTTAAAAGTCGCTCTTGCTGTTGTTACGTTTGGTAAAAAAGTGGGATTTTTATAAAAATCAAATAGGCTTTATTAGTTACAAAGGCCAGCAGTTTATTGGCAGTTTTTTATTTAATCAAACGTCATAATTTGAATCCAAAGATAATACATATCAAATGCTCTATCATACTAAGTGTTTGAAAAATCAATGTACCAAAATTTATATATTAATTACCTACTATATAGCGTATATATATATAGGCCATTGGGGGGGGGGGGGGGGCGGAAGGTGCGCACTGCAATCTCACAGCCGCTAGGCGCAATTGACTGGTCACGTTACCCCTCTCTCACAGAAGACTACCAAGAAATATACTGTATTCGCACCTAATTCTGTTCCCAATGTACGTAAATACGTGCTTCGATAGTGAATGTGATAAGTCAGAGCCCAAGCCTATCCTATCCTATCTTTTCCCATTATCCCAAGCCTTTCTCCAAATCCATTCCTAAATCTCCAAACGAAGGCAGCGCATCCTGAGGCATGCCTACATTTGTCATTCAATTCATAACTCTTCCTATTTTACTTCACCAAATGGTTTCTATCTCGCTCTTCCATGTGTCTATTGTTAATTTTGTGTTTTCTTATAACAATTTATTATATTTCGCTGACAAGTCTGTTGACTCTTCTTAACAATGATAGATTGCAGCGCGCCCTGTCGTATTTTTCACATAACGCAGTTAGCGTTACCACAGCAACGGATTTCAAAACAAAAATATTTGCATCTCGCTATAATTTTGTTACTTTAACTTTTGAAAATGTCTAAAGCTAAAACAGGAGCAGTGTGGGAGGACAAAGAAGTATTATTTGATCTACCTTTTACGTGAGTTAGATATTTTTTTTATCAAGAGAGGTAATTGAGTTAGTATTTCTTTAATCAGGAATCTATTTACTGAAGTCCATTAGTATAATGATAAAATCTATTCTTAGGAAATAATAGCTTCTTATAAATACAGTCTTATTTATATAAGTCAGATATTTGATTATATAACATCTAAATGTTATTAGCTTTTTTATATATAAGGAAAAATAAATAATTAGCCTGCGCCTTTTGTCAGATATTCAATCGAAAAATATAAAGTCGAATTCAGGGGTCATCTCGAAAATAAACTGAAAATGGCCTGTAAAAAGCTCGGTGTGCTGAACAGAGCGAAACGGTACTTCACCCCTGGGCAACTCCTAACGCTCTACAAAGCTCAGGTTAAGCCCCATAAAGAGTAATGCTCACATCTCTGGACCAGCGCACGGAAATATCAATTGGCTCTTTAGAATAATAACGCTTATTCTAAGATTGGCTCCATCCAACGACGTGCTGTTCGAATTATCGACGATCCCACTCTCGCAGGCGCTTTCGAACCCCTCAGCGTTCGGAGAGACGTTGCGTCTCCCAGTGAGTTCTACCGCCTGTACAATGGGGAATTCTCTGAAGAATTGTTCAATATAATTCCCACCTCCGGTTTCTACAAACGCACCTCCCGTCACAGAAGTGCGGTCCATCCGCATTTCCTCGATACGGAGGTGTCGCGTACTGTATTACCGCGTTTGTCTCAAAACGCGTTTGTATTACCGCGAACCCGTAGCTTGTGGAACAAACTGCCTCAAGAGGTGTTTCCATTACGCTACGATATGGGATTCTTCAAGAAAACTGTGAATAGGATTTTGCAAGGTCGGAGGCGCACCCGCATACACCCTGGCATTGCAGGTGTTCATGGGCGGCGGTAACATTTATCATCACGTGGAACTGCTTGCTCGTCTGCCCACTTCCCTATAATAGAGATGGTACTATGTAAGTTAATGCGAGTGTATCTACGAGTAGGCGAGTGGTTTATGTGTAACATCGATATAGGAATGGACCGATGAGCAGTTCATCTGGGCGGAAAAGTCAAATTTCAATCTGTACTACACAATAAGAATCTTCCATTTTCAAAACACATATGAATTAAAGAATTATAGAGCTACTGAAGACAAAACACTATAGACTCGAACTTAGCCACTCTAGAGTGCTCGTATAACATATCTAGTATGTACGACTCAAGTCGATAATGTAAAAAAAGGTGGTGAATTTTAAATATTCGTGGAACAAACATTGTCACTTTTCAGGTAAGGAAGTCAGTATTAAGAGGATGCGCGTATTTCTTTTTTTTTTTCAATGACACTACGATTTCCAGTGTCGTGGATCCAGAGACACGTATAAAGACGAACACAACACGTGCAGACTTTTTATCGGAACTCGAGATGTGAACTGGAACTTTGTTTTTGTTTGATTATTGTAAAAATTGTGCATTAGGCGTTTTGTTGTTTAATAGTGATAGTTTATTAAGCTTCAAAGTGTTTTTCGTGCGAACTCTTTGTGATAATCAAATAAAACTGCGTTTTTCGTGTGCTTTCAAGGAGTCTTCGTGCAGAAGAGTCTGTCCTCCGTCCTCAGCCTACTATCGCTTTACTGAGCGACATGTGACTTAGTTCAATGGGATTGGACATTGACAGGATACGTTTTAAACTTTGAAATTGTTTATTACGAAGAAAACTTGACACTGGCAGAATGTGCTATTTGCACCATTGCTATATATGAAGAAAAGAAAAAAACACGTGCAACACTCAGACACGCACAAACAACCTGTCTTTAAATCATTGATTGTCCGACCGGGAATCGAACCCGTGACCTGCACACCTGGCAGGGCACTAGCAACTGGGCTATTGGACGTAATTATTTAACCCTGTATATGTCGTTGAAATTGCTTTTTTACTTAGGAATTAAAAAAAAAATCAATTTGTAAAATTGAGTGTCGTTGATTCTCTCAGACACCTGAAGCTGAGACCCGGTGAGAAGATTTTTGATAGGATTGAACACATAGAAGATACGAAGGGCAATAGTGGCACCAAAGGGAGAATGGTGGTCACCAACCTGAGGATTATATGGCACTGTCTTGGTTCACCTAGGATCAATTTATGTGAGTTAAAAGGATCAAATTCAAGTTAATTTATGTCAGTTAAATGGATCAAATTCAAAACGATTTATGGCAATTAAATGGATCAAATTCAAATCAATCTTGTGAGCTAAGTGGACCAAATACAAATCAGTTTATGTGAGCTAAATGGATCAAATTCAAATCAATTTTGTGAGCTAAATGGACCAAATTCAAATCAATTTATGTGACCTAAATGGATCAAATTCAAATCAATTCATGCGAGTTAGATGGATCAAATTCAAATTAATTGATTTGAATTTGATCCATTTAGGATCAAATTCAAATCTATCTTCAAATTCAAAATCTATTTATGGGAGTTATATGGCTCAAATTCAAATCAATGTTGTGAGCTAAATGGACCAAATTCAAATCGATTTATGTGAGCTAAATGGATCAAATTCAAATCAATTTATGCGAGTTAAATGGATCCAACTCGGCATTCATTTTCTTGATGTAAACCTTTATAAAAAGTCAGTGTATCTGATTTGAGGAGCTTTTTTTTATTTTTATAATAAAATTTTATAATTTTGTTTTTATGTTGTTTGAAGTATTTTAATGCTGGAGAGGGCTGCGTGTGCAAAGACAACGTTAACGAATGTCATTATGGGACGTACGCAGGTTTTATACAATGTCAGCTTATTTCTAAGCGACATTTTTCTTCTCCCGCCTATATGGGAGGGTTGAGACGACCGAGTACAAAGGCGGCTCGGTTTCGGACAGTTTGTATGTGTTCTTGGAAGGCCAGCCGATGGTCTTGGGTGACTCCCAAGATATTTGGTCTACCTAGCCTAAGGGATAGTATCATCGAAAAGAGATATCGGGAGTGCGGAAAGACGAGACCTAGAGCTACGAATGCCACCCATGGGAAAAGAAAAGCACATGGCTGCACTTTTCTCGGGGTTGACCTCAATCCTCCACCTCAAAAACCACTCGCCTAGGGCGGTGAATGTGCGTTGGAGGCGTAGAGAAACAGGCCGCAGGTTCCTATCTGAAGCGTAGGGTCGCCATCGTTCACGATTTTTAGCTCTTTTCATGCAGCCACTATCAGCGAATTTCTTCAAGTCACCTGACGGAGGGTTGGCGATATAGGGTTGCCAAATGATTTTTTCTCAAGCTCAGACATCGCCATTGAAAAAGTCGCACATTTGGTTCCAAGGCCGAATATGATGGCGGACTTGCCGGACATTAGGGTGGACTTTGCCGGACGTTGAAAAAAATTTTCCTAACAGTGGGAACTAGCTAGATAGAATTTTCAATAGTTAATAGTAGGTGTGTAGGATTTTTCAATAAAACATGAAATATTTAGTCTTCAGTCTGTATAATTAAAAGTGTGTTTTAGGAAAGACATAGAATTTAAATTATGGCTCGTCGGAAGGCCGGACAGGCCGGACTAGCAGATAAAAGTCTGACATGTCCGTCTGGCAACCCTAGCCCCATATTGCGCTTCCCGGTATTGGGTATTATGAGGTAAATCCTACGATCGTAAACAACAGTTTCCTCTCATATTTTTAATATTATTCTCGTATCCTTACCACCTTCATAAACACTGTATTACATATTTCAGCGATTGGTCTAAACTGCATAATATCAACCAGCACAAAAGTGGTCAACTCGGGTCTGAGAGGTACCACCCAAGCTCTATACGTTTTAGCGGCATACAGGACCAACAGATATGAGTTCATATTCACAAACCTATCACCCAACTGCGTCAGACATTATACTTCCGTCGTTGGAGTGCATAAGTAAGTTCATTTTGTGTGTTGTATTACTAGAATGCTCTATACGTACTATGCTGAGTATTGACTAATACGTATCATTGCAAAATTACACATGTCTACAAACGTTAATTCAAATACTTTTGCTCAATTTAAACCACATAAATGTATAACTGTTTAAGTTATCCATTTTTGGCACTTGTACCATTTGAGTAAATTTTTCAACATAATGCAGATGATTACTGATGCAGAGTTAATTCTCCATGAACGTAAGTAGTTTTGAAGATAAGTTGTAGAAAAAAACATCTGTAATGTTTTGCCTCTGGTGGAAAAATTAGACTTTCGAGTTAACAAAAAAAAAAAAACTTTTTTAAATATATATTTGGAAATTTATGGGCTCACGACTCAAAGCGATATTGTGGTACCTACGTTAGGTCCACTATTGAACTATTCTCAGAAAAAAAATCACGATTGTATTACCTACTAGTTCAGATGCATTTATGAACCTTGCTCTAAAATCTGATTTTACCAAAATTTTACAAATATCCAAATAACTTTTGACCCAATGAATATTGCGGAACATACATGGGGGTTAAATCGATAGGTATTGAGGTCCCCCATCGCCCTGCTTCCAATGATCCATCCCCTTGTTACACCGTATAAAGTAGGCAATTGTAATATTTACAGAGGCGGACTTTGATTTGTATGCCCACACTTCAAATTATACCTGTTTAAAGCGAATAATGCTAAACTTTTTTATTTAAACTGGTGATACAATTTAGGAAAGGGGGCAAGAGACTCGAGAGCGGAATGACAATATTTCTGATATAATTATAATAGTCATAAATGCTTTTTTAATATTCCAGAGCATATGCCGGCTCCAGATTGTATCGTGATTTGAAATTAAGAACTGCTATTATCTATAACAAGCAACTGAGGAAATTACCACTGGAGAAGGTAGGTCATTACACTAATTCATTTAAGAAAAAAATGAAGGCAGCTCGTTCTAAATTGAAAGATTCAGAGATTTGTGGCTAACTCGTAGTCTCCAACTCGTAAAAAAATTGCAGGAATTGATTTTTTGTATTTATGTCATGGCTAGTGTGACATACCAATATGTAATTTTTCTTGCGTCTGGATGCTATTGTTTTTGTATGATACTAACTTCCCTTGGACCTAGTTGAACTTTCCCCTGTAGCCAACTTTTTTTTTTGTAATCTTCGCAACAGATAGATTGACTAATACTCTGAATTTATTTATGTATTTCGCGGAACAGCATATAAGACATACAATGAAAGAGTAAATACTAAGCTAACTACTCTGCTATAACTAAATGTTGACTTATTCACAGGCTGCCACTGCAAAGAAAATGTGGAATGTTAATATTTTGGAAATAAGTTTTTAATATAAATATGAATACAAAAGTTAGAACATAGGTCGAAATGATAAGTATGCGAAATTAGTCTTGCATCTCCAGATCTGCCTCGACGAGCACAGCATCTGGAACCTGTCAAGCGAGTCCGGGAACCTGGGCAGCATGGTGGTCAGTAACGTGCGGATCGTATGGCACGCTGACGTCAACGACGCGTTCAACGTCTCCATGCCGTACATTACTATTGAAAGCGTGAGTGCTTGAATTTTTCTAGAATACTTTACCTCTGTGGGCCGTGTGGTGATGGCCGGCTTTACTCATCTCTTACCGTGGATGTTGTAAAAGGCGACTAAGGGATATTAAATCAGCTACCACAGGCCCTGAGGAACTGCACCACCTCTAAAAGAGTAAAGTCGCCAACCCGCTAAGCTAGCTTAGCGTTTTACGACCATACATCCCTCATGCACAACACAATATGCATGTGGAAGACTATGTCCAGCAATGTAGGGAAAATGGACTAGATTACCATTTACCTACTCAATTATAAAAAAGCTTGTCTTCGTGTCTTCCTCATAAAAAATACTTTCAGATATCAATCCGCGACTCAAAATTCGGCGAAGCGTTAGTGATAGTGACGAGGCCCTCCTCAGGGGGATATGTGCTGGGCTTCCGAGCGGATCCCCCTTCGAGACTCCGCCCGTTAGTGACGGAGCTGGAAGCCTTACACCAGGCCTATACCGAGAGGCCGATCTTTGGTGTTGAAATTAGTTGGGGGAATGAGGTACTGATTATAACTGATTATTATATGTTTATTACCTACTTCTATTTACCTTCTTCTATTTACCTACTTATATTTACCTACTTCTTTACTTATTTATTATCTATCCGTCTGTCTACATTTTTATTTATTTACATTTTATTATTTTAACCAAAGGTGGACTCAATCCCACAAAGCATTCCCTCCCAGCACCAAGCACTACTTTGGGAGTTATTTAGTGAAACAGTAGAATAGAAAACAAATATTGGAATAAGTAAAATATACAATTATACATATCTAAAATAAGTAAAATATAGTATTTAGGTAATAAATACTTAGAATATAAATATATAGATACTTAACATTTCATTATTTGTCCGCCTATGTTATTTTCATTCAGCTTGATTCGACGTTTTGTTAATTTGCATTTTTTTCGAGACTTCAGTCGCTTACCCAGTATTTTATCCGTATTGCTTTTTTTTCGGAATGCCTAAATTCTTGTGGCCCTAGCGGCCTTTCAAGGATCACTGGACATGTATGGTTTAGGGCGAGAGCAAGAAGGCCAAGGGAGCCCAAGGGCTTCCCCGCCGGTAGACCGGCGGATGGAACGGAAAGGTTAGAGTAGCCTTGGGAGGGTACCGCAGGATCGCGAATCGATGAGAAGAATCCGTATTGCAATCCTGTATTCCCTCAATGTAAAAGCATTCATGACAAATCTATATTTCTCAGAAAAGCACTGACTGAGGACTACATCGCAAATTAAATATTTTCAAATGATCCTTGTAATACATGAAAACTATTAGGTGTGGTGAAAAAGTATTAAACGCCTATGTTAATCTAAATAGCAAAGATAATTCAATTTGTGTAAAATACTTACGACTATTATTTATGTGTCCCTTCTTGTGGAGCAGTGTGGGACGACCACCGGCCAGGGGAACTGACGACGGTGAAGAAGTCGATGGTGGTTGGATGAGTAGAGCCTAGGATCGTGTGTGATGGCGAGCCGCGGGTGAGGCCTATATCCAGCAGTGGGAAGACATAGGCTGATGGTGTAGTATATTATTTATTAATGTAGGTTTTCAAAATTACAGTTAGTAAAGCTTGGAAAAGCTTAGTAAAGCTTTTCCGAAAAGGCTATAGTACCATAGACCACATCCATACGCTGCGGCAAGTTATACAGAAGATCGAGGAGTATAACTTGCCATTATGCTTAGCGTTTGTGGACTATGAGAAAGCCTTTGATTCGAACGAGACTTGGGCAGTGCTACAGTCCCTCCAGCGGTGCCATATTGACTATCGGTATATCGAAGTGTTGAAGTGTTTGTATAACAACGCCACCATGTCAGTCCGAGTACAGGAAGGGAGCACGGAGCCGATTCCATTGCAGAGGGGTGTGAGACAAGGAGATGTCATCTCTCCGAAGCTCTTCACCAATGCGATGGAAGACGTTTTCAAGCTCCTGGAATGGAAAGGACTCGGCATCAACGTTGATGGCGAATGCATCACTCACCTTCGATCTGCCGACGATATCGTGGTCATGGCAGAATCGCTGGAGGATCTTAGCACAATGCTCGGAGACCTCAATCGAGTTTCCCAACAGGTGGGCCTTAAAATGAACATGGACAAGACGAAAATCATGTCGAATGTCCATGTCGTGCCCACCCCAGTTTCAGTTGGGAGCTCGATTCTCGAAGTTGTTGACGAGTACGTCTACCTAGGCCAAACGGTCCAACTAGGTAGGTCCAACTTCGAGAAAGAGGTCAATCGACGAATCCAACTCGGCTGGGCAGCGTTCGGGAAGCTACGCAGCGTCTTCTCTTCCAAAATACCTCAGTGCTTGAAGACGAAGGTCTTCGACCAGTGTGTGTTGCCAGTGATGACCTACGGCACCGTGACGTGGTCTCTGACTATGGGCCTCATAAATAAGCTCACTGTCGCACAGCGAGCTATGGAGAGGGCTATGCTCGGGGTTTCCCTACGTGATCGAATCAGGAATGAGGAGATCCGTAGACGAACTAAAGTCACCGACATAGCCTCTCGGGTTAGCAAGCTGAAGTGGCAGTGGGCAGGGCACATAGCTCGAAGAACCGATGGCCGATGGGGCAAAAGGGTTCTCGAATGGAGACCACGTACCGGCGGACGAAGCCGAGAACGTCCATCTGCTAGATGGACAGACGACCTCATAAAGGTTGCGGGCACCCGCTGGATGCAGGTCGCTGCCGATAGGTCTAAATGGCGGACAATGGGGGAGGCCTATGTCCAGCAGTGGACGTCCAAGGGCTGAAAAGGAGAAAGCTTGGAAGAGAGCACGATACGCGCACCTGTCTATTCTCGACTGTTATTCAGGAACTCGCGAGTTCAAACACGGCCCGTAACACTAAATTGTTCCTATAACTCGTTAACGAATCTTTTTTATAGAAGAGATGGCAGATAAGCGGGCGTGCCACATAATGGTAAGTGGTCACCGCCGCCCATAGACACCTGTAAGGCAATGAACAAAAGTTTTGTAATCGTACAAACGCTCTTTAGTCAATGAATGTTATTTACAGACATCAAACCCTCCAAAAGACGACATAGAGGAATTACAAGAGATCGGCGAACCTCGAGGAGAAATGGGACCGAATTTGTACTTGGCATCTCAAATGGCAAAGACTAAGGAAGAAGCGGACATACAGCCCGTCTACAGCCCTTATTTAGGCTTAGCTATAGAACCTTTGAAAGAAGGGTTCACGTTGAAAAGTCTGTTTGAAGTACAGACTAGCTCCTAAAGGATTTAAAACCTAAGTTTTAGTTAAATTCCTAAACTAGAATTTTGGAAATCAAATAAATCGTTAATTTGAAAACAACTTATTGTACGTAACAAATCAATCACCTTAGATGTATTAGAATACTTATCCTATATTATTGGGTAATATTGTGTTTAATTATTGCTTGAAATCTGTTGTCCTTTGCAATTTTTAATTTGATATAAATTCACAAAACATTTCAAACTAGCTGTGCCCGCTACTTCGTACGCGTGGAATTTTAGTTTTTAAACTCTAAATTGGGATATCTTTTCTTCCCTACCGCCGATTTTGATGAAACAAAGCTCGAAGTGCAAGAAACCTGTGATTCACGCAAGCGCAAGTGATTAACCTGTGGAAACACCATGAAAATCCGTTTTCTAGTTTTGTAGATTAGCGTATTCGAACAGACAAACAGACAGACAGACAGACGGACAAAAACTTTCAAAATCTTTTTTTGTATTCTGATACTCTTCCTTCATCGCCCCCAATCAGTTTTTGGTAGATATATTCAATGTACAGACACGCCGGTTCTACAATTTTATTATATGTATGTATAGATGATAAATACATTCGGACCAAACTATCTGTGGACCTGTCAAAATACGTCACATTAAAAACGCTGGTACGGCCAGCATAAAAAATAGTAAGATTTCTTAATACTTTTAACCTTGAGAATATGATTTCTTTGTCCACTATGTCACTAGTCTTTCCCATTTTCAAATTAAATAAACAAAACGAATCAAGATCTCTACATAATTAGTCAAACTTAAATACAAAAGCGCAGAAAATCATAACTGAAAACCAACGAATGACGTAAGTGATATTGTGATTACCTTGGCAACGGTACTTACTGAGCCGGCGAACGTGGGGTGACGTAAAACGTGAGCGGGGGGGGTGTAGGTGCACAGATAGTTTGGTCGGGATATATAATATTCTGCTATTGCTTACTAAAAAGAGATTTTCAGATAAAATTAGTTCTAAATATTAAAAATAATAATTACTTATGAGGTTTTTTTTTTTTTTATAGACTAGAGGGCGGACGAGCAAGCGGTCCCACGTGATGGTAAGTGTTACCGCCGCCCATGGGCACCTGCAACACCAGGGGGCATGCGGGCGCGCCGCCGACCTTGCAAAATCCTATTCACAGCTCTCTTGAAGAACCCCATATCGTAGTTCAATGGAAAGACCTCTTGAGGCAGTTCGTTCCACAGCCTACGGGTTCGCGGTATAAAATAGTTTTTGGACCGCATAGTGCGAGACACCTCCGTATCGAGGAAATGCGGATAGACCGCACTTCTGTGACGGGAGGTGCGGTTGTAGAAACCCGAGGTGGGAATTATATTAAACAATTCTTCAGAGCATTCCCCATTGTACAGGCGGTAGAACACACAGAGAGACGCAACGTCTCTCCGAATGCTGAGGGATTCTAAACCGCCCGTGAGAGTGGGATCGTCGACAATACGAACAGCACGTCGTTGGATAGAGTCAAATGGGTCCAATTGGTATTTCGGTGCGCCGGCCCAGAGATGAGAGCAGTACTCCATATGGGGCCTCACCTGAGTTTTGTATAGCATAAGGAGTTGCCCAGGTTTGAAGTACCGCTTCGCTCTGTTCAGCACACCGAGCTTTTTGGAGGCCATTTTGGCCTTATTGTCTAGATGACCCCTAAATTCGACTTTGCTGGAGATGTCGATACCAAGGATCCCGATACTCTCCAAGATCTTAAGAGGTATGCTCTGAAAGCGAGGTGCTACAATAAAAGGGGTTTTTTTAGTGGTGAATGCAGAGACTTGCGTCTTACTGGGGTTGAAATCCACTAGGTTCATAGAACCCCAAATCGAGACTAGATCTAAAGAGTCTTCGATTTCAGACACAAGCCTGGCGCGACTCTCTTCCACTTCGACCCGAGGGATGTTGGCGCGGCCCCTGTACAAGGTGTCTCCAGTACTGTCATCCGCATAGCAACGTATGTCACCAATTTGTAACAGGTCGTTGATATGCAGAAAGAACAAACCAAACTATTACCAAACTATAATGAATCTGGAGTCATATATAGGTAATTGTGAAGAAAGGCAAATCAACAATTTATACGTATAAATAAGGAATTTGTATTAAAGTATATCATGTAAAATTTGTACAACAACACACAGAATTATTATGTATATGTACTGAAGCATCTATACTAAAGACATATGTAATAAATCTATGATACAGCACAATATCTGAGTACGTTATTTTTATAAACACCAAGCCTTCTTGTAGTTTAATTGGGCCATTTGATAGACAATTCTAACATTTTCAATTTCGTAGCATAATACCTACTATCGCAGTTTGTCGAATTAAATGTGTAAATACATTCGATAGCACATAATGACAACATTCTTCATATTTGAGATAGCATTTATGCCTCCTTTTTATAAATTTGGGTAGTCGCGACATCAAAAACATTTGCGGCTATCAAAATATTTTTTATTTTTATCCTTTTCTAACATTGGATTTACGCCAAATATCATTTTTAACCGTCAATCTTAGTATATTACATATTATATTCAATACAAGCATTTTTTACGTAATTTCTAACAAAAATCTTACATAGAATAATATTGGTAAATTTCTCATCACTAAAAAGTTTGTATACAAAATAATGGCAGCATCGAAATCGCAAACAAATTCTTTTTTTCAAATTTCAAAAATTTTGTCATGTTGATTGACAAATGACAGTGCAGTTCTTTCACGATTGTCAATTTTGCACATCGATTTTTGAATTTGCAAAACAAAAATATTTCTCATTTCGAAAGGGGCTGCCTCGAATCGTAGGTCACAATTTGCGAAAATAATTTTATTACGTTTAACTTTATTATGTTTAAAGTAAAGTTATTCGGTTAAGTATTTAGTGACAGTTGTGACAGGAAAGTGAAGTGCTAAGTGAGGGGAAGTCGGGCTTGCGAGAACAAGTAAAATAATCAAACTGCGCAAATCCGTGATCAACGTTATGAAGATCAAGTTGCGTAAGTAAATATAATTGTTACATAAGTTATATGAGAAAATGGACTTCATTATCCGTATTAGCTAGATATTCAGAAAATATTTTTTATTATTATTAGCACCTATAACTTTTTAAACTTTCGCGTCTTGTACACATTATATTGGATATGGTCTACGTCCACGGACATTGCTAGTATAGTGTGTAACAGTCTTTCCGAATGTAAAGATGAAGTAATGTAATTTTGCAAGGTCGGCGGCGCGCCCGCATACCCCCTGGTGTTGCAGGTGTCCATGGGCGGCGGTAACACTTACCATCACGTGAGACCGCTTGCTCGTCGGCCCTCTTCTCTATAAAAAAAAAAAAGTGTGGGTAAAATATACTGCTCGCAGCTACCATCTTCTCTTTAGTCAACTCGTGACTACGGCTGGTAAAACCGTTGCCGAAACCTCGAGTAGAAATGAAAGGTAAAAAAAGCCTTTGTTAACACGTAATTTTTAAATATTTAAAAATAATATTAAAACAACTAAATTTTAAGCTAAAAAATCGTTAACTAAAGTCAATAATTCTACCCAGACAATAAGGTCCCTTTGCATAACGTCATAATTATGCTCTTGTTTATAGGCATACATTTTAATAATTGTTATAATTCAAATTTTGATTTCTGCATATTATGTTGAGTGAATAACCCTATTAATAATAGTTATTCAAATATTGGTTACAACATACTCTGAAAATGTGTTAGCTTCGTATTTTACTTAATCATGCTGATATAATGCCGGTTGGCCATCTTGTTCCAACATAATTCCACATTTTAGAGTTGGCAAGTCCACAATTTTAGAGGTGGTGCACTTCCTCGGGGCTTGTAATGGCGGCTTTGTTATCCTTTAGTCACCTATTACGACGCCCACAGAAAGATATGGGGTGGTCAAATTCTTACACGATTCGAGAAACCACCTCACCAAGTAAATAATGGCTTCGTGGATTTGAGGAACAATATAACAACACTAAAACTGAGATTAACAATTTTTTCTGAGATTGTTCTGAGAATGAAAAGTAATATAAAAATATTTACCTGCATAAAATGCTTGTTAAGCATATAAAAATTAATATTCACCATAAATTGAAAATCCTGTATTCGCCAAGTTGCCAAATCGATTTTTAATTAGGTCATTTATATTATGCAATACTCGAGAAAATTAAAAAGTCATCGTACATCATCGACTTTCGTTTCTTAGTCTCTCTTTCGGAATTACACGAATCGTATATAGTTGCCGAATCCTTTGAGGCAGTATACGAATAGGTCGCGTTCAATTGCGAATATTTATATAGAGCAGTTATATCATAAATTCCGAAATAATTATGGCATCACCAGATCTGCCTTTGAGACAGTATACGAATAGGTCGCGTTCAATTGCGAATATTTATATAGAGCGGTTATATCATAAATTCCGAAATAATTATGGCATCACCAGACCTGCCTTTGAGACAGTATACGAATAGGTCGCGTTCAATTGCGAATATTTATATAATTGAAGAAAAGTTATTTAATTGAAGAAAATCTTTTTCAAATTAAGAAATACATATGAATATCATGTTTAATAGTCATGTTTCAAATATACATATATATATTAAAACGGGGAATAAAGACAAAAAAGGTCAAATTTAGGAAAAATTCCCGGAAAGCTAGATTTTTGTAAGAACCTTCCTTTTGTGGTTCAATATTGTGACCTTTGACCCCGAGTAGCGTTTTTAACGGCACATGTATCGGTGGAGACTTTTAGGATGTTGTTTAGAACCACAAAAGGAAGGTTCATATAAAAATCCAGCTTTCCCCTGTTTATTCTATTCTGCAATGTCTCTATTCCCTGCACTAATATATATATTTTATAGACAAGTGGACGGACGAGCAAGCGGTCCCACGCGATAGTATGTGTTACAGTCGCCCATGGACACCTGCAACACCAGGGGATATGCGGGTGCGTCGCCGACCTTGCAAAATTCTATTCACAGCTTTCCTGAAGAACCCCATATCGTAACTCAATGGAGAGACCTCTTGAAATTGGTCTATATATCCCTTATGAACATATAAAGAACGGAGATTAATGATACAAATTATTTACTATTAAGTAGTCTTATTCGATTTCGTTGTCACACTTAGTTGATTAAAATCACACATGTAATTGCTCTATATAAGTCAACGCATATTCATATTTAGTTTGAATTTAGAATATCGATTGAAATATGTTTGTGAATATGTTAAATATGATTGAATATATTGTGTGAACTTGTAAAAACTCTACTTTTACAAGATCAACGATAACAAGTGATACGTGTGACATAACAATTCTGAACTTTATTGCTGTTGTCATAAAGTCTATATTCAATAACTGAAATAGCGTTTTTTAAAGTTTTTATTCATCTAATATACTGATCATCAGTATATCAGACTGATGTGTCATCTCATTCACATTCTCTAGTGTTGTACCTATTTTTGAATTACCGACTATTAAATTTACTATAGATTCCATTCTGAAACTCCCATTGCCTGCTTCCATCCATCCCACCGATCTACCAAAATTTGGTGTATCCATGGTCCATCCAAATCGACGACTTTTTCGCGGGAACTCGAGAAGTGAAACTCGAGACTGTTTGATTATTATAAACATTGTGTATTGCGGGTTTTATGATTTCCTAGTGTTAGTTTATAACACGTCAAAATTGTTTGTGCGTAATGTGTGGTGTGTGAACTTGAAATAAAAGTGTAAGACTGCGGTTTTCGAGTACCTACTTCGAAAGAGTCCAGCTCTTCTGCTCTCTGTGGAAATTTACTATCACGTTACTGTAGTATAGGTTACAGTATAGTGATAGTAGGTTTAGAGGTCTATATAGGCCTAGTAAAGAATGGCCTAATATATTATTTAATACTTTTATTTATGGAAAATGGCGGTAGACGAGCATACAGTCCACCCGATGGTAAGTGAATACTGTCGTCCATAGGATGTCTATGGCGATACATGCCAACATCCGTCCAGAATGACAAACGTTGGCACGCCCCCGGATTCTCTGCCCACCTTTGCAGATTAAGGCATGAATTGGGAAAAAGTGTTAGGAAAATGAGGAGGGATTGGATGGGAATAGGCTCGGGCGTATCTCACTCACTAGGTACCGAAACACGTACATACATTGAGTAAATACGAATAAAGTAGGAAATGTAATACATTTCAAGGTAGTAAAGTAGTTTTCCGTGAATCGAATATGGACGCCACTAGGCTATCACCGCTCTAAAATCAGTTTAAATCCTCGGCCCGTACCACAGTTTCTAGTTGAGTACAGATTTTTAAAAATTGACACTAGTTCGACGGTGAGGAAAAACATCGTGAGGAGAAACCCGCGTGCTCGAGAATTATAAAAATAATCTCGAGTATGCGTGTCCACCAATTCACACTCTTTAATATTAATTCCCATTCTTCAGCGCGAGAACGTTTCCCGTCGACCTCATCGACGGAGGACAACGAGAGCGGCGCCGAGTGGGACGCCGCAGACCGGCGGCCGACCATGATGCCTCCTCATCCACACCTGCCACAGGTGATAAATTAACGAAGAAATAATAATTAAGAAAGAAATTCAGAAAGAAAAGAGAACACCTCTGAGCCGATGTACCAAAATATCAGCTGGACACTTTTGTCTCCGTCCAACGATGTGCTGTCCCAATTATCAATGATCCCACTCTCACAGGTGGTCTAGAAGCGTTCAGCATCAGAAGAGATGTTGCGTCTCTCTGCGTTTTTTACCGCCTATATAATGGGAAATGTTCTGAAGAACTGTTCAATTTGATGCCAACTTCGGGTTTTTGCCATTGGACTGCTTGTTATCGTCGTGCGATTCATCCGCACTTCCTTGACATAGTGTCGCTGCGTACAGTGGTGTCAAAAAGACACTACACCGCGAACCCGAAAATTGTGAAATGAACTGCCAGCCGAGGTTCTTCCATTACACTACGATATGGGGCTATTCAAGATACCTGTGTACAACATTCTGGAACGTCGCCAACACACCTTCAAGCCCCCTGGTGTTATAGGTGTCCATGGGCGGCGGTGACCACTTACCATCATATGGCCCGCGCTGATCTGCCATCTATTCTATAAAGAAAAGTTTACTGTATACAGCGACAAATCTCAAGAGAATTAGAAAAGAAAGCATGTAGAGGAAAAAATAGAAATACCTATTTGCGTCAGTGCAACCAGAAGTGGGTACTGATATTGCGTCAGCTCTATTCTGGTAAGATTACCTCGCTCCCAGATATATGTACATATCCGCCGAGTGTGTACTGCAAAATTCTTGCGCCACAGGGCCCATAGGCTGTGCGCTGTGCTGTGAGTTGGGAGGAATAGAATAAGTTGGGATGGGAATGGGCTCTATAATAAATATCTCCAATCAAAAGTAGCCAGTAAAGTGGCTAGTCGAGTGAGTAGCTGTGGGATTGCAGTGTACACCACGCTCCCCCTCCCAAAAATTTTTCTGTACAACGCTATAAAAGACGAAGTATTTTTAACTTAGATTTTCCTTGTGTTTAGACAGTGTCTGGACATGCATACCCGCAACAAAGCATAGTCGTAGGTTCAGTACGAAAGAGACGAGGGAATCTCCCAAAACATTCCGTCAAGATCCTGAAAAGGTGGCTGTTTGATCATCGGTACAATGCCTACCCAAGCGACTCTGAGAAACTGGCGCTAAGTCAGGAAGCCAACTTGACTGTTCTTCAGGTATTACTTTTTTATAGAAGTAAGGAATCAGACTAGCTGACAGTCCGCCTGAACCTAGGCGAGTACTGTCGCCCACAGAAATCTCCGCTAGAAGTCAATATTTGTCAAAAATGACGAACACTTTAATGACAGCAATTGCGCTTTCTACCTTTGGATATTTAAGATTTAGAAACATGATTGAGAAGCGTGCCAACATGTGTCGTTCTGGACTGATGTTAGCATGTATTGCAGAATGACAGTATTGACTTACCACCAGATTGACTGTCTGCTTGTCTACTACCTTCTTGTATTTAAAAAAGAATTTATAGTTTACCACCTAGCTAGACTAGATGATGGCAGGTGCGATGACGTTAGAAAGAACAAGGTGGGTCGATTACGTTAAGATAATTGCGGGAGGAAAAGGATTAAAACAGCGCAGGACCGAGCAGGGTGGCACAAACGCACTCAGCAGTGGGTAGAAAGAAGTTGTAAATGATGATAATTTCAGTTCAGTCACTATTCAGTGTATTTAAAGATCAATTATCAATATTCTTTTCATGGAAAGAAAAGGCGGTAGACGAGCATATAGTCCCCTTGATGGTAAGTGAATACTGTTGCCCATAGACATCTGTGATACATGCCAACATCAGTCCACAGAATGATAAACGTTGACTCGCTCCCAGATACGCTGCCGACCTTTCGAGATATGGGAATGTATTTGGAGAAAGGGTTATGAAAATGGATAGGGATATTGTGAAAGATATAAGGCCTTTTTACAGAACAGTACCACAAACAAAGCAGACGCACTCGTGAATTGCAAGGACTATACGAGCATTTCTGTGTCATTTTGTAACCTTCTTTTCAGGTTTGCAACTGGTTCATAAACGCCCGTCGCCGCATCCTGCCGGAGATGATCCGCAGAGAAGGCCACGACCCGCTCCACTACACCATATCGCGTAGGGGTCGCAAGCAACCTCTCGCGGCGGCTGGGGTCAATATGACGGGGATGCCGGGGATCCCCAACACTGGGGTCGCGATCGCGTCAACGAGCGGGGACATGGCGACGTGGGGCGGTGTTAATATTCAGGTGAATTAATGAATTCAAATTAAAGTTAATTTATTAATTTTATTTACAGGTGTACGCTTGGCCGAAGACGTTATGTCCGGCCGAATTGAGAAACATTTTTTTTATTGAAGAGTTAGCAGACATGATTCACCAGATAGTAAGTGTTCATCGCCGCCCGTGGACGTCTACAATACCAAGGGCCATGCGGGTGTATTGCCGACCTTGCAGAATCCTATCGCCAGCCCTTTTAAAGAGCCCCATTAAAAAAACCTACTGAGGTTTTTCCACTGAGATATTGAGACATTTCATGCTCTAACTTTCGAGTTCACAGTATGAAGTGTTTCGAATATCGTACAGTCTCAGCAACTCATTGTCGGGAAGCGCGCAAGTGGCAAAAACCCAAAGTTTGTTGTGTAATGTTTGTATAGTTTGTATTTGTATTAATACAAAGTTTGTATTAATTTGTTTATGTTAATTATTAGTGACGAACTTTCCTGCGACCAGGCGACCAATAGCTCAAATGCTTTATAAAATCGCTTGGGTGTTCACAGAGCGTCACGCAATCGTACAACATAACAGTTAATCGCCATTTAGAAATGTGTCCCATATCGCAGTATTTCACTGCATCGGCCCAGAAGTGTGAGCAGTACTCCGTGTGGGTTCTAACATGAGTTCAGTATGTTTATGGTACAAAACCGTTGCTCGGGAGTGAAATTGCATTCTGGTCGGATTTTGATTTTCATAGATTTCACTTGCGACCAAGAATATCGTCCCGTTTGTCTCTACTATATCATTGGCCTGTGTATCTCCATTGCTGGATATAGGCCTCTCCCAAGGACCGCCACCACACAGTGTCTACTCTTCTCATCCAGCTGCTACCGGAGACTTTCCTCAAATTCATGGCCAGAGGGCGTCCTACGCCCCACGCTACTTAATCTATACTAATAAAATCTTAACAAAGCCGAGTCTGTACATATTTTTTTTTTAAATAATCTGCAGTGTACTCCAAAAACGATACGGAACCCAAAAGAGACATTTTTAGAATTTTTATCTGTCTGTCTGAACGCGCATCACTTAAAAACCACTGGACAGAATTTAATGAAATTTAGCACAGTTATAGCTTATGACTTAGGATAACATTCAACGTATATTTTATCCCGATCCGTTACAGAATTCCCACGGGAATCACTCGGAAGTTCACGCGAAGGAAGTCGCTGGCACCGCTAGTTTTATATAAAAAATACAATTTCATTTTTATACTACAACAGAACGAATCCCACCGTACACACGAATACGGCGACGGTCTACTTGTATACCGCGACGATGAGCTCGTTGAAGAAGGTTATTCCTCAGCGCTCAGTGAAGAGGAAGTCAAGTACGACCCATCTGTCTGGCAGTCAGTCATACGGTACGGTCCGGAGGACCCTGCACTGCATCCGGCCGCTAGAGGGTTAGTCTATTTATAATAGGAAAGTCTATTTAGAGGACCACTATTTATAGATATGTGTATTTCAATTACTATTTTAATATTTATAACTTCATATATTTGCATATTTACTTTTAAATAATCTCTCTTTTGGGTGTGATATGTATTAATATCAAGTAGGGTTACGATTAAGTTCACGTTTATCATTTGTGTTCCCGTATCTATCAGGGTGTCTATACATTTTGATGAGTCTTAAAATTTTAATGTTCTCTTCTATATTTTAGTAATATAATAGAAACCTATATTGATTAAATTGTTAGCATATAGTCTCGTACAACTCGTACAACTGTTTGGTTTCTTACAAACATAAAATAACACAGACACAAACATGACTACGAACAATGACTACGTGAGGAAAAAATTCACTGCGAACCTTCAGCTTTATTACAATTTTTATTTTATTTAACCCTATATTTTTATAGTGGGTTATTTTAGTGGGTTTCTGGTGGAAGCATAATATCTAATTTAACACAAAGAACCAACCAGATAGAGTAGGATTCTTAATGACTTAAATGACCAATTCGCATCAACGGAATTCCTGCAGACGAACAAACAATATGCTACAATAAAAGGCGCTTGATTGATTAAGAAATTAATTCGTGAAATTAAATCTAATAAAAAAAAAACACTTAGTCAGAGACCTTAAAAATCACAAGCCAGAAAAGTCGATAACACTGATGTGTTTATGACGTCATAAAACAGTAATTCCAATACTGCCACGCATAAATAATAGAGACGCGCGGCGATGACCAATTCACCTCAAATTATTAAATTTCAAAAATATATTTTTATAGATTTGTTATTTTTTGTAGGACCACGCGCGGGGTAATGAGTAACGTATCTGTCTCCATTTAATTTGATCTAAGTATTTAACCGTTAAAAAGTGTATGGAAAAACGTATACCTAAATAATTTAAACTACTAGAGACTAATCCCTGGAGATGTAGTATTAATAGATCTTACAACAACAATTTTGAATAATAACTGAGATTGGGAGGGGTAGGGGGGCTGAAGTCACACTTAGAAAAGGAACTCAATATTGAACGATAGCGACATTCTGCTAATATCGTTACAACTGTGTTGCTTCAGAATATATGGGGTGCTTGGAAGACGTGTTGGGGAGCCGTTGATATGTTTGTCATTCAGGCGTATAAGTTAGACGTGCACAAAATCACAAGCCAGAAAAGTCGATAACACTGATGTATTTATGACGTCATAAAACAGTAATTCCAATACTGCCACGCATAAATAATAGAGACGCGCGGCGATGATCAATTCACCTCAAATTATTAAATTTCAAAAATATATTTTTATAAGTAGATTTGTTATTTTTCTATAATAAACCATAAAACTTTAATTCCAACTTCGTCCACCCTTGAAGACTTAGCGAAATAATATTATTTCAATTCTTGACAAGATGCAAACCTAATTATATATGACGTATTCAGCCACTTGACAAATCAGAACTAAATTTTGTCTTGATCAGTTGTTGTATTTTCTTTTCATATATGGCGATGTATGGAATCGTGCAAATTCTGTCAGTCTCCAATCACGTCGAAGCAAGTCAGGAGTCGCTCAGTAAAGTGATAGTAGGTTTACTGAGCACAGAGATGAACTTCTTTAGAAGCACACGAAAAATTCAGTCTTGTGCTTTCATTTGATTATGACAAACATTGTGCACAATCACTAGACACTTTGAAATTTAATAAACTATCACTATTAAACCACAAAACCCATAATGCATACTTTTTACATTAATCAAACAAAAACTTTTTATGGTCCCACCAATAAGTTCCATTCTTCCATTGTAGAACCGCAGCAGTGGTGACAGTGCGGACCACTGGAGAGGAACCAGCGGTTGATAACAACGAAGGGGGTGGCTGGCATCCCCAGTTGGCACACTTACCCCAACTCCCTCACCCCCTGCGCCCACGTCAGGTGAGCCAGCCTCCGCCCCCGCCGGTCGCCATCGAACTAGAAGTCACTACTGACACGTGGTGCCATACTTAAACTAGTTTAAAATTGCCACCTGTTCTTTGAAAAAATTTTAGAAGCAATTTTAAGCTTATAGATCTTTTCTAGAAGCTTCTAAACCTAAAGAGCTTGAAACGCCGTATACTTCAAACGAACCATAGCACATGACTGAGAATGACTATGCAATTCTCCAACTCTAGAGTTTTTTTTTTCTATTAATTGGCATATTCGTAACACCCGAGCCATTTTTTGTGAATATTTCGAAAGACTAACTACTTCAAAAGACATACTTCATGCATGATCCTTGCTTTTATGGTACAAATGATCTCTTATCATGCTTGATAAGATACACGTGATACATATGATATCTTGCCGATTAACTGGACAATCATCATGCGTATCTTAAGACATGATAAAGCATCGTGTGAATTATTATAAATCAAAACAGTAGGTATTCTGAAGTAGGTAAATCTTTACAAATTTCAGAATCAAATTCACAATAAACTTATTAACAAGTAATTCGTACTTTGTGCCAAAGTCAATTTTGTGAACTTTATTTAATTCAAACTAAAACGTATACTTAAAAAAGTAATAATAAACATAATGCGTTATCAAGACACAAGTGATAATTTACTACATAATATAGACATCTAGATGGACAGACGACCTCATAAAGGTTGCGGGCACCCGCTGGATGCAGGTCGCTGCCGATAGGTCTAAATGGCGGACAATGGGGGAGGCCTATGTCCAGCAGTGGACGTCCAAGGGCTGAAATGATGATGATGATGATAGACATTCTCATTGTCAAACTCAAATTATTGAGAATTTTATTTACAAATTAAAAAAGATACTAGTTTATTTAGTGCACACTCGTAATGCCAAATTTAAAAATAATAAATTTCAATTTCAAAAGAGATACTTTAAAATATTTGTTACGTAGTAAAATATAATTATAACTTTATACTTTATATAATACGTTTAATGTATTATAATAATTAAATACCGACAGGCACAAAAATGTAAGACAGATTTCGACCAAAATACCTAAAAGAGAATTAATGGAATACCTACATATTCCTTTCGTGTCATGTGCTAAGGTCCTTTTGACATTTTCAGTTTGTGTCATTCGGTCTGACATTTCAGTCTGGAACTGATCAAAGCGGTCTGTGTAATAAGACATTTTGGCAAATTGTTTAGGCGACGTCGGTGTTAAAACACATTTTTATTTTTATTAAGAAAAACCTAACATTTGGTTACATAGGATTTTAATTCTTGTTAAAAAATAATAAACCGTTAAAATAAATTACCGGTGCTTTTATTTTAATTTTAGTGGGTAGTTGTAGACTTTTTCTATATATTTTTTTATTTTTATTGGGTGTTTTAATACCGGCATCACCTGACAATGTTACCATGATTCCATTCTAATTAAGTAACTTCAATGTTTTTTTCCAAAAAGATCAACGTTGTTTAACCTTTTTATTGCTTCTATTTTGTTCGGTTACCTACAAAAATGGTCAAAGGATTTGTATCCAAGTAACAAAAAAAAATCATTTTCTACCACTTTCTATGTAAATAATGGGAACGGTAACTTCAGATGGTGCCGGAAACAAACGAGTATAATGAAGATCAGTTCAAATGTCTATACTTGTTGGTCGAAACTGCTGTCGCAGTAAGACAAAGAGAGAAAGAGCAAGAAGAGCAAGTGATTATTTAACCTTGGTTAGTATTACAACTCCACTTTTAGCCGAAAACGATAAAAAACGATAAACTACTTCGATTTTAAATTATACAGTAATTTTATTGATACAATGTTTTAGATCTTTCTTGAATACAAAAATATTCGCCAAGCAAAGAAATACGGTATTTAAACCTTAGATCAAAACAAAAGGGGGAAGATACGGTACGGTCTTACATTGCGTCAACTGAAAATAGGCTCGAATGCTTAAACTCGACAGCTATAATGAAGTCATGTTGTACGACACCGAAAGAGAGATAGGGCAATGAGATTGGACAGTAGCAAGAGCGTGACAAGCACTACTTTATCTAGTTTACTCATTAATGGCAGAATGTAAACTAATAATTTTAAAAAACTTCTACAAATTATTACTTTTTGGTGTTTTAGCTCCTTGGGTAATTAGTGCACTAAATAAATGCACAGGAAGGCATTTTTAAATGTATTTTCCACTACAAAACTGTATTCACCGAGCGAGCATATCACGTGCAAACAAGTCGCTGTTCTATCGGTGACTAAACGAAGCAGGTCCATTTGACTCGGTTTTGTAGGACCACGCGCGGGGTAATGAGTAACCTATCTGCCTCCATTTAATTTGATCTAAGTATTTAACCGTTAAAAAGTGTATGGAAAAACGTATACCTAAATAATTTAAACTACTAGAGACTAATCCCTGGAGATGTAGTATTAATAGATCTTACAACAACAATTTTGAAAAATAACAGATTGGGAGGGGTAGGGGGGCTGAAGTTACACTTAGAAAAGGAACTCAATATTGAACGATAGCGACATTCTGCTAATATCGTTACAACTGTGTTGCTTCAGAATATATGGGGTGCTTGGAAGACGTGTTGGGGAGCCGTTGATATGTTTGTCATTCAGGCGTATAAGTTAGACGTGCAACACACGATCTCGCTGGTGGCGGAGATCAGCGAAGGCCGAAGCGGACAGTCGCCGCGACTAGCTGGTGCTAAGTCGCAAGCCAACGCGACGCCGTGCACCGTGTGAACATATTGTAATCCTTTAGTGTCAAAACGTCCACTTCCCAAAAAGACGGAAATTGTTTCGGAAACGGAACGGGATGTTTTACGAATGGAACGTTTTGCGAACGGGACGTTTTGCGAATAGACCATTTTGCGAACGGGACGTTTTGTGAATAGACCATTTTGCGAACGGGACGTTTTGTGAATAGACCATTTTGCGAACAGGACGTTTTGTGAATAGGATGTTCTGTGACAAAAGTACTATTGGTGCAGCATGCCGAGATACCAACTAAGCTAATCAGACATCAATTCCTTCTAAATGTTTGATAAATGTCTAATTGTGTTTGATAATAATTTGATAAATTTCTTTCAGGTTAGGTACATCTCAGCTTCGTTGCCTTTCTGCGTGCCTACATACTCGTAGATAACTTTTAACAATTGATGTTAATTTTAATTTTAAGCATAAGAAGTTAAACGGACTCTTTTTCATGATAATAAATTAACTTGAAGCAATCCTAAAACGTAATAAAATGTACGTACACTTAATAATAATCTAATAAAAATGTATGCAGTAATTAAATAAAAATTATAATACTAATTTGTACAAGTACTAATAGTTTTAAGAATTGATTGATAATTAAAATTAATTTGCAAACATATTTATTTTTTTATTTTAATAAAAAAGCTATTATTGCAGGCAGACACTTGTTATATAGTAATGTCAATTATTCTGGCTTGCCTGAAACTTTGATTTCATTCTAGCACCAAGATTTAGGGGTTGATCTCAGGCTGTCTAGATAGAGCGTTATGATTATTATGACTGAATACGCAAGGTGCCTATGCCACGGTTCATGTAACTGGACCGAAATATCGGCTATAATAAATCGTGAGTAACCCGTTTACTTAGCAATTATTATGTTTAACAAAATGATAACAAAAGTTTAAAATCTTATATACATATATAATCTTTCCAATTGCTTATTAGCTGGATGACAGTTGCTATAGAACGTAGCTATGTAATTTTCTGTGAATTTGTCGAAATAAATATTCATAAACGTTAGATAAAAAATTATATAAAATATATATTCAGTCAGCACATTTATCACTTTTAAAATACTTATTCACGAACAATTTTATATTTTGGGAGAAATAGCGTTCTTTTTACATTCTATTGATGATAGGACCAAAGGGATGGATTTTATTTTAAGGAATCTATCGGGCCCAGCATAATTTTAATGAATCTATATGAATTACTCCAAATGATAGATATATAAACTTAATTATATACAAATGTAAGTATAAGGGTACTAATTTTGTGTAATTGTTTTACAAATGAAACCATTAAATAATAACATACCATCAGCCTATGTCCCAAGGCTCGCCACCACGCACGATCCTCGGCCTTTCACATCCATCAGCGAATTTCTTCAAGTCGTCTGTCCACCCACCTCAAAGGACCGAGTATTTTGTTTCGTTATAGAGAGCTTTCGTTATATGCAGAGCATAAAAAATACGGCAAAATTTCACGTACATATTTTTTTAATGTTTGTAACAATTATACTTTAACTTCTAAAATCATACACAATTATTCTAAATAGTCTCTTTGGTAGACTAAATTTTTGGACAACGCATACCTACCTGATCCGACACTAATGGTAAACATGTGGTAGATTACAACAAACAAAAAGGAAGGAGCTGTCTTTCTTAGAAATTTCAGCACCATAAAGATATTGTCGAAGGCTTTTGTAAACCGATAATAAATGTTTATTGACGTCTAAACAATGACGTATTATTTCGTTATTGAGAAACGCTGTCACGTTATAGAGAGTATAGGTCTACCGGAATCTCATGGGATAAAAAATTGCGATTTTCATATGGCAATGTCAATTGTCACCTCTCAAATCAAAGTACGAGATTTGTCAACCGCTGCTGAGATTTTGTGATATCTTCTTGACAATTTGTTGTTTTTGTGAAAATATCGAAAAAGCCACTTCGATCTCAAGCGAGAAATATTGTTTTCAATGTGTATCGTAAAATAAGGAAAGAAGAAGGCGTAAATCAAACTCAATCTTTGATTTTAAAGCGCGTCGTAGAGTTGACCGGTAAGTTGGATTGAGTTGTTTTGATACTTTTAGTTTATTTTATATTTTTCTTACTTAATTGTAGCTTCTTTATAGGGGTTTCCAGTACTACTATACGGCGAATCGTAGGTGAGGGCACATCGAATGATGGTGTATTTTCCACGCCTAGTAAAAAGAGGAGAGGGGGGAAGAAGAAAATCAACTTGGACACTTTCGATTAAGAGTTGATTAGGAATGAAGTAAATGAATTCTATACAGTTCGGAAGGAAATTCCAACAGTAATGAAACTGTTACAAATTCTTCGACAAGATATTGATTTCAACGGAGAGAGAGAATCTTTGAGGTAAGAAAAATATTAAGTAATAATCCCTCTCACTCTCACTCGTAAGAGGAGGCCTGTGCCCTGCAGTGGGACGTATATAGACTGATGATGATGATGATGAATGACTAAGCTATCGTTTGAGTAACATGATAAATTTTATTATTTTTTACAGACTTATACTTAAGGAGATTGGTTTTGAATATGTTAAATGCCAATCAAAAAGGACCGTTTTGATGGAGAGAGATGACATAAAACTACAAAGATACAAGTTTTTGAAGCGTATAAAGGAAAACTGCGAAGCTGAAGAACATAATAAATTGGATGTGATTTATTTAGATGAGACTTACATTCACGGTTCATGTTCTGTGAACAAGTGCTGGCAAAGCAAAGATATTGCAGGTCCATCTAAAAGTATTTCACTTGGAGCGAGGTATATCATTGTAAACGCTGGTGGAGAAAATGGCTTTGTACCAAATTGTTGTCTGGTGTACAGGTCAACAAGTATATCTGCTGACTATCACCACGATATGAATAAGGACAATTTTACAAAATGGGTGACAGAGAAGCTAATTCCAAATCTGACAAGAACTTCACTAATTGTTATGGATAATGCTAGTTATCATTCCGTACGGATGAACAAGCCGCCCACACAAGCCAATCGTATCGCTGATATAAAAGAATGGTTTCGTGCAAATGATGTACATTATGATGGATCTTTGGCGTAAATGTCAACTACTTGAAGTAGTGAAACAAAACATGTCTGCGCCCTTATATGAGATAGATGAAGTATTAAAATCGCACGGTCAGGAAGTTTTAAGGCTCCCACCTTATCATTGCACATTGAATCCCATAGAAATGATTTGGGGTATAATGAAGCAAAAAGTTGCTGATAAAAATATAAATAGGCCTGCAAGTGACATTAAATTATTAACAGACGAAGCTTTCTCACAAATTGGTGCAGAGGAATGGCGAAAATGTTGTGAACATGTAAAGAAAATTGAAAACGATTTGATCGAGCAAGATAGAATAATTGAAATGCTGGAAGAGCGATTTATAATAAATACCTCTTTATCTTCATCATCTGATGAAGAACAAGAAATGCAAGTGGAGTTCTTGGAATCGTTTTCTAGTTCTGAATGAGGTGTTAAGTTATTAGTATGATTTAAATGATATATAATAAATTAGTACATAAAGTAATATACGATTGATTTATTTTTCATGACATATTTTCCTATGTTAAGAACCCGATGTATAACAACATTCTTCATACACATATCTAATATACTTCATGTTCATTAATACTAAAGACATAAATAAAAATTAAACAGTATCAAGATCGTTTAATCCAATTTCCCCAGTGCCAAATTTTTAACAAATTTTATTTCACACAACAAATTTTTATTTCCCCATTTGCCATGAGATTCCGGTAGACCCAGGGCCGTCTTAAGTCTATTCTGCGCCGGGGTGCGGGAGTGTATCCTAAGACAGTCAAACATCCTATTGTGTATCCTATGACAGTCAAATATCCTATTGTGTATCCTATGACAGTCAAATATCCTATTGTGTATCCTATGACAGTCAAATATCCTATTGTGTAATTGTTTACTATAGCGTTATATTTTTTCATTACCTTTAAAAGGTGAGCGCCCCGGGTGCACCGCACCCCTTGCACCCCCTGGTAAAGACGGCCCTGGGTAGACCTATATATGTATTAATGTATAAGGTAAAACAACCAAGCTCAAGTTTTCGTTACAAAGAAGTTAGTTATACAGACTTTACACTGTGTATATATATATATTTTTACTTATTATAAACTACATACTAACAAAATTAACTATGTTGTGTTGTCTATTGTTTTAGATTTTAGATCATACATGTATAATACCAGTAGGTATACTGAGACTAATATAGGGTCATCCAGGGCCGTCTTTACCAGGGGGTGCAAGGGGTGCGGTGCACCCCGGGCGCTCACCTTTTAAAGGTAATGAAAAAATATAACGCTATAGTAAACAATTACACAATAGGATATTTGACTGTCATAGGATACACAATAGGATATTTGACTGTCATAGGATACACAATAGGATATTTGACTGTCATAGGATACACAATAGGATGTTTGACTGTCTTAGGATACACTCCCGCACCCCGGCGCAGAATAGACTTAAGACGGCCCTGGGGTCATCCATAAATTACGTCACACGTTAAGGGGTGGGGGGGGGGGGTCAACAAAGTGTGACATCATGTGACAAGGAGAGGGGACAAGTCATAAGCTTCGTGACGTCACATGTATAAATCTAAAGTATTAAAACTAAACTTCAACAATAACGAAAAACTTTAAAATATTACCAACTCTATCAATATTATTATAAGGTTATTTAAATTTAATAATTTCTAAATTTAAAATTGCAAAATATGTGACGTCACAACGGAGGGAGGGGGGTCTACACAAATGTGACCACCTGCGACAAGGCCGGGTGGGGACTCCAAAAATCATGAAATTCGTGTGACATAATCTATGGATGGCCCCTATACTGAGGTATAATGTATACTGAGATTCTCCATAGTGTTCTGTCATTTACGTGGTCGTGGCAGAATTATTGTCGCCGTCACAATAAAGACCATTGAAGACTATAAAGTTACTAATGGTAATAAACAAAAACTCACCCTTCCACAGTTTAATTTATAATGCGTTTCTTTCTATATTATAAAAAGAGAAAAAGATGCATCGTAATTAATGTTGAACTATCAACGATTATCAAAGAAACAATCTTTTATCAATAATTTTCAAACTATGTATATATTTTTTCACGCATTCCAACCGTAGCCTTATGCTATGTTCCAAACAATGCAAAATTCGCTTTTTGACAGTTGAATTTGGTGTAACTTTATCGGCGTAAAAGACAAAAAGAGACTAGGCGTAATTCAAATTGCCAAAGAGCTATATTCGCACTTTGTGGAACTCATACATATATATAATTTCTTATCGTAATATATATAATATATTAAATATTTTAGACTTTTTGGCGGGAACCTGAGAGATAATTAAGTTTTTGTTTGATTATTGTAAAAATTGTGTGTTGTGGGATTTGTAGTTTATTGAACTTCAAAGTATATAATGTTTGTATTAATTAAATAAAAGCGTGAGACTGCGTTTTTAGTGTTCTTCCAACGAGTCGAACTCTGTCCTCAGTAACCTTCTATCACTTTACTGAGCGAGTCCTACTTCGAAGGGACTGGACAATGACGTGAATGGACGTGATAAAAACCTATCTGTTTTATTTGCCGTTTGTGGACCATTAGCTATACCAGTGTCCAAATAAACTATTAATAAAAAAAATGTTAAATACTTTTCATTTGTCACAGTGGCTTAACAATAACAACTTCTCACTTCTTTCAAGTTGTTTCATTATTACAATTTTCAAGTTTTTATGATTTTTTATATTATTGAGTATCATAATATTTATATCATGAATTAAGGTTTACTGTTTAATTTCTTCTCCACCCGCTTAAACTAACGGTCGACTGGTTCGCCTTAAGGTATTAAGTCCGCCTTTGTAAAATATAGTGCAAAAAGAGTAAATAAATAAATTTGTGTTTTTACAATTAAACAAACACCGACAACAAAGCAACAATCAACCGACTTTGAAGACATCACAAAGTTTATGTTTATTTTTTATAATTTCAACTATAAAATCTCTAATTGGAAGCAAATACTTTGATAATTAACAATAAGTGTTACATATAATGTAGTAAAAAAAGTATTTAAGGTAAGTAAATTACTTATTTTCGTTGTCGGAAAAGACGACTAAGGGATAACAAAGCTGCCACCACAAGCACTGAGGAACTACACCACCTCTAAGAGAATGGACTCGCCAACCTGCTTGGTCAGCCTGGCGTTTTCAGGCCGTACACCACTCATTCACAAGACAATTTGCATAAGGAGGCCCAATTCCAGCAGTGGATACTAAAGTGACTGATTTTTTTTTTTATGGATGAAGGCGGCAGACGAGCATACAGTCAACCTGATGGTAAGTAGATACTGTCACTCATAGACATCCACGATACATGCCAACATTAGTACAAAATGACAAATGTCTTTTTTTGTAGGGTAAATATTTTTTACATTGTTTGATATTAGTCCTACTTTTTTATAATATACAGCCTATTTGTACTGGTTTCACTTGGAAGAATCATTACTTTGAGCAGCTTCTCACACAAAACCAAAAAAGTATTGTAATATAAAAAATATTATTTCATCTCCATGGTGGGCAGACCAGTATCTTGGTGGTGAGATGTCTTATGAATGGTAGGGAAACAGCAGATCGAAGTACCTTAGAATCATACTTTGATTTTAGAGAGCAAAGGGCAAGGCTATACCCAGCAGTGGGCAAATATGGGCAGAGAATGATAAATAACTATTGTAATAGCAAATTGGATGTGTTTCTATTTAAGACTAGCCTTTTGCCTGTGACTTCACTTGCGTGGTACATACACAGATGACGTCTTATATATACACCTTCCAGAAGAAATAACCACAGTGAAAATCACATCAAAATCATCTGTAGAACCCATGCTATAAGCAAACAGACAGACAGAACGACAAATAGACAACAGGTTTTATTAATATAGAAATTTACAATAATAATTAATTACATTAGTAGATTCATAACTTTACATCTGATCATTTCCAAAAGCTAACACAAAATAAGAGAATCAGTACCCTATATGAGTCCCGTGAAACTAACTGAATGCCAATGCTGTGGACTTTGTGTTTATATTCTTAGTAATTAAAAATTGTTTATTTCAGTTGTTCAGAAATGTTTGTTTTGGTCATCATGATTTTCTGCCCATTTATAGTCTGACCATTAATTAGCTGCAATAAAGTGACAGTTTGTGGGTTGCCAGTTTTTGACGAAATTTAAATAGTGATGTGACAAAAAGATTCAATGAATAAATCCCTTCAATGTTTTTGCTACATTTTATCATCCTTTATTTTTATCAATTATTTAGTCATATTTTCTATCTTTTATTTTATAATTTCATAATCTTTCCTCGCTCTACGCATCTTTATTTGCTGTTTGTTTAAATACTTCAAAAAAGTTGTAGGACTTAGATTGATAGATTGAGGGTTAACTTTAAACTTGTTTACTTATATTGAAGTAAAAATTCACACATGGCTACATCGCATATGGCTTAATCCAAACAACCAAACAAATAGATACTCCATACAGATAACCACAAGCTAACAGTCCACACTCTCTATAGCGAATCTCAAGGGACCAAACAATTTCTTTCCTTATAATGAGTTTAGGTTATTCAGGGAGAGACAAAAAACTAAAAATTTTTCAGGATATTTACAAGTTTAATTCAAAAAGTAAATTATGTAGTAATTACACATTAACACTAATTTTAAATAAAAACTTACAAAACAATCATTTAAAATAATCAGTGATCTTAGTTTGAACTTCTTTGCTGTGCCAATATTTTAAGGTGGCCATACACGTTAGGGTTTGCATGATGGTTATGACCGTGCATGCTTAACCGACAGGTATAACCGAGTTATATGAAGCACATACACGTTAGGGTTTGCATGTACAATTCCAATTAAACTCCCAGTCAAATATAGTTGTAGCTACGTGACGGTGTTTTGTAGGACATTTACCTACCGAATTTACTGTGCACTGTATCGCCAACAATGGACGACAACGATGTGATAGCTGTACTTGGCTTAATACTCGTAACAAAGAAAAGGAAAAGAAGAAGAGATCGTACTGAGTGGTGTAAACACTGGCTTTTGAAAAGAAAACAGTTCTCTCATATAAATTTGATGAATGAACTGAGATTTACACCAAAAGATTACAAGAATTATTTACGAATGGATGAAAAACTCTATTTGAAACTTTTATCATTGGTCACTCCCATGATCCAGAGACAAGATACTATTATGAGAAAAGCTATATCAGCACATGAGAGACTAGCAGTAACATTAAGATTTCTTGCAACAGGGAGAACATATGAGTGTCTAAAATATTCTGCCATAACGTCACCTCAGGCTTTAGGTCGAATAATACCAGAAACATGTGATGCTATTTATAAAGCGCTAAAAAATGACTATCTACAGGTAAGTTATTAACTAAAATCACTTTCTAATCTTTAATCTCTAATCTTAAAATTATTGATCAGTTGTGTATAACATTTTTTCTGAATTAAAATTAGAGTAAAATGATGATACAGTTTCTGTTTGTGGTTGTGTGTCAAATCCTTCATGTGGTGGTGACGGCTGACAATGTGGTGCAGAAGAAGTCGCACAAGTTTGTTGTTGAGTGTTGTATTGTTGAATCGGAGATGAACTTTCAGTCCAGTGGGGTGAAGCAGAAGCGGTGTGAATATGCGGTTGTGTATAATATTGTTGAAGCATTGAGGGTGAAGGAGTAGAAGTTCCTGAGCTGTGAGTTGGTGATGGAACAAAAGTTAAACGTCGACGAATCTGAATTGATTCGGTATTCAGATTACCCATCTCTGCATCAAACAGAGTATCATTTATTATTTTCTCAGCAATCAAGCGTTGACGTTTCTCTAACGTTCTTAATTTTATTGCAATAGACTTTCCCAGAAGATCGTACCGATCTTCTGTTACTGAAGTAGGAGCAGGGCGCTTAAAATGGTCTCTCACGGACAGTAACACGTCATTGGTTAACTGATCTTGTTCTGTTATTTTCTTCTTTCCCGGTCTTGTAGCAGGTGCTTCAGTCTTCCTAGGTGTCGTTATGTTTTTGGTGATAGTGTCCATATCAATCTCAGTAACAGCAGCAGCATCATGTGTAGTATTTGTATTATTTATGTTATCCGTATCATGTAGGCTATTCCCTGTAGAGTTGCTAGCATCCTAAAACAACACAAAATAATGAGATTATTTAGTTTCCAGATTCATTGGATAAATGGAAAGAAATCGCACAAACTTTTGAGGATAGATGGAATTTTCCTCATTGCTTGGGTGCCCTGGATGGAAAGCATATTGACATAGTTCCACCTTCTGATAGTGGATCTTATTATTACAACTACAAAGGGCGACATAGCGTAGTTCTTATGGCAATAGTTGATGCCAGATACCGATTTTTATTAGCAGATTTTGGTACAAATGGAAGAGTTTCTGACGGTGGTGTTCTACAGAATACGAAGTTTTTTGAAAGGCTACAAAAGAAAAATTTAAATATTCCAAACACAGAACAGATTGAACACAGTTCAAGGTATTTGCCATATGTTTTTGTTGCCGATGATGCATTCCCTTTGAGACCCGACATGCTGAAGCCATATCGTCAAGCAGATTTGACCAGCGATGGCAAGAAAATTTTTAATTATAGATTATCTCGCGCGAGAAGAATAGTTGAAAATGCTTTCGGCATACTGGCATCAAGATTTCGCATTTATCACACTCAAATTAATTTAAAACCAGACAATATAGAAAAAGTGGTGATGGCTACATGCGTTTTGCACAACTTTCTAATGGAGCACACATCTAATTCATATGCACCACAAAGATGTTTTTATAGAGAAAATACAGATAATGGAACTGTTGTTACAATGGGCTATGATACCACACGTTCAAACATAGAAAATTTACAAATACAAAATCAAGGAAATGTCGTCAATGATGCAAAAAAAATCAGACTAGAGTACCAAACTTACTTTGTCAATGAAGGCAAAGTACCTTGGCAGGATAGTTACATTCAAAAGTGATGTTTTTCTTATATTTATGTAATTTATATCTTTTTATATTTGGTATGTAGTAATCATATTGTTCAATTTGATGGTTAGATTAGTATGAAAAAGACAAAAAAAATAAATTTAATAAATCAATTACTCATTTATACTTATATTGTATATATTATATTTATACTTACATTGGAATCATTTTCTTCAATATCCGAAATGTTAGATCGCGAGTTTCGGGGAACATCTTGATCTCCAACAAAATCAAATAAATGAAAGTACCACAGTGTTGGTTTGTAAATGTCATCAGATGATGCCCCCGACCTCATAGATTCATCGTATTTTTTTTTCTCTCGTCTAACGTTGCTGCGAAACGTATTAATTTTTCTAACGACATCGTCTTTCGTAGCTGTAGGTTCCAATTCCTTGAGCTTATTTACCAATTTACCATACGCTGCCGATCTTTTGTCTCTGTCGTGATAATCTTTGCATTTTATGCGCCAAAGACAAGGTTCGGATTGGTAGATACCAATAAACTCTTCTAATATGGCGTTACGCTTGCGACTCGCCATTTTCGACTTCAACGAAACAACGCGCGACCTTCCACTGTCACAGACTATAGGACACTGAGAGAAAACTGTGCATGCATGCATGAGCGGGCGCCATACACGGTCGGTTATGCATGCGCGCAAACATAACCGAGCGGCATAAAATATCTATTTTCATATTCGTTAGGTTGCATGTACACGCACCGATAACTGTACAGTTTTATAACATACACGCTAGGGTTTGCCTGTCGGTTAAGCATGTACAGTCATAACCATCATGCAAACCCTAACGTGTATGGCCACCATTAGCTGTATTTTTTTGTATAGTGTGTCTATATTGCTTCAGGAAATGCTAGGGTCTTGGAACAATATCTACAAGTCTATTCACCCTTCCATTTCAGCCTGCAGAATTTTCGGACACTTCCATACAGGAGCCACCGTAGATGCACTAAGGCCAAAGTGTTTACCGACATCACTTTTCTTGTCTCCCTGTTCTATGGCACGTACCAAAGCTAGTTTTTGATTAACACAGAGAGACTTTCTTTTACAAGCCATTTTCACTTCACTCTTACACTGCTGAGTTAGGTCTGATAATGTGTTTAGAATCTAACTCTAAGTAAGCCTTGAATAGCCTTCAGCTTTGTGTACCTATTGGCTTGTTATCGGTGTAAAGTGCAACGAAACAATCTATTTGTGGGCCTTTCCATCCGCCAGTAAAAAATTAATCACACAATAGATAAAAGAAACACAGATATTCACAAATGCATTGTCTGTTTTGGGCTGGGCATCCCGAGACAAATTTGAACTCACGGAAGGCAAATAATTGCTGATGTTACACAGGTGTGCGTTCACAAAATGTGGTATTTTTTTGATGTTAAAATGGGTGACCAATGCATTATAGTAATAATCGATGTATGAAACAAATGGTAAACCAACACAAATGCATGTGATATTGATGTTAAAGTGAGTTTTATGTAGTATTGAGTTTCGCTATTGCGGGTTTGACTGTATATTGGAAATTTACCTTATTTTTTTAATATCAATTCAGCTACTTTTATTCTTATTATATTGATTTCTCT
Source organism: Sesia apiformis (assembly GCA_914767545.1). Lineage (NCBI taxonomy): Eukaryota > Metazoa > Arthropoda > Insecta > Lepidoptera > Sesiidae > Sesia > Sesia apiformis. The sequence goes on along the minus strand of OU611967.1, from coordinate 2,140,349 downwards.
TTCTTTTTTATAGCCAGACTACATAATGAGCAAGGCAAATAACAGAAAAGCAGCAGGATTGGTAATTATTTGTTATTTATAATTTACTTTCAAATAGTTTTTTAATTATATTTATAGTCTATATTCAATATTTCAAATGAATCCTAATCAAAATAATTCTGCATAATATATTTATCTTTTACGTTTTCGCCTTTTGTATTTTATATTAGCCTATAACGTGCCACTGCAGGGCACAGGCGTCCCTTACTAAATCCCGTGGGGGTTTCAGACCGTAATCCACCATGCGGACCTTGTGCATGGTGGATGCACATACTCTATACATACATACTCCAGATTGTTTTTCATTTCTAGACCATGCAGGTTTCGTCACAATGTTTTCCCTCACCGCCAAGATAGTGACAAATTTTAAATTTTTGCATACTTGTAATTTGTAATAAAAAGTCAGATTAGTCAAATGGAGTGTATTTAATTCTTTTGTATAATTGTATATTTATCTAATTCACTCCACATGCAATCATCAACCCGATGCAATGATACATATGTATGTTATGTATAAATATTCTGCACATTTACTTGCCCAGTCTATATTTATATTTTTTCTATTAGTCACCTGTACCTGTTGTCTCACCCTTTGGGGATAAAAATTGATTTAAAAACAATGGACATACAGATTTCTTTTAAGGCTGATAAGATAACAGATGTCCAATTTGCTTACAGTTATTATTGTATGGAATCCATTCCACGGATTCTTGTGTCGGACTTTTTCTTTAACCAATTTTCACTGAATTAACTGAATGTAAGTAGTCAATTTACTTGCATCCCAAGCAAAAGTAAAGAATAAAGAATTTTTTAATGGAACTCAGCTATAAAAAAAAAATATAAAACAATATAATATCTAACAAATGAAACAATAAACAACTACTTGTAACAAGTGAGACCAACAACAACACATGTCGGAACAAACTGAACGAGTACCGGGAAAAGAAGAAACTTAACACCGGGCACGCAACGACCGACAGCTTGCGTTATCTCTCCCCGCATATCTGTGGCCTTGTACCTGTAATTCATTCATGATCACATCTAAAATGTATCCTAATCTTTAAAATTCCAGCGTCGCTCAGCCATAGCAGAGAGATTACAAATACAACAAGAATGGTCTGCATTGAAAGGAATAACCGACAACCACAATCCACCCAAACAAATCACGAAAAGAAACCAAAATTTAAGAAGAAAAGATGAAAACAGAAGAAAAGAAGAAAACGGAAGAAAAGAAAAAGTAAAAGAAAATAATATAAGGAATTGTAATAATGATGGTAGTAGCGAAGTGTTGAGAGGATGTGTGGTGTTGGTTGATGTGGGAGCAGAGAGTCGAGCCCTAGCCCTTAGGGCTGCACTCATGGCTTTAGGAGCGACAGTTGTGCCGGCATGGAGTCCCATTGTTACACATCTTGTTTGGTCTGAGGGTGAGCGACTTTAATTAATTTTATTTTTTAAGCTTTATTGCCACTAAAGTTGTACAGGACGCGGACTTAATGCCTAGTGGCATTCTCTGCCAGTCAACCTTTAAATACCTCTTACTTAATTATCAATTAAGTAATTCAATCTGTAACTACAGTAGTGGTAATGATGTCCGACAGGATTTTCATAGAGCCCCCTTTTAAGTGCACAAATAAAATTAAAACTTAAGTCACTTAAATGAACGCTTAATTTAAACGTACGACGCCCAATGGGGGAGACAGGTCCTAAAATGGAGACCACGTACCGGCAAACGTATCGTGTAACGCTCTACGGCAAGGTAGACTGAATGGATGAGAAGAGCAAAAAACCGTGTTGTGGTGGTCCTTAGGCCTGTATCCAGGCAATGGAGAGACAGGCTGATTGTATGGTATGATGGTCTGTATTTTGAGTTGACTTAGTTAGCCTTAGCTTTACCCCCCTGTGCAAGATTGATTGCGCCGATTTGTGTCTTGTGCCGATCCTTGTGTCTGCGCCCGTCTGCTGTGTACAGCGCTTCCAATTCATGGTGCCCTGTGCGGTCGCATCCGACATACGACCCAAAAGTCGGCACTTTACGGTCATCGGAAAATTCATCAAACCTGCAAATATTGGCGCCCTGGTTGATCGCCCTACCTCACATATCCGGCAATGTTTGGGGTAAATAAATTCACAAATGGAGAACGCAGTGCACCCAAGTCGTCCACCCAGGTGAATAAAGAGTTAAGGAAATCGTTACTAGTCGGTGGATGAGAAAAACGACAGACCGTGTGTGATGGCGAACCTTGGATAGAGGTCTATATGCATCAGTGCATACTGTACTTATTATTTCATTTATTTAAGGTTTACTCATAAGCACATTTCATATTATAATTACGAATTGCTTTTAAAACACCTAATTAGATGTCTTGTGCATGAGAGATGTATGGCCTTAAAACGCCATGCAGGCCAAAGAGGTTGGCGAGTCCACATTTTAGAGGTGGTGTAGTTCTTCAAGGCTTGTGGTAGTCGCTTTGTTGTCCCTTAGTCGCCTTTTACGGAACCCACGGGAAGAAATGGGGTGGTGCTATTTTTAGAGCTGGCCGATGACATCACACGGCACATTACGTTACTAATATTTGAAAGCTTGCACCATTCCCAGGCGGTTGTCGCGCTACCCGCGCTAAAGCCCGCGCCCTCGCTTCCCGTCTTGTCTCCCCACTGTGGGTAGAGGCGTGCGCGGCGTCCAACAAGCGTCTCCCGGAACAGACCTTTCCGGCCGCCGCGAGAGCCTCCGACCTGCCCTCGCCGAGGACCCTACGACAGATGCTGGTCAGTACAAATAATAAATAAATAACACCACGGCCCACACTAGGATTCCTTGTGTCCACAACACAAGGAATCCTAGCGTGGGCGATCGCCCACCTGGACGCTGGATGTTGTGGTCCAGAGACGCACATAAAGACACACCCAGACCCGAATAAACATTTGTATTTAAACAATGTCCGACCAAAAGAAGGAAAGAAATTTATTACTATCAGGTTAAATAGATTATCTTAACTATTTAACCTGACAACTTAGCTTAACTTAGCAGACAAAGTTTAAGTTTTATTCTTTAGTGTGTGTATAACAAAGGTGTGTATTGCCCCGCTTAACGGGCCGCAACGTAACATGTACGGACATGGTATCGAATGAAAAGTATTGACACCTTACTCATGAGTAGTATCGCATAAAAAGTATCTAAAGAAAAGAGTCTATACCCATCATCGCCATCGATACTTTTCCTAAAAAATTCTTTATAACGAAACAAAATCTTCCTCAACACAACATCTTTCAAAATATCTTTTACAGTGATACACATTTGATAGCGAAAAAACGTCGACAGTCCAAAATATTGATAGTTTCCTAAAGCTTTTGACTATATAGATACTGGTCCTTCTGATTAACATTAAAAGTATTGATTGTTAATTTGATCGGATACCTGCCTTAAAGTATCATTTATGTAAAAGTATCGAAAAGTATTGAATGAAAAAGTGCTTGATACCAAAGAATACCAATACTTTCCGTGTCCGTAACAGCATGTGCTGCACCAAAAAGTCCAGTGCTGATTTTCAGTTGCAGCTGTTTGAACTGACTAGCGGACTGTACACATTATAATAACGATATACCTAGTCTGGCTATAATACCGAATCTGTTATTGTCACGTGAAAAATAAATGTTTTCTCACGTTCTCATTTTGTCGCCAATTTTATTATGAAATATTGTACTAATATTAAAATGAAGTGGGGTGGTATCTAAAACCGTATTGCTGCAATTGCACTACACAATGTAAGCATGGAGCCAAATGCAATTTTTCTCTCCATCCGCTTGGCTAATAAGCCCAATGTTTGTGTACCGGGCTATTGAAACGGTCTCTGTTTGTGACAGAAATAGGTTTAGCCGTCCACACACTATTCTACACTATTCGTGCTAAACAGACGATTAAAGTTGTGAAGTAGAGAATCCGAAGAAATCCAGTACAAAAGGATTCTATCCAGACAGATGAATATATTAAAAGATGATTTAGGATTTGCTACTTACAAAAGAGGTACTGGTCATTTCTTAACTGATAATTTAAAGAAAAATAGGGTTACAAATCAAAACAACTTCTTCAGCGGTATGCAAAGGGAGCTCACAGAAGAATCTTATTTGCGGATGAGAAAATATTTAAAAGATGTTAATGTTCCTTACATTTTAACAAGCAGAATAATCGAATTTATGGTGGTGGGGTGTTGACTATCAAGGAGTGACTGAACCATATTTTTGTATAGTGTATCAATATACGATTCTTGAGAAAGTCGTAAGAATTTTTAACAACACCCTGTTCCATAACCAGGAATGGTCCTTTCTGCAAGACTCACCACCAGATCATAAGCCTCGCTCAACGCTTGTGGCTAGAGTGGAATATTCCCGACTTCATTAGATCTGAAGACTGGCCGTCATCTAGTCCCGATTTTAATCCGCTCCATTGTGATTTATGGTCTGTTTTAGAGAGCATGGCATGCTCTTAACGCCACGATAATATTGAATCTCTAGGACATTTCATAAGGGTGGCAGTTGCCAATTTTCCCATGGCAAGGGTGCGTGTTTCAATCGAAAACTGGCCACAACGTCTGAAAGATTGTATAGAAGCAAATGGGGATCATTTCGAATAAACGTTATATTTTTAAAATGATTACCTATTTATTTCTAAAATAACACAAATTCCTCTTAATAAAATGATAATGTAAAATAAAAGTATTCATGTTTTCTTTGTAACAATATTCATGGTTAGACTCAGTATATACCATTAGCCTAAAACATCCTTTACAAAATTTCCCTTTCCAAATAGTGTCCATTGACTTTTTTTTACATTAAGGACTAATAGCATACCGTGAGCCTGTACCTCTCTACCGCTGGATATACTCGTAGGCCTCTCCCGCAACCGCCACCATACACGGTTCCCGGTACATGGTCTCCATTCGAGAATTCGGTTCCTCCATCTGTTACAGCTATAAATAAAATATCGATAATAACAGAAATAAAATTAACGTGTATCCAATTAATTAATTTATTGAAATTCCAAGGGTAATGTTACGAGTAGATATTGTCTAGGACGTATACCTACGGGGATTTGAATTACAATTTATACAAATAAAATATTGAAATATGTAGTACCTACGTTATCTTTTTATGAACTACTTCTTAAATAATGTATTAGATTAAAATATCTATTGATTGCGATGCAACCAGCCCTTCCTCGAGCACATTGTCTCGTGTCACGCTGGCCAAGCGGGTTGGAGCGTCCACTCTTTTAGAAGTGGTGCAGTTTCAGGGCTTGTGGTAGCCGCTTTGTTATCCCTTAGTCGTCTCTTACGAGACCCACGAGAAGAACAAGACTTACCATTACGTGAGACCGCTTACTCGTCCGCCCTCTTCTCTATAAAAAAAAAAAAAGACATGGGATGGTGCCCCACACGGCATAACATGTTCTACATTGAAATTATACCATACAGTGAAATAACGAAACGCAACGCGTAACCTTGGTAACACGATAATAACGTTGACATTGACATTTCTTCGCTCCGTTCAAAATCGTGGTGTACTTAACGTTTTTATAAAGTCTCGATTGGGCCATATTGAGAAATTGGAATTGGAAGAAATTACTTGAAAAGGGGTTTATTTATTAAATTATTTTGAGAAAAATCGATACAATTGTAGAGCAGAATACAATGGAGATTTTTGAACGGAGAGAATACGATTCTTAAAATTTAATATGTTTTTCAAATATTAAAAATCGTAAGGTCTCGCCAGGGAGTGTAATAGCTCATTTCCATACGAAGAATTTCTCGAACATCGGTCAAAAGCTAGTATAAACAACTGTTATCATCATCTGATTATTCTTATCCCTGTTATCGTCATGTGAACAATTGTAGGCGAAAATTGTAATATGTAATTGTAAATTGTAATGTCAAATATACGCGATTTAAACCGTTAAAGTTGTTTAATTGCTATGTATAGTAATCGCGAAAACCTAAGAAAATATTGTAATATGTAGTTTGATTGCATACGAGAATCTTATACAATATTCTTACTTGAACCGTTCGAAAACTTTACTGTTATAAGATATCTATATCTATACATATAATAAAGTCGTAACGGAGCCGTATCTGTAGCTACATGAAATATTTTGTCATCTCAAAACAACCATTTTTAGAATTTTTGTCTGTCTGGACGAAAAAACCACTGGACAGAATTTAATGAAGTTGGCATAGATATATTACATATAGCTTATCATTTAGGTTAAAATTTACTGTACATTTTATCTCGATCCGTTGTAAGAGTTCCCGCGGGAATCACTAACGTTCACGCCAACAATGTCGCCGACACCGCTTGTAATGTAAATAAAGTTGGTTATATTTATTGTTTGGATCCTTTCCAGAAAAGGGCGGAAATGGAGAATATCCCACTAGTAAACTTACTGCAGGACAGTAAAGATGGTGACAAGGAGCAGAGAGCGCCGCGACTGCGACTCTCCACCGACACCGACAACGACACCACTGACACCTCCCGGGACACCACACACACACCAGGTATACTTGTCTATCTATCGCACCTCTAAAAAGTGTCATAATTATAAATAAATTGTCTAAAACGATAGTAAAAGTAGATAAATATACATAAATATAACAAAATAACATACGATAAATAAATAATAAAACATTGTTAACAATTATCAGTCAAATACGCTTTAAAATTGTGAAAATTAAATTACACTTTGTTATGTTTAGTTCCACAGTCAAATACTAGATGGCGCTGCGCCGAGTTTCTAAATCGCGCTATGGTTTTGTTCACGCTTGTTAATAGAGCCGTTGCTAATTACCGTGAATAAATGAGTTTTGTGTTACAACAGTAGTGTGTGGTTTTATTTAGTGTTAACATAAATATTTATCCATTTTGGACCCTTTAAAAAATTAAAGAAAATAACATATTTTATTGCCACATATATAGGTCCTCAAAAAATAGTCTTAAAATATTTTAATATGTCAATCGGTACACTAAAACTAGGTATATATAATTAAAAATTAACATGTATTTCATGGTTTTTCAGTACATTAAAAATAAATAATCGATGATTAATTTACTCGGTGGTGCATAACGCGGTATATAATTAATACCTGCTTACAAACAGATATGGGCGTGTTTGAAGGTCAAAGACCTTAGCAAATGAGTGTGGTTAGTGTTATGCACATTTCACTTTTGTCTGTAGATTTTCATTTAATTATTCAATTAGTTTTAGCTGCAAATAAACTAGCACACTATTCCCTGTATCGGCACGAGCTCTACCGACTGGGCTTATTGGTCGTCAAAGTTTTATTCATTTTCGGTTATAAATATCCATTTATACATTCGTATTAATTCGTTTTGAAGATTTTTATTAATTGATATTTATTATCTATTCAGTTTTATCTGTTTATAACATTCATTCATCATTATTTCACAGTCATCATTTTTATTTGTAGATTTTCTTTCATCCTTTCATTCAACCTGTAGATATAGAATCCCGAGTGAACACAGCTCCCCGGCGCGCATTACCCGCCACGCCTGTTACCCCACTCCCCGCCAAGTCCAGGCGGAAACTGTTCACGCATAAAGAGGTGGACGATGTTGACATCTCAGATGACACCGGTAAGAGTCCAAATATGTCCCACCGGGCTATTAATACTTCAATTTGACAACCATAAAATGGAGGGAAACACGAATTTGTCTCCGTTGGGGATTTAGTTGATTCTATTTTCTCCACAATAGCGTATCGTGACATAAAATTATAATAAAGAAATAAATGTAAAAAGAAAACGTACAAGAAAAGGATTAAAAATATATTATTATTTTCGTTAAACAAAGAGACTACAAAAAAATAATAAATAAAAGATTTAATTATTTGCCAATAATTGTGTGGACAGTGGCATAATTGTATCTAAACGTTACTGAAACTAATGAAAAAGCAGCAACTACTCTCCCAGTAAGCAGGGCGAGGCCATATTGCCAGCGTCCAAATGAGGACCACTGATTGCTTACTTTGGACAGTGGCAATTTTGAAATTAAAGGTCCATGCACTGTGGACAGTGTTATTTTTTAATCTAAATCTGATTTTCATACGCTGTTTTCTATGGGACAGTGCCTACTTTGAAAGTCATCTCAAGCGACAGCAATATTAGTTTAAAAAATATCTACAACAGCGTCGCCTTTGCTTTTAGACCCCTCAAATATTAAAGTGTAAAGTGTGTCCAAACCTTCCCGAACCTTCCTGACATCATAAGATCTGCTCTTATTTTTGAGTTACGTATTTAAATAATAATATCATTTTTGGGCTCTGTATTTAGTAAATTTGTATAAAAAAAAATATAAAATTTTCCGTGATTTCAAGATTTTGAAAAGAAGCCGACACCTTCTATATATATTTATTCCAAAGTAATTCTAAATTCTTAATCTGGATTACAACCAGCCATGTGCTATCACGTTTATGTTACAATCAAGAAGCAGTGGTCACTATAGCTACATCTGTCCTTTTTCTACTTTTCACAAACATTACAGACGCCGAATCGAGGCTGGCTGGGCCAAAAACGACGCAATCGAAGCTGACGCAGCGCGAGCGAAGAGACCTGGCTGTCGCGGAGCGCATGGCGCGGAGACTGGCGGCCGCTCGCACGCCCAAGAAAAACGAAAATAATAATAATATTGTGGCACATAGTTGTGATGTGCCTAGAATAGTAAGTAACGGGCTATTTCACTCATTTATTGATAAAAATGGACCCTATTTAAAATTTATTGATAAAAATGGACCCTGTTTAAAATTTATTGATAAAAATGGACCCTATTTAAAATTTATTGATAAAAGTGGACTCTATTTAAAATTTATTGATAAAAATGGACACTTTTTAAAATTTATTGATAAAAATGGACACTTTTTAAAATTTATTGATAAAAATGGACCCTGTTTAAAATTTATTGATAAAAATGGACCCTGTTTAAAATTTATTGATAAAAATGGACCCTATTTAAAATTTATTGATAAAAGTGGACTCTATTTAATATTTATTGCTTAAAATGGACCCTATTTAAAATTAAACGATAAAAATGGACCCTATTTAAAATTTATTGATAATAAAAGTGTCATAAAGATACCTTCACTACAGGCTGCTTATAAGTCCACTGGCTATTTTTGCTTGTTATTAAAAATCCAGCAAGTTGTTATTTTGAAACTGCTCTCCTGTAAAATCATGTTTTTATTAGTTACTAGCTGTACCCGGCTACGCGTTTCTGTGGCTGCCCAACAGATGGCGCTTACCCTGTTTTTGGGTAAAAAAACATGTTTTTACCCTGTGATAGGTATATAAAAATACGCGCGTATTCGAATGCAACGTTGTGTCAAAATTTCAAAGCAATCGGTGAGGAACTTTCGGAGATTTAAGATTTTGAACAAACGAACGTTTACATTTATATTTTTATTTATATAGATGACAGTATTACAATAAATAAGCGATATACAACATGTCACCAAATTAACGTAAATCCTGGAACATGTCCAACCAATATAAAATATATCTCGGGAATGTCTAAAATGAAACGGAACGCAAGTGTCAACTTGAATGGCGGCTGCCGCAGGGGGTGAGGGGGAAAAAGGAGACGAGGCAGAGAGAATGGGCACGCACCTCTGTCCAGCTGCCATAAGTACCTAACTATTGTGATCTTTGTTTTAGTTATGGACTGTGTACCTTGCAAATACATTTTTGTGTAACGAGCTTTTATCAATTCCTGGTAATCTCGAGGCACCTGAAGGAGTCGCCCTCACTGGTGTCTTACAGAGACATCCTGCAACATATATAAAACTATTCTAACCAAAAACAAATAATATTTAAAGGAATAAAACGTGTAAGGTTTTGATGCCCGTCGCGCGCGCCGTCTAAACACCCGGTCTGAGTAATGAGCGCTACGAACGTTATAGATAGAACAATAAAATTTTACGTTTGTAATTTTTTTATTTATTCACTTAAATTAATTTATTTTTCGCTGGAACGGTCTTATATATTTTAAATTGATTGTTATTTCTGTGACATGTTGTATGTCCAGTCTCTATCATTCTAATCATACAACATTGTTGCCGTTCTAACAATTACAAATCAAAACAACCACATTAACTTTCAGGTGTTGACAGGCATGTCACGTACCAAACGACACGCCATCTACAACGCAATACGAAAACTAAACGGAAAAGTCCAAACACACGTGAACAAACGTACCACGCACGTCATCTTAGGCTCCTGCTGTCACAGCAATGACGACAGTAACGCCTTCAAAGTTACCCCCAAAAACAAATATGACAATGTCCGTAGAAGTCCGCGGATCAATTCTGCAAAAAATAACAGTGATTTTAACATAAGTGGTGTCACTAGAAATCTAACTAGTTCCAAAATGGATTCGCCAGAGAAAAACATAATGGATAAAATTGAAAATAGATTGGCATGTCTCGAAAATCCTATAAAAAATTATGCAATGTTTAAAAGTGATAAAGTACGAACATTAAATGCATTGCTGGGTGCAGCTCGAGGCTGCAGAATACTGAATGTGCAGTGGGTGGAAGATTCAGTAAAAGCTGACAAATGGCTACATCATCATGGATATGAGATACCACATTTGAAGAAGATTTCATTGGTAAGTGGGTAGTTTCAATTTTAAAGAATGTTTGCTTATTTTCTATAGCTCTTAGGATTGTTGTCTGTAAGGGCACTGGCTCCTACGATACAGGTTGTCCTATTGTAGGGGCCAGGCCTTCATTTACCATACCATCAGCCTGTCTCCCCACTGCTACATATAGGCCTCTCCCAAGGACCACGCGGTCTTCGGCTCTACTCATCCAGCCACTACCGGCGACTTCAATCAATGCGTCCTGTCCGTAATGACTTATGATGCCGAAACGTGGTCTCTGACGGTAGGCCCGGTTCACAAGTTCAAAGAGCTATACCAGCGATAGTATGAGCTACGAGTATGCTCCAAGTTTCTTTTGCCGGACAAAATCGGCAACGAAGAACTAAAGTTGGCAAGCTGAAGTGGCAGTAGGCAAGTCGTATTATATGCCACAGGACCGATCACCGATGGGAGAGACAAGTCCTCGAATGGAGACAACTCTGGCCACGTGGACTGACCGCCTGAAGAAACTTGCCAGCCTTAATTTATTATGTGTTAAGTGGTTATTAGCAAAAATAAACCATCTATTTATTTAACTATTAATTAATGAATTATTGTTTTTTTTTCTGTGTAAAACCGAATGCTTACTGTTTACGTAAATTGGTGTACGTAAGCGGCGCGAGTAAGTTTTGTATGAAAAAGTACTAAATTTTAAAAAGTTGTACAACATTTTTTTTTTATGGAATGAAGTCGCCACACGAACTGACAGTCCCACCTGACGGTACCATAGACAGCCGCTACACATGCCAATATCAGTCCAGAATCACAAACGTTGGCACGCTCCCGGATGTGCTGGCCTGCCTTTGAAGATGTACGAATAGATTTCGAGAAACAGTTGTAAAAATGGGAAGGGATAGGATGGGATGAGAATGGGCTCTGTTGAGAAGGTATTTTTTTTAGAAGTGTAAATTTAAACTATTTTTTTTTTCAATTTTAGTATTATTCTTCATTTCAGAAAGCTCGCATCGAACGCAAAGCGTTAGATCGTCAGCACACAGACCATGCATACGATGTTTTCAACGGTATGCGCGTGTCTGTATCCCCTAATACAGAACAGAAAGACGCTGCTATACAATTATTAAAGCTCTGTGGTGCAATTGTGATAGAACAAAATGGCGTCCAAATACAACATGGCGGAATTAAAGATGGCGCGACTTTGAATGCTGATTTTGATATGACATTAGGTGCAAGAGTGGGGGAAGTGGGTTCAAAGTGGGTTTTTGATAGTGTAGCGGCAGCTAGAATGCGTACCACTAGGAGATATATTAATTGAATCATTTATTTTCCAAACTGGCTAATGACAAATTTTTGCAAAATGTACTTTTTTTTTCATGTTTTGCTATCCTTGTCATCAGAAAATTTTATTTTTTTGAAAGTAAAGGCTAACTTAGTATGAAAAGACACGCTATTCTAGTGGTTTATTCAAGTGGAAAATGCCCCACAGACAATACAAAAATTTAGCACTTGAAGAAACTTGAAATTCACATTCCTCACGAACATACTTTTACAATATAGAGTATCGTAGAGTGGCTAAGTGCTGTCGATATAGAAAGTGACGCTGATACAGAATGATACCTAGTTTCGGTAATAATACAAGTTAACTATTATTTCTGACTACATCTATATATACGATGTTATTTACGATTGTATGTAATTTTCGTTTCAATTTTCTCATAGTGTATGAATTGGCCAATTCCGAAAGTGTATAAAAGTGTATGAATATTTTTATTCGCCTAACGTTCAACATAGTTACTTAAAATACTTAAACATATCCGACTATACAATTTCAGTACAATATTTTTACAGTAAGTACAGTTTGAACTTTCTGTAAAGTTGTAGTCAATGGCAAATTAGCCACTTTGAAAAGTGGACGATTCAATTAGAAAACAATACGACTTGATAATGGTTATTGTATTTTAACCACATTTAAAAAAAAATCCATACATTGATTGTATATTCTCCACAAGCTTCATTTAGTTTTTACATATCTATAAATGTACCTGTTATTTTTTAAAATGGTTCGAACCGGGATAAGAACTTTTGTAAAGTTAACAATCTATAATTTTATTTTTAAATGTGTTTTGTGTGCTGTAGGTACATTCAATATGTACACACTTTTTATATATTTTAAAATCAATGATCTTGAAGTTTAAATATGAATTAATCTCAATACTTTCGTGTACTTTTACAAAAGTAATTATAAACTTTGATTTTACTATCAACAACATGAAGTCGGTACTACTTATTAAATAAAGCTGATCTCTTTCATTTCAGCACAATTGAGTAAAAAATGAAACAAACATCTAAACACACTCACGAGTTCATTACGTTACGTTGTAACCACTCTATGTTATACGAGTATATACAGTGTCTCGTGGCGTTCGATCATGGTATTAAATATGAACTTATTTAATTGGTACGTTGTTTACTGTTGTAACCACTCTATGTTATATACAGTCTCTCAGCGTTCGATGACAGAGACATTTAGTTGGCTGACCCGCGTTATTAATAGTATTGTACGTTACATTGTAACCACTCTATATTATATATAGTCTCTCAGCGTTCGATAACAGAGACATGTAGTTGGCTGACCCGCGTTATTATTAGTATTGTACGTTACATTGTAACCACTCTATATTATATATAGTCTCTCAGCGTTCGGTCACGGTCGGAAATACGAAGATGGCCAACCGGCCTTAGTTAAAGTAGTACTTTAACTATCTACAATTATTGTCCAACTAAACATTCGCACAAATACAAACTCCTTTGCAGCTAATTATCAATTTATTCAATAGACAGTTAGGTGGTGCCAACCGCAAATAAAACTTTGTAAAACAAACCTCCATTCCGTTAGAACAACGTAGATGAACTTCGTAATAACTCGTTTACGAACGCAATAAGAGTTTGTCATCCTGCGAACGTTATCATCCTTATCCATAGGTCGCTGGTTCATATCCGGCTCGAAGGACCATGTACGAATGAAACACTACATTTCTTCTCGTTTTTTATTGTTACTACAAATTTACACTGGCGTGGTCTTAAGTATAGGAAGAAAAATCTTAATAGCGTGTTACAGGATTTGACTTAGGAGTGAGGAGCGACATCTAGTATTGAATAGGTAAACTATAAATTTTACATATTGAATTGTTAGTTATTATACGTGGACATGGCGAGCCTTCTATGATCGTTCAACAACAATACATCATGGTTGTACATGTACACTTGCCCTCGCTTGATAATGCTGTAGAATATACGTGTTATTGAAATAACGAAAAATCTGAAACACGGCAACCAATTTAAAATATATAAAACCGTTCTAGTGAAAATAAAATTATTTTACGATACAAATCAAAGTTACAAGCATCTGAAGTTTTGTTGTTGTATCTAAAACGTCCGTGACTCTCATTACTCAGTACAAGATTGTGGCCAGGCGCAGCGCCATTTGGTGACGATGAAATATAAACATTCTTGAAATAATAATTTAGTGACATTCATCGATTATTTTTATAGTTTTGAGATTTTGACTTAAATGTTTATATTTTATTCAATTGATGAACGTAATCTTTACACATTTGCACGCCAGTCATGGGCGTAGGTGTTTGCCCCCACTGGTACTTATGTAAAATTGAGAGAAATGAAGACAAGATTCATACATTTAAAGCACGTTATAGGTTCAAATTCAAAAAACATTCATTAAATTGGCTTCTTATTTAATTTCGTGTTACTTATTAAATTAAGTTTAAAATTATTCAGTTATACACATGTCAAGTAGTCGTGGGTATTCACGACTCCTCGGAGTGTTTCGGCTCACTTAATCCACCTCTGTTCGCGGATCCGACTCCTCTTAACCATTCCTTGACTCCTTTGATTCACCTATTTATATTTTATAAGAGCCTGAGAGCGACTCATTCGCTTTGCATCATGTTCGTTCATGTGACTCAGCAACTCAAAAATGAAAGGAATAAATAACTCCTCGGAGTCGATAACAGTTAGCTGGAATCATTAAGAGTTTCGGCTCCGCTCGCGGTTTCCGTCTTTTGATACATTGAATCCGGAGTTACCCATCGATCGCTATGTCAAGGCAAGAGTAAATTAAATTGTCAAGAGTCAATTAAGTTAATTTAATTATTAAACCGCTCTTTAATTATTTATACAATTTACTCTCTTGTAGTCTTAATTCTCGGTACCCAACAACCTATTTTCAGCGTTTGTATTATTTTAGTAACAATTATTTATTGTAAGTGTTTACGTTTTGTTTTGAAATATACAACAGTGTTATAACAAAATATTACTTTTATTTTCCATTTCTTTCACCCATATACACAGGAAAGCTTTACGCCCGATTCGTTAAATTTATTCTTAGATGTCAGACGAGCTGACAATGGTAAGTGGATACTCTTGCCCATGATACATACCATGATAAGTGGAAAATTAAAAAATTGACACATTTCCGAATGTACCCACCGTAAGATCTTTGAAGACTTAAAAGTCGATTTGGTAAAGAATAAGGCTTGCGAAAGATAGGGAATGTAGTTAAATTAATTTTCGCCATCAAACCCCCAAATAACACTCCCTATTCTGGGTATTAGAACTTACCATCAAAGGATATAATTCTTCGTTCTACGATATATCGTCAATCGTAACGTTATCTAAGCGAAGGGACTTTATCCTCATTATCTAATTGGAATAAAGTGTGAGGTACAAAAGTCTGGATACTAATTATATATGAGAATAATTTGTTAAAAAGTACATCTGTTAGTTATACTCCTGGTGAAGCCAGTTTTTCAAATAAAAATCCCTTAGGTATATACCTAATGGAATATTTATAAACTTCATTATTTGTCGGCCTTTCAAATGCCTAAGTTTTTAATTAAAATACCGAATTTGATTGTTAACCTGCGACAATATATCCACCAATCGGCACTGGGCCCGCGTGATAGATTAGGGGTCATCAATAAATTACGTCATACGTTAAGGGGGAGGGAGGGGGTCAATAAAATGTGACAAGGGGGGGGGGGGGGACGAGTCGTAAGCTTCGTGACGTCACATGTATAAATCTAAAGTATTAAAACTAAACCTCAACTCTAACGAAAAACTAAAATATTACCAACTCTATCAATATTATTATAAGGTTGTTTTAATTTAATAATTTCTAAATTTAAAATTGCAAAATATGTGACGTCACACCAGGGGGGGAGGGGGGGGGGGGCACACAAATGTGACCACCTGTGACAAGGACGGGGGGGGGGGGCGGACTCCAAAAATCATGAAATTCGTGTGACGTAATTTATAGATGGCCCCTTATGGCCCGAAACGTTTCTCGATTTATTTGAGGGAAACCTAGGGGAACTGCGTACAGCTACACCTAATGTGGCCTTTAAGCAAAAGGCTCCACAGCTCTAGCCGACTAGACCTAGAAGTGTAGCCACACTTCGGCTTCTAGCCATAATATGACCACATATAACAGTATGAATAAAAAGAAAACAACAAATTACTTTATTTCGTTTATTTTTATAACTTAAAACAAGAACAATTTTAATTAATCAATTACGGAGGCTATCTGACAAGCTATTATTGTGTCGCCCTCTCGAAATAACTTCTCTAACGGTCAAGGACCCGAAGAGTCCATCGGGACGCAAGCTCCGCCCCCAGATTCGATAAATTTGAAGTTTGAACCCTATTTTATTCTATTCAAAAGAATCGTTACTGTTTACAATGTAAATGGTATAATTGTTAGATCTACAACAGCGGACACTCGTATGTGCCCTTACACTAAAAATAGATTATAATTTATTAGTTCTTTGACAAAAATTCGTGTGGGCCTCTTGCGACCCTGTGTCAAGCGCGACAGTTGCGTCTTGTAGCTTTGTAGACAAAATATTTCTAATATTGGCATATTTCCTTTGCGACACCATTTCTCGAGGTTGCTGTACAAATGGACGTTAAGTCAGCGTTAATGAACCCGACGGGCTGGCGCAGACCAGACGAAGCACAGCGCAGCGCGCTTATCATTAACAAACTACAATCCACTTTGTCGACAGTCCGCTTTCGCGCTCAAAGACTGATATGTGTGTTGGTAATATATATGTATGTAGTTGGTGAATTTTTGATCTTATTCCAAAGTCGACAAAAAGCACGCTGGGTCTTGTCTGCGTCAGCCCTAACAACCTTAACCGTTTCAGATTGGAGCTTTTATCCTCCATGGAAAATAATAATAGTTTATTTACATAAATATGGGTACAAAACAGGTGATAATTTTAATCAGATGCTACACATTCTACTGTAACACAGCGTGCAAAAACTCTACAATAACAATTCACCACAATTTAAACAATTTTACACATTTAACAATTTAAACAGGTATTTATTTATTTTTAAAAGAAATATTAAGCCACGCCCCCAGGTCCGTACTATAATATTATAATTAATTTAAGCCCGTAAAACTGAAAACTTGAACTATAACGCCCGCGAGCGCTTAACAGTCAGGTTTCCAAGGCTCATTTACGTTCACTCAGCACTCAAGCATCCAGCGCTAAGCGCTTATTTTTAAAACTATTCACAGACGTGTAGTGTCGACCGACTTTAGAATAGTACCTACCAACCTATCTTCCCGCGGGTGTAAAAGACGACTAAGGGAAAACAGAGCCGCTACCAGAGGTCCCGAGAAACTACACCACCTCTAAAGAAGTAGACTCGCCAACCCGCTCGACAACGTGGCGTTTTAAGGCTGTACGTTCCTCATGCACAAGACAATGTGTATGTAGAGGCCCGTGTCCAGCAGTGGACGATAAAATGATTACGATTACTCAAGGATTGATCGTAATAATCCAAAGCGTATACAAAAGAGAGTCCACATGTGTACCTAAGCAAGCATTACGTAAAACATGTAGTCAAGTAGGTACCTAAGTCATGATTCATGAATGAACAATGTATTCGTATTCGTAGTAAAATAAATATAGAACACAATATGTATACTGATAGAATTCCTACAAAAAAAATGTGTAAGTAGCATGTACCAATAATAAATGTATAATGACAAAGCGTTGCTTAGCAACCAAAACGGATCGGATGTAGAATTATTTTGTATAGGTGATCATTTTATATAACTACGAGTATTTAAAGTATTTATGACTACCATTTTGTTTACTTTCGATGAGTTTTTTTTAAACTATATTATTGACAATGGCGCCGCTGACTTCGCTGACGTCCTTGTTTTACTATTTAACTTTCGTAATTTAAACTCGTACATATTCGTTATTACTTTTTATACAAATTTATTTTTATACGAATTTAAGATACAAAAAATAGTTTTATTTCATTACCTATGCTTCCTTAGTTTTTTTTTATTATTTTTTATGCACGAGCATACAGTCCACCTGATGGTAAGTGGATACTGTCGCCCATAGACATCCGCGATACATACCAACATCAGTCCAAAATGACAAACGTTGGCACGCCCTCGAATGCACTGCCTACCTTTGGAGATATAGAAATGGGGAGGGATAGGATGGGAATGGGCTCTGACACATCTCACTCACTCACTACCTAAACACGTACGTACTAGTACATTAGGGAAATAAGATAAAGTGGGAAATGTAGTACATTTCAGGGTAGTTTTCTGTAACGTGGCCAGCTGCTGATGGATTGCAGCGTGCACTCTCCCCCTGATAAAAAATAAACTCTTAGTTGAAAGGAAGAAAAAACGTACCTACTAAGTATGTATGAATTTAATTTTTAATTCATTAATTTTATATTTTATCCCAGGATACGCCCCTGGCTCTGAACCGAATAGAGTGAAGGGAGGTTCTGTCCTGATAAGCGGAAGACTCGATAATATAGAGTAAAGGGAGGTTATGTCCTGATAAGCGGAAGACTCGCTAATATAGAGTAAAGGGAGGTTATGTCCCGATAAGGGGAAGACTCGACAATATAGAGTAAAGGGAGGTTATGCCCTGATAAGGGGAAGACTCGACAATATAGAGTAAAGGGAGGTTATGTCCTGATAAGCGGAAGACTCGACAATATAGAGTAAAGGGAGGTTTTAGTCGTGATAAGCGGAAGACTCGACAATATAGAGTAAAGGGAGGTTATGTCCTGATAAGGGGAAGACTCGACAATATAGAGTAAAGGGAGGTTATGTCCTGATAAGCGGAAGACTCGACAATATAGAGTAAAGGGAGGTTTTAGTCGTGATAAGCGGAAGACTCGACAATATAGAGTAAAGGGAGGTTATGTCCTGATAAGGGGAAGACTCGACAATATAGAGTAAAGGGAGGTTATGTCCTGATAAGCGTGGGACTCGACAATATAGAGTAAAGGGAGGTTATGTCGTGATAAGCGGAAGACTCTACAATGTAGTGTAAAGGGAGATTATGTCCTGATAAGCGGAAGACTCGACAATATAGAGTAAAAGGAGGTTATGTCGTGATAAGCGGAAGACTCTACAATGTAGTATAAAGGGAGATTATGTCGTGATAAGCGGAAGACTCGACAATTGAGAGTGAAGGGAGATTATGTCCTGATAAGCGTGGGACTCGACAATATAGAGTAAAAGGAGGTTATGTCGTGATAAGCGGAAGACTCTACAATGTAGTCTAAAGGGAGATTATGTCCTGATAAGCAGAAGACTCGACAATATAGAGTAAAGGGAGGTTATGTCGTGATAAGCGGAAGACTCTACAATGTAGTATAAAGGGAGATTATGTCGTGATAAGCGGAAGATGCGACAATATAGAGTAAAGGGAGGTTATGTCCTGATAAGGGGAAGACTCGACAATATAGAGTAAAGGGAGGTTATGTCCTGATAAGCGTGGGACTCGACAATATAGAGTAAAGGGAGGTTATGTCGTGATAAGCGGAAGACTCTACAATGTAGTGTAAAGGGAGATTATGTCCTGATAAGCGGAAGACTCGACAATATAGAGTAAAAGGAGGTTATGTCGTGATAAGCGGAAGACTCTACAATGTAGTATAAAGGGAGATTATGTCGTGATAAGCGGAAGACTCGACAATTGAGAGTGAAGGGAGATTATGTCCTGATAAGCGTGGGACTCGACAATATAGAGTAAAGGGAGGTTATGTCGTGATAAGCGGAAGACTCTACAATGTAGTGTAAAGGGAGATTATGTCCTGATAAGCGGAAGACTCGACAATATAGAGTAAAAGGAGGTTATGTCGTGATAAGCGGAAGACTCTACAATGTAGTATAAAGGGAGATTATGTCGTGATAAGCGGAAGACTCGACAATTGAGAGTGAAGGGAGATTATGTCCTGATAAGCGTGGGACTCGACAATATAGAGTAAAAGGAGGTTATGTCGTGATAAGCGGAAGACTCTACAATGTAGTCTAAAGGGAGATTATGTCCTGATAAGCAGAAAACTCGACAATATAGAGTAAAGGGAGGTTATGTCGTGATAAGCGGAAGACTCTACAATGTAGTATAAAGGGAGATTATGTCGTGATAAGCGGAAGACTCGACAATAGAAAGTGAAGGGAGATTATGTCGTGATAAGCGGAAGACTCGACAATATAGAGTGAAGGGAGATTATGTCGTGATAAGCGGAAGACTCGACAATATAGTGTGAAAGGAGATTAAGTCGTGATAAGCGGAAGACTCTACAATGTAGTGTAAAGGGAGATTATGTCGTGATAAGCAGAAGATGCGACAATATAGTGTGAAGGGAGATTATGTCGTGATAAGCGGAAGACTCTACAATGTAGTATAAAGGGAGATTATGTCGTGATAAGCGGAAGATGCGACAATATAGAGTGAAGGGTTTTACGGGAAAATTACGATAAAACAAAAAATGGAATAGAACTTAATTTTATTTACTATTCAATTTTGAACATTTGTATAATGACATAAATTTACTATTACTATTCACACAGTCGTCAGATTTTACAAAAAGCTCGTCGTCATCAATTATCATCATCGGGAGCGATATTGATACATAAATTATTGTGGAAAGAAAGAATACGATATGAGAGCACTGGACCCATTTCTTTTCACCTCTCAATTTGATATCATCGGAATATATGCTATTTTTATTTCGCACACACTACAAACCGTATCATCTTCTTCATCATTTTTTTAATATTTTTTATTGGCGGACTAGCGGGCGGGCCAGTCATGGTAAGTGGTCACCGCCGCCCATGGACATCTACAACACCAGGGGGCTAGCGGTTCCGCTGCCGACCTTGAAGAAACCTGTTCATCTCTTGATTTTCATCTTCTTCATTGACTTTTTGACTTATTTTCATTGGCGTTATTTTCATTTTCATGGCGAACCAAAGATTTTGAGCGGAATACTGGCGGCTCTTTCCACTTCTACTCGGTTGAAGAGACATGACGCCTGTATAAACAAAACAGGGTATAAGTAGGTAATTTCGTGATAAAAAATATACAAACTTGCTCGTAAAACTCACTTAGAGAATGCATATTTATTTAACTATAAAACCAGAAGACTTCTTTTAATTTACTTTTAATTTCTTATTTACAGAATGCATATTATTTAATGTATAATACCAGAAGATTTTTTTTAATTTACATTTAAAGCAATTTAACAGAAAAACACCCGGCACAAATCACTTATAACTTTTGTAGAAATAACCTAAAAAAAATTGACTTTATAACATCTTTTTTAAAAATAAAAGTGCAAAATTTGGGTAAGAAACATTACTTACTCCGTTGGCTCAACGACCCCGAAGTGGATCTTGGCCTCCGGCACCATCTTTTTCGGTCCTGCGCAGTTTTGTGCCAAACCACCCGTGATTTGGTTAATGGTACAGTGGGTTACGCAGCGCCAACAGGCTATGTGGACCTCTCCCTTTACGCTTCGTCTTTCCAGCGATCCTCCGACCGTTCGTCGACCACTTGACCACTACAGACACTTGCTTTACGGCGCGATCCTCCCGCATCCTCACTGCGTGACCGAGCCAACGGAGTCTGGCCAGTCTTAATCTCGCCGATGACATTCGGCTCGGGCACCATCTTCTCACCTCGGTCCCAAAATTCTTCTGTTCTTCTTCTTCTCAGCCCTTGGACGTCCACTGTTGGACATAGGCCTGTTCTTCTGTTACTGGAATTTAAAATTTTTCTTTCTGTTACTAGAAGTTTCCTTTTTTTCTTTTTGCATTAGCGTCCAGGTCTCGCATTCATACACCAAGACTGGTCTAATGACAGTTTACTCAAACCCAAAAGTTAGCTGGTAGATAATGCCCGGCATTAAGCTCGCCTTTTGTACCATAATGTGCAAATTTTTTTAAATAAAAAGAAAAATTATTCTCTTATATTTACGTATCATTTGTTTGACATAAATTTTTAATTGAGTTACCATTTGTTTCTGTTAAAAACTAAAATATCGTTGCGCACTCGAAATTACTAACAGGTGATCGCGTTTTGCGCCGCCACTGAGAAAATATGTTTCGAACGCTGAGAGCTAGTTTCAAACGCTACGTAGGTGAGCGTTTTACCGCTATCTCGCTCACTCTTTCCTTTATTTATATATGTCCTTTCACATTAAATCCATGACAGGTAAATGTAAGAATGGCATTACAATATTTGCCACGACTTTACCTACAAGAAATCAATAGAACCAATCTGCAACAGATCAAGCATACCGTACAATCAGCCGTCCAACCACCATCGGCAACTTCTTCAAAGTCGTTATTATAAGCTATACTCCCCTTAGGACTTTAAAGGACCTAGTAATAAAACATAAAATCGAATGGTTTTGTGTATATTGACGTATAAGGATAAAAATAATTATTATTTTTACCTATGTAATTTTATTTTTAGAATCAATTTTATTAATAGAATTTTATTCTGTTGAAATAAAAGAGTTCGTTCAACGACAATTTTAAATGAATTTTATATTAATGCCCAACTAATTTTATTTAAATTTCGATATCAGCCTTATTACGTCCCGCTGCAGGGCCAGACCTCTGCTTTCACAAGGAAGGGTGAAAGTGCAAATTGGTGAATATCACACATGCCCCAGATGTTTTTAATTCTTGTATATGCGGGTTTCATCAAGATGGTTTTCTTCACTGGCGAGCTAGTGATAATAGAGAAAATTCGTAGGTACTAGTCGTGGGTATTCACGACTCCTCGGAGTGTTTCGGCTCACTTAATCCTCCGCTCGCGGAACCGACTCCTCTTAACGATTTCTTGACTCCTTTGATTCACTTACTTATATTTTATAAGAGCCTGAGAGCGACTCATTCGCTTTGCATCATGTTCGTTCATGTAACTCGGCAACTCAAAAATGAAAGGAATAAATAACTCCTCGGAGTCGATAACAGTTAGCCGGAATCATTAAGAGTTTCGGTTCCGCTCGCGGTTTCGGATCTTTTGATTCATTGAATCCGGAGTTACCCATCGCTAGTGGGTACCTAAGTACGAATGCAGTGGTACGGACCGGGAGTCATACCCACATACTCAATAATGTAAATTGTGAAGTGTAATTATGAATAATAACAATTTTTTACTATAATAAAAGTAATCATGGCCCGGAATTAACATACATAACACTGAATTAGAAATTTGATTAATGAAATATGTACAGGTTCGTTTTGCATTGGGGTGGATAACAGAAATAATATTTAGGTATTTATAATTCCTATTAGCCACCCCGCAGCTCTTGGGGTGTCCAAGAGGAACATTTTTATTTTCGCACTCCTCCCACAGGGTCTATTTGTTTTATTTTCCCAAGGAGGCTAACTTGGGGTGGACAATGGGAATAATCGCTAAAATCTACGCAAAAGCTTGTAAAGTTACAAATAACGATATAGTTTTAAGTTTAATTTATTAATATATCATCATCACTCATCATTTATCATCATAAAAGCGCACGTGTCTAATAAAAATGAGCAGTCACGGTAAAGTGGATCAGTCGGGGTAGGGGAGACAGTGACCTTGACACGGAACCAACGGACCGACGTACACGTTTCACTTTTACACATTTAAAAACAAAATAAACACGTTGATCATAACATAATTATTTTTATCTAAGCAAAGCTCACAGAATTCGGACTCAATTCTTGGAGAATTAATTATTTGTAAATAAAGCGACGTAGAGTGGTGACAATTGCCTAGGGGGTAATCTATACTCGATTCACATTCGTGTGATCGTGAGCCCCGTACCACTGAGTTTATACCCATTTATGTGCGGAATTTTAAAAATTGTTACTTGTTCGGCGGTGAGAGAATACATTGTGAGGAAAACAGCAATCTAATGAAATAAAAAAAAATATGGAGTACTGATGGTGGAATGCTGATTGGTGGATCACATACCAATCAGCATTGGGCCCGTGTGGTGGATTGCAGCCCGAATCCCCCCAGTGATTTACTATGGAGGGCCTGTGCTTTGCAGTGGGACGTTATAGGCTGACACAAGATAATGAGACTTTAATCAAATTAAAAAATACATATTTTTATTGCTACATCTTCGAGCACGTTTTTAACAACTGCATTGTGAGATGAGGCAGAAAATTTTAACCAAAATCAATAAGTACATTCCCACTGTAACGCTGCTAATACAAAAAGTAGTAACCAATTAAGCGTTGGCACAAATACCTATGCAGTTCGTTATGAACATATTCAATAAGAGATTACGTAGTGCCAACGGCAAATATAACGTTGTAGAACAAACCTATTCATTCAATTAAAACAAAGAAAATTAACTTTAAAATCACCGCAATAACTCGTTTACAAACGGAAAAAAAGTTTGTCGTCTTGCGAACGTTTGGTTGGCCAATGCTTTATATACTAGAAATCAATACCATACCATCGGTCACTGTTGGATATAGGCCTCTCTCAAGGACCGCCACCATACACGGTCTTCAACTCTTCTCATCCAGCCTCGAGTAGGCGAGTCCTCGAATGGAGAGCAGGTACCGGGAAACGTAGCGTGGGACGCCCTACGCCCACGTGGCTGGATGGGAAATCAATATATAAAATCATTTAAATATCTAGAAAAATGGCAAGTGTTAGCGTTTAAGGTGCAGCGTATTGCGGTATGCCCGACGGAAGTGATGTACAGTTGCCAACGTCACCCACTGCACACTGCGAAGTGGCTCACTGGGCTTTCTACAGGCGGAATCCACCCAGTTGGCTGACCGCGCGGGCGGTGAAGAGACAGAAGACCCTTCGGAATCCCTCCGGGGACCTGTCCGTAGTGACGAACAGCGATGCCACTTTCGTACAGTCCGTTCTAATACAATTTTCTGTAAACACGTAGTGTTGTTAAAACGAGAGCTGAGAGTCTAGTTAGGTTCTATTGAATCTTAACGTTCACGTTCTCGAGCTTTTAAGATCAGCAAACTTTAAAATTTAAACGCTTACTAGCCTTTAACGCGTCTTAAAAGTTCATTAGCGCTCACTCAGTGGTCGAGCGTCGATCGCTCAATGGTCGTTTTTACAACACTAATACTTTAAATGTAGGGCAAACTTGAGGTATCGATGAATTAAATAATCGATCTATAGCCCTTTCCAACCGACTTGAATTAGTCGTCCACGGGGCTTGTTCTTGAAGTCGAAATTCTCAGAACGGAAACGATCAAACCAAAAACGCACCGTGCGTTCGTTTGGCACACATCGTTGATATTGCATGCCACCTGTGCTGCGTTGCTGGCACGACGGCAACGCTAATAACGCTTCGAAAATAACGCTAATTTTTAACTTCTCCATGGTCGCAAACACAACGATATCTAAGCAAAAAGTCGTTTGACGGAAAGACAAATGAATAACTGATTATAAAAATGAATGTCATAGCTTTAAATTGAAATTAATTTGAATATGGAATTCCAAGCCAATTTCCAACGCAGATGACTAAGTTCAAAGTGGCCACTATGAACAAACGACAATTTCATAGGTAATGCCCTAATACTCGTACATACGCTCTTTATAATACGAATACGCTTTATAATACTTTATAATGATATCGCGAATACTAATGGTGACAATTAAATTAAATTTTATATTCATACCCTCAAAGAGTCTTTAACTAATGAGATAATTTAATTACCCTCATCATTAGTATATCACCTCGATACCGAGAATACATTGAACACCCCTCGTATACTATACCGTTACTGGATTTATTTTCCAGGGGAGTTTCGGAACATACATGCACCACGCGGGCCCAATGGGGTGATTGGTAAATATTACTTACACATGCCTTAAATGTCAATATTCGAGATAGATAATTACAATATTTGAAAGTATAATTTTTATTTACTTTATTGTACACACAATTGATAAAAATCGTTCCAAAAATATGTACAATAGGTATATTTGTTTTATTTATTTGAAATATCCATAAATAGCTAGATATATTTGTTCTATTTTTCCAAAATATCCATAAATAACTAGAATTGCTACCTTATCGTATCGTAGATTCACGTTTCTATAATGCAGTCTACTAGTGTACAATACCATACCATTTTTATAATATTGTACATATCCTATGGCGTTACTGGATTTATTTCACGGGGGGGGGGGGGGGGGGGGTTATAATACATCATGCCGGTCTATTGATTGGTAAATTGCTCTAGATTTTTTTATTCTTGAGACAGGTTTGCTCACGATGTTTACCTTCACCGCCTCAATCACTATAAAACTCAAACCTTTATAAAAAGTACCCATTTATTTCATAGATAGTCTATGGTTTCAAAGTGAAAAATAATTTCATGCAAGTAGTGTATCTACATGTATCTGTACACAAACACACTGTTTGCAAATAAGTACATATTTTTATTTCACTAGGTCCTCACCACCTTCTGATAAGGTATCGGGATTTTTTATCAGGCTGCGACGAAGCCAAAAAGGAAGTTTTATGAATTTGGCAGCCTATGTATGTATGTATATATGTTCCA
The DNA here is from genome assembly GCA_914767545.1 of Sesia apiformis. Taxonomy (NCBI): domain Eukaryota; kingdom Metazoa; phylum Arthropoda; class Insecta; order Lepidoptera; family Sesiidae; genus Sesia; species Sesia apiformis. The sequence continues at coordinate 2,113,735 of OU611967.1, read as the reverse complement.
CCATAGCTCCTACATTACTGGTGCGATTTTAACAAATGAGGTATTAATTAATTATCCGTCTTAATACCGCGAGTATCAAGTCTATGGATATAAATACAAAATGGTGGCTGCAATTTAGAAATAATCAAGGTCGTAAAAAATTTTCATCTCGAAACGTGACGTTCGATAATGAAGAGTAGAATTCAAAAATGTATATATTGTTGAGGTCAAATAGAACAATTGACAGAAATATGTATTGTCATATATTGTGCATTACAAAAGCGTCCCGTACACTGTTTTAATCTAATTAGTGGCAAAATCATGTAAAGCCAAGAAAAGTTATTGCCTATAGCTTCGTTGCTACGTATCAGTCTGCCAGAGAGATCAAGGGTCACAGAGACCATAGCACATTTTAAGACTTTTCTAATTAGACAAAGGATTGTTGTGAAGGTACAGTAACAAAGCTTTAACAACTATTGATATCATGATATTATTATACTAATAGGTCGGGGAGAAAGTCTTTTCGTATTTTGTATGTATGATGTTGTGATCCAATATCTTTGATTGAACTGTTTGTACCTCGCTGGTTATGATACCTATGATGATGCTGTTATGCTTTTATGCTATTGACACGTTTGACACGTTTATTGTTATTGACACGTATCCCGGGTGTCCACAGGCGACAGTATTCACTTACCATCAAGTGGACTGACTGCTCGTCTGCCGCCCTCTTGCTATAAAAAGACTAACGTAAAATGTACTACGTATTTCGGTAGTGAGTAAGTAATGCTAGCGTCCATTTCCTATTTCATCCCACCCTATTCCGTTCTATCCCATCGAAGAGAGAATATAATGAGATAAAATAACTCCTTCCTTATTCCATTATACTCCCCATAGATATCCATCGTGGAAGGAGGAGAGAGTGTAATAGAAGGAGGATCTCTTCCGGTGCCATTGTTATATTTCCTATTCGGCTATTCCCCATATAAAAAAATGGGAACAGTAATGTAAATTCTTCATTCGTATAGGGCAAAAGTAACATAATATAATCATATTTTCTCAATCTCTCTTCACGTCTAGCAAGTTCTTTCTATATAGATAAATAATGGATAGAATATTGTCGTGTTATAACTATGACAAATATAATGAAATACAGATATAAAAATACAGAGGTTATAAAGAATGAGCTATTGGAACAAATGCTACATTTCCCCCAAACCCCGAAGAAAACGTTCGAACTGAGGAGAAAATTTTGAGGGTAAACGAGATAATACCTCACACATTCGTCAACCCCATACATTATACCATATACACCATCTTTCATTGGTTGGGGTAGGGTTCACTTTCAATGACGCCTACTCCTGAGGCTCTCCTGATCTTTAGCGACAGTTGGGCTTATTTTGGGAGTTGTCATCTGCTCCAGCTTAAGACCCAATTAAAAAGTTATTTGTTCTAAGACTAGAACTAATTAAGTGTTTTCCTCTTAGGTTTCAAGTAGAACCAAGTGGAAAAGAGTTCCCGCGTCGACCTAGGCGACCCAGATCTTTCTAGGGCTAAAAGATGTAAGGCTAAAGAGCCGAGATTTTAGGAAACTTCAAATTATACCAAAAGCTTGAAGTTTGTAGAGATGTAAAAGAGAAAAAAAATGTGTATAAGAAAAGAAATTGGATATAAATTGAATAGAAGTATGTATGAATGTGTATGATAATAATGAGTTTATTATGTGTATATTTAACCTAAAAGGCTAATTTAACCAGTAACCACCCGGTGGTATGAATGCAATGATAAAGTTAGGTTGAATTCAGCGTAGGCTTGTTTAATGAGGCGCTATCTGCTCGATGAAACAAAAAGTAAAATGTTAGAAATAGTAATAGAGGTAAAAAGATAGCATTATTAGAATGTTAAATAGAACAAAAAGATAACAAACAAAAATTAGTATGAGACGTAAAAAGTGATCCGAATGAAAGCGTATGAAGTAAGTATGTGTATAATTAGGTGGTTATGGAACGTTTCAATTTTACGGAGATATTTTGTATTGCCCCATTCGATCACAATGAGTTTATTTTCAACATAGCTCAGTGTTTCCCGTTTCGGCCAAGTCTTCTTCGATTGGAAGGGGAGAGTCCATCAATGTTTTGGGAAGGACTATTCATAGATATGTTAGAAATTTGCTTCTTTAGTTAAATCAAATTTTCCGCAGGTTCCTCTAGTCTAATTCTTAATTCGTATTCTAATTCAGGTTTGTTAAGGTATTCAAATTTGATAAGTCTAGCAATGGTTAAAAATAACAAGAAAGAGAAAAAAAAAGGTAAGAAAGTAATAACTGATTAAGAAATAGTCAAGAGAGAAAGTAGTGAGTAAAGTATGTGCAAGCCAGGGTGTGTATGTGTATATAAGAAAAGCCCTAAACTCTGTTGTACTAAGTTAATGAAAGAGAAAAAAAGAGTTAATGAATGTAGGTCTAAAAGATTTCACTTGTACAAGTGGAATTTAGAATTTTGAGAAGAATTTATTCACGTTGGGCGCCAAACTGTCGTGTTATAACTATGACAAATATAATGAAATACAGATATAAAAATACAGAGGTTATAAAGAATGAGCTATTGGAACAAATGTTACAATATACCTTGTACGATAATCGACGAAAATCATAACTAACTGTTACCTAATAAAAAGTATTAAATAAAAATTACGCCATATGTAAAAGGGCTTCTTCTAAAGAATCTGACTGAGATCTTGTTTGCGTCTGTTGCGTAATCCGATTTTGGATATTGAATTTAATTTTTATTTACTCCTCATACTTTATCTCCTCATACTATACTAAAGTACTAAGTAAGTAACTAAAGTAACTCATACTAAAGTAACTGTTAACAATCTGATAGATAAATTATCTGTCAATTAAATCTAGATGATAAAGACATTCTGATAAAATGTGACTTTCTGATGCCCACTGATATCAGAAGATGGTGAGAAAGGCCCTAATTGTGAAACTCACCTGTTATTTTAAATGTAATACAAATCTATTAAAAAAAATTGATACTAACTCGGCAGTGAGGGATAACAGTGAGGATTAGTGAGGAACCCGCATGGTCAAGCAATAAAAAAAATATCTGGAGTAGGTATGTGTACTCACCAAGCCGCACTGGGGCAACATGGTGGATTATGGCCCGAAACCAGTGAGTTATTAGGAGACGTCTGTGCCCTACAGTGGGACGTTATAGTTGATATGAAGTCGATTTACACAATATAATAATATTCTGTTTGTCGGGAAGTTTATTTATATTTAAAAAAAAACTAACGTAAACGAAATATTGTATTACACATAAAATTTACCATATGTATATTCACGGTAAACACGAAACTTACTATCTAATACAACAATTTACATAAGATACCCACCACACAAAGTTAAATAATAGCTACAGTCTGTTTAACATATATCTATCGTGGTCTACAAAATATTTTATGACTAACGCCATTGTTTTTTACGCGCGCAATTTTTTTTTCATTCAGAGCACGTGTAATACAATACATACGAGTACACCGTAAAAACATATTATCGTCGCCCAAAAACTACATGAAAATAGATATCGAGTTTTGATATCAATTGCAAGTACTTTTGGAGGGGATCTTTTGGATTTGCACGCTGCAATCCAACAGCCGCTGGGCGCACTCGACTAGCCACGTTACTTACCCCTCTCTCACAGTAGACTAGTGTGAAATGTACTGCATTTCACACTTTATCCTATTTCCCCAATGTACGAGTATGTGGGTACGTGTTTCGATAGTGAGTGAGATATGCCAGAGCCTATTCCCGTCCCATCCTATCCTTTCCGATTTCCCCAACCCTTTCTCCAAATCCATTCTTACATCAACAAAGATAGGCAGCGCATCCGGAGACGTGCTGAAGTTTGTACCGTACCGGACCGTACCGTACCGAACCCTACCGGTCTGGTACCGGGGGTATTGTTGGGCGACAGTAACCACTTACCACCAGCTAGGTGGGCTGTATGCTCGTTTACCACCTATCTATAAAAAAAATGTACCTGTAATGACGACGATATCCACGGAAGATGTCCATCCTTTTCATGTCTTCCAGACTCCGTTGAAGAATCGTCGAAATAGCTATATTCTATTGGACAAAAAAATACAAACAAAAAAAATAATTTATCAGAATCAGTCATATATAGAATAATAAATAGTCATTTGTAGAATAAATCCTAGGTACCTAAATATGTAAAAAATTTAGCGACATATTACGATTAAGTAGGTAGGTACATTTAAGGCCTTTCTCGCCTCCTCCTGATAAAGTAACTGTTAACAATCTGATAGATAAATTAATTATCTGCTAATTAAATCTAGCTGATACTGGTAGTCTTCTAGATATTCTAATAAAGTATCAGGAGGTGGTGAGAAAGGTCCTTAATGTCCTATAATCTGAGAAAAAAAGCTAGTTTCACAGATAGGTATTGAAACTTTAGAGAAATAATAGGGGTTAAAGTATGAAATTGCCGTTTTATAGTAATAGATAGATAGGTACTTTGAATTGACATAAAACCTTCATGGTGTGAGATTTTCGAGTGAAACTTTTTTCACATGATACCTATGAGGTTCTTGTTTTAAAAATGTGCAACATTCGATTTTCGACTTTCAATTGTTTTTTTTATTCAGCTTAGACGGGAAAGATGGATACTTCGAAAATCCGAGTAATCTTTGAATGCGAGTTCCGATGCGGAACTAACGCGGCAGTAACGGCTCGCAATATCAATGCTGCGTTTGGAGAGGAGACTGCTAATGAACGAACCGTGCGTTTTTGGTTTAAACGCTTTCCCAATGGAAACTTCGACTTGAAGAACGAACCACGTGGAAGACCGCCCACACAGGTGAATAACGCTGAATTGAAGGAGATGGTGGAAGCCGATCCGAGTCAAACTACCCAGGAATTAGCGGCATGGTTTAACGTTACCTTACCTACAATATTGACTCATTTGCATCAAATCAATAAGATAAAAAAATATGAAAAATGGGTGCCTCATGATTTGACTGATCTGCAGAAAGAAACGCGTGTTGAAACTTGCGTTGCCTTGTTGAATCGGTACAGAAATGAAGGAATATTGGATCGAATTGTGACAAGTGACGGAAAGTGGATTCTTTACGATAACCGAAAGCGAAAAATGCAATGGCTGACCCCAGGTCAAACGCCGCAACAGTGCCCTAAGGCAAAGCTTACCAATAAAAAGGTAATGGTAACTGTTTGGTGGTCTATTCATGGTGTTATTCACTATAGCTTTCTCAGGTCTGGTCAAGCAATAACAGCAGATGTTTACTGTGCCGAACTTCAAACAATGATGGCGAAACTAGCAGTGAAACAGCCCCGACTCGTGAATCGATCTTCACCATTATTGCTCCATGATAACGCAAGACCTCACACTGCACGAGAAACCGTTGTAACTCTACAGGAGCTGCAGTTAGAAACCATACGTCATCATCCGTACTCGCCAGACCTTGCTTCAACGGACTACTATTTTTTTCGTGATTTGGACAATTTTCTATGTGGTAAAAAATTTTCTTCCCAAGAGGCAGTACAAAATGCTTTGACACAGTTTGTCGAATCTACATCCCCAGACTTCTATCGCAAAGGCATAAATGAACTTCCGATTAGATGGCAACAATGTATAGATAATGAGGGTAAATATTTTGATTAAATACATAAATTAAATAAATGTTACATTTTAGAAAAAAAACAGTTTTAATTTTTCAGTACAAATCGGCAATTTCATACTTTAACCCCTAATATTTAAAAAAATTGAAAATATTTTATTGTTTTATCTTTAAAATGAGTTGTAAGAGCACGTTTCTATATAAAAAATCTTGTAACAACGAAATTATATGTTAGAAAATATTGCAATATAATCAGACCTTTCAGTATACACTGCAGGACAATACAATGTGCATGAGGGATATTAACCAAAATTAAATAAGTACACCGCATTAAAAAAGTTCCTTTGCTCAGATAACATCACTAATAGTTTTTCTATTACAACACTAACATAATAGTAGATTCCAACCCCATTAGTGCAAAATGTAAACAAACATGGTGGCCTTAAATTAAATAACATATCACCTCACTATATAAGTATTGGCATAGTATAGGCAATACTTATCTGATAAGTATTGGTAATTAACTTACACATCATTTGTTGAAATATTAATAGGCATGTTTAAAATGTGATTCATATAGTGTTTGTTGTTGTTTCATGTAAAATCAAATTAAAACTTATTTTTTTTCAATATCGAAAACTTGACTAATTGAGACTGTAAGTTTGGCCTAGATATAGGTACAGCTAAATGTTGGCAAATTTGTTACAATACTTGTAAGAGATAGGATCGCATCCAAAAGTCGAATCGCACAATAACACTGGCCGTAAATGACATCTCTTTCTTGAGACCACGGAGGTCGCCTGAAAGGAGGCCGGTTTAAGGTACAACTGAATTCTAGATATTTATTAGCCATATCATACAGCCGTTCACTTAGGTGGTCAAGAAATTTCTATAGATACGTTCATTGTAGCAGCGGCGATGTTGTCGCCGCTTTGATGTCTTCAATCAACAGTTCATAAGTTATCATGAACTTTTGTATGCAAAATTTAAGATAATAATCTACAAGCCTGTTTGCCGCCATAAGTGCGGTCGTTTTGTTCGCGAGATGTACCGCAATTCGTGAATGCCGCATGACAGCTGTTGCAATTTAAATCATAACGGTTACGAGATTTCTCAACTTGTAAGTGAATCATCATCTTTCCGCTTGATTCACAATGTCGTCGTGTCTTTGTACTGTGGAGATAAGATATTATACATACATATATACTTTAGTTTCCATAGTCTAGATAAATACCTAGTTAATATGGTCCCATTATATAAAAAACAAAAAAAAATATGGGACATTATTTTATTTTACATAGAACAACTACCTAGCAAATAATCGCTAAATACATAAGTACTATAAACTTTAAAAAAAACTACCTGTAAAATTTAGTTCTAAGTTTATGAAATCAAATTATTAATTATAATTTGTAATAAGTTTTTATTTTAAATTACAATAATTTAAGAAAATTGCCATTATATCTTAAAGAAAATAACAGCTTTTTATTGTTTTATATTAAACATCAGATGTTAGAAGTGGGTTTCTATTTAATTGAAATCTTGAAACAAGGAAATTTTAAGTTAGAAAACCTTAAACCAATGTTAATAAGTCCATCCATACCGAGCTTCCCTTTGCTCAAATGCTGTAATGTTGTACCTACTGTAGTTCCCATCCTCTATCTAGTTAAATAATATTTAGATTAAAAGTTTATGTATGAAAATGACGTTATTAATAATAAAAAAAAGTATAAAAAATCAGGGGATGGGTGCATGCTGCAATCCAAAAGCTACTGGGCGCGCTCGAGTGGCCACGTTACCCTCTCTCACAGAAGACTACCTTGAAATGTAATGCATTTCCCACTTTATCTTATTTCTCTAATGTACGTACGTGTTTCGGTAGTGAGTGAGATGTGCCAGAGACCATTCCCATCCTATACCTCCCCATTTTCCCAACCCTTTCTCATCCGCATCCGGGGGCGTGCCAACGTTTGTCATTTTGGACTAATGTTGACATGTATCGCGGATGTCTATGGGCGACAGTATCTACTTACTATCAGGTGGACTGTCTGCCGCCATCGTCCATAAAGAAAATATATACGCGAAACTAATATCTTAATCACTCTGGTTATGTACTTTTTGGCATTTAACATAATCGTATAAAAAAGAAACGGGACAATGAACGTTAATGAATCAGCTGATACGTATTGGCAAAGGCCCTAGTCATTTTCTGTTGTTCTAGGTTAATTTTATAAATTGGTTATAGTAAAGTTGCAGAAAGCATTCATTTTAGCGGGGCACGGTGTTAACAAATAGGTGCCTATACTATGGTATATTTATATGGCGGTAGATATGTTACGTTTTACAAAAACCGGTCCCACTGGCCGAGTCTACTTCATCAATTCAGTAACCCCAAATGTTACTTTCTTAACAAATGAATCACGATTTATGGTACAAGAGTTTTAACATACTTTCTACAAACATTTCGATATCTACGCATAGCTATCAATTGCTGTAACGTTTACAGTTAGTTACCTTCTATATCGTCTGTGTAAATGCTTTTAAAAACTTGCTTGCAATTAGTGAAAGAAAGCTGTAGAAAAGTACAAAGAAAGAAATGTGTCAAACTACGAGTAGAACAAATACGTAACACAGATTAAAATTACACAAAATTACAAAAAATACATTAAATTCAACAGAAAAATCGTTAGAATAATAAAACAGGGTATATTCAGCATGATTGCATAGTTTTACCTGTACCGTGATCGCCACGTGCGACGCTCGGTCAAACGGAGGAACCAGTCTACGGAATGCCTGAATCCGCTAAGAGCACAAACACACATAAACGGTGACCACATGCAGGCCGGGATTGGTGCAATTTGATATAAGCCACAACATTTACACCGAATCACGTCCTAAGCGTGGCCACCGCAGTGAACGACCGGCCGGGTAACGGGATCGCGCGCCGCGGATGCTGAGTAGCGGTCTTCGATGGCCGGGCCCGCTTGGATAGGCCGGGACTGGTGCAATATTGCACATTAACCGAATATAGCACCAAGTCACCGCCTAGCCACACGGGCCTCCCGGACAAAGGATGCCGACAGCCGCTCCTGCGCCGCGCCCGCTCGCGTCCTTCGATGCCTCGTCTCTTCTGTTGCTTCGCTTACGTGTCGATGACTATAATTACTCTATGTTAACTTTTAAGATAAAACACACGCACTCGACTCCAGCGGAATAAAGTTACGCGCGTATTTCGCGGATAAATGAGTGCGCACATGTATAACGTGCGGTTGCTCGCGACGAAGTGCGACGGTTGGCGGGGCGAGCGACGCTCACGCAGCTGTCGCGCCGCACCCCCTAGCCCCGCACGCCCCGTCCCCCTCGGCCCTTTATCGTTCTGGGAAGTGGTTCCTGAGCTTCCCGACTGTGTTGTCAGCTTCTATTATTTGCCCACTACACGGGAAATCCTAAAAGCCATTAATAATTTCTGTGAAAGTTGTGATCCTTGACTCGTAATTGCAACGTGTCGACGGCCGCGCTGACGTATGTCCGAGCTTTAGTTTGACCGATTAAGTGTTAAGATTATGCGTTCAAGCTCATTGGTTAAGTTATCATTTATTATAAATTTAAATTAATCACTTTGTTGATTTAACCATTTGTTAGATGTACGTACATCCACATACCTATTCATTAAAACATGATATACAGATACCTAAACTGAGACTCATAATTACTGATCTACGATCATATTACCTGCAACCTACACATTTAATATTGTACAAAAGTAATTGAAACCTTAATATCTTAAGTAATTAACACTGCCTGTTTCAAAGAAACATGTAAGAGGAAAAACATAATAATAAGTACCTACAATATATTTTACAAATAGAGCCGAAATGAATAAATACCATGAATGTTTTAATAAGTTTAAAAAAAAACAGACGCTAAACAATATTTTTACATTACTTTTAGTACTGTACCTACTTGTGTACTTACAGTATTTGAAGCTCTGTGAGATAATGTACTACCAGTCTTTTTTGTAAAATAGTTTTTTCATGCTATTATCCTGTAAAAAAACTGCCATATAATCGAGGGTTTAATTTACATTTAAGCAAAGCATGTTTAAAATCTTGAAACAGGTAAAACTATCGATTTGAGAATACATACTGTTAGATACGTTAGAGTCTAATTATATTCTATGTTCAGTAGCTCTCGAATTCTGTAATTCATATGTATTTTGAAAATGGAACATTCTTATAATAGGTAGTATTTATGTTTCAAATTTTAATTTTTAATGTACCCCTCCTCATCTGCATCACCCCCCCCCCCCCCCCCCCCTAGAAGTCTCCAACCAGGTTTCTTTGATAGAATGTATGATGTGTCATCTAGTCTATTCCTATATCGATGGGTAAAACCAACTAACTACGTAACCTCTTCTCCTTTTTCGATATTTTTTTAACAAAATAAAAATATCTATAATTTTATTTTTGGTTATCGCGTCATATTCGTACATATACTTACTGACATAAAATTATTAAACTAAATCAAATAAAGCAGATTTTGTGACACAACAAATTAGGTACCAAGTTTAAATTTAAAATTGATTTATCTCAAAACTATTTTTCTTGCATTTATCCGGTTTTCACTGTAAACCCTCGATATTTTTTTTATTCATGTATAAAATATTTACAATGTAAACTTATGGTAGTTTTATTGATGATCCTAAAAAGTATATACATTAATAATAACCAATATTGTATCGTATTAAATATGTTGCATTTTGTTCCATTCAAGACATCAAATATGAAAATAGTACGTGCTCGAAAACGAGCTATATTTTTTATTATTATTATTACAGCAAATGTTGTTTCTGTGATCATATTTCCCATTGTAATATAATTGTACTTTCTACAAGAAAGTGATAGATGTGAATGTCAAGAATAACATATACTATCATCTCTCTGTTTACTATAGCTATCTCCATCGACGATACTACCTCTATATACAGTAACTCTAAACAAAACAAAAACTACACTGTTTAATTAAGAAAAACTATAATTTAAATTACGAGTAACAGATCTAATCAAAAAACTACCATCCGCATTCTGTAAATATGCAATATGCATTACTGACTATAAGTTTACGAAAAAATAAGTGGCGCTCGTGACGTTGAGCACATCAGACAGTCAGGCTTAAAATTTGCACATCCTGACAAGAATTCTGACATAAGTCTCTATTTGGTAGTGTAAACAATGCATGTTCTACTCGCACGTAAATATTTATGTACATGTGTATATTCATTCATATCCGATTCTGAAACTATTGAGGGACTACTGAAATTTTATTGTTTTACTGCACAAAAGTGGTCAGTTGTATGGAATTAATGTATACTTACTTTCTCTGTCAGTCACCGTTCGATATAACTGTCCCACTGCAGGCTCAGAGGCCTCCCCGAACTAGGGGTTCCGATAGTAAATAACTAGGGTACATGTGCTACAGTTTTTATTTTTTATTTTCGGATATTTTGATTTATTCACGATATTTTCCTTCACCGCCGAACTAACTAGTGATATTTTAAAAAAAAACGTACTTAAGTAGAAACGCAGTGGTTATGAGCCGTGGATTTAAATTCACGACATCATGGATAGTAGTCGTGAAAAGATACCCCTAGGCTATCGCCGCTCTCAAATGTATGATGGTGGTGCATAGTCCTTGTTTAACATGGACCTTGTTTTACTAAACACAGAGAATATCACATACCAATATGTACATAACTAATGTATAAATCAATATATACTTAAAAATACATTCAAACACACATATAAATACTATTCATTCGATTTATCTTTAATCATTCTTTACTTTGTTCTTTTCTAGATCAAGAATATTAGATAGAAAGTTATCATCTGCTGCATGCATCACTTGCAATAGATAAGCAGAACTTACCATTCATGCTCATTAACTACGCTAAACCTACGCTAACCTGGTGGTGCACTCTTTTGTCAGTATTATAGATCCTAACATGTGCTAGTTAACTAAAGACAATCTTTAAATAACAATCCGTCTTTATATCTACATCTGTCACCAGCCGTTTTATCGTTTACTGCTTAACATGGGCCTCCTCGTGCATACTGTCATGTGCATGCGGGATGTATGGGCTGAAACGCCACGATGGTCAAGCGAGTTGGTGAGTCCGCTCTCTTAGAGGTGTTGGTTCCCAAGGGCTGGTCGTAGCGGCTTTGTTATCCTTTGGTCGCCTTTTACGATATCTACTTTCTGTTTACTTAGTTTCAAAACCAATACACTTTATGCTCCACTCAAAGCTAAAGAATAATTTATTGAGTGCGCCTATTGTATAATAATATTTTTTGAACTAAAAATGTTACAAATTTGTATTTACACAAAGTATTTTGTTTTTAATCACACTTTTTAACTTCACACAATTAATCGTATTTTTATTGCAATGCGGTATGTTAGTTTTTTAACTTACAACCCCAAAGTTATCGACATTTAAACCGTCCATCCCGAGTTCGCTACTACCTGCGTTGACGCCGAATGCCATAGATCATAAATCGCAGAACGATAACATTGCAAAATACCACGTATTGGTCTCGTGGCGATAAATAATAAATTTATTAAGCGTTATTAACATTCCCCTTTAATCGTTAACATAATGTAATGAACGTGACAATATTTATTTGGGGGTAGACAGGAAACAAGGTTAATAAAGCTTTATGTCTTTAGAACACAATTAAAATTAACATTACATGAACATAGTTATTAAATAAATTAATTGAGACTTGACCTCGGGTGGCAATTCAAAAACAATCTATGTCCATCTGTGTTAGTCTAGCTTCCTAAAAGTGGAAGAATTTTAAATAACAGTCCAGTAGTTTTTTTTATTCACCCACAGTTGTTAAAAAAAAACACAATAATTGTTATTTATAATATTACTAGCTTTTGCCCGAGACTTCTTTGGTCTTCATAAATTTATAATCCAGATTATAATTCCTATTTGCCAAGTTATTTGCGTAGTTTGTTCATATGTGTTAAAATCATTAAAAACTCGATAAATTTAGCAATGTGAAGGTAGAATATATTTTAATTCGACAGTAGGTATAATACTGCTAATACACGGAATGCTAGAATTATTATTGATGTATAATAGTAGTATTTAATAAATAGATAAAGGTGCCTAATACTAATAACGGTTCTGTGATAACGTGATCATTTGTTAATTTGATTTTAAAACGCTGTTTTAGAAACCGGATATCACCTTCAATTTCCTCACACTCTGAACTAGTTTATATAATAAAAACTACAAATAAATAACTAAATAATAACTATAGAGGCTAATAATAATATTTGAAAAGGGGCTGCTACTAAAAAAGTGCTTTTTACGTTATAAAAACTAAGGGGTTTCAGGTTGTTATATAAGTTATTATAATCCACCACACGGGCCCAATGCGGATTGGATATACTTAATACGTATGCTTCAGATTTTTCTTCACGTGTATACGGGTTTCCACACAGTGTTATCAGCTAGTGATAATTTTAAAAATCCGTATTTAAGTTAAACGCGTGACATTAAACGGTACAACTTTGTGACGTGTGTCATATTTTATTTTAAATTAGTTTTAAATTATTTTATTTAAATTTTAGTTAGGACATATTATAGTCACAACTCACAGATGACATAAGAGGACACGGGCATTGAACGGGAAAGCAGGGCGCTGACAATACGAGGCATTATGATGGTTCGCCCGGTCGTCAGTAAAGTAAAGATTTCACTTTTTAAAGCCCACTGTCAATCTTTTTACGCCAGCAGCTTGTGGACACGCTACTCGCAAAAATTGATGAGCGTACTGCAAGTCTTTAGGATGCAGTTGAGGCTGCCTCGTTTCTGTTGCTCCTCAGGGATATTTGCCGAGGCGCATATAGATGATTTTTATGCTATAATGCGCAAAAAGTGCGCATCGGTAGGGGGAGAGTGCATGCTATATTCCCACAACCGCTGGGCGCACTAGACTGGCCACGTTACCCCACTCTCACAGAAGACTACCTTGACGTGTACTGCATTTCCTACTTTATCGTATTTCCCCAATGTACGTACGTGTTTCGATAGTGAGTAAGATATGCCAGAGTCCATTCCCATCCCATCTTCTCCCTCCCCATTTTCCCTATCCATTCCTTAATCTGCAAGAGTAGACAGCGCATCCGAGGGCGTGCCAACGTTTGTCATTCTGGATTTATGTTGGCATGTATCGTGGATGTTTATGGACGACAGTATCCACTGACCATCGGGTGGACTGTATGCTCGTCTGCCGCCTTTTTTCTATAAAAAATCATCTCTGTTGTACAGAATACGTGGTAGCACCGACGGCATCGTGAAAGTGATCGCAGACAGGTATGACTCCTCCATTGTCAAGCGCTGGCTGAGACTTATCCTGGGTGAAGTGACGGCCCCACATAGTGTCGATTTTACAGTTTTTAATTTTTGATATTTTATTTTTAATGTTTAAATTAGTTAATTTACTAACATAATATGTAAGTCGATACTAACAAATATGGATCTTATTTATCTGAGAATAAATGTTATTATTATTATATTACTAGCTGTTGCCCGCGACTTCGTTCGCATGGTCTTCAAATACTAATTCACCAAACAACTCACCAAAATTTCATCGCAATCGGATAAGTGGTATAAGAACGCATACGGGACAAACAAAGAAACATTTACATATTTTTTTATATATATATATATATATATATATATATATATATATATATATATATATAGATTAAGGGGAAGTTCAGTGGTGCGGGCCGAGGATTTGAACACACGACCTTAAGAATAAGTCTAGAATATACACCCGCAGGCTATCACCGCTCAGTATGATAGGATAATATAAATAATTATTAAAATCAGCCAAGAAGATAATAAAAAGCCTAACGAAAAACGAGAAGTACAAAAACCTAAAGTCGAAAATCTTACACTTTTATAATATCCTATATATATACAACAATAGAAAGTTGACGAATTTGAATATATTCAAAAATATTTTAAAAGTTGAATGACGTCCGTGATATAATCGTGGGAATTTCTGACAGATTCACACATATCAACTTCAACAATTCTGACTTTCAAGATATATACATATTTTTAAACTAGTTTGAAAGTCCGGCCTCACTCAAAATGTAAATGTTGAGAGAAATAATGACAATTCTAATTTTAAAAAACACTATACGAGTATGTTTCCGTCACCAGTCACAGGTTGGCACGGGCCCCCTCATGTTGATGGTCTTGTGCGTGAGGGATGTGCCTTAAAACGTCATGCTGGCCAAGCGAATTGGCGAGTCCACTCTCTTAGAGGTGGTGTATTTCCTCGGGGCTTGTGGTAGCTGCTTTGTTATGCTATCCCGTTAGTCGTTTTTACGGCGCCGGCGGGAAGTGATTAGGTTAGATTAACAGTCTTTAAGTGACTGTAGCAGGACATACACGTATTATGTGACATTATCTGAGCAACTACTGATATTAATGATATATTGAAAATATTGATATACACATTAATGTAGTGTTAAAAAATAACATAATATATATTAGGTACTTTGTCTTAAATTCTAGGTGTCCCCAAGGGCCAAGGGTGTAACCAGAATTTTATTCAAGATGGCGCAAAGCAAACAATTTCCATATAATTTAAATGGAGATGGTGTAATGCAGGAAGTCTGTTACTTATTCTTCCCTATGTCGAGGCGGGGGGGGGGGGGGGGGGGGGAGCACAACAACCTGCCGCACCGTTTCTACGCTCATGGGTGTCCCTTATTCTGGCTGGAGTGTATCAGCTAAAATAAGCGACACCATGTTGGATTAAATTCTGATTACCTACACACATACAAAGTGGATAATTAGCCGGAATTAGTCGCAAAAAAGCAGTATTCGTCGGTTCGCCGTTTAAAAGTTATAAATCTTGGAGTCTCTGCTAGAATAAGTTTATCCTGCAGGGACTTCACTGAGCAGAATTCTATTTATATAGAATCTTGAAACAACGAAATTTTAATTAGGAAAATCTTAACCAAACTTAATAAATCCACATGGATAATTATGATGCCTTGATAATGTTACAATATCAATGGTCACATACTTACGTTAGTCTTAATCCCGCTATAGAGACACAGGACTTTGACACTTTACGAACGAAAGAAAAAGAAAAATTTAGAATTTAGACTTCAATATACGATTTTAAAATCAAAGCAAAATCAGAACTGCGTGTTTTCGGCAGTATGCAACTGGGCATAACTCTAAAATTGCAGTGTTACCAACCTTCCCATCGGCACCCTCTCGTTGAAATTACGCAGTTACCAAAAACTAGCTTTTTGTCCGCAGATTCGCTTGATTAATGGTCTTTGATCACTTTATGTCACAAAATTTATTTTGAATTTGATAAAAAATACTCTACTCCACTGCTGCTAGTCCACTGCTGCAAATGGGCCGCCTCGTGGATACAATACTTAGGCTGTATAGCTAGGCTTGCCATAATTTTCCAGGCTCAATTCCGGACGCGTCACGGATCCTCAAAAACCTAATGCACATTTGAGAGCATAGATCTATTATATTATATGTATGTATATTAATAAATCTATGTTTGAGAATTTGCTTGTTTTATTTATCGAGGTGTACCAGAACGACATTTTAAATGGATTTCACATTTTAGTAATCCGTCGTTATCCAGGTTTTCCACGAGTAAAAAACCGCCAAGAGCTTGTTGAGCACACATATGATAGGGTTCCGTAGCCAGTCTCACTAAAATTCTCTTCAATTTTAAAAAAGCTATGTAACAATAAACGAATGGATTTGTTTTATACTTTATTAAAAAAATCGTACATACATAACTAATAATTAATACTATATTCTACATTTTCATATATTAAACCAATCATATTTCTTCGATGATATTGCCTTCTTCAGCAACACTTTGTTCGATTTTACTTTTTCGTGGAATTCATGCGAGATCGCATGGGATTTTTCTATCATATATAAAAATCCGGACAAATCTTAAGTCCGGACGCTTTTCCGGACAGGCCTTCTAATTCCGGACAGTCCGGACTAATTCCGGACGTATGGCAAGCCTGTGTATAGCCCTAAAACGCCACGCCGGCCAAGAGATTAGCAAGTGCACTCTTATAAAGGTGGCTACTCTTATAGGTGTAGTTCTCAAGGCAAGGGATGCCAACGGCTTTGTCATCCTTAGTCACCTTTTACAACATCCACGGGATTGGACCGAGATTGTACCTTCTACGAGATTGGATAGATTGGAAATATATCTATCCTGGAATTGGATAGATTGGTCGGCTTTAGAATACTAAAGCCGACCGCCACCACACGGCCGAATGCACTAAAATCAACGAATTAATATTTGGTGTAGAAAATATTTTTAGCAAGCTTCAATGCTATCTAGACTTCTCACGAAGTACCTGAATTACAACAAGTAAATACGACTACGACTTAAATATCATTTATCAAACATAAGGAATAATTTCTCAGATTTAGGTAGATTGTTTGATAATCCATTTTTTTGCTAACTAGTCGAATTGGAGCCGAAATTCGTTCAATTTAGAACAAAAGGAATGGTCGGTATACCTTTAAAATAGTGAAAAGTGGCCCTACAAACCAAAAAGGGCCTTAGTACACGTGGAATACAGTTTAAAGTTGGTTTTAATGGTGTTCACCGTAGAAACCGCGGCCTCGCAATGAAGATGATTCCGAGAACACATCAAATGTGTGCAATCCGTTAACATTTTTGCACACAAGCTTACAAGGGTTACTGTTGTCAACACGAATGCGATATAGTTCGTAATTCAAAACCATATATTGATATCTGATGTCAGTCTTTCTAACGTCCCATTATGCACAGTTCTCCCCTAGTATATTAAGGGCTTTCGGGCCATAATCCACCAGGCGACCCCAATGCTGATTGATGGATACACATTATTTTTTTTAATTCTAGAACATGTGGGTCTCCTCACTATGTTTACCTTCACTGTTGAACCAGTGATTATTTTTTAAAAATCCATATTTAAGTTGAACTCAGTGATACGGACCGCGGATTGATTTCACGACCTCGGGAATGAGAGTCGAGAGTAGTTTTTTTTTATAGAATAGATGTCTGACGAGCGGGCGGGTCACATGATGTGGTGGTGGTCACCGTCACCCATGGTCACCTGCAACACCAGGGGGCTTGCAGGTGCGCGCCGACCTTGCAGAATCCTGTTCACGGGCTCTCTTAAAGAGCCCCATGTCGTAGCGTAACGGAAATACATCAGCTGGCAGTTCATTCCACAACCTTCGGGTTCGCGGTCTTTTTGACGGACTATCACCGCTGTATATTGTATTATATAAATGTACTTAGCGACAGACACCGACCCCGCATGCTGACCGTCTATCACCTGAATAATGTTAGCTAACTCTCCGATAATCAAAGTGATTCGACCAGACATTAATCCCCAGACGTATCAAACATAATTCAGAACTATTTGAGTATTGCAATAATTTTGTAGCATTAGTCCAGGATCAAAGTACAATTGTTTTTTTATTACGTCACAGAACATCGCAATGTGTCTCGCCTAAAATGTCAATTGTATTCTAAATAATTATACTATCAATACTATTTTTTAAATTAAATAAAGACATATATAGGGTATTCGAATTAATGTATCCGGGATTACACGCTCACAATCCAACAGCCCCTGGGCGCAATCCACTGGTCTCGTTAGGTACGCTTCTCTCAAAGAAATGAAACACTACCATCAAATGTATTGTACCTATTTCCCACTTTATTCTATTCCCCAATGTACGTGTTTCGGTAGTGAGTGAGATATACCAGAACCCATTTCCATCCCATCCTATCCAATTCCTCCCTATTTTCCCAACCCTTTCTCCAAATTCATTGTAGGTGGCGGCGTGTCAACGTTTGACATTCTGGACTAAAATTGGCATGTACCGCGGATGTCCACGCATCCACTTACCACCAGGTGGAATTTAAAATAATATTTTAAAATTTAAGTTATCATTACAAAACACCGATGATATTTTGGCAGTGAATCAATACTACCTATCAGTAAATCATCAGTTATATCTCATTCATAATATCTTACCATATTTATTACTCCAATTGTCGTCCATCCCAAGAACCTCCCAGCTTAGAAAGCTAAACATTATCAATGCATTACAAAGGCAAGTATCAACTATCACCTCACACTATGTTTTACTCAGTAAACAGTCTAAACATCCTGTGTATACATCGTCATCACATCTTGAAATGCAGCTGTAAGGCTGCCTACAAGCTTGCAGCTGACAGATAACGTATAAAAGAATCAGCAAGTTTGATAAAGTGAAGCGGCAGTTATACTGTGAATTAGCAGGAACCACATTTGTGCCGATACCAGGAATTCCATATATCATTTCAATGGTCGATATATAATTCCATAAAATATTTTTATATTGAGTGTAAGAAACTTGTCTTTCATATTCACGGATAAAAACTTTATTACTTTTCGAACAACCCAATACATTAACTGGTGCTCACCTACTAAAGCCGGAAGACGTAAAACAACCGAAGATACGTGTTCGTTGGAACTTCGGTCGGGCCCAAAATAGTATGAGAGTAGACCCTCTGACCAACAACACGGTGTGTTCGACGGAGCCCCTAGGGAAAATCTTTCACACTACTCTCTACTCTCCATCACTTCTATATCTTTAAATGTAGTTAGCGCAACTTTGCCATAGTTGTGACTACGGTCGTCATTTTTGACTGAAGATGACAGATATCAACGGCGAAAGAAAATGCCGTTACCAGCCTTGGAAGCCTTTTTTTTTTTCAAAATTACATTTTACACTTTACACAAAGTAGGTAATAGAATAGCACTTTAGAGATCTCTATTCAACTGTTATTACAATTACATATATCAATTTATAGAGATTATTACAATTTGTTTATTCTTAAGTAAAAAGGTCTAAATTAGTAACATTTTTAACGCAAGTAACATTATATTCGGAAATTCCAATTTAGCGAAACTAATAAACAATATGGTTATTCTTTTTATTTTATACAAAACTCGAGAGTTTTTAGCTTGATTTTATAATGAAAATTTCACAATTCTCGTCGAATATTATTAAAATGTACTTGTGCCTTTTTCTAATGAGGGCAGTAGGTATACGTAAGTATACCTAAGTATAACCTAAGTATACCTAGTATAATGTAGTTTTAGCAGTAATATTTCTGTTTGTAGCCGGCCTTATATTTCGTCATACCATGTCGATAAAGGTAAAAGATTACTTGAACTTATGGGTCAAATGTCGCCACATCTACAGATGCATTTTCTCGTAGCTCTTAGCTAGCAAACCCGCGATATCGCACTGCTGCAGTTGGTGGTTATTATTACCTACTATCGCAGCCTGCATCAGCACATATTATATGAGTGAAAAAAATGTTTATGTAAATCAGAAAATATACACATATATATATATATATATATATATATATACAATAATAAAATCGTAACATTTCCGTGTCGGTAGAGGAAATATATTTTTAAAAGTCAATGGAAACTAAAGTAAAATATAGAACTGAAAACAACGATTGTTAGAGTGTTTGTCTGTCTTATAGAAATGAATAGAATATAGTTTAATTCGTTTTCAAAATACAGTACATGGCTCGATGAGAATAGCTTATAAATATGAACATAAACAACAACTAAATTTATAGGTATAGTGCAATGGCAACGCAAAAGAGTCCTGACTCAGCATTACGTGTGCGCCAGCGCCTACCAAAACGCCATAAGCTTAATAATACCCAAATTTGACAGGACTCCGAGCCAAGCCCGAGCCTTGACAACGTGTGTCGTTTGACAGTTAGCTACTGGTTAGTTATGTATGACTCTTTAGAGATGTGATAGATAATCTAGGGGAATCTATTCTCGACTCTAATTTTTGAGATCATGAGTTCAAATCAATACCACTCACCGAATTTTTACTTAAGTAAGGACTTTTAATAAAAAATATCACTAGCTCGGGGATTCGAGATTTCACTGGGTCCACGTGGTGGTTTATAGGCCAATGCCCTGCAGTGAGACGTTTTAGGTTGGTACCATCGATATGGGAATAGACCAGATAACACATCATACGTTCTTATCAAAGAAACATGATTGGCAACTTATAGGGGCTGTGAAGCAGATGGGGGTTCATTAAAAGACAAATTTTAAAGTGGATACTACGTAATAAAAATGTTCCGTTTTCAAAACACATATGAATTAAAGCATTCGATAGTTAGTGAACATAGGACACTATTAGACTCTATCGTGCCTGCCCTATAGTGCTTGTATAAGATATTTAGTTTGTATTCTCAGATCGATGGTTGGTACCGATCTAACTCTCTCGATTATTATGATGAACATGCCAAGGTTTGAATACTAGGTCGCACGCTTTATTGTTAGAAAGAAAAAATCCGGCCTCTCCATGTCTATTAGGCTCATTTATATGGCGCATTATTATATTTATTTATATTTCATCTATTTTTTTTTTATAGACTAGTGGGCGGACGAGCAAGCGGTCCCACGTAATGGTAGGTATGATGCGGGCGCGCTGCCGACCTTGCAAAATCCTATTCACAGCTCTCTTGAAGAACCCCATATCGGTTGCCCCATTAGGGTCTATTGGGTCGAAATCGAGCCCATTGGAGCCAAATGGGAGCCCATTCCCATCCCATCCTATCCCTCCCCATTTTCCTAACACTTTCTCCCAATCCATTCCTTATTATGCAAAGGTAGGCAGCGCATCTGGGATGTGCCAACTTTTGTCATTCTGGACTGATGTTGGTATGTATCGCGGATGTCTATGGACAACAGTATCCACTTACCATCAGGTGGACTGTATTAGGTGGTGGTCGTCTGCCACCTAATACATTAGTCGTCTTCTATAAAAAAAAGGATGATACATGCCTAAGATTGATAATACTGCTTCAAGAGTTCTTTCCATACGCTGTACTGTATAGGTACTCCAAGTACCCGCATACCCCCTGGTGCCCATGGGCGGCGATAACACTTACCATCAGATAGGACCGTTTGCTAGTCCGTCTACCTCCCTATATATGAAAAAAAGGAAGATTGTAGAGTACATGAAGACCAGTGACAAGTCTATCCGTGGAGCCGTTACTGTGAAGTCACACTACTTTTAATAAATTAAGACTTTAAAATGATTCTAATTTTTTAAACCTGCGATTATCATTTTCCTATAAGGTGTTAGAATAATTTCACCATCCCCATTGTAGGCGAGAATCGTGGGTATACAATATTCTCGACCGAACCGTTCGAGCAAACCTGTGAATAAGCCTTTAAAGTGTAGCTATTCCACAAAAACAAATTTATGCCCTAACCAGGCCTCTTTCGAGTTTGTCGGTCATCCAAACGTTATATAAACTTGACAATGACATCTCCCATGTGCCCCCGAAGGTGCTTAGGTGTCGCGCGGGGCGGGGGCGGCAGATGTTCATCGCAGCTGGCCGCGCACGCGTCGTGCATCTCGCTGGCATTATGTCGTGCACCTTTGCCCACCTTTTGTTTCGTTAGATTGATTTGAGCATCTGCGATGTTGGATTTTGTCGGATTTGGCGAGAAGTGAAATTCGCGCTGAAACAAAAAGAAATACATTTATATACATGTACAGAAATTTGTATGTCATATGAATGCTTTTTTTTTCATTTGAGACTCAAATAATCCGATTTTTGTTATTATAGTTAGTTGAACTACTTAAGTGTTAGTAAATAAAAATTAATAAAATATAACAAATATTATATGTGCCTAAATACTTATTCAGTACACTGAATAATCTCTCTCTCTCTCTCTATATATATATATATATATATATATATATATATATATATATATATAAATGAATGTTTCTTTATTTGTCCCGTATGCGTTCCTATACCATTCATCCGATTGTCTAGACTAGACGGTACCAGGTGTCCATGCAGGATTTTCCTGATTGTCTCTCCTAACATAAAAAAAAAAAAAAAAAAAAAAAGAAATCATCCGATTGTGATGAAACTTTCGTGAGTTGTGCGCCGCCAAGGTACTTTTTGACATATGACTGAATTGATTTGTTCCTAAAGAAAATTAGTTGTAGGATTTTAGTAAATCAGTAAAAATCTTATTAAAATAGGAATTTCCAATACACTAGTCTTGTACTCGCCGTTGCGCCCGCGTGGTACATACATTAATGTATATTATAACCTAGTAGAAGAAATGTAATACTATAAACATATATACCATAGATAGAAACAGAGTAATACCTTCTACAAGAAAAGAATGTCCTAAGAACTGACGCTCAACTTAGATGGGACAAGGTTCCGGTTCGATTTCCGGTCGAATAAACAAATATTATAATGGAACGGTATCTATTCTCGACTTTTATTCATAAGTTCGAGCCCAGAATAGTACCAATGAGTTTACTAATTATAAACGTTTTAATTTTTAAATTATCGGTAGCTCAGCGATGAAAATACCGATGAAACCTCGAGAATTTAAAAGTGTTTAGGGCACTTTTATCTACCAATCTGCAATGGGTCTGCGTAGTCCACTACGGCCCGATAATTAGTTATCACTTATCATTATCACTCATGACTACTAGGGGAGGTTTGTGTCCTTTAGTGTGAGGTAATAATATCGCTGATATCGAAATGTTTGTTTAACGGTTCTGTTTGAATTCCAGTGGTTTGCGTTCGTCTTTGTCTCTGGACCCAAGACAAATCTTAATGAAAGCCATTTTACACTATTGACCAAACCGCGCGTAACTGTTCAAAGATACAATCGCGACCTACCTCAACTCAATACTGATTCTAGGACCCGTAGGCCTGGCCGAGGAGGCTCGTTTCATACGTTCATAGATGGTCAACGAACTGTGTTGATTATGTTCAGGGTTTCTTCGCTGGATATGATGCGAAACGAATCGATTCGACGAAAACCTCATATCAATGAGTAATTGACCTAATGAATAGAATCAGCAGGCGGAATTGGCAATAGGCACGTCATATCTGGATGGGTAGAAGAATCCTCAAAAGGAGGCCACTTACCGGGAACAGTGTTGGACACCCCCCGCCCACTAGTGGTTCGCTAGTGGTGGCTGGACGAAAGTCTAAGATCGTGTGGTGGCGGACCGTGGGAGAGGCCTATATCCAGCAGTGAAGAGACATAGGCTCATGATGTAATAAAAATTTATACATCGACTTCTATAAAATCTCACGGATTAGATTCTCGACGTGTTTATACATTAAGATATTATGTACTGTACTCAGTACATTATACTTCAATGTGTTTATACTATGATGTTGTTATTATCTCACTAATATTATAGATGTTTGAACTATTGTATCTCAATCACGTCTTTCATTTGACGCGATTTCATTGAAATTTGTCTAATAGAGTTAGATTTTATTCCAGATTAACATATGAGGTCGAGAGAGAGACTCGAGGTCGAGGAATATAAATCATGTAGAACACACAAACGAAGACGCAAGCAAAAGCTGGTACAGTTATAAATTTTACATCCACTTCGAAGATTAATAAACTCATGTAATTTGACTGTAGAAATCGTTTCAATTATACATAACAGCCGACAACGAGCTATAGTTACAGGACACCCCTATTTTAGCCCTTATTTTAAGTCTGTTAAAGTGTCTAAAGGTCTATCATCGACTGTACCATGGATTGTGTGTAGTGTGTACGAGCGGACAGGTCGGCAATCTGCCTGTGCAGCTGTGATGTCAGCTGCGACTCGGCCGTCTCCTATACGTACCGACAATGTATGCATGCTTGTCTTTGAATACATGCAGCTTTGACGCTTCACGAGCTTTAGGTTAAGCTTACAAAGCTAGCCAAGCTAACAAAAATCATATAACCTATCCGGTTCTTAGAATTTACCATTCGAAAGATCACAAGTTCGAATCCTGATCGAACAAACATTTGTCAAGATAATATTCAGTGATTAGTTCTGTACCAATGAGACGGGGAAATAATATGTTGTTTACTAATTATTATTTATATTACAATGCATTATCCACCGAACTTATCCAGTGGACCGAGTTCACGGGCTCGCTTCTGTATGAAGTTATCGCTTAATTTTACAAAATTTCACCATTACTATATCATTTGTGTTACGCCTCGTTTGGTTCCATTTGTCACAATATTTTAATGTCATTTTTAGGTCTATTTACTGACCGTTTGTGATAACGATAACAATAATTGCATCTTTACCCATGAATCTGTGGTAATATGATATTTCAATTATTTTTTTCTATATAGAAAGATGGCAATCGGGCTAACTGTATATAATACGAGTCGTAAGTGGATCCAGCGCCCAGGATTCAGGCTAGCCTAGTATGGGGACCATGGTTGATTCTCCAATTCTATACATATCAGTGAATTAAAACCTAAATCAGAAATAATGCACAATTTGTTAACTTTATTTTCATTTTGTACATTAAAAACGGATTGTTTTCATTTTTATTCCATTATTTTTACTTATTAGATAGATACACTTTATTGTACACCAAAAACATACAGAGTAATATAAAGTACAACTTAGAAATACAACCGGCGCGCGGCGGTCTTTCACTAAAGCGATTTCTTCCAGGCAATCAAGTAACACCAAATTAATAATAACACAAAAGTATTTTTAAATATCGAATATTTCTAATAATTAATAATTACTGTTAAGGAAAAGTTGAGGAAATGTTTTATTTAGATGGCAGTAAAAGTAATAATAAATATAATTGAAAGAAATCGCAAATTCTAAAGGTATAGTTGGAAATTATAATTAAAATAAATATTATCTATTAATTATTATTGTCACTTTGGACAATTGCAATACAACTTTATACCGTAAATCGGGTCTAATCGCGTATAAATTTAAAGGCTTTTGTGTACCTTTTATTGTATAATCTACAATATAAAATGTCTACAAAACGAAAAAAGTTTTAAAAATTATATGTGCGATAGAAGCCGACATTAGGCAACAACTACAAACGTTGGCGTTTACAGATGTTAGAAAATACTCTGCCAATTTTTGGAGATTTAAGAACTCAGAATTTGGGAAGAAAGGGAAATGAGAAATAGGAATAGAACTCCTTCAATAGCTTGTCACAGAAACGTTCTCCGATGGGAAATGTTTCTATGACACACGATCTTCGGCTCTTTTCATCCAGCCACTACTTCAAATTACTACTTCACACTTCAAATCGTCGATCCACCTAGGCGTGGGGAGTCTCATACTGCTTAAAAACTGTAGGTACTTCACAAATCTAGTAACGTTCAAATGCTAGTGAATACAATTAAAACGTGTGTAACAAACGCGTAATATTGTCGAGATAGGCCTACGGCGCGGTACGTGGGCCGGAGTAACGGTCGTCCCGGATGGGACCGGTCCGTGGGCCGTCCAAGCCTACCTGAACCGCGCTGCGTAGCTACTGACAGTTAGCTAGTAACCAAAGAACAAAGAAATTAACCGTGCCATGAAGTTCTTACAAATTTGTATACAACAATAAAATAGATACATATATAAAAAAGTAATCCCGCTAACATTATAAATGCGAAAGTTTGGATGTTTGTTACTAAATCACTTCGAAACGGTTGAACTGATTTCTTTGAAACTTGACAAATAGGCTACTATTAACGTAAGTACAGCACGCGAACGAAGTCACGAACAAAAGCTAGTATTTCATAAAATTTGAATTTATGAAATGATACAGCGAAAATTTGATACGGATCGCAGACAGCAATATTATCAAACATGTCAATTAAATAGGTAATTTAATCACTTATACATAGTAAGTAAAACAAAGACCAAAGCTACTTGAGATATAAATTATAACCTAACTAATAAAAGTAATAACTATATGAAAATACACGTCTACGGGTGCAGTGAAGACATCTAAGATGCATTTTATAAATGTCATGTTCATGACCTATGCAGACATAATGGCACACATGTATCCAATTATTTATTAATTGAAAAATTAATAATTACATAGGTACATATATACAACGATTGGGATTTTTTTATAGATAAAAAGGCGGCAGACGAGCATACAGTCCACCTGATGGTAAGGGGATACTGTCGTCCATAGAAATCCGCGATACACGCCAACATCAATCCGAAATGACAAATGTTGACACGCCTCCAGATGTGCTGCCTACCTTTGCAGATTAAGGAATGGATTGGGAAAATCAGGAGGGATAGGATGGGATGGGAATGGGCTCTGGCATTTCTCACTCAATACCGAAACACGTACGTACATTGGGGAAATACAATAAAGTAGCAAATGCAGTATATTTCAAGGTAGACTTCTGTGAGAGTGGGGTAAAGTGGCCAGTCGTGTGCGCCCAGCGGCTGTGGGAATGCGACGTGCACTGTAGCCCTTATCCTGATTAGTAAACTAAGCGTCCAAACTGCCTTTAGACAATCGTGAATTCAGTGACCAAGCGAGTTAGGATTCCTGAATAACGTATTGTGACAACTTTAAAAACGTCTCTTTTTGTCTTTTGTGTTTGTTGCACTTTCTGTTCACCACAAAACATTTCTAATTTGTTTATCAATCTAACCTGAGCCATTTCTCTACAATTACTGTTCAATTGAATTGAACTAGAACTCATTCCGAGCTAGTCGGCGCGGCACGTCTGTGATTTGGGTTATGTTTACAGGTATTAAGTACGTACGAGTATAATTAATTTACCAGTATGTATATTATGTTTAATTTTAAGTGGTTAGTCGAACCGTTGAAATTCGACCGCGATGTTTACTTTACAAATTATATTTTCATCTAAATATGTACACCATACCTTAGTGCTAACATAATCTCAAATGGCGACATAGTGCAAAGGTGTAAGTGAGATGAAATTAAAATATTTTGTTTTGTATTTATAATAGCCAATGTTACGTTGTCATAACTAGGAATAATAGCGCCTGTGGCTGGAGGCCGTCAAATGGTCAAATGGTTCATTTTGCCATAGAGGTTTGAAGATGCCGGCCGTGGTCTATATTGGTAAGTCCGATCTATAAAATCAAATTCGCTCAGGGGGTTATGGAGCGAAATATGCTTGAGTTTCTTTGCGGGATAAGACCCGAAACGTAGGTATTCACCGATGAACTAAAGTCATCGACATAGCTCGTAGAATTAGCATGTTGAAGGTCATACATATTTGCCCTAGGACCGTTTAGCGATGGGGTTGACGAGTCTTCGAATGGAGGCTTAGTACTGGAGAGCGCAGTGTGGGACGTCTTTCGGCGAGATGGATCAACTACATACTTAAATAAAATCCCCGGTAGTGGCTGGATGAGCAGAGCCGAAGATCGTATGTAGTGGCGAGCCATATTGGGACAGATCTATACCCAACAGTGGAGAGACGAGTATGGTAATAATAAGCTACATTCATACATTCGGTCGAACTCCGGAACGCACGAACTATTCAATTAACGGCGCCGCTGACATTTATGTCCAAGTGTGTTATGAGAATAACTTGGACAATAAATTAAAACACAATAAAAAAATAATACAATTAAATGAAATTGCTTTCAACGGGCGCAACTTATTTTCTCCTTCCACTCAAGAGATTTCTGCCACCATCATGTCCAATGTCCTGTTCAACCCCAAGTTTAATATCTTTATTATGCCGTGATTAAAATTTTAGGCTTTATTGTTTATTTAAAAAGTTGCCGAGAAAACATATTGTCTATTTCCTTTGTCTATATTCGGCGAAAGGTTCCAAACTAATTTAAAAGTAACCTTTTTGGAAGGAAGCCTCGGAATTATTCTCAAAAGAAATAACGCAAAGAAACAGTACCGCTTAATAGTTGTAACAATAAGTAAATACATACAAAAGTACCCCGGATATCGTCGACAATGGTTCGATCCCGGATTTTTTGTCAATTTTCAAAAGATACGTACGCAGGTAATCGTGTATTGTTGGAGTATTACTTTACAATTGCCTTCGTCTCCTCGGGAGGAGCTTTTTTTTTTTTAAAGTTTTTATGATTTATTGACGAAGCAGAAATACTTTGTGGCGGATAAACTTAGAAAGTTTGTGGAATTTAGGTGTCTCAGCATGTGCAGTGGTGTCAGCGAACTGACCATATGAATGGTTGTAATCTTAGAGGTAATTTACTGAGTAGAATATCTACCTATCTTACTGCTATTCAAAAATATCATTAAATGGATACATCATCATTTTTATACATACTTAAATTATAGATATGCCAGCGTTCTCGTTCAAACACGTGCATAGGTACATACAACAGTTAGACAGAAAAAAAGCATACTATATCATACTAACAGCCTATGTCTCTCCCCTGCTATATATAGGCCTCTCCCAAGGATCAGGACCACACGCAATCCTCGTCTCTTCTCATGCAATCACCACCAGTGAATTTCTTTATGTCGTCGGTCCACCACCACCATATGGACGGAGGGCGTCTCACACAGCGCTTCCCACGAATGTGAACACTTATGGTTCCTCTGTACGTGAAGGCCACGTACCTCGAAAGAAGGCAGCATGAGTGTATTGATAAGCTAATACATAAATAAATAATAATACTTAATACAAATAAAGGATAGCTTAGGAACTAAACATAACTGTACAAGATTATAATCTGTAACTATACTTAAAAAGGGGAAATAAAATATTAATTCCCATACGGCTTAATCACGTATTTACCGTGATTAGTCCGCAATCTCACAAAGATAAGATAAACATAAAATATGACATCAATAGTTAAAAAAAATATATTAAAAATGTATTCTTAAATTAGACGGCTGACTTAAATGTCTTTTTTTTAATAAAAAAAGATGGCATATTTGGTAACTTAAAATTGTTTACTTATATAAATTTTTCATAAATATTTTGCTTTGTTGATAATGATTTGCTACTCGTTTAGAGTACAAACCAATCTTAATGATTTTATTTCATTTCATTATACTCATTATTACCTATACAATATATACAATAATAATTGTTCATTATAAAATTAACGCTTTTATTAAGCTTCAGACAATTTTTTTAAGGAAACAAATTTTATGTTAGTAAGTAATTTACTTGGGGTGGACGCGAGGAATAATCCTATTTTACACAAATACTTACGTCAAATACATTGTTGGTATATATTTTATACATACATTGTACTTCATTGTAGGTAGTATATATATATATATATATTCATGTTCCTTTCATTAAACTCCGAAATAAGAAATAGGTAGCTAAACTCTTTATTACATAACCACACAAGTTGCGAAAAGACAATTTAAGTACCTACTCAAGTAACACTAAAAGTACAAGCGGCCGTCGCCAAAGTGATCTTTTCCAGGCAACCTTTGGGTGGTTAAGGGAAAATAGATAGCAATATCAAACAAAGGTAGAATATATTATTAATATATTATCACCTTGTTTATAGACAATAAAGTGAATGAATAAAACCCTACTACATTATTTATATATTAGCAATTAATGTTGAAGCGTTTAAACGCTGCGTGGGCACAGCCTCGTCACACGGACAACAGTTATTCGACTCGTGAAGATACGAACAGGTTCTCAGATCAGATGACCAGATGTTCGCATCTATAGTGCTTCTAATTTGATGTTGAGGTATTCGCTGCATAGATTTAGCAAAAAATTAGGTGATTACCTGATTGTGTTCACACATTGGAATTATGTTACGTGTGAACGTGATGGCCAGGGTTTTCTTTTTAAAAGCTATATTTTGAAGACGTTATGCAATTTCACCAAATTTATTAAAAAAAAATATATAGAAAGAAGGCGGCAGACGAGCAGACAGTCCGCCTGGTGGTAAGTGGATACTGCCAGCACGTGGGCATTGACGATACACGCCACCATCAGTCCAAAATGACAAACATTGGCCCGTAGGCGGTGCTTACCTCGAGATTTAGGAACGGGTTTGCAGAAAGAGCTGAGAACATGAGGAATAGGAATTTTGGGATGATGTGGTATAATGGGGAGTCAAAAGTATAATGGAATAAGTAGTTACTTTTATAGCTTTTATTCCATTATACCTTAAAAATAATAATAAAATAAACTTAGAGTTGAATTCAAGTATCAAAATTATTTTTCCAACTTAATAGTGATAGTGATAATCTATTTTTCTTTGAATTTGCAGCGCTTTTCTAGTCTCAACTTTCATTTGGCATAGAAAGCTCATACGTTGCATTGAAGTAGATAATATTTCGTAGTTAATTATAGGTTCTATATACTAAAAAAGTTAAGACGGAAAGCTAGCAGAAAATAAAACAATATAGCGCTGTCTTTTAAAACATTCCTCTTTACATCTCTGCTTGTTAGCATTTTTTGCGCGCGCAGGTATCACTAACACCAAGACACGTCTTTATCCCGGATCCCTTTTTGTATTTTCATGCCACTGATTGTCGTATTCAAAACTAGGGATAAGTGAAATAAGTAGGTACACTGCATCTGTGTGGGTAAACTTCAATAACGCAGGTGTGCTCGAACGCTCTTATTCAAGAAAGCTCGAATAACTCGCGCTGATTTCCGATGTCGTCGCAGCTGCCATTTTTTAAAATATTAAAAGCGCGGGAAGTTTGACATTTACATAACCTCTAATTCGGGACCCGTTATTTATTAAATAGAACTATAAAAGATGTTTAATTCTGCATAAGAGTCTAAGCTATGGGCTACAACACTTGACGGCAGTGACCTTGGTTTCTCGAGGCCGGCATGGCCTTGTACTGGCGAGGGGCTCTCACAAAACGAACGCCGGGACAATATTGGGCCGTTAAACGAGTTCGGGATGAATAGTGCGGAAACTGCTCTCCCCTTACTAAATTATTATGCATACGAATCTATGCGAAATCGCGATCTCAGCGGTTTAACGATTTTTCGATTTGTGTTATTGTTGTTACTGGATAAGGGGGCGAGTTTGGGGCATAATAAATACCAGCCTACCTAGCCTAGGGGTTCCTAGTCTGGAATTATTTGTACGTATTTAAAAAGGAGAATATAAAATATTGAATGGATGGTAGCATAGATGGGTTAGGTACCTATAGTTTCTCTGGTGAGAAAGAAATTGGAAGTGGGACTCCGTCGACTGGGCGATGACATTCTTACAATTATTTACTTCAGTTTTTCAGAAAGAGGTTGTTTTGCTGATTATCATTTGCTGCAGATGTAATATTTTTTGTTACTCGTAAAAATAATAAAAAAAAGGGCCTTTGAAAATAATGTTAGTTGTTTTAAAAGGAAATGCTGTTAAGGGCACACTATTGTGTACATTTCTACCTGGTAAAACTTGTATTGTATTTTTATCTTGAAGTTTCATTTGCAAATTGTGGCGTGCAAAATTTGTAGAACAATTATTGTATTCCTAGATATTTCAATACATCTCCTTGTATGTTTCCTAGAAACTGAAAAAAAAAAAGGGTAAAGCCCTAAGGCAATTGACATTTTGGAGAAAATGGCGCTAACAGAAACGCATTCGGGTAAAAATATACCTACCTATTGTAAAATCTACCATTTTAACTGTAGCAATTAGGTATGTTAACCAAAATACATGCATTTTGTATACATGTAGATAAGTAAATCAACAGAAATGGCTACATTCTATAAATGTTGTTTGATCTTTTATTTAAATTTTTAGTAGGTACTTAAGCTGTTACGGGTGTGTGCAGTGTGGTGTTGGCCGGCTACTCCATAGTACCACCCTATCTCTTGCCATGGGTGTCGTCAAAGGTGACTTAGCGACAACGAAGCCGCTATTATAAGCCTTGAGGAACTAAAAGAATGGACTCGTCAATCCGCTTGGTCAGCGTGGCGTTTTAAGGTCATACATCCCTCGCGCACAAGACGATGTGCATTAGGATGTACCCCACGTTTATAATGCTGGTTACGTGAAGCTGTTAAAAATTCAAATATATCTATGCAGGTACGGAACAGATTTTGGCAACAAAAGTTGACCAAGGACCACCTGTGGACCTCGCTTTTCTGTAGACAAGGAATGGCATTATTATTTTTTTACTTTTATTGCATTATTTATATATTATAAGGGTAGAAGAGTCCTGGAATAAAGCCATGTACCGGGATGGTCAGAGTGGGACTCCGTCTGGCTACGTGGACAGAAACTTGAGTTCGCTTGGCTTGAGAAGAGTCGAAGATCGTGTGTTGTGGCGAGCCTTGGGAGATATATCCAGCAGTGAAAAGACATAGGCCGATGGTAGATTAGATTATTAAACATTTTTCTTATGTCAACACCTGTCGAAAATCTGCTATCATTATGATAGTTTGGATATTGCAGCAAGGTACGAGTATAGTGTGCGATTGCTCTTGGATGGCGCAAGTAAGGTGAAACTTCTTTATTCACGATACAAACTCTCCGGGCTTCCTGGCCTGGATCTAATCTCGCATAATGGATAGAGGAGTTCATATTATATGGCCGTAGTATCGAAGTTTTTAATTAATCAAAGATTTAAATGGATTATTGAATCCGTTAGACGCTAAGCATTTTCATGTACACCGCACATATCGAAGGCTTTTAGGGTGTCTTATACACAATTTTTTTATCGAATAAAAACTTCGATTCTCTAGATAGAGAACGGGAGAAGAAACACTATACATTACATAAAAAGATAATTGTGAAAATCTTATAGTTTCCTAGTTATTATTAGTACCTACCTATATACCATACAACTATGTTACAACTCAAAGGCAAGGCGACAATGGGCTAAATGTTGCACATAAATATCGACATGAGAGAATACATCTTACATGGGTGTAGCCACGGTGGGGTAGCTCCCGCGACCACCTGGCGTTTTTTTTTCGGAATGGCTAAATTCTTGTGGCCCTAATGACTTTTCAAGAGTCACTGGACATGTGTGGTTTAGGGCGAGCGCAGAAGGCGCTCAGTCAGGAGCAGTGTATGCAGCAACGAGCCTAAGGGCTCTCCCGCCCCGGTAGGAACGACCACCTCGCGTAAGGAAGAATAAGTGACAGACTTTCCGAATTAGGTACACAATCTCTAATAAAAAAAATAATAAAATTGTTTGCTTTGCCTTTGATAAAATACTGATTACGCCCTGCAAGGGGTTTTGTAGGGGGAGTGCACGCTGCATTCCCACAGCCGCTGGGCGCACTAGACTGGCCACGTTATCCCTCTCTCACAGAAGATGCATTGTACTGCATTTCCTACTTTATTGTATTTCCCCAATGTACGTACGTGTTTCGGTAGTGAGTGAGATATACCAGAGCCCATTCCCATCTCATCTTATCCGTCCCCATTTTCCCAATCCATTCCTTAATCTGCAAAGGTGGGCAGAGCATCCGGGGGCGTACCAACGTTTGTCATTCTGGACTGATGTTGGCATGTTTGTGAATGTCTATGGACGACAGTATCCACTTACCATCAGGTGGACTGTATGTTCATCTGTGGCCCTAGAAAGAATAAATAAATTATTACCTCGTTTACATGCAGCCACTGTCGTTAGTCCTCGCGCCGCCCTATTTACTTCTTAAAATATTTCTGCGGCAGCGTCGAAACGAGTGAGTGTTTACATTGCTGCCTCACACTTCTTTCATATTCGACCTCCAGCAATGGACGACGTAGAAATTGCTGCGGCGTCAGCGCAAAAAGTTGTAAAAATATGTCATCGCAAGAAGCGATGGTGGATAAAATAGTAATTCAAATAAAACATTGTAAGTACTTATCTACGGACGGCAAGTGAGAGAGAGAACAGTGTGTAAACACTTGCTGCCGCTCGCGCTGTCCTCTCTTTGATGTGTGGGTATAAATCGTCAACGACGGGAGAGCAGGGCAGCGGCAGCGGCAGTAGCATGGACACGCGAGGGACGTGTTTACATACTCGCGCTGTCCAATTCCCTGCTCACTGACGTGGAAGTGGGCTGTATATAAACTAGGGTAAACCTAAAACTAACATTTAGACCTTAAAGCAGATAATAATAATAATTTACCAAATTTTCAATGATGATACAATCATTAAATTTCACTAAATCTTTCTTTCGTGCGATTATTTATTAGAGCAGATGGTAGGCGCCACCTTTATAGTAGTCAAATATTTAGTGGTAAAGAAATTCGTGAATGAAATTGAGGGGACGCCATCGTCTTTTATAAAAGGCATCCTTAACTTCGACTAAATTAACATTTTGATGTTTTCCTCTATTCCAATATATGTTTACCTTTCCGTTCAAACAGTTGGAACATTTTGGATGTTTTTTCAGATGTTTTCAACTTTTCAAGACTACATACATAGTTGAACAGTTTGGAATAAAAATGTTCGTATTGTTCAATTATTAGAACTTTATTTATAAATGTTAATACAAAAGGATTGTTATATCGACTTTATTTGACTTTCTAAACTACCAAAAATAGCAAATAGTTCTATCTGGAAGTGTCATTGTAAATTTAATTATTTTTTGCTCGTGTATTATTTATTACATTTGATGGCATAAATCCTGCAAGAAAATATATTCTCTATTAACTCTAGCTTAAAATTAGCAGTAAGCGACACTAGCGCCGCGCGTGGGTTGGATTGTAAATTAAAGAACATTTCACAATAATTTTAGATTCTTCACAAACTAGGTCAATTCGCACATTTGTTTCTTATCAAATTAGTTTCATTGGCTTATTCTAAGACAAACTCACTGGTGATTTTTTTCCTCATTGGTCAAATCCCTTATCGCAACTCCCCACTGGTCATGACTAGTGTCCTATGAAAGTCCTATGACTATGAAAGTCCCAGTGTCCTATGAAATTACAATTTATGCCATAAAATCCATTCAAAGTATTATTGTTCCCCAATTATTTTACTGGCAACCCCACCCATGCGCGGCGCTAGTGTCGCTTTTACTGCTAAAATGAAACAACATCAGCGTGTTACCACCGTTTATTGTAATTTTGTTAGAAAAATTGAATAAAAAATATTGTATTACTCCAACGTGTTACTTTAGAAATGATACAGTTGTACAAAACGTGTCGGTGCGGGCGCTCTCGCCTCTGCTACTGTAATTATTATTTTCTTTTATTATTTATACACTTTATAATTGAGGTGTCGGCCCCCCGGCGTCGGGTGTCGGGCGTCGGGGTGTTGAGTGTCGGTTGTGGTCAGTCTCACTGCTGCGCTTATTCTAATCTTCCTCTTCGCCGCTCTCCGATTCTATAACAAAATATTTTTATCGAAATAGTGCAAATACAATGATGCAACCAGCCCTTTCAGTATCTACTGCTGCACATGGGGTTCTCCATGTACATTCTTATGGATTAGGGGAGGTATGGCCTCTAAACGCTACGCTGCCCCAGCAGGTTGGAGTCCATTCTTTTAGAGGTGGTGTAATTCCTCTGCACTTGTGGTAGGGGCTTTGTTAATCCTTAGCCGCCGCTATAGGCTGCCGACACCACACGACATCGAAATAGTATTATGCTGAAATCACAGTTACTGATTGCAGGCGACTGGGCGAGTTACCCAGTCACCTCTATTGTTACAAAAATTAGCGTTATCTCCCTGAATTCTGGCAATAGGGCAATTATTTTTTTAATATGTCACAGATATCTAGCCACGTTTTTAAATTTTTATGATTAGTTGTTTCTTATAGGAGCTCGAACCCTCCAAAAATCGAAAAAATTGCCCCGTTGAAACACTGCAAAAAAAAGAAGGCCAGTGTGCAAAATTTAACACTTCTTATTTCAAAAAGCAAAACATGTCGACAGACATACTATTCTGTAATGAAAATCAGAAAAAAAAACTAGATTCATTTTTGGAGAAGACGGGAATATGAAACCTCGATTTACTCGAATTATTTTATGTATTATTATTGTTAGCTCGAAATGCAACTGTGCCTTTCCCTCAAAGAAGTGGTATCGCTCGCTGTCGAGACAGCAACAATTTGTAAAAACACCTATTGTTGAAATCCGCTTCGGCCATTCTCTCCTCTTAATGAACCTTTAAGACTCGACCGTTAAACCGGTGTAGTCTAGTGTGGTTCGGGGATTTATTTAGGTAAAATCAAAAGAAGCAACGACACATTTTAAATTACGTTGTAGATGTTCCTCTAATTATAGATTGTCCCTTAAGACAGTAATGCATGCTACTAATGAGCTGCCTAGTGACAATAGGGTGTGATGGATAACGTCCCACTGAAGTGGACAGACCTCCCCTAATTACATCATTGGGGGTTTCGGGCCATACATAATTCACCACGCGAGCCCAATGCAGATTGGTGAATCACATACTCCATATTTTTTTAATTTCTGGAATATGGGGGGCTTTTCCTCACGATATTTTTCTCTTATCGCAGAGCTATTGACATTTTTTTTTAAAATCCGTACTAGAACTAGTAGAAACTCGATGGGGTGCGGGCAGAGGATTTGAATTCACGATCACAAATGTGAGTGGAGTATAGATACCTCTCGGCTATCTGGTCTGGTTTACTAATTTAATTCAAGATAATGATTTGGTGCCGTTGTGGTGGCGGCCGACTACATCACCATCCCATCTTCCGTGGGTATCGTTAAAGGTGACCAAGGGATAACAAAGCAGCTACCACAAGCCCCGAGGAACTACATATAATACCTCTAAAAGAGTGGACTCGCTAACCCGCTGGGCCACATGGCGTTTTCAAGCCTTACATCCCTCATGCCCAGCAGAAAGGATACTGAGGGCTGGTTGCATTGCATTACATTGCATGCATTGGTAGAATCGTGCAACGAGAATCGTATGCAATATTCTCGTCCCAATCGTTCGAGAAACTCCTTGTGTAAATAAGCCTTTAGTTTAACTCACAGTGGTGTGGTTACTGTCTATTTCAACTCCAAACAGTACCCAGTATGGTTTAATGCGATGTGATTTCGTACAGTATAGTATGGTTACCGTTAGTGTCTCTGGAAACCAGTGTGGTCTGGTCACTGTCAGTTTCAACACAAAACAATAAGTGGGTGCAGTATGGTGTGGTATATGATGTGATCAACGTTAGTTTAAGTCGAAACAATAACGCCGTGTGGTGTGATCACTGTCGGTTTCAACTCGAAACAAAGCCCCAATGTGGTGTGGTATGTGGTGTAGGTGTAATGTGTGTGTGTGTGTGTGTGAGTTCTCACCTTCCTCAGCGCTCTGCAGCCACTCAACAAACTTCTTCATCTGGTCGAGGAACATGACCTTGCCCTTGGTGGAGGAGTTGGGCTCGCGGTACCAGCGCAGGATCACCTCCTCGGAGAGCACGTTGGACTTGTACAGCATCACCACCAGCTTACTGAACGCGCGCATGAAGTTCATGTTCTCGTAACAGTACTCTTGCACCTGCAATATACACACACATTCACTTAATATACAATATTTAACACTAATGGAAAATACACTTAAATTAAAAAATAATTGGACGGTTAATAGGTTTAATAGAAATGAACCTTTGATTTAAACGCTACTTTCGATATGATTTGAGGCTATAATTAGTGTCCGACCGAAACCGAATATTCGGCTCCTCTTCTAGCTTCGGCCTCTTCTAATTTACATTATATCCTGAAACCTAGTGTTTTTCTTAGCTTTGTAACAGATTTTTCGATTAAGTTAAAATTGATTAGTAAATCATTATTTATGCGCGAAAACAAATGATACAACTAACAATTAAACACCGGCCGGCGAACTGACTGAGGTTAAGCAGTATAGGCGAGGGAATGAGTGAACCCGTTCCGTTCATGACCCGACTTCATCCGACAGCTCACGAACGCTAATTTCGGCCGAGCCAAAGTTTAGGCCAATTTTTGGCCGAAACCGAAACTTCGGTCGGTCTTTAGTTATAATTACTTATAATACAACGTGGCACTGAAATAAAGCAAAACTGAAAACGTGTCAACAAATTTAAAATCCTGGCGTGTGAGCGGCGCGCGCGTACATTACAAGATATACCAGAACTGTGCCATAAAATCATGAAAAAAAATACCTATACCTATGTACCAACTGGCATGTTGTACACATAATTTTAATCATCTGTTTCAAATAACTTTATAAACCTCGAATGAAAGTCTGTACTATAAAAGATTGAATTAAATTGTTTTTTATTGATATGTGATATTATAAAGTAGTATTAATAATGTAAGTATTACTACATATTGTAACTATGTAGTAGTACTCGTACATCATGCAAATATTGTAATAGTGTAAATTGTAAATAAGCAGTTCCATATACTGGTATTGAAAATTTGATAAACAAGCAGTGTGTTAACTGTTAAATATGGTAATTTTTTGTTCCTTTTTGCTAACAAAGAAAATTATCACCTTTTTCATTTTATGTTGCATGTTTTTACATTTTAGTTGTAAACTTTAAATATTTTTGATGTATATTTATTTGTATGCGTATTTTATAGCCTCTTTTTATATTGCATACAATTCAGTGGGTAATGCACGTTGTGTAAGTAGTGAGTTGTATGTAGTGATGTACGTACAGTCCGTTCCAACCCCATTTACCGAAAACAAAATCAAATCAATGAAATATCTCAACATTAAGGTTGTAAATCCAGGGCAAACCCACTGAATATGTAAACAATTATCAACTCACTATTTAATTTAAGGCCGTTAGTTATATCAGGATACCATGCTGGATCGCAACGAGGTATAATGTAAGTAGGAGTGTACTAGTATAACCGATAAATAGTAATTAGTGTTAAGTAGTGCACGCAATGTAGGTAATGAGCAGTGTATGTGGTGAGGTGTATATATACCTTAGTGAGCAACGCGATCTCAGCCTTGGCAGACTGCGCAAAAGCGGCCAACAGCGGCGTGTAGTGACGCAAATGCTTCGCCGCCTGTTCCGCCAATAGTTCCTCCTTCTTGTTCCACTCGCCGCGCGACATCACGCACTGCCAGATCTGACAGAGATTGACACAATACCGTCAACAATTTATCCACACTTGTTGTATAATAAGTGGAGATGGCAAATGGTCAGACTGCCATGTCGACATAGTGACGTAATAAGAGCTAAACCGACATAAGGTAATACGAAAGACTCGCATTACCGAAGCTGGTCAAGTCTAGTTGCGTCGCTCCGACTCGTCATCAGGTTTCATCATGTGAAAATTATGATTTTTGTAAATATTTTAGTTTCAAAATAAAAACTATTGGGTCCTTGCCTGTGAAATTGCCGTTTTATATGGAAAAATTCAAATATTTTTTTAGTATGAAAATAAATATTTAATCGTTGTCGATTATTATCAATGCACTTTTGCCATTTTATTGGAAGTTGATTGATACCTCTGCTATAGAACTCTCAGAGACGGGGATCAATGAATTCTCTGCGGGGGCTTTCACTAACTTATCGGAGTTTATTGTTTTCGTCCGTAAAAAGTTATCCAAATTCATCCATCCAAACTGGAAATCAGTAGTAGGGGCAAGGTCTGGCGAGCACGGTGGGTGGCGGAGAGTTTTCCGTCGAAGCTTCTGTAACTTTGAGACTGTCTGTCATGCAGTGTGTGCGCGATCGTTATCGTGGAGAAGTTTGGGGCATTGTCTGGCTGTGTCTCCTGGGTTCAACCATTGTGACGAACGTTTACAATTATCATACAGGATCCACTTCTCACCACAAGTGACAATAAGATTCAGAATCTCTTCATTTTTGAGCCAGTTCAGCAAAGTAAGACAAGCTACGATGCGTTTGCAGCTGTCTTTCATTAAGGTATATACGGTACCCACTTTCCGAGCTTCTTCACTTTCCCGATTAAACGCAAATGAATCATATCGTTTTGTCACTTAAGCCGAAGACTGCTGCTAACTCAAACATGGTTTGAGATGAATCCGCTTCCACTATTGACTTCATTTCATCATTATAGACTTTAGTCTTCGGTCGTCTATGGGGCTTGGTTCTTGAGATCGAAATTTCTAGGAAACGATGAAACCAAAATCGAACCGTGCGTTCATTTGCAGTATTTGGTCCACATCGTTGATAAATGATAATACATGCCGTGTGTGGTGCGTTGCGTCGTATTTCCGTTACGTTACGACATGGGGCTCTTCAAGAGAGTTCTGAACAGGATTCTGCAAGGTAATCAGCGCACCTGCAAGCCCTCTGCTGTTACAGGTGTCTATGGGCGGCGGTGACCACTTACCATTATGTGGTCCGCCAGCTGGTCTGCCATCTATTCTATAAAAATAGATCGTTGGGAATATAATGTCAGTGAAACTAGACAGTCGATTGTTAACTGATTTATTGTGAAATTGGAGTGCATAATACACAGATCGAGATTTTTTTTTTATTTATTAATTAAGTTCCTAAATAGCGCCTCCGTGTTTTATTGTACTTTAACCATAACTCCTTGTTCTAAGCAGCAACTATGCTTCACAGACTGCTAGATCTGACGCACATTGACACAACACCGTCAGCAATAATATTAATTACCCTAGTCGGTGGACGCTAATATATAAAAATCTGGATATGGTTGCAGATAATAGTCTATTTCCTGATGAGTTAAAATGAGAAAAAAAACGGTATAAGGACCGGCGGAAGCACAGTCGGCCGGGGTTCAGGACCTAGAGAGAAACCAGTGAATGATTCGCGTGGTATCAAGCAGCAACGACCTTCTGCATCTTCGAAATCCAACCGCCTCAGGTTGGTCTCGAGGCCATTATTATCTCATTACATCCCCTAAAGCAGAGTTGAAGAGGAGTGTATTGTACTCACAATGGCGACGACCTCGTGGTCGGGTATGGCGTGCCGGTGCGCCATGTCGCGCAGCTCCTGGATCAGGTCGCGCACCGGCTTCTCTTCCGCCAGCTCCTCCAGCAGGGCCTGGGTCAGCTCGCGACGGGCCTCCTACACAAAAATAACACGATGAAGTAGGTTTGTCACCCCTCCGAGTGATTATATAGGTGGTCGTCAAATTAGTAATTATAATTGTCGCTAGATATAGCTTGGCTCAAAAGGGCATTCGGGGTATTTCGAAGGTGGCAGCCCTAGATGTAAGCACACAAATAAATATTTCAGATTGTGATGTCAAATGTTGAGCCAAAATAAACCTTAATACGTCGACTTTATGAAAAATTTAAAAGTAGGCGTTTTGAGAGATCAAAAGTGGTCGTTTTGAGAATCATAAAGTTGTCATTTTGGGAAGTAGACATTTTGAGATTTGAGTATCAACTTTAGGAAATTGACATTCTGGGAAGTGTCTGGGAAGGGTTTTGACACTAAAAGAACTTAAAGGCCTTTTTGGTTCGACTTTACGTTATACAGGGTGAAACAAATGAACAGGCTCCTATACCTTAAATATACTTTATATCAACACGACGTAACGATGCTCGACAACCAACACAAAAATAACACGATGTAAAGCATAATTTGCAAATAAATATATACAGACAAAAAGAAATTTAAAATGAAATCCAATAGGGACACTGCGCCATAGAAAAATTAGATTTAAGATTCAAACTGAAGCGTTCTAGCGCTAAGTAAGCGCTAATAATAATAATAATTCATTTATTTCAGACCGCAGTAATTGTCAGTAGAAACATAAAATCTATGTTAGTAAAATATAATAATAAAAGTAAAATATGTAATCACATTATACTTAATTAGTTACTAATTAATTAATTTAATTAAGTTCTATCCAGTTTTTCTGGATAGGACAGTCTAATGAAATTTGAGCAGCATTACTGTTGGTATGCCTATATCTTGTGTTAGCTTGTGTTACAGGTTTTGCCATATTTCTTATTCTCTTCTCCCAGAAGCCATTTGTCAAGTCTGTTCTTAAAACTGTTTATAGTTGGCAATTTATCTATTTATTCTTTATTGCACAAAGTGACACAAGGTGGACTAATGCCTAGAAACATTATGTGTCAGTCAATATTTGGGCTATGCAGAGATGGAGGCAATGCAATGATGTTGTGTGGTGTAACTCATTCCATAACTCTGCTATTTTGAAAAATTTTAACTTATGACCCTTTTTTTATTTAACATTTATTTTCTTCCCAAACGACACTTGATTAATGGTAAAACCAGCTAGATGATATTAACAATATGTCAATATGATATAACCTGAGAGGCCTGCGCGCGGTG
Source organism: Sesia apiformis (assembly GCA_914767545.1). Taxonomy (NCBI): domain Eukaryota; kingdom Metazoa; phylum Arthropoda; class Insecta; order Lepidoptera; family Sesiidae; genus Sesia; species Sesia apiformis. Next base: position 2,071,006 of record OU611967.1, on the reverse strand, counting down.
CAGCCTCAGCAGGTCGCCGAGGCCGCGCGGCTGGAAAGCACTTGCAAGCGCTTCCTCGGTGCGACGGTTCAGCGGCAGGAACTCCAACAATCTGCGAACACAACACCCAATGCAATGCAACCAACCCTTTCAGTATGGACACGGGCCTCTCATGCACATTGTCTTGCGCATGAGGAATGAATGGCCTCTCCACTCTTTTAGAGATGGTGTAGTTCCTCAGGGCTTGTGTTAGCCCGCATTGTTATCCCATAGTCGCCCTTTACGACCCCCACCACAAAGCCAGCAGACACCACACGGCCCTAAATATTACACGAAAACACAACATATTAAATATTTTCCATTCTACTTTAGCTATTATTTATATTTATATTATTCTGTAAATAAATGTAGCGTCATTAATGACCGTATCGCGGTGTATATTACGACAGGACAGTACATGACGCGGTTCTTTATCCCTTACAAGATTGGAAGAGTCTATAATTAAAACTACAACAATATTATGTAGGGGACACAAAGATAGGTTTATCTAGCCTGCAGAGGAAAATAGAATTTATCGAGTACAAATTGATAATCTGGATGGACGGGAGGAATGCAGGGTTTAAAATTATCAAAGTAAATATTCTTGTTGATAATTATCAGATAAATAGGTGCAAATCGACCTTAAATTGCATAAGTGAACATGTTATCTGCAAACTACCACGCAGTATTTTGAATAGACACAGATTGTCATATCTCAATGTGCTTTTTCATTTGATATAAAATTCCCTATAAAATAAATATGGTCAGTAATATAAGTTATACGGTAATAACCTGCCCTGAGGGTGGAAATAGGCCTCGTCAATAAAAATGATATTTTCGCCAAAATGATGTTCGACTTTATACTGCTCTAAAATTCATACTGTGTTGCTCCTTCGTGTAGTGTTCCATGTTGACTAATTGCAACTGTCATATGACACGTATAAACAAACCAGAGTTGCTTACCGCCACACAAAAAATGGCGCGAAATTTAAATCCGTCGCTGAATATGGGATACCCTATACATGTTTTACGCACCTGCCCTCAATCTGTCCCCTCTTAAGCGCGGTGACGAGTGAGGTGACGCCGCGCTCTTGCTTGATGGTGGAGAAAACTTCCAGTACGAACTCCAGCGCCAGGTTGTCCTTCAGGAGGTGCTCATTTACCAACACCAGCAGCACGGACGGCGGCACGCAGCCGTTGCCTGGCAACAATAAACTCCAAGGTAGAAGATATACGGAAAATGGGTTAAAGTTATTCTACCTACACATTTATTTATTAAAGGCATAGTAACAGTGTACAAACTAAATGGTAACACAAAATTATACAATACGCAAATAAATAAAAGTTTGCACATTTTATACACGTGCCGTGTGCCGAAGAAAATATGAAAACATACCCACAAGTGCAAATGACTTTTTACTAAGAAACACATCTAATACGAGGTCTTTTTTCTGGGTCAGTATGGAAAAGTCGGTAACTATTGTAAATAGAGAAACTTGTTCTAAGGATCCATGGAGACAATTTTGAAGTTCTGAAAAATTTCATTGAAAGATTTTTAAGGAAACTCATACACAGTAGAGAATCGAACCCGTTCTTTTTCATGGAAAAAAATCGTAAGTTATTTTACTGAAAACATAACCAATTAATTAGCTTCCGAACATCCGGAATTGGACTTATTCGCAGACGGTTTGCTGACTTTCAAGAACAAAGTCAAACACGCTCCAAGTACAGAGCGCCATAATAAGTTCTCCTTCTGCTTTGTTCTCACTAATTTTACTTTTTTTTTATTTACTTTTAACCACTAGCTAATTTACAAATAAAGACCATAGCAACTCCGGCCTGCGGTGCAAATATAAAAACAAATATTGAAATGATAATATGTAATGCCATTAATGTATTGGTTTAAAAAAAAACTTCCAGTATTTAAATTATAAACGATTTTTATTTCACATGGATTCAGATTTTTAATTATAATTAATAGATAGTAATTATAAGGTCATTTTAACATGAAATCACAACAGAAGGCCCTTTCACTGCCTTCAATCACATGAAATATTGTATTTGTCAGAAATCGTGGGTTATGAACAGTTTCAATAACTATTAAGGCTGTGTAAAATGGATTTATTTATCTGCTGCGGTTGAACCTGTTGTTGTATAAGGACATCGAACTTATGCGATTTCTAACAAGTGTCTTCGCATTCTAGTCACATTTAAACTGCAATTAACACAGCGTGTTAATGTGTATACATTCACTTGAACCAGTTGCTGATACTTGTGAAGATCTCTCGCCAGTTCACAGAATGTCGGGATCGTCAGTATTAGCAGATGTCAAATACAAATTAGCGCTGGCGTTATCATGAGAAGTGGGAGCGGAATTCATGTTCAGGCCGCGGTCGTTAGGATTAAAACAATCGTCGGTGTCAATTTACAAAGCTTATTCGTTAAGTTTTGAAATAAAATCCGCAAGAAAACAGACACTATGATGCAAAGACAAGCAGCAAAGCAAAAGTAGGTTTATGATTTTGACAGTCTGATTGACAGCCTGCTGTCAAATTGGATTTAGTGTTACCATTACACGCACAAAAATCAATAAGTCGATATCTGGACTATTTTAGCCAGTACTTTTTTTCACTATCTAGCCTATACACACGCACGAGAAAAAGAAAAGGATTCCGCGCCACTAAGACTGCAAGTGAAACACACAAAGCCGGCCCGCTTGTAAATACATGTCTCACGCACACACTTAAATTTTAATAAATCAATAGTGGCATACTAGACTCTATGGTACCTACTTTTACGTCACACACGTATTTCGATCGGTACAAATAAACTAGCGCTCAAATGAGTATTTCTATATAATTAACACTAGGCGCTATTCTATATTATATTCGCTCGAGTGCACTTGAGCGCCCGAAAAGCGGCCTTTCCCGACTTGTTTAGAAAACACATTTCTCTACTACCCTAACATTAAATATTAATTAATGTATTATATACCTAAACCTTCCTCAAGAAATTCTCCGAATGCTGGTGTAAACCGCATCAAAATCCATCAAGTAGTTTAGAAGCCTTATCCGAATACACGGACACTTTGTTTTATACTATTTAGAGATTAAGAAAAAATAAATACCTGGCAATAATGATAGATTGAATCAACAAGTCGAAAATGGCAACTATTTTATTAAAGTAAAATAAAGGGGATCAATAATCCTTTTAGTACTTTATAATTCAGTATATTTATACTGTTGTTCCACATTTGGAACATTTGTTCCAAACTTGTATTGATAAATAATTAAAATGCTTTTTTTATTATTACTATTTTTTTGTGCAATTTAGACTAAAAATGGGCATCCCTTTTTTATTTCTAAATGGTCAATCACGCTGTCCTCACATTACTGACATGTCAATATATGTTTTTTTTTTATTGAACACATCTGTATACACTATATTAAATTGTGCTTTGATAATGTTGATAACTTGCTTTGTAATGCGAAAATAAATAAATAACGCTAATTGATAGTGAAAGTTGTAGGAAATAAATCTTGCTAAGAATAAAAATAAAGTTCTAGATTTTACGATTTTACACAATTCCAGAAGTTTAGTGGCTGTTGCTGCAATGGTCTCTGATCATCTATCATAAAAATTCATTTTAAAAAAAAAGAACAATGTCAATATTGTTAGTATCAATTTATTTAAAGTTTAAAAATGGAATGGTTACACACCCTTTTTTATACCAATTGCTACGGTATGGTTATGGTTATCATTTTGAACATTTGTTAAAATGCGTTATTTTTTATTCTAGCTAATGGGTACATAAATCGTTGTCAGTATTCAATACAATTGGCCGCCATATTTCACCTCATAAATAGGGCATGCTCATGTAAGCATTAAAAGAATACAAAATTACCTTTAACAAGGATTTATTTTTTCATATTATCTTGGAACAACAAAACTTTTAGATAATCTTAAGCAAAACCAATGAGTCGATACCTATTATATAATAAGGTCTCTTCACTCTGATGTCAGTATAATAATTAAGGAATGGTTTGTTAGTTCATTTATTTAAATGGTTAAATTAATGATTAATGGTCCAATTTATTCTAGTAAAGGGACTAAAATACTCACCAATCCACAAAGCAGTCATGCGTGCCAACTTGATTCGCTGTTGTGGGTCAAATCCCTTCAGATACACCAGCACTTTCTTCATTTCTTCTTCAAACATTTTCTCCAAGTATTTATAACGACGCATCAGTTTCACGAACACCTGCAGGGGGGGAGGGGATGTTTTACTTATTAGAAAACGTGGGGATTGTAAGTGTATTGTCTGACTTTTTACCCCCTCAATGCGCTCCGTATTAAGGGGGGGTAAAAGGTCAGATAGAATTGAACGAGAAAGGTTTCTCAACACTTGAGTTCAGGACTCTAGCCATGTTTTTCATCATTATCAAAGTCAGACAATTAAGTAGATTAATTAAAAAGAATGCTGATAACACCTATATTGTATTCACGACGGTATAGCTAACACATCCATAGAAGGTAATTTGTATATCGTTGTCGTTAATTCTACAATAAAATAATATAATATTTCGTTACGTAATTATTATAAACAATTATCAAAATAAATGGTTATTTTACGTTAACTGCAAGATTAAAAACACTAGGGTCGCGGTCGTGCAAACTAGAGATGTCACAGTGCAATATAAAATAATCGATTAAATTTCGAAATGATAACATAAATCGAAATTAAATCGGTTATAAAACAATTGTCTAATTCGTTTATAGATAAACATTTTGACTTCATTTACAGTATAGTTCCAGTGACAACAGTAACACTGATGATAGCTTGTTTGTGCCTATCCAAGGCTTTAGTCTTTTGGTTTCTGTCAGTTCAATTTTTAAAATTATATTTGTCTAAAAGGTTATAAACCGGTATTTAATATTTCATATAAAATCAGTCAAAAAGGCCGCATTTTTAACTTAGGTAAGAATTCTAGTTCCATCCGGTACTTAAATGCAGTTTAAGTGTCCGTCAGTGTAGATTTTTTTTTTGTTGTTTACTTAACCTAATCAAATACAATAATACAACTTCTCGAAAGGTTCGGACGTGAATATTGTATACGATTCTCGTATGCGACCAAACTATGTACAATTTTCGCCTACAACTGTTTACATGATGATAAAAACTCAATGATAACAGAGATAGCAATGATCAGATGATGATAATAACAGTTGTTTATACCAGCTTTTGACCGATGTGCGAGAAGCTGTGAATGATCCATTAGTCAATAATATATTATGAGTTGTAAAGTAGTATATATTAGTTTCCAAACTTCAAGTCAAAATATCTATAACAGATTTCATCTAAAGGTACTAAAAACGATTAAACTGACCTGTTCAAAGGTGCGCATGGAGTCCATATCCTCGTTGGCGGTGAAGACGCATGTATTCGTCTTAGGGGATTCCCCGTCCATCGATACGGACCCGCCCGGCACTGGAACACGTGGCAGCGATTAGCGACCGTCACATAGCAAACAACTCGCAACAGATCGGTTCAGTGATCAGAGGAGATTGAACGAGATTGGATTTCTCTACATAAATGTTCAGGACTCTAGCCAGTTGTTTCATCATTTATATGGCAAAACATTATTACACTTCCTAATTGCCATCCCATCTAAAATTAATTTTTGTCATATCATTATACCAGCCCCATCAATTTCACATTCTACATTGAGATGAGAAAAATATCTACCACTCCATGATCTTCAATTCCAACTATCTTTCCTAGTGTAGAATTTTAAATCTCTAAAGGTAGGCAATGCATTTATGGTGTCCATATTCGGCATTTTTGACTGATGTTAGTTAGCATGTATCGCAAATATCCGCTAATGACTATATTCGATTAGCATCGGAGTCTGACCATTTGATATTTTCTTTCTACAAAAGAACAGCAATTAAACATGGAGCCTTGCAGTAATATGGCATACTTTTAAATGTATTTTTTTTACGTAATTACTTAACTAGTTACGTAGGTGGGCTATATAAGTTTTCGAGATACTCGAAATTTAAAAATGGAACGCATTATACCTATTTTAATAGTAATAGAACATAATGTGTTCTATTTGAAAATAGAACACAAATGACCATTTATTCTAAATTAAAATAAACATGTCTTTTCGCATTTCGACAGACCTTCCTGCGTTTTTAATTGCAACTAAGGAGATTAAACGTGAACCTTTGCGTGCTATGATATTTTATGACTTTTAATTTGGTTTAACTGAAGAGTTAAGCTTGGAACGCTTAAAATCAGCGTGGAAGACCGCCAACAGCAGGGACTGCAGAAAGTGTGTGGAATATAGAAATGCTGGTGCGAGAAGGTGCCCAAATCACGTACAAGGACATTGAGAGGATCGTGAACAGTTCGGTGAGGATCCACACCATTTTGCATCCACATCTTAGTTTGAGGACACTTTGCTGGAGTGGATTGGTGCCGAGAAACGCGGCAACCTTTCGACAATGGGACATCGAGACGTGTTTCCGAAATCGTAATTGGCGACGAAACATGGATCTATCAATATGATCCGGAAAGTAATGGTGGCTAGTTCTTTATTCTCGGGGTACAACATCTACGATATGTTGGAAAATTGTTGATCAGTCAAATCAGAATAGTATACAATGGTTGCATTGGAAAGCTTTTCGAGTTGTTCAGCAGATGAGATCAAAGACAGTGCTAAGAGAGATCTTGTTGCACCACGATAAGGCGTCCGCACACTTGTTTCACCAAGGAAACTTTGTTCTTGGGGAAGTCCATACGTCTTTAAGTTAAATCAAAAATCTGGTGTCGAAACCCTGGCTCATCCACTTCAACAGTTCTGACTTAGCTCGCTGTGATTTCTTTCTGTTCCTTGTAATCAAGAAAAAATAAAAGGATTTTTTTCAAGCTCCCGAGGAAACTGTAGCAGCCTACGCACGAAGCAGCGATTTTTGACTTGTCAGAGGAACACTGGCAATAAATGTTTTCAGAGTTGGTTTAAACGAATGGAAGTATATATAGATCATGATGGAGAGCATTTTAAAAAATGTAATACTTATAATAAAATTCTATAGTTGAATTTCAGTTTGTCTCAAAACTACATATAGTCACCTACGTATTATATAGTGCGATACGGTGAAATGCGGTACAGTGCGGTTACGGTGCGGTAGTCAGCTTGTAATTATGGTTGATGTAACCTAGGCGAAATGTTGAGTAAAATAAAATAGATTTACGTGTTTAGGACTCAGTAAAAATCGTGTAAAATTTTATAGTGGAGTACAATACATTACAGCAGCAGCATAGTGCGGTGCGCTATAGTACTCACGCAGCAGCCCGCCAGCGATGAGCACGTCGAAGATGACTTCCCCATAGCGCCGGTAGTCGAGCTTGCTGCCAGCCGAGTCTAAGAATTTGTATGCCGCGTCGAGGTCGCCGCCGGAACGCTCGAGCCCCGACACGAGGGCATCGCGGAACCCGTTAGGGTCGTACTTCTCTTTCTCATCTGAAAACAAATGGACAAATACGTTGGGTGTAAAACAAACAAAAAAAAAACTACACACTTGCTAATGTACGCTAGAATAGCTTTGGTAGATATTCAAAAGTCATTTTGGAGAAAAAGAAATGTCGTGAAACTTAAAAGTTAATACGATATAGGCATCTATAGGAGTTATCTCTTAGCACTCTATGTGTATCCCACGAATGTTATTAAATAGGCAACACACCACCGAATATTGGAAGGCGCCAATCCGACCCATTGGGTTATCAGGGCGGCTACCACAACCCAGTGTAACCTTAAGAATAAAAAAAGTGGACTTGTCCACTGGCAATGTCGCAATTCGAATCTCACGACTACAGAGAGAGGCTTATGCCCATTATAGTTGTTATAGACGTAATGGGTTGATTTTAAATGATTTGATGTGAATTTCCATATTTTTACAGAATCGCAGTTCTAACCTGAACATTTCAAATCTCTTATCACATTTCGTTTATGAATTAAAGACTTGTGACAGGCCAGACACAAAAAGAGATGGAAAAGTTCCACTATTGCCCTTTGGACGTTTCAAATTCAGAACGTGAAAAGATAACCAGTCTATAGCACGAAGAATTGTTTAACATGGCGAGTGTGAAACGTAAAATATTATCTCAGAAAACAATACGAGAATATACAGGATCGATGCGTTGCTAGTTGGCCACCCATCGACGTATATAGATTGCGAGTGTAATTGGAGAGGTTATATAATGTTGTCATGTCATAAGGTTGAGTGATTTACTCTCATTAAGGTGATATTTCACGCCGAATACAGACAAACGTTTCAATGGTTAATCAATTATTTCATGTTGTAACATAATAATAACGAATGATAATTAGCAGCAAAATTGGTCATCAAACTAATTTCCTGGTCACCAAGAGCAGATTTTTTTTTAATTATTAATAAAAAAAGATGTACAAAAGGTAAGCTTAGTACAATAATACTAAGTGTAATACTTTTTATATAGAAAAAAGGCGGCAGACGTAGCACATACAAGCCATCTGATTGATGGTAAGTGGATACTGTCGTCCATAGACATCCGTGATATATGCCAACGTCAGTTCAGAATGACAAAACGTTGGCACACCGCCGGATGCGCTGCCCACTTTGCAGATTAAGAAATGGATTGGGAAAATGGGGAGGGATAGGATGGGATGGGAATGGGCTCTGGCATATCTCACTCACTACCGAAACAGGTACGTACATAGGGGAAATACGATAAAGTAAGAAATGCAGTACATTTCAAGGTAGTCTTCTGTGAGAGAGGGGTAATGTTGGTAACGTTGGTCGAGTGCGCCCAGCGGCTGTGGGAATGCAAATTTTCGGTCAATCAGTTAATAATTATATGCATGTATATATAAAAAAATATACATATTTTTCATGTATAATTTTAATTAACAATTTTATAAATAGCTGAAGGAGACATGTGTCGGTATCTTTATGGTACGACGATGACGCACATATTGACACACATTATGTTATTAGATACACATTCCCACACGAAGCATACAATTTCCGCATGTCAGCATTAACTGCAGAGTTGGTGAGATTATGCTTTGTTTTTGTAAATTATAACTAGTTTCTAGTAATGTTTTTATAGAATACAAGGCAGACTGGCATTTTCATCATGTTTGCCCTCATTCGGCCCTCATGATGGTAAGTGGACACCGATGCCCATGGACACCTATAACACCAGTCAAGATGCGAGTGAGTGCGCTGCTGACTTTGCAAAATCTTACTTTGTATTGAATCTTACTTAACACGGCATGTCCTGTTTAAATTATTATTAATAAAGATTATAAAGGAATCCCAATCCTAAATAATGTAGTGGGTAAATTAACGTATAAGATAATTTTTAATTCGAATTTCATGCGGAAAAAGTAGCTGGCAATAATTAGTGTTCTTATTTTTTATATATCTAATGATATCGTCGTCCGTGTCAATTGTACTTTGAACCTATTTCAATTGTCCTTATAAATGACAATTGCTAACTTTACAGAAGAATTGTATTTTAATGCTTTCTGGAAAATTTGTTAAGAATGAATGGAAGATATCCATTCGAATATTCATTGGCCTATATACAACAGTGTAAAAACGGGATAATGGTATGTGGTATAGTATTTATCGTCTTCCTCAACAGACAAATTGAGACAAATAAAACTGAATTAATAGTAATTGTCGGTGATTCTATGGTAAATGTGCCGTGGACGGTGACCACGCGACCACAAGTGCGGCGCGCGAATGTGATCCACGCACGTTACTGTCGCACACTTCGACACCCATCCGCGCAAAGAACGCTGACCGGTTCTAATCGTGTGCAGAAGTTTTGTTGAAGGATGCAAGAACATATATAAAGACTAAAATACTGCACATAATCTGAATGTAGTCCCTAAAAGGTTTCGAGAATTGTTAAGAGATATTTAGTGTATAAATTAATTATAGAATCTAGGAGTTTGAAGATGCGTTACTTAGCTCTTATCGTCTTTCACTAACTACCCAAGACGCACTACCAAGGCCCGCCCACTAGCGATGGGTAACTCTGGATTCAATGAATTAAAAAAGAGCCGAAACTCTTAATGATTCCGGCTAACTGTTATCGACTCCGAGGAGTTATTTATTCCTTTCATTTTTGGATTGCCGAGTAACAAACAAACATGACGCAAAGCGAATGAGTCGCTCTCGGGCTCACATTTATTCCTTTCATTTTTGGATTGCCGAGTAACAAACAAACAAGATGAAAAGCGAATGAGTCGCTCTCAGGCTCATAAAATAGAAGTAGGTGAATCAATTATAATAATTCCACGTGTGAATTGAAAGAAAACTACGTTCAATATTTGAAACATTTATTTTATCAACTTCAATGTAATAATATACTTTTAAACAATGATTACCTTGATTTAGCCACTCTTTTGGTCAATACCAGAAGTCTAGAGGGCTCGTTTGTTATTGGTTGATTTCAACATTGCATATTCCGCATTTGTATTGCTACTGTTTTTTCCAAATTCTATTCGATAGCAATTGGGTACATATTATAAATCAGAATCTATCGATAAGATTTGCTAAAGTCATACACGATTATATAGCGATTTTTCAATCGTATTATCTCGGTAGTGACATAGGACATAATATAACATGTGTATCAATATGTGTAAGTCCCAAGCCGGGACATATTTTTGAAATAAAAAAAAACAAAATGGCGGCTAGGAACTATGCCAACCTCCCTAGTAAAATGTTCGAATCCGTTTATGAAATATGTACTACTTCGTGAAAGGAATAAGTGTAATTTTGATAACGTAGAGAAAAATACAAAAAAAGTGGTTAAATTTTCATTAATTATTATAAACCAAGCTAGAAACTTGGAAGTTATGGATAAAAAGGGAATAAACATTTATTCCCTTGTTTATTTTCAATTCCCGAATATACTTGTTAAAAAAAATTACTAATGCCTTTATTTCTTAAGAGTATGAGTATTTTTTTTTTTAAATAGAGCCCGTTTAAAATCCCCCCGTTTTAAACCAAAATTTAATAGAGCAATTTCAGTTTGCGTCCGCGACGCGACCTTTGATCACGTGGGAGTCTTGATCTTATGGAAATCATTAAGACCGCCAGATGTTTGACATTATAAATGACGTGGACGTAATAAGAACGCTATGTATGATCGGATTACCGCGAAGCAGGCGGTAGACGGTCAACGTATTCGTGGTCACCCTAATGCAGTACTAATAAGGACTAGAATTGAATGTAGATAAGGGTGTTATCGACTGTTCTCGCAACTATAGCGTCACTATCACCAGTGGGAAAATAATTTCCTACGTAATTTATGAATATATTACGAGTTATTATGATTTCTTAATATTTTTATAGTCAGCAAAGAATACCACCAAGCAACAGCATTTATAGTATGAAGTTCTTAAGTTTATCAATGCAAGCGGTAGGGGGCGCTGCTGGAGACTTCGCTAGTTTATCAGTCACTGCGAGCTTTTGAAAAATGTGCGTTTTTTATTTCAATTTTTTTTTGTAACTAACGTGAGTAAGATGTTTTGATGAAGTTTCACACTACTACTAGTAGATTTTAAAAAAATCATGTACTAAATACATTTAATGAACATATATGAGGGGTGGAGGGGGGTAAAAAAGCTCAGCCTCATAGTTATGAACCCAAGTTTCATCTCCAGTAACAATCCTGTCTACGACTTCGTCTTTGTTGTCACCACACAGGTCTAAAAATTCGCGAGCGCACTCCACGCGGTGATGTTTCTGGGGCGGCGTGAGCATTCTGGGCACCTATCTTTCGCTTACATTCTGTCATTCCAAGATGGTCATGGAGAATATTCAAAACGGATGTCTGATACCTCAACCATTTCTGCAAATGATTTCTTATTCAGACAAGAATTTTTAGCCAATTTCCTTGGTGGCAATCAATTCCTTTAATAGGGCGACCCGGGCGGGTGGCTTTCAATCTAGTCTCGGCCTTGCTTGAGAAGACCATACCATTTCTTTTTCCAGAGCAAGAGTCCCCGTAAACTGCAAACATCTCTTCTAAAATAGTGTAGAGGGATTTTTCTTTGCTTCGTAAGGAATCTAATGATTGCGCGATATTCAATTTTCTCCATTCTTGACCATTTCTTCCAGATTGACTTGCTTACTCGACGAGACGATATCCCGGAGGTTAATGACACGATGTGACTGAAACTTGGTATATATGCTAATTATAAGTCACTCAACTAGTACTGTGGAGACGAGTTCCCCTACCCTTGACTCTGTTTTAAAAGAAAATACAATGTTCCTTTATAGAACAGGAATGGTTGTCATTATATGAGTTATTGTTATAATTTGTAATCTTTAGTCATTAAAATTGATATGACTATGAATTACCTAAAATAAACGTGTCGGCGGGGACAAAGGATAAAATAATGAAAGTTTTCCATTCCAACGTATAAAATACAAAGTACATACTAGCTGTTGCCCGTAGCTTCACTCGTGTGAATTTATATTTTTCGTCCACTGCTGGACAGCGGCCTCGTCATGCACATTGTCTTGTACACGAGGGATAAGAGTATATGGCCCTCACGTCGCCAGCGGGTTGGCCAGTTCACTCAAGGAGGTGTAGTTCCTTAGAACTTATTTATGATAGCAGCTCTGTTATCCCTTAGTAGCCTTTTCCAGCACCTACGGAAAGAGATGCGGTTGTGCTAATTGCATATCGACGTGTGTGTGAATTTAATTACGTTTAATTGTCGCGTAGTAAGGAATTGTACGAATTTTTAAGTGATTCTATACAAAATTTGAGACGCGGTATTTTAGCTACTTGACAAAATCCGATTTAGTCAGAATAATTTATGAAAAAGTACATCCACTAATTAATTAGATTCCCGGTGAAGGCAGTTTTTCAAATAAGTCTTCAATCACTTTGAAAAATAATAAAATATTTATCAATTAGTCGGCGTTTAATTAAATCACTAGGTTTTTAATTATAAAACGGATTTTATTATTAACCTCAGACAGGTACTCATTTGCACTTTCAAACTAAACACCTGAAAAACATTTCCATGACAAAAAATCATAATGAAACGCACTCGACAAAAACATTACCTTGTCAAAATGACATTGACTTTTTATGTTTGCCTATTAACACTTCCTCGTGAATAAAGTTGAATTAGACCATATTTTTTGAGTTTGTTACATAACGATATTACCTACTGATTAGCAGATTGAGCTATCAATGTACAGTACCCGGCGACATAAATGACCCATTGTGAAATTCATATTAATATTGACATGATTAATTAACAATTAGAAATAAAAACAAACATTATAAAGATTCAAAAATTAATTAAAAGTTACATAGAGCTCGAGAATATTGGAGGGAAGACTGCGGGGAAATATCACAAAGGCATTATAGAAAAAATATGTCATTGTTCTATATTTCTATATTTTCAGTTTGTACCTAACGCAATCAAACTGTAATCAAAAGGTTGATAGGACCATTATAGGATGATGGATCTTGGACCAGCATTGTAGATTATAGTGCAAAAGCCCTTGTGATAGCAAAAGAAGCTCGGAGTCCTGCAGTGGCTGGTATTGTTAATACAGTGTAAACTCATTATAACGAAACTCAAGGTACCGAGTGTTTTCTTTTATTGTTATATGGAGAGCAGAAACAAAAAGATCAAAATTTCACAAGTACATACATATTTTTTTAATGTTTGTAACAATTATTAACTTCTAAAATCATGCACAATTAATCTAAATTAATGTGTTTTAGTATCTTAGACTCAAGTTTTCTAAGGACAACGCATACCTACCCGCTCGACAGTAACGCTAATGGTAAACGTGTGGTAGGTTACAACAAGCAAAAGGAATGCAGCTGTCTTTCTTAATAGAAATTTAGGGCACTTTATAGATATTGTCGGAGCCTTTTGTAAACCTATAAATGTTTATTGACGTCTAAACAGTGACGTATTGTTTCGTTATGGAGAATAACTGTCCCATTAGACGTGTGGATTATAAACTTTTAAGGTAAACCAACCAAATTCAAGTAGTTACAAATGTAATACATATAATAAAATCGTAACTGCCGTGTATGTAGTCTATTTATTAATATTTTTTTGAAAAAGGAGTTGCAAAACAATTTTTGGAATTTTTGTCTGTCTGGACGCGTATTATGCAAAAACCACTGGATTGATGTTAATGTAAACAAATATGGCAGCCTGAGGTAACTGACATGGACTTAAATAGGTGACAATTGTATACATATTCATAATTTGATTCATGGAGACTGCAAGTTTGCCCTAGATTTAAAGCTAAATGTTGAGATATTTCATTGATTTGATTTTGTTTTCGGCAAATTGAATTGCAACGGGCTATAATGTTTTTCTAGATAAACTATCAGGTAATCATTAGGTTTTATTTATACAAATGAACTAAACTCCACTGCTGTCTGTACTAATAAGTACATGCACGGTTGAATAGTGGTAGAACATATATGTCAGTGACCTACTTTACCACTTTATTGTCGGAGCAAAAGGGCACCACTTTACTGCTAGGGCTTCTATAGTAGCAGGTAACTGTTGCATAACTGTTTCGGGGGATACAGTTGTGTATTCTCAAAAGAGAAATAATAAACATTGTTTATTAACAAAGCAGAAAAGTGTACTATACTACCCACTAACATATATGACACTGCCCAAGCAGGTTGGTGAGTCCACTCTTTTAAAGGTTCCTCGGGGGTTGTGATAGCCACTTTGTTATCCCTTAGTCACCGTACGCTACATGCCACGGCACCGGCACGTATGACGACGTGCAAATATGATGATATAAATTATTCTTAGTAATTTAAAATCATTTATTTCAGTTAAAAAAAATAAGTTGTTTTATTGATCATGAATTGGTGCTCATTGAGTATTTTTTTCTGCTTGTTTAAATACAAGATTTCTCAAAATTGTGTTTCATTTTCCATTATAAGAATTCTTTTCTTATAGAAACCAGGCATGCACAGTTCAGCTGGTGTGTGTGGATTTAGAAAAAGGAAAATGTTGTTCTTCAGAATAGGATGGGAAATACATATTATATAGCTATGAAACTTATCTACTCTAGGTTATAGACAAGAATTGCTATAAATTTATGTACCTACCTACAGCAACACTGCTCTTTGAAGAAACAGCATTAGTTATATATTTTTAACAAAACATTATATTCTGAAATTAATAATAAACACTGATTATTGTATTTGTTTTATCTAAAAATTCAAATTTCTAGCTTGATAGTAAATTCATAAAAAAAATATTTGTATATTTTTTACAAATTTCTAATTAGGAAATTTGGGCCTTCTGGCAAAGACAACTCTTCCCTTTCCCAGTTCAACCAATCAACCCAGCGGCGGATACATATGGGGGGAATCTTTAGTAGACTATCAAACATTTCCACAATGTCAAAATAGAGTATAGAATGGATTCTAAAAGGATGATGGGAAACAAAAGAAAGCTAGTTTCATAAAATTTAATACTAAAATGCAATCTTCAATAGGTATGACTCATGCATGTATTGCTTAATATATTTTTCGTTTGTATTATACATGTCCTGATTGAGTCATGCATGACATTGTAAAGAACTTTCAAGTTGCTTACACAAATATTAATATTTGTGGATTTCTATGTTGATATCTAAATAAACAAAGGGTACAAAAGCAAACTAACCTACTTTAAATAAAGTACTATTTTCTATGACTGTCAGCTGCATTATGTGATGAAACTAATGAATGATGGTTGATTGATTACTATGATTAGAGATGTTTGTTCTTGTTCTTTATTGTATGTACTTATAATGATTTGTTACAATATTACCATAAGTACAAAGGCAGACTTAGTCCAAGAAGGATTCTGTTCTAGTCAACCTTAGAATAACTGAGGGTATTTTTATTCAGGATAATAATATGTTAAAAACTTTTTTTTTTATTTTTATGAGTCTTTAAAGATATTAACTAGAAGGTATGAGTCTTTAATTATAGATATTGACTTGAAGGCAGTCCTAAGTACATTCCATTTAACCTTAATAAAGGTTTCCATGGAACAATTCACGGTCAAGGCGGCAATAAAATTACCATGGCGCATTATTTGTTTTCTAGAGACAACCTATGACGTCATGAACATTGTTAAGCAATCTAGACATTTAACCCTTACCTCTTTTTCTGGTCTTGATCCGTTGACCCGATAATACTGGTTTTTCTACCTTCTGACTCATACAATATATTGCTGAAACAAAAACACACGTGGCAATAAGGACAATGCAGTGTTAGTGTTGAACCCGTTATTCGAGGGTCGTTGGCCGCCACGCGCTAATACAAATTTCGACAAGTTTGCTCAACTCTATGGCGTCAATCAACGTGCATACTTACTAAAAAAGCAACTAAACGGTGGAGATTGAATGCCTCTATAGCACAAGGAAAGTTCGCGAACCGATAACAAAATATAACACTAACTGGACGAGTTAACGCGTGATTTACCAATAAATTCCGTAAAATATGAAGTAACGCAACAAAGACGACCTGTATGCGCAATCTACAGATATATTTTATATACTGATACTTACATAGTGACAGGTTATGTAGGAGCCTTTTACTCCTTTTGCGAGTTCTCTCGGACTGCGCCTGTTCAGAAAAGAAAGAAACGATGCTACCAATCTCTATTGCCAGAGCGCTAGAAACAACGTGTACGAAGTCGCCGGATATCCGGTACGGTTATGTTGTATGATTCAAAATTAATTGAGAAGAATATTTTCAATAAATAGAGTTTATGACTAACTTATTATTTATACGCAAAAATATTACTTTATGGATGAAACATAAATTGTCGCTGATGATTCGAATGCAATATAAAAGCGAATTTATTCACTTTATTGAAGACCAACAACACAATTAGAAAATTTAGATAGCTAATACAAAATAAACAAATTGACAAACAAAAATGAATTCCAATAACTTTAAAATATATCGCATTAATTCTAACGCCGCACAATAAATTTGAATTATTTAGAAAAAACTTTTTTACATAAAACCACAATTGAAAGGAAAATACTTGACTAAAAATGGCAGATAAAACAAAAGACCATAGATATTTTTATAGTTTTAACTTAATTTTGGCTAAGCTTTGGAATGACATTCTGTCTTTTATAAATTAAAATAAACTATTTTTTATTAAATGTAAAAAACGATGAAAAAGTGAATGATCTTGTTGTCAGTTATTAAAATTCCAGTTATTTTTTGTTCATCCCCTTTTGTAAATCCCCCTATCAACAAAAATCTAAGATTTTTAGATCTTTTAGCTTTGTTTCGAGTAGGTATTTCCCAGCACTTATGAAGTTATCTACATAATACATAAACACTAACGTAATAAGTCTTTATACTTACTGATTAAACTAATGTTTATACATTGTATATGTATATTCCAATAAATAAAGAGATGCAGCATAATTTAGACTGTAAAAGAGTGAATTTCATGTTTTGGAACGGAGTCCTATAAGCAGTCGCTATATAAAGGAGTATGTTGCGCTCTTCGTCTCCAACCTTGTTGTCATGCTCGCCAGCGGCTGAGTCAGAAAATGACGACATTGACGTAGAGCAATTAATCGTTTTAATGCATAGGGGACCTCCCCTGTGGGATAAATATGATACAAAATACCATGGTCTAGTTATGAAGGCGAGATGGTATTGATATTTTACGTAGTAAAATCCTTTCATAGGCCTTAAGGCGGTAAATGGTTGGATCCAGTGTTGACGATATCTTTTTTCACGTTTTTTACGCATTATCAACCAGATTAACCTCTTCAGTCCCGAAATATGAAATGCTAAAATCTGATGCATTGGTTAATTATAATAGTTAGTTAGGTCTTAAGTAAACTTTTTTTTATCATCTGTGGAAATAGGGTAGGTATCATATTGGATAATCTGGTACTCAATGGTGTAAAATAAACATAGGTGCAATGAAATTCAAAATTTATTCATGGAAGTTTTTCAATTTCTGTTAAATAGTAGTGAAAGAGAGATGTACTCTAAGTACAAAAAGTCAAAAGTCAAATTTTTGCAGTTTGGAAATCTACATTTTGAGCGACTATAGTCTGTAGAATTTGACATTTCCGGTAAATGAATGGCAATCTTGCAGCAAGAGGTGGTAGAGGCTGGATTTTACGACGACTTAAAGTTACAACAAAGAGCTTAAGGTTTTGTTTCTATTATCCATTTCAGACACGTGCGTCTCGGGTGAGTACTGCATAAAAACTAGCAAAAACCGCGAGGAATTTTATTCGCTGTGCGTATATGGTTTGTATTAGGACGGGGATTAAATATCGCCAAGAAAAAAATCGCGCGGTGATTTTTCGCAGTGCGTACTTACCCTTAATTGTATAAAAAAATAACTGTCATTTATCTGTCAAATTATTTATTAATATATAGATTATTTTATACATTTATGCAGGTGTATATTCTCAGAATATTTCAATTATTTAATGAAAAATAAATGTTTAATTAATGAAATACGTTTAATGAAACATTTAAAGCGGTTCATGTTTTAGAAGCAGTTAGTAGTGTAAAGAAATATGGCCAATTCAATATTGAGTAAGGTTAGTATAGAACTTATATTTTTTACATCTTTCAAACCTAAAACTAAGTTAAATTAAAAAATGTCCAAAGCTTCCTAAAAGTAACAGAGATGTGAATATATGAAATAAATTACCACAAGAAATCATTGAAAGGCCGACTATAAACAATTTCAATTACAGACTCGATAAATAGCTTTCAGGAGATGTCGAAACCTGTAACACCAACTAACACAATATTAGCCATATCGGCAATAATGCTGCTTATTACACAGTAACAATATCATGCCATCAGCCTGTCTCTCCACTGCTGGATATAGGCCTCTCCCAAGCACCACTCCCACACACGGTCTTCAGCTTTTCTCATCCGCCCACTACCGGCGATTTACTTTTCAAAGCATCAGTCCAATTGGACCTGCCTTAGTGATTAGGTATAAATAATGCAAAACTTCTTAGGCTCTGGTGATATTAGTGACAAACCTGTGCCTATTTTTAACCTATTTATGTTCGTTTGGTGGTGTGGGCTGGAATGCCACTAAGGGGATATTCACAATACAATATGTTCACAAATTCGACCGAGATGCAACAATAACTTCCTATTCGCACACTCACCTTATTGAGTGTTGTTTGAAATTGTTGGAGCGACTTGCACAGAAAGGTTGACGCCCATTCAAGGTCAAAGCCCAAGAAGTTTTTCGAGGACTATAATAAACCTCCCAATAGAAATGCAATAATAATAATAACAAAAAAATCATTTTTTTTTAAATATATCCAGGCTACAATATTTTTTATATGTAACAAAGGCCTCCCCTCTTTTATGCATAAAAGAAAAAAGCTTATCTTCCCTAAGAAATTAGCTAGGTACAGTCACAATATTTAATTGTAGAGCCACTATCCTATATTCTTAATTTGGCAGTATTAAACAAGCATCAATAACATTGTGTGTGTCAAATGTGACAGTATTATACAACTACAACATTAAGAATAAGGGATAGTGGTTCAACACAACAATTATTTCTTGGGATCTTATTCAAATTTACATTCAGATTATCTATTTGCTGAATGAATGGTTTTATACATATAGCAAGGTGATCTTGGCCTATAATTCAATCTACCAGTGTATGGTAGGTTAATTCATCTGTGTCATATTCTGTAACAAAACCCATATGTTTTATTCAGATGTTTGCCTTAAGGCTGGCCCCTACAATGCTACTTGTTCAGTCATCAAGAACCACAACCACCAAACATTATAACCCAAAATTCAAGAAGCTCCGGAAACAAAAATTTATGAAACTGGAACTCCCCAATATGAATGAAGATATTGGAAACATGTCGCCAGAGAAAGTAAGGCAAAAGATGAAGGAAAGAGGGCTTCTACCACCCAGGCCATGGATGGAACGACCATTCTATATTTCCTCTACTGGTAAATTCATATTTATCACCTTACTTAATTACATATATATTTATTTGTTTCATATTTCACTTCTTTCTAATTGTAACCATTGTAACCTGTTCCTTGTCCCATGCTTTAGTAACTATAGTCCCGGAACGAGTTGAATGCGCGCGGAGGGTGACCGTTTTATGTCACTTGTTTTTAGTGTTGTACTATAATGATCTTAATGAAAGATAGGTATATCGATATTGGTAAAAGTCAATATTTTTCATTTCGCGGTCAAAAATAAAACATACGACTATGTAATTATAAAAAACATCACTTATTTTTTACTATTTTTATTTACTTTCATTGTTTATTTATTTATTATTTATCACACATTGATAATATAATAAGTAGGTATATATAATTTTTAGTTTTAAATAGGTATTTAATATTTAGTTTTGAAAAATAAAGTACAAAAAGAAAAAAATACAAAAATTACTAATTGAGAGAAATATAAAAAAAAAACAATATTATAACAACAAAAATCTACTACGCATTACATTACATTAATAATAATAAAAAATAACTTAAAAGTACTAAAAGACACAAAAGACTATCATATTGTTTTGAATTAATATTAGTCACTATAATCATCACTTGTAACACCTGATGCAGACAAGTCAGAATCAGGTTTGGTCGCTCATTTTAACAAGTAAGTATAGTAAAAAACTACCCAACACGTGTTATATCGATGACGCAAGAGAAACAATAGAAAGCGAGCAAGCGCATCGGCACAATGCGAGACGTCGAGACTGCGGCGAGACGGCTGGGGGGGGGGGGGGGGGGGGGGGGGGGGTGTGTTCGTGTCCCCACACCACACACCACGCGCGCATTTAGCTCATTCCGGGACAGTAGGTGTATGAATATTTATATAGTGCTATAATATTAAGTCTTTACATCTGTTATAATATTTATGTATTATTTATTATATGAGTATATATTAGATTTCCCATGACACAAGATTTTTTGATTTTTTTGCGAAATCATATAGGCATACCCTCTATTTTTTTCCATTTGATGCTAATTTTTTCTTTTTTTTTTCTTTTTCCGATTGACTAAATTTTGTTGGCCCCAATTGGCTTTCAAAAGTCACCGGACATGTATGGTTTAGGGTAAGCGCAGAAGGCGCTCAACCAGAAGCAAAAAGTGTGTACAGCAACAAGCCTAAGGGCTCCCCACCGGTAGACCGCCGGCGGAAGGAACGACCTCGGCTTAGGGCGTTGCTTTGAGAGGGTGCCTGGTACAAATGTTGGCTGAAGGTCGGTGTGTGTTCATGGTGTAGCGAAGGGGACGTCCTTGTCTCGATTATGAAATATTATTGCCTCAGGACATAGGTTCCTAACCCTTTTTGGACTACCGCCCCCTTTGCAAGATAAAAAATTTTAACGCCTCCCTCCTCCACAATAGGGATGTTGACTGTATTCAAATAAAAATATAATTTTGCCGCGAAACGGTAGTTTCCATAATATGCGTTAAAAAATACTTTAATTTTTTTGGGACACCCTAGTATATATATATATATATATATATTCATGTTTAAGTATTTATAAAGGGAAGCGTCGACCACAGAGGAAACAAATCGCGCCGAGTCGAATCTCATTTCTTTCAGGTGCGTCCGTCATAGACGATTCGCCGCGAATTATTCATTTATCGTCTTCGAAATAGGTTGTGAACTTGTGATGGATAGCATTGACGAAGAGATTGAGTAGGTACACGATATATGCAAAAAAATAAATGTCTACAAAGAGATTCATCATTTGTTCCCTGATGTAAACAAATCACCCTACTTTATTCATTATCGTATATTTTTCGAAAAAATGCATGCCGCGTGGCTTTGCTCTCTTGCGTTGACTGAGACGCGCCGAGTGGAATCGAAGTGCGCCGCGCGCCGTAGAAATTCGCCTGACGAGCAATACATTGGTGTGATTCGGCTCGCCGCGTCCCCAATCGACGCAGTTTCATGTAGGTAGCCGTGTATTTGCGACTCGATTCGGCTCCATTCGGTGAGCCTAATGGATACTAGTCCTTATTATAATTATATCTGTTAATTATGTAACTGCTTGGATTATTTTCCATTCTTTCATTCAATTCTCTATCCTATGGTTACCCGGCAGAGATCGCTTAAGGAATACGGCAGCTAATTGTATCTGTCCAACTACATTTACTAATCATCGTTTATGTAATATTATACATTTCATCGCACCACTCAATGTGTTCAACCCAAAGTTTAGCTGGTAGAGAATGCCTCCAAGCATTAACCTCGCCTTTTGTAGGATTAAATGTAATAAAGTCTTTTAAATTGTGCTAATATTATCATGTTTATGGTATATGCTATAGAGTGTTATTATTATATTTTTTTTCCATAAATATACCAGTGAGGTCCAAAAGTTTGTAGCCTGACATTCCTAGATGTCTAAAAAACAACAAATTATACGATATTGTAATTGTCAATTATCCTGCTAATTCGTGTATAATTTTTAATGTTTAACTCAAAGTTTCAAAGTTTTGATTCCTCGACTCCTTCCGAGGTACATAGTCTCTAGGACAGTGGTCGCTAAAGTTTTTTGATCAAGGGTCAATAGTTATAATGAGGGATGGCTAAACTCATACATATTTAAAATTGACAATTTGATATTAATTTTAAATATGTATTAAATGTTCATTAAAATAATAATAACATTTGCAAGATACAAAACCCAAAAATAGTATTAAAGATCCAAACAATTTATAAGCAGTATCCATGCTTTGAGACTTTAGGAATTGATTAATTACAGCCTGTATAAGGAAGAAAAGATTACTAAGTAATGTTTTTCCTTACAGGGGGTGTTTTTGAGCCCTATGTACCACCAGAGGGTGATGGCAAAGCTTCCATCGCATCGGCAGCCCGTGCCAAACAAACTGTCCAGCTTTTAGAGAAAAAGTCCAAATCTATGATGGCCGTACGCAAGGTCAAGTCTTTTGATGAGGATTTCGACACTAAAACCTTCTGTCTTCAAGCACAGGACATTTACAAAAAAGCTCATGAAAGTTTAGCAAATGCTGATAAAAGGGCTTTACGTCTTTACGTCACAGAAAAAGCATATCCTGAGTTTATGCATAATTCTCGATTGAAGACTATTAGGTGGAAGTTCTTGGATTCTTTGGAGCCTCCGAGGGTGGTGCATGCGAGGTGTACAGATGTTATTAGCAAGGAGAATATATTCGGACAGGTATGTGAATGTGATCTATATGTACCATCAGCCTGTCTCTCCACTACTAGATGTAGCCTTCACCCAAGTACCGCCACCACATACAAAATCCTGTTAGACATTTGTTACCGTCCTAATCAGTCTGCCTCTTTGCTAAGACCTCATGTCGTTTATGTTATGTTGCTGTATTTGTTTTTGTTCATACCCCCCCCCCCCCCCCCCCCACGTTACCCCTTTCACAGAACACTAACTTAAAATTTACTTACTACATTCCCCACTTTATCCTATTTCCCCAATGTACGTACATATTTCGGTAGCGATCATCCCCGCCCTTCAAATCCGTCCCTAAATCTCCAAAGGTAGACAGCGAATCCCGGGGCGAGCCAACGTTTGTCATTTTGGACTGATGTCGGCATGTGTCGCAGCTATGTAGGGCGACAGTATCCATTTACCACCAGGTGAACTTTCTGTTCGTCTACTAGAGATGAGTAACAATTCGATACTGCGCTGTGTCAACACACTTTTATGATGCTGTATAGCGCACAACCCACTTTGTGGGCGCAGCCTGAGTGGTGGCGCTGCTGTGCGAAAACTGTGTTCCGAACATCTGAGTTACAGTGCAAACCTTCACTTAGCTCATGAGCTCACGGTGAGTGGGTGATTCATTGCGTTACTGCATTACGATATCAATGTCTTGATACAGTTGGCGCACGGCAGCCGCTGTATGGCACCGCTGGAACCGTACCGACACTGCGCCATACCGCAATTGAAACTCTGACACAGTTTGTTGCGCTTCAGTTACAGAGTTAATTTAAGGAATTTTTCTGAGTTACCCATCTCTAGTCTATCTCTTTTTTTCAGTAAAAAAAAATCTTATTTCTTTCTAATTACATATCTTTTTAAATTATTTTTCAGATCACAGTCCGCTTCCACACCCGGCAACAGCTCTCCATCTATGACCGATTCGGCCGTTTGCTTCACGGCAGTGAGATCCTCGCGAAAGATGTACTGGAGTACATTGTTTTCGAGAAACATCTCTCGAACATGTACGGAAATTGGCGAATTCACGACAAGATCATACCGGAGTGGACGCCTCCCAAGGATCCGTCAAAACTGACAAGAATTGCCGAACCAGTAGCAGTCGAACCAGTAACACCCGAGGTGGCAGCAATAGAAGGAAAGGAAGAGACGCCTGCGATAACTGATAAATAATTTGTGTAAATAAATGTGTAGACGGTTAGCGTTTTATAGTTTTTTTTTATTACTTACTCCTTTTGGACTATATTGTACAGAGGCGGACATGCCTGAAGGTATTGTCTACTGGT
Source organism: Sesia apiformis (assembly GCA_914767545.1). Taxonomy (NCBI): domain Eukaryota; kingdom Metazoa; phylum Arthropoda; class Insecta; order Lepidoptera; family Sesiidae; genus Sesia; species Sesia apiformis. The sequence continues at coordinate 2,046,392 of OU611967.1, read as the reverse complement.
CGTTAAAATGAGATAAATTAAAGTGGGTGCAATAGATATTAACAGTTGTTCTTCATTATCATATAAAAACCAGTTTGTGGAACAGATTTTTTTTTGACAGTCTGGATACATTTGGCAAACGATGTACCCGACGATATATCAGTTACCTTCGCATCTCAGCAACACATGGGCTGGTGGCGCTCTATGCCTGAATCCACCTATGTAGAGCTTTTAGATATAAGTCATAATACTATACAGATAAACAGCGACTATAGCTAGTGGTAGCACCCGCACACCTATAACCACGCAAGCGACGTTTCTCTTGTTTGTAGTTGTTGTAGTTTGTAGTTTGTTTGCAGTATAGCTCGAGAGACGCCAATATTCTAACTAAACTCCTTGAAAATTAATTAGAAAAACTACTGAGAAATAAATAATTAGACGAGCAACAACATACTAAATGATGACCAAAGCTGGATTACGTTTAGATTATCTAGGGACAATAAAGAAACAAATTGAAGCGGCATTCCGTGGTGATACATTGTTAAATACTAATTTGGCATTATTTAAGAAATGTATTAAAAAATAGCTTGTTCTATAGATCTTGATTTACTGTTTTTGCTGGTTATTTAAATACCAAGCCTTGGAAATAACTATTGGTATTTCCCTGTCGAAGCTCTTATTTCAGTGTGAACAGATTATTTAAAAATTATAGCTTTTTTTTTTATATAGATTAGTAGGCGGACGAGCAAGCGGTCCCACGTGATGGTAAGTGTTACCGCCGCCCATGGGCACCTGCAACACCAGGGGGTATGCGGGCGCGCCGCCGACCTTGCAAAATCCTATTCACAGCTCTCTTGAAGAACCCCATATCGTAGCTCAATGGAAAGACCTCTTGAGGCAGTTCGTTCCACAGCCTACGGGTTCGCGGTATAAAATAATTAGCATGTTTGAGAATTAAAAAGAAATCGGGCATTTGTATCCACAAATCCGCATTGGGCTCGCGTAGTGGACAATAGCCCGAAACACCCCCAGCGATCGTCTAGAGGACGCCTGTGCCCTACAGTGAAACGTTAAAAGACGCATATGGTATGTTTTATTACGCTGTTACCAAACGCATAATATATGCATAGGTATTTCTTTCGCTATAGAAAAGGGTGAAATAAAACTATCAAATAACGTAACTATACTATTTTATTGCAATCCAATTATCAAAATATTCACTCTCATTTACATTTTATTTATCATTTATTACAATAATTTAAGATCACTTTAGTCTACTGTTAGTATTAAATACATGTCTATTTACTTTAGTGTAAATTTCACAAAAGGGCACTGTAAAGTAAAAAGGTACTTAAATTAGCTTCTTTGTTGAAGATACCACGAAAAAA